>CM033711.1:37074260-38274260 GCA_019671005.1 Hibiscus mutabilis | reverse complement strand
CAAACTCGCTCAGCCTAGTCCGCTTAGAGACAATGTCTTTAAGGAACTTAGCATAGTTTGACATTTGTTCTATTGCTTCAACCAGTGGCAAGTTGATGTGAACTTGCTTTAAGATATCATGAAATTTCTTAAACTGGTATCCATGTTTCTACCTCTTCAGCCTATGTGGAAATGGTGGTGGAAATCTAATCTCCTTATCTTTGCCCGTCTTGTTTGGCTAGAAATTATTGGATGGATTTGCTACGACGGGTGGACTTGTTGTGGCAACTGCAGAAGGCTCATCATCAATGATTGTTGTGGCATTGTTGTTGGATACATCTTTCTGAACAGGGGACTATACTGCTGGTTGATTACTATCCTTAGATTGGATAGGTACATCATTTGCTTTTGATCCACTTCGAGTGGTGATCACCTTCCATTGTTCATGGCACGTTCCTCGTACAACATCAGTGTCGCTAGGCAGACCTCCTTGTGGCCATGTATTCAGAATCTGGGCAAATTGCCCGTCTTGCGTTTCCAATGCTTTCAAGGTTGCTCCTTGATTCTGCATTGTCATCTTGGTCCTGTTGAAAAAAGCATCAGTTTTTTTCATGAAATTAATAATCTCAGCCATATTAGATTCAGTTTTCATCATAAAAGCATTTATAGACTTTTCCAAAGAACTAGATGATGTTGATTGTTGCTGCAGCATCTGTTGCCCTAGCATGTTCTGTTGGAATCTTGAAGCTTATGTATTTTGGCGGTTCTAATTAATGGAGTTGTTATGGTTACTCCATGAAAAATTGGGGTGCTTCTGCCAGGCTGGACTGTATGTGTTGGTACATGCGTTGTTGTTCCGGTTGAAGTTTCTAATGTAAAAGCTAGACTCTGGGTTCTGCGAACACTCAGAAAAATCATCGTTACCATTACATAAATTACAAAATGAGTCTACTACCTTGATTTTCTGTGTGTTGCTTGGTCATTGTATTCTTAACCAAGTTGGTTAATGTGGCTAACTCTGCTAAAATAGTATCTGACGAATCGAGCTTGATTGCCGAGGCATTTCGCCTGACTATTCCCCTTCAAGTGGTTGGGAACTGATAATCATTTTTGGCAAGTCTGTCCAAAATCTCCAAAGCTTCCACTAGTGACTTGTCTAGGAGCGTGCCATTTGCCGAGGCATCTAGCATCATCCTTGTTGGTGCGTTTACTGCATTGTAAAACATCACTAATTGCGTCCAATATCTAAATTCATGCACGGGATATTTGCGCAGAAGCTTCTTATACCGCTCCCAAGCCTCGTACTTGGAGTTATCATCTTCTTGAAGGAAAGAAGTAATGTCATTACACAGTTTATCATTCATATTCGTAAAGCTAAATCTAGCAAGAAAACTCCGGAATAGATCTATCCATGATTCTAAAGATCCGGATGGGATATTTAACCATGATTTTGCCCTATCCCTTAGTGAATAGGGGAATAATTTCTTCCTTAGGACATCCACATGGACTTCTTGTTGCTTAAATGAATCGCAAATTTCCATGAATGATTTTAGATGTTGTCTGGCATCCTCAATCGCTGGTCCGCCAAACTAACCAACTGTATTGATCATATTAAACATCACTGCTTCAATTCAAAGTGGGCGGCCTGAATCTCAGGTGTGACAACTCCTGGAGTGAGACCATCAAGATCTTGCTCTAAGTAGTCTCAGATGGGTTTGTTCCTTACAAGAACAGGTTGATCTGGTAGAGCGCTCCGCCTCCTACTGCGATGTTATGATTACCGTTGGCGTTAAGATTGCCAACTAGATAAACAGCTACTTTGATCAACTTTTGATTTTAGGGCTGACATGAATTTTAGGGCTGATATGAACTGGGTTCAATGGCTACTTTGATCGGGCATCAGACGTCAATTCTTTGCCAACCGAGCTTGGAAATCTCTGGTCTAACTTTGCCAACTATAACTCGGCAATTCTTTTTTGCTTTCCTCCTACCTACTTTTGCGCGGCTCTACCAAGCCTGCCCTACTCCTATCCTGCATCAATAATAGCAAAACAACCCTTCACACTAGCAAATGAAAAACTCTCTACATGACTTTAACAACTAAATGCAAACAAATAGACCTAAAGACAAGCAAAAACATTGTGAAATATGCATAAAAATCAGTACTTTCTAGGAGTTAGCATCAAGCATACAAGGCATCATCCTTAGGATGTGCATGAAACAAAAGGAGTTGGAAGTGTACTAACCTTGATTTCACTATTGGAAGAGAAGCTTCTAGCCAAATTCCTCAATCCTTCTACTTTTCAAGCTCTTTGGAAGGTTCTCCAACTTCTCTCACTACAAACAAATGTTGTAAAACGAATTACAACCTTACTACAAGAAATAGGGAAGCTGAAGGGAGTATTTAACAACATAGAATGAAGTTAAAACTTTCATTCTCGTTCATACATCTCAACCCCCCACCAAAACACATTTCTCAACACCCACCATTTTTTTTACCTTTCTTAACTCGATTTATAGATCCTTGGATGATGATAACATTACCCTTCACTTGTACTCCGAAATTTCAACTCAAAATGATAAAGATTTGATCTTTTTCTTTGGCTCTTGGGAGGAAGATGAAGATGAATGAGGAGTGGGAACAAGAGACCAGGAGATATCTCATTCTCTTGCTTTTACAGCACAATTAAGAGGAATCAGCCCTCTCATCTTCAAAATGAAGAGATTTACCTCTTTGCCCATCCTTCATCTTCTCAATTCCCACCTAACCCAAAGCCTCTAGCCCAACAACGTATAAGGTGGTGGAGTATGCCCAAAGACCAATCATAAGATGATTGTAAAAGACATAGTTATTTTATCTTGTTTATTAATATAAAGTCATTATTATTTCAGTCATTATTTTGCACATATATAAATAAACTGAATTACAATAAAGTCCTTAGAATAATATGGTTATTCTTAAATATCCTTAGTCGAGTATTATTGTGGGCATGGACAATAATAATACATTAAGACTAATATGTAGTTGATTGATGACAAAGTGTTGTCATTGACATGGCATGTCAAAATCAATACATAAGTATGTGTTAGAGAATGACATACTGGACTGACCCGCTATGAGCATGTTTCTTGGATTATTATGTGACAATCACAATATTGCTCATAGTGATAACTACATATATGATTCTCAGACTTGAGCTCATTATTTTTTCAACATTATGAATGACATATTTTTGATACAGTCAAATGTGTGTTGTAACTGACTACATTATAAAGGCTGATATTGGATATGTCATAATCTATGTAATGGGATATGGTTTATCAAGATAGGATTTTTCTCTTCTACAAAATAAGAGTAATATCATAGGCCACTTGATTGAGTGGGACTAGAAATGTAGGGCCATGCTCGAATAAATTTATATGAGATATCATAGTTATTCGTTTATAATAGTCAACTCAAGATATCAAGAAATATTATATGGACTATACAAGTGTGACTATTCCATGACTTGTGTCTAATCTAGATATAAGGACAAAAACGAAGTAATACATGAAAAGAGTTAATCACGAAGAGATTATGTCAAACCATGACTTCATGTAACTTAGGTAGCAATGATGTTGCTAGATGGCACTCCTTGCTTGTAATATTAGAGTTGTTCTAGATATTACTGCTAACGTTGCACGAACCTACAAGGGTCACACCCTATGATTGAAATGAACATATATCGACTAGATAGCATTTGTACAAAATCTTTGTACACAAAATTAGTTAATATATATATATATATATTTGATTTTACTAAAAACCAAAATTATTATTATATAGATAATTTCGTTTACATATATATATATATTAATACTAGATAATTATTATAATTACCAAACACTATTAAAATATATATATATTCCTAAATAAACCTAGTTGAAGTAGAATTAGATTCTACATATTTAATTATATTTGATTAAATATATTATATATTTAATGAATCTGAATTTAATTAAGATTAGGTTTTTGAATGATATATAAAGGCATAAGGTCTAGCAGCCAAAGATATGCCTATTGCTAAAAACCTATCTAATAGTTAGAGAAGTGAAATATTGTTCGTTTCATTTGGGTGGATTACGTAAAGGTTGGAACATTGTTGTAACGACTTGGATTCGACATCGTGCTGAAAGAATTGGATTCTCCTACGTCCCTATGTTTATCATATTTAATTAAGGTAACGTTTCATCCCTTTTTACCCCGAATTCGTTCCTCGTACATGGATCACTGGTGGAATTCACCAGATAATTTTTCCTCTGCACCATGGGATGTACCAACGTTTCCCAACATAGGAAGCCCACTAAGGGTGCTTGATCTTAGACGGCAGCCCTTAGTCTTCATCTATCGGATAACCACCATAGTCGAGGGTTTAGAGGGGTCTACACAGGACAAGAGCCATCAAGAGAGGCTTGATGAGTGCAGGACCTGCAACACAATTAGAGGGCTTGGAGAGGATGTCAAGGGCGGTTGATCTTTCTTTCTCCTTGCTTTATAATCTGCCATGTTTTTCAATACTTTTATTATGGATGTTATTTGCTTAGACATTAGCTAAATACTTTTGTTGGGTTTATTGTTTTAATTACTTGCTCGATGCTATAATGTTTTTCCTTTATACATTCTGTTCATCATTCTTCATGTATAGTTATTGTAAGAGCTATCAAGAGAGGCCTTTTAATTATTGATTTGAGGCTTGATATCGAGAGAGTTAAGTTAACCAAACGTGAACAGTAGAGCTCAAGTTGTTAACTTAGGTTCTAATCTGACCTATACATAAGTTTAGAATTTCAACGACTAATAAGGGGAACTTGAATAAATAATAGAGTTGTTAGGGTTTACACAGACATGTATTGCCATAACATCTTTTTTATCAACTTCTAGGTATCGAGAGAGTCAAGAAGTTAATTAGAAAACCATGTCGAATAGGTAAAGATATAATTGGTTTATGCAGACATGTATTACCAACCGCTATAGCATTCGAATAGTAATTAGCATAATTCCTAGGCAATAAACCCAGTTTCCATAATCATCTAAATATATGCTACAACATCTGCTTGACTTGATCATTGCTACTTTATTTTTACTGCAATTAGTTTTGATAAATCACCATCAAACCAACACTTGCTCACTAACTCTTGAGTACAATCACTTCGTATTTGTTAATCCAATCCTTGTGGGTTCGACGCTCTATTCTATTACTTTATTACTTGATCGACGAGTATACTTGCTCTTAATTGCATGCCTATTTTGCAAGCATCAGCTATGACCCCAAAAATATTTTTTTAAGTTAAGACAATAATATATATTTTTTCCTAAAAAATATTTAATTCATTGTTGAACTCTTAAATTTATAAGTTTTAAATGGTTTTCTTAACCAATAATGTTAAGTTCCGACACTAATAATACATCATCAAAAATGAATTTAAACAAATTAAACATCTTATTATGATGTGTCAATAGTTACTTTCCTAATGATGCATAAAATTGTGCATCTTCGGTGTATCAAATATTAATCCTAGAATATATGATAAGACAAAAATAAAAATAATTTCACATAAAACAACTAAAATATGGTGTACAAAATTATGAACTTGCAAAAGACTATAAAAATTAAAAACAATTATTAATATGCTAGAATATATTGAGAATAATGTCACGGGCCGTGAACCCAGGTCCGAGTCATTAGCACCACAGGGTGCACACCAAGGTGTCCATGAGGTACTGAGGCACACTTTGGGCTTGAAGAGACCACCAGACTGGCCCGATCCGTGGGAAGATCCAAGAAGGCTTATCCATCCACACCTATGTGAACATAGGAGATTCTTTCCATAGATAGCTAAGGAATATTCTTGGAATTATGCCTTGTGGTTGGTAGAGTTAGTAGGGACCATCGGATTAGAGGGGACTCAACTATAAATAGAGGCCTCCCCACCTCAATTGTATTCATCCATCATTTGAGTAATACACTTGGCATTTACTCTAAAAACACTTTGTAGTGTTCTTCGCGTTCTTGAGTGTTCTTTCTTTTGTTCTTGTTGCCTTTCTCTTTTGTTCGGTTCCTCTTGGAACGATCTTGTGTTTGTGTGCATTGGAAGTATTCGATCCTCCAGAGAAGGATTTCAGGCTTACTTAGTCGTTTGTCTAAGAACATCGACTAAGGTCGCACGTTGGGTTGGTTTAGAAGTCTAGCCCCATGACAGTTGGTATCAGAGTGAGTGTTCGAGCGCAAACATTGTTGGAGATGGCGACAAGGAAAGGAGGAAACACTGCAGCGCAGATGGGTGACGAGGCCCAGGCTATCGAAGGAAGGACCCAGAGGCGTAGAGACTTTGTGGCGTCGTGTGAGAAGATATGGGCCAAGTTCGAAACCACCAGGTTCCAGAGGAAAAGCCTCGTGAGTGCCAAGGAGAGCCTCGAGGTGAAGGGCCAGGAGGGGGAGTAGAAGGCATATCAGGCATGACGGACAAAGTGGAGGGACAGAGTGATGCGGTTGAAGCCGAGGTGCAGGCTTCGGCAAAGATGGATTGGACTTCGCATGGCGGGGAAAAGCCATCGAGGTGGAACAAGCCCAGGATGCTAGTCCGACAATGGGAAATGAAGCCACGGAGGTGCTTCTATTGTGACGGCGAGCATGGGTCAAAGGATTATACCAAGGAAGCTGACCTTTCAGCCATTAAGGTAAACGATGAGTCTGTGAAAAGGGAAGCTAGAGCTGGCATGATTGTTTCGTCCACAACGGTCAAGCCGGAGGTGCAGCGAAAGTGTCTTCGTTGTGAGGGGCCACACAGTTGGCTCGATTGCCCCGACAGAGTCAAGTCGAGGGAGGAGAAAGTGCAATGGAAGTGTTTTCATTGCATGGAGCCACATCATTGGCGTGATTGCCCACATAGAGTCAAGCAGTCCATGGTACAGGATGAGCACGAAGAGAGCGAGGCTTTGAAGCTCGATTCGTTATATGAAGAGCCACCGTTGGGCAAGGTGGAGGGTGCATTGAACTTCATGGAGAAAGAAGTGGCAACGCAAAATGAGGCGTCTAACTTCAAGGATGTAGAAGGGTCGATGCATTTTAGAGTGAACGCGAGAGAGTTCATCCCGAAGAAGGTACATCTCGAACACAATCTTTGTGTTTTTGGTTTTGATTTGTCCGGTTTGTTGGGTGTAGGCAGCAGAAAACCTAACCCATCAGATGGTAAAAGTTCAAAGGCGGCATCCAAACCTTTGTTCGAGGGTCATGGTGATCCAAGTCGAGACAAATCCCAGCTGCTAGGAAAGAGTTCCTACAGTCGAGATGTGCAAGGTGGTTCGACGAGCGATGTTACATGGCGGCGGCAACCAAAGCGAGGAATCCATATAGGTGGACAACCCAGCACGAGTCAGGTGCTCTTTATGGGAAGAGCGGTCCTTATAGAGGGATAACCAAGCCCGATTCAGAGTTGGGAGAAAGCTAAGGTGCCAAGGAGGTCCTAAGATCGTTGTCGACTTCATCCCAGAGTAGCGACGAGGGCGTCGCCAAGTTTGGTGGGGGAGAATGTCACGGGCCGTGAACCCAGGTCCGAGTCATTAGCACCACAGGGTGCACACCAAGGTGTCCATGAGGTTCTGAGGCACACTTTGGGCTTGAAGAGACCACTAGACTGGCCCGATCCGTGAGAAGATCCAAGAAGGCTTATCCATCCACACCTATGTGAACATAGGAGATTCTTTCCATAGATAGCTAAGGAATATTCTTGGCATTATGCCTTGTGGTTGGTAGAGTTGTATCTAGGCCGTTGATGTAAATCAGTAGGGACCGTCGGATTAGAGGGGACTCAACTATAAATAGAGGCCTCCCCACCTCAATTGTATTCATCCATCATTTGAGTAATACACTTGGCATTTACTCTAAAAACACTCTGTAGTGTTCTTCGCGTTCTTGAGCGTTCTTTCTTTTGTTCTTGTTGCCTTTCTCTTTTGTTCGGTTCCTCTTGGAACGATCTTGTGTTTGTGTGCATTGGAAGTATTCGATCTTCCGGAGAAGGATTTCAGGCTTACTTAGTCGTTTGTCTAAGAACATCGACTAAGGCCGCACGTTGGGTTGGTTCAGAAGTCTAGCCCCGTGACAATAACATACATATCACAAACATGAACATATAAATATAAATATCGTCTCTAAATTGAATATTATGAATTTAAGACGGAATACAAACATATTACGAATAGAATCACAATAATAAATTAGAAGCATAAAATATAATACAAACCGAAACATAAAAAAAAAAACCTAACATGAAACAACATATATATATATAATATATGATTTTCTTTTATAAATATCTAAATTAAACATATATTCAAATCATAAATCAGATGCACTTAAATACACTCATGTCTATGAATTTCATATTATTACAACAATAACAGTATCAACTAAATTAAGATTTAGCCAACAATATAACCCTTTTCAGTAATGCAAATTAATCTCTTGATATCAATACACTACATAAATTAATGTGACATAAACACAAAAATAAATGTAGGACCTTTTTCTTTGACAAATCTTAATCCTAGAGGTGAGGAGAATGAGGGACTCTAGGGGAAGGAAGGGAGTGCTCTTAGTGGGTCTCGAACTCATGACCTACGGGAATATGGGAACAAAGATGAGCAGCTTGGCAACTCAAAAAATGTAAGATCTTTTAATATATTTCACATGTTTGAAAATTATATCACAAGTCATTTTTACCATCTAGGATATGGGTTTAACCAATAAATGTTATTAAGTTTTTACGAGTCACCTTTTACAAATAAGCATTTTGTCCATGTCACTTATATAATAATTTTAGGCGATTGCAATGTAATATTTGTTTATATTTTTTCTTCACTCTTTGATAAGATACACATCTTGCAGACAAAGCTGCTCGAATTTGAGTCTCATAGGAAGAATATCATTCTTTTTTTCAATTGGACCACTTGCTGGGGTCTTGTCCATATCATCTTTAAGATTTAAGGAGAAGAAATCGTGTGTCCCTTTTTGGTACTCATATTTATGTTCTAATATTAAAAAAATAGGTTTAGGGTTTAGTGTTAGATCTTAGGATTAGGGTTTAAAGTATTGGGTTTACTCAGGTGTAGGGTGTATTTTTTAGGGTTTAAAATTTAGGGTTTGAGCTTAAGACTTGATTTTTTGTGTTGAAGCATAAAAAGGGACACCAAAAAGAAATTGAGGATTTTTGTTCAATTTTAAGATGACATGTAAAAAATTAATGAGATGTATTATTTTTATTAGTTGGACTCATCCTAGATGGTGAGAATGACCTATGGTATAATTTCTCTACATGTTCACATTATAAGAATATAAGTACCAAACATATTTTTATATTTTCATTATTGAAAACAAGGTTTATTTCTATTTATCTAATACTATGTTTTTTCGATTTTTAAAAATAGAAAATAAAAATATCTTTTAAAATGAAAATAGAATCTAGTTACCCATTGGTATGGCGAAATGATACAAAAAAAAAAAAACAGAGAACATTTCATAAAACCAAACGAAACCTTATTTTTTAACAGAAGACTGTACTCCTTATACAGTCCATACAAAGTGTCTTGTACAGCATTCAAACCTACTTGTGTAGACACTTTGTAGTTTGCACTCCCAAAAGTTGTGATCAAAAGGACAAGCCATTTGTGTTCTCGTTTCTTTTGGAAAGGTGGGGGACAAGGCAGCAAGAGGGACGAGAGTAGCTTGGCATAAGATTTGCAGGCCTAAAATGGAGGGTGGGTTAAAGCAGCCGGAGATGTGGAATAAAGAAGTGATATAAATTACGGTTGCGACCATATTTTCAGTTACGGTATTTTATTACAGTTGCGGACAATGACGAATGTATTATGATTATTGTGGACCGCTATTTTTTATAATAACAATTTCGGACGATACTATTATTGTTATATAGTGGCCACACTTGCAATAACGGACCGCTATTTGAATTATTGAAATAAATGAAATACCATCCGGCTTTGGTAGTTAAAACAAATTCAATTTATGTGCAGTGGACGCATGAATATATTTTGAAAGGCCAACAAATTCATGGAAGTTACAACACTTAGCAGCAACGGTAGGTGGTTTTGGGAGAGATTGTTGCAATTAAGGTAGGTGGCTGCTCAACATGTATTTATATGTAAAATAGATTTTTTTTCCCCTGAAATATCTATTGGAGCAAACGATGGTTGTTTTTGGTAAACAGCTTTTTGAGCTAGAATTAAAAGTTTGAAACATTTTTAGAGGTTTGATCAATCAAATCCACTAATTTAGATATTTGGTAAATAGAGGATTATAATAGCGGATTGGAGTGAAACTTCTCATTTTGAAAAAGCTCCTTTTAAGAGCTTTTTGAATTAGAGGTTTGAATAAAAGACTTATAAAAACTCTTTTGCCCTTGATAATTATAATTTTTTCTAAATAAGAAATTAATATATATACATATAAATTTCATAATTAATAAAATTATATTCAAAATATAATTTCATAAATAAGAAATTAACATATACATCTAAATTTAATAATTACTAAAATTATATTAAAAAGATAATTTCACAAATAAAAAAATTAATATATACATTCTTTATATATGCTTAGTATTGATATTAAAAAAAATATTTTTCATAATCTAATTAATATTAATATATAGAAAATATTAATAACTAATATATTATTCAAACAAGTATTGAATATAATTATGTCCTTATAAAGTTCAAGTTCAATCCAATTAATAATCGGACCTAAAAAATCCAAGTCTGAATCCAAGTCCGATTACATAAATCCAAGTTTGATCCAATAAAATATCTAAAATTCAAATCCAAATCCAAAAGTCCGAATCTAATTAATTTTTCTCCTTTTTTAAAGTAGCATCTCAAACAAATATCTTTAAATAAAAAATAATTTTCATCAAACTTCTCTTACCACCACCAACCACGCAATCCTCATCATTTACAGTTTGAACACGTGTCTCTTTTTCTTTTGATGATTCATCTCCTAAAAAAGAAAGAGAAGATACAAAAGGAGTAAAGGATTTTTCATCTCGCATTCCTATTAAGATTATAACAATAAAAACGAATAAATTTATTCTTTTTATAGAAAATTTCAATTGAAAATACATAAAAAAAATATAAATATCAAGGGTACATTAAACCAAAAATTTAGTGTGAAAAAAATATGTAATGTACCACTACTTTTAGGAGGAGCTATTGATGTTAAACAATAAAAGTTGACTGCTAGATATATAAAACTTTTTAAACTATTTAGATGATTTTATCAAAAAGCATTAATGATTGTTAGATCTCTCATGTCTTTATATAGCCTTTGTAATCCTAATTCAACTCATATTAGGATTTCAATATATATATAATCTCAATTCAACTTAATTAGGATTTCAATCTAAGAGTTTTAAATGTTTTTATTTGGATACATATATGGATCGGACTCGGATCAGATATAGATTTGGATCGGATTCGGATCGGATCATGGCATTGTCTATATCCAATCCACCTCCTATTAGGACTCGGACCATTTTTTCGGATTTGGATTCATACCTTTTTCTTCGGATTCAGATTATATTATCATCCCTAAAGTTAATTTTATCAAACACTTCTATACAATTAGCTAATGCAATTCACTAATCAAATCAGCTAATACTATCAGTTATCTGCTATCAGCTAATGTAATCTGCTATCCGCTAATTGTCAAACAGGGCCAATGAGTAATTCATGGCTCTGTTTAGTAAATAGCGATTTGAGTCAAAATTAGATGTTTGAGCTAAAATTAGAGGTTTGACCGGTCAAATCCACTAATTTAGATGTTTGGTGAATAGTGGATTGAGGTGAAACCTCTAATTTTGAAAAAGCTACTAATAAGAGCTTATTGAAATTAGAAGTTTTGACATTATAGATATAAAGAGCATTTAACCCTTAACAGTTATGAAAAATATCCAAATAGCCTAAATTTAACTTTTTTTCTATTTTAATTTTTCACTCTCACGTATTTATATTGTGACATTTGTAAATTAATATTTTTTCTTTATTCTCATACATTTATATTTGTATAAATTGAATAATTAATTAAACTGTATTAAAACTAATCATATAAATAATAAATTAATATATAGATCCTTCAAATATGTTTAGTGATGTTATATTAAAAAAATTATTTTTCATAATCTAATTAATACTAATAGATACAAAATATTGATAACTAATAAATTATATAAATAAGTATCGAATATAATCATGTCCTTATATGTCATTTTGCTTGTTTATATAATCACATAGCTATCAGCTATCAGTTAATTTTACCAAATACCTTTATATAATTAACTAATACAATCTGCAAGCCAAATTAATTATCGGCTAATATAATCTGTTATCAGCTAATGCAATCTGTTAATTGCTAAACAGAACCATGTTTTATGTTAGCTTATATTGAAGTTAGACATTGATATCACACTTGAGAAGCGGGAAATAATAATTTCACATAAAAAAATGAGAGGTCTTAGATATAAACGTGGTCTATTATACATTCTATTAGACATATTTTATAAGAATAAAATAATAACTCTGTAACAAGCGACGTTGATGGGTCCAGTAAATAGAGTGAACAACTTCGATGATAACTTGTGAATATCGGAAAGGAAAGACAAAGTTTGTGTGACATCGGCCAAAGTGAAAAGCTAACTTGAACCGTTGGTTAAAATATGAGAAAGTCTTATCACCTCAAATAGTAAATTATGGAAAATAGTTATAGTACTTTTAAAGCTTTTATTTTAGGCTTAATAGTTAAATATGTGTCTAAATTATACTTGTGACTTATTTTTAGTGCCTAAATTATTTTTCACTTTAAATAGGTGACTAAATTTTCATTTCAATCATTTTAGGTGTATGATTGTTAAAAAAATATTAGCCAATTAAAATGTGACATGTGTCATGTTTTAAATTTTAATTTCTTTTTATTAATTTTAAATAAAATTCAAAATTAAAAAATTTAACAGTTTTATTTTTTTACAAAATAGTCCCAAGTCTCTAATGCAGAACCCAAAATCCTCAAATTGCCGCCGTTGACCACTACTAACGTCGTCCGGACACTACGACCATTTCCCCCAACCACCAATCGTAGGTAACCGACGGTAGGTGTGTCAATCGACTTCCTTTTCGGTAGTTTGGCTTCCTTCGACGTTAGAAAGCCGATCGAAACACCTACCATCGGTTTCTAGAGATGGGTGGTTGGGAGGATGGGTGTGGTGGTCGACAACGGATATGGTGGGCGGCAACATGACCATCAGCGGCGAAATCAGTTGGGGAAGTTAGAGATTTCGGGCTATTTTGTGAGTTTTGGGAAATTTAAGAGTTTTTTAAAAATTAAGTTAAAGAGAAATTAAATATAAAAAGAAATAAAATAAAAAAGTATTGTTTTTTATAATAAAAAAATGTAACGGTAGTTAACTGTAGTTAACGGTTAGACACGTAAAATGACCAAAATAAAAGTTTAGACACTTATTTAGAACGAAAAATAATTTAAACACCAAAAATAATTTATGCACGTATTTAGCTATTAAACATTTATTTTATTCATAATACTAATACTTACGTATACTAATCTTGTTCGGACTGTCAAAGTTAGATCACCTGCCCCCCGTTGCTCTTTGGATCGGTATCATTGGGGTACTCGTGTCTCCCCCACTTCAACGGTTCATTTACTTAACTGAAACAAGTGTCGCCAATTTTGTCTCATAATCAGTATTGATCTTAAATCAAATTTATAAAACTCATGTTTTATGTTTCATTTCAGGTCAAATTTTAAATGTATTATAATCATTTTAGTCTGTATCATATATATCCTAACCCAGAAACCCCTCTCTCTATATATTTAATCATATCTTATATCTTACAGCGTCGACGTATATATAAATATCTAATTATATCTTATAGCATTAACGTTTTCTACCTCTTCCGATTTTTTAGGTTTTGTCTTGACTAATCCGATCCTAATAGAAATTTTCTACATACATAATATCTCAAACTTAAAACTTTCTTAAATAATATCAAACTGCTTACCATTTGGACTAAATTCGTCAATTACAACGTGAACGTTTTTAATTAGGAAAGAAAAACTTATTTATTGTAACACCCCCTTCTCGGTATGGTGGAGAACAGTGTCAGAAAGCATTATCGAAAAACAGATTCGAAATTTCAGAGATGGACTCGGGATTCGGGATTTATTCGGAAGGTCTTATTAATCATTCTTAAGGCTTAGCGAACTTATTTGTTACTAATCTTATCAGAAATTTGGGTCAATTTAAACTTTTACAAACTTAGGGGCTAAATTGCAAATTCCATAAATTAGCGATCCAAATGCAAATCATTTATTAGCAACTTGTAATTAAACCTACAATTATTAACATGTGAAGTTTCGTTATTATCGGATATTGTTAACCTAATCAATTAAACTATATGACTTTAGTGACCCTTCTGTAAACTGTCCAAAACTTCTCTTTATTCTTTATAACAGAATTAACTAACACCGTATCGATAACCTAAGGGTTGTATCGATACGCTAAGCCTAATTTCAGATTTCCATATTCAAAGGATGTCAAGCCCGTACCGATACAGCTAAGCCCGTATCGATACGAGTTGACTGCGTTGACCACGTATCAAAGCACTATAAGACCGTATCGATTCCATTTTTCAACCCAAATTCCAGTGATCAATTTTCATACCGATACGCCCTGTTTGACTAGTGTTGACCAGACCATTTATGCAAGGGCCGTATCAATACGCCATCACCTGTATCGATACCCCTGACCTGTAATGATAGATTTTTATTGGTTTTTATTCGAATTAACCTAGCAAATATTTTCCAAACATTACCAAATTTTACCAGCAAACTAATAAGCAGTAACTCTAATAGCATGTCAAATTTCAGGGCGATTTGAATCTATTTACTACGATTTTACCAATTAGGGCCTATAAGCTTATTTTAGTCCATTTAGCCATTTCCAAACATACCATTATACTCATACCATGCCTAACCACTATTAAGCTTACACAACCACATCAAAATAAGTTATTGCCACACATCTAAACCTTATGCCACCTTACTAGGAGTTCAGAAACAAAAGTAAACATACATATAGCTTGCAGAAGTGACTTGCAACCGGGAGATTACACGACCGGAGCTCAAAAAATCTCAAGACTCTGAAATGCATGAGACGCACGTATGTTAGGCTTACATAGCCCAGTGAGGTAGTCATAACAACATAAGCAATGACAATACATAAATGGCATGCTATGAACATGAATGGCATATTGGCATACTTAATTATCATAATCGTATTCTTTTAACCGCAAGGTCTCATACTTAGGCCATTTATCATAATTTCACATAATCAGAATGAAGCATATACACATTTAAATTCCCTTGGACAATGTAACAAATGGATACGCGGATTCCCCTCTACGCCACATATATCAGAAAATAGGTCGTCGCCACATATAACGAAAAATAGGTCGTAGCTTCGGATAGTATCTCTTACACAATCCATCCTTTATCTCCCCCACATATAGGCTGTAGCCCCGGACCGTAGTCCAATCCCTTACTTATACAAGCTCAAATAACCCTATGGCATGCCAATTGTATCCAAAACTCACAAATGTCCAAGGTTACACATATTTCATCATATAACTTACGTTTATGCTCGTAGGCCATAGCATATCGGATTCGGAATTGAGCCTTAGCTCCATAACATATCGTAGCACAATCATATCATATTAGAATCATATCAGAACATAATCATAACATATTCGTATCAAATTTAGCAGATCATATCATATTTTTCTTATAACAATTTCACATGTAACGTGTTTCGATTATCACATATTTACTTATAGAACATCAACCATATCAAAGGCTTTACATGCTCACCTTTAGCATCCACACGAACATTGCTCTACTTGAGCCTTTAACAAGATACATATTAACATGAAAATCATAAATCAAATACAACTGGATGGCTCCGTGTTGATCCCTTGACACGACTACACTCACCTTGACTACGAGGTTCTCGAATTACAATTTCGTTGTACCTAGCTTCCTCTAGAGATGACAAGGGATCCTTCTCCACTATTCAAGCTAGCACAAAATTAGGAGTTGTATTAGAATTCGACCTAACGATTCATAAACATATTTTAAGCTTACCAAAACTTGTAGACAACATCAGAATATCGAAATTAACTCTCTAGTTCATGGGTTTCTCTTTGAACATAGAAAACCTACTTTCGAAATTAAACCTCAACAAATGATGGAATCGACAAATCGATATAGAGATTTTACTCACCGAGTCGTAGGCTTTCAAACGAAGTATTGAGGTTGAACAAAGGACAAAGATGGAACCGAGGGGCTTGCTTAAGCTTGAGCTTGAGGATGGAAATGGAGGTGTGAGCTTATTTAAAGCAAGGGTAGAGTTTTTAGTTCCGGGAGAACATAACAAGGAAGAAAGCTTTCTTTCTTTAAGAATTCCTAAGAGCCAACCTTAATTATTTCGCACCTATATAGCAACCAATAGGAAGCTTACATTTCCCCAAGGTTTGCTAAACCCAATTAAATCATTTTTCTTCCTATCATTCAATTGTCAATTGGATGACAATTAGTCACCTCTTCTAATGACTTTCACGTGGGGTAGGCCAAGCAAAGAGGTGAGTAAGAATTTTGCTTCAATTTCCTCTAATTTGGGCTTCAAACAGATTCAAAATAAGGGACCCGTATTGATACGCTCGTGGCCATATCGATACGCTCATCTAAAACAAGTAAGTTAGTTATTGGCAGTTGGGTCATATCGATATTGGCTTGACTGTATCGATACGTCTTTCTCAGAATTTGCAATTTGGCTTTGAATTTCATACAAAGAAGTTCATTTACTCAAATAGGACCAAAAATGTAACTTCATTATATAAGAGGGGTACAGAGGTCAATCATTACAAACGTTTAACACATCAAATTCAAAATTTCTGATCATCGGATCATATTTCCGACTAGGCCAGTTTTTGGGATGTGACAACTCTCCCCCTTAAGAAAATTTGTCCTCAAATTTTCACATCAAGCAAAAAGGTGAAGATGTTGTCTTTTCATGGTTTCTTTAGGTTCCCGCGTTGCCTCTTTAACTGAGTGGCTTCTCCAAAGAACTTTGACTAAAGGCACAAACTTGTTACGAAGTCTCTTAACTTCTTGTGCGAGGATCTAGACATGTTCTTCCTCGTATGTCGGATTGGATTAAATTTTCACAAATTATGGCTCGATTGCATTGGAAGGATTCGACCGATACTTTCGTAGCATAGATACGTGGAAAACATTATGAATCTGGCTTAATTCTTCAGGGAGAGATAATCGGTAAGCAACAGGTCCCACTCTTTCGATCACTTCGAATGGGCCAATGAAATGAGGACTTAGCTTCCCTTTTTTGCCCAAACGGGGGATCTTCTTCCACGGAGACACTTTGAGGAAGACCTTCTCACCAACCTCGTACTGAATATCACTTCTCTTCAGATTAGCATAAGACTTATGTCGGTCGAACTCTACTTTGAATCGATCACGAATAATGGTCACCATTTCTTTGGTTTCCTGAAGTAAAAAAGGGCCTAACATCTTACCTTCACCAAGTTCGATCCAACACAGAGGAGTTCTACATCTCCTTCCATAGAGAGCTTCATACGGGGCCATTTGAATCGAAGCTTGATAACTGTTATAGTATGCAAACTCGACTAAAGGTAAGGATTTCTCCCATGTATCCCCAAAGTCGATAACACAAGCTCGAAGCATATCTTTCAGAATCTGTATAACCTTTTCAAATTGGCCATCGGTTTAAGGATAGAATGCAGTGCTTAGGTGCACTCGTGTTCCCAAATCCTCGTGTAAGGTCCTCCAAAATCGTGCTGCGAAGTGAGGGTCACGATCAGAAATAATGGATACTAGGACTCCGTGTAAACAATAACTTCACGGATGTACAACTCTGCGAGCTTAGGCAAACTAAAATCCATTCTCACCGGAAGAAAATGACTAGATTTGGTGAATCAGTCTACCACAACCCAGATAGCAGCATTCTTCTTCGGAGTAATTGGCAAACCACTTACAAAGTCCATCGTAATATGCTCTCATTTCCACTGTGGAAGCTCGATAGGCTGCAGAAGGCCAGTAGGCACTTTGTGCTCGGCTTTGACTCATTGGCAAGTCAAACACTTAACCACGAAGTCCGTGATCTCATTTTTCATACCGGACCACCAATATAGCTCTTTTAGATCTTTGTACATCTTGATAGCTCCCAGATGAATGGAGAAAGGACTAGAATGAGAGTCACTAAGAATTTGATTTCGAAGATCATCATCACCAGGAACATAAATACGGTTACGGAAACACAACAAGCCTTCGAAATCCATGGCAAAGTCAGGATCTGAGCTGTCCCTAACCTTAGCAATGAGAGGTCGCAACTCCTCATCGGATCCTTAGAGTGTTTTAATTCGAGACACAATAGTTGACTGAACTCTCAGTTCGGCCAACAACTTGCCATGCTTCTTAAGTCGAAAGTGGGCATTTAAACATCTCAGAGAGGAACTGGGATTTCAACTAAGAGCGTCAGCCACAAAATTGGCTTTACCGAGATGGTAATCAATAACCAAGTCGTAGTCTTTCAAAAGCTCCAACCAACAGCGTTGAGGAAGATTTAATTCCTTTTGAGTTATGAGGTACTTTAGGCTCTTATGATCAGTGTAAAAGTAACACTTCTCACTATAGAGGTAGTGCCGCCAAATTTTCAAAGCAAACACAACTGCGGCTAACTCCAGGTCGTGGGTCAGATAGTTTAACTCGTAAGGTTTAAGTTAACGTAATGCATAAGCTATGACTTTGCCTTACTGCATTAGTACACGGCCTAATCCCAGGTGGGATGCATCACTATACACAGTGAAGTCTTTACTTGACTCGGGTTGCACCAAAATAGGAGCATGAGTTAGAACTTGCTTAAGCTGATCAAAACTTATTTGTTGATCCACCGTGCATACAAAGGGAGTCTCTTTGCGGAGAAGCTTCGTCAAGGGTGCAGCGATTAGTGAAAACCCTTTAACGAATTTATGGTAGTAACCTGCAAGGCCTAGAAAACTAGGAACTTCTCCAACATTCTTCGGAGGGATCTAACCAAAGATTGCTTAGATCTTCTTTGGGTTGACTTGGATTCCCGTAAAAGAGATTATATGGCCAAGAAAGGACACTTCGGATAGCCAGAATTCACATTTGCTGAATTTGGCGTACAGTTATTTCTCTTGGAGAGTCTGAAGCACAATCCGAAGATATTCTTCATGAGTAGCAACATTTTTGGAATACATCAAGATGTCATCTATAAAGACAACCACGAACTTGTCTAAACATGGCCGGAACATGCGGTTCATCAAATTCATGAAGGTTGTAGGTGCATTCGTAAGCCCAAATGGCATTACTAAGAATTCATAGTGGCCATACCTAGTTCGAAAGGTAGTCTTTGGAACATTAGACTCCTTCACCAGTATTTGATAATACCCGGATCGAAGATCTATCTTTGAGAAGACAGAAGCATCGTTCAACTGATCGAAAAGGTCATCAATCCTCGGTAACGGATACTTATTTTTTATTGTCACCTTATTCAACTGACGATAGTCAATGCATAGACGCATCGATCCATCTTCCTTCTTAACAAACAACACCGATACTCCTTATGGTGAAGAACTCGGTTGGATGAACCTTATCCAAAAGGTCTTGGATTTGGGCTTTTAACTCTCTTAACTCTACTAGGGCCATTCTATACGGAGTAATAGAGACTAGAGTTGTTCCAGGTTGCACTTCTATTCCGAATTCTATTTATTGAGTGGGAGGGAGTCCTGGAAGTTCATCGAGAAACACATCAGAAAACTCCTTCACTATAGGCAAATTCTCGAGCTTTGGATCTTCTTTAGACTCTGTGGCACACATAAGAGTCTTCTTAGGCTCAGGTTCGGATTTCATCAAGGTTATACTCTCCTTACCGATTCTACGAAGATATAATTTCTTCTTCTAACAATCAACCCATGCTTGATGTTCGGCTAGCCAATCAAGGCCTAATATGAGATCAAACTCTTGAAAAGGTAAGGCCATCAAATTAGCTAGAATCGAGATCCCTTGGATCATCAAAGGACAAGCTTTATAAATCCACCGAATAACCACATTATCTCCTAACATATTAGAGACAACCACCTCGGAAGCAACAAGATAGGATTCTAAAGCATACTTAGCAATCAAAGGTTCACTAATGAAAGAATGCATGGAGCCCGGATCTATTAAAGCATAAACAAAATCAGAATATAACTCCACCATACCTGCAATCATATCAGGATCATCCTCTTAATCTCGACCTCGTACATGATACATTTAGGCCGAAGTCTGAGAATCATGGCTAACTAAAAGGGTACTAGTGTTGCGAGGTCTCCCCGCGGATCCAGATGGCGTCTGTTTTGCTCTTCTTCCTTTACAAAGAATATTCTGAGAAGCCATGGTAGTAGGGGCATTTGGATTCTACGGACACTATCTGATGAAGTGGCTAGATTCATCCCAGAGATAGCACGATCCAGATTGTCTAGAACACTACCCAGGGTGCTTTCTCTGACAGAAGTTGCATAAAGGAATCTGGGAACCCTTTGCGGAACCACTCATACTATCAATGGAAGCCGTACGAGCAACAAAAGTTCCCACAGACTAAAACTGTGGCACATAACCCAACCTAGGTAGCTGATAGAAGGTAGTAGTCTTTTGATCCCACTGTCTACCCTTCTTCTAAGGCATAAGAGGTTTGGAATCATCTCGGAATCTCTTTTCAGACCGGGCTTGGTTCCCTTGTCTTCTTTCATAAGCCTTCTAGGAGGCTTCAGTAGTGATGGCTCGGTTGACCAGAATCTAAAAGTCCTCTATCTCTAAAGCAACGAAGAGAAGACGTAATTCATCACACATGCCGTCTATAAACATCTGACACTTCTCCTTCTCTGTGTGGATGATCTCGGTATCATATCTTGCATATTTGTAGAAGTCGTGGATGTACTGTTCTACAGGTCTTCCCTTTATCTCAGATGGAGGAATCTCTTACGCCTTTCAGCGATATAATGGTCACTGATGTACTTCTTGCGGAACTCCTGAAGGAAGAAGTCCCACATAACTCAGTGTTCGGGCATGGTGAGCGTCACAGTATCCCACTAGCTCTGGCATCCTCAATGATCAAGGCCAAGGCACATTCTAGCTTGTGCTCCCTAAGTCATTTCATCTATTTATTCAGCACTTTCAGAGTATTCTCCAGCCATTATTCTACGATTTTAGGATTATCCAAGTCCTGGCCGGTGAAAGTATAAACCGAATGTTGTTTAAGCTTATCAATATGAGCTCTCGATACATGCAGCAGTGCTTCAGCAGGTTGAGTGAGTGGTTCTTGTCGGAGTGACACAACCATTTGCTTGATCAGGTTGGCCATTGACATAAGGTACTCCTGCTGAGCTGCACGCATCGGAGGATAATGAGGTGGGTCATTCTACCTAACTTGTTCAGGCATGGCTTCGGCCCTCAGATTATCCCTTTGAGTCGAGGAGGAAGTGAGGTTTGGTTCATTAACAGCGCGCCTATCAGAAGGCACCGACATTTTCAGATCTAAGTACACAGAAAGATTGAATCGTGTAAGCTGCAAGTCACAGATATAGTATACAAATAACTCCTAGGTGGCATAAGTACATACGGACTCATAACAGGCTTTAGTTTAGTCCTAGAATAGACTAAACCTAGGCTATGATACCACAATTGTAACACCCCATTCCTAGTCTGATAGAGAACCGAGTCGGAAAGCGTTATCGGAAAATAGATTCGAAATTTTAGAGACGAACTTGAGATTTGGGATTTATTCGAAATGTCTTATTAATCATTCTTAATGCTTAGCAAACTTATTTGTTACTAATCTTATCAGAAATTTGGGTTAATTTAAAATTTTACAAACATAGGGACTAAATTACAAATTCCATAAATTAGCGATCCTAATCCAAATTCTTTATTACCAACTTGAAATTAAACCTACCAATTATTAACCTGTGAAGTTTCATTACTATCGGATATCGTTAGCCTAATCAATTAAACTATATGACTTTAGTGACCCTTCTGTAAACTATCCAAAACTTCTCTTTATTCTTTATAACATAATTAACTAACACTGTATCGATACCCTAAGGGCTGTATCAATACGCTAAGTCTAATTTTAGATTTCCAGATTCAAAGGATTTCAAGTCCGTACCGATACAGCTAAGCACGTATCGATACGCTATAAGACCGTATCGATACCATTTTTCAACCTAAATTCTAGTGATCAATATCCGTATCGATACCCCCAAAACGTCTCGATACGCCATCACCCGTATCGATACCCTAAATTCTAGTGATCAATATCCGTATCGATCACATGTTTGACTAGTGTTGACCAGACCATTTATGCAAGGGTCGTATCGATACGCCATCACCCGTATCGATACCCTGAACCTGTAATGATAGATTTTTACTAGTTTTTATTCGAATTAACCTAGCAAATATTGTCCAAACATTACCAAATTTTACCAGCAAAGTAATAAGCAGTAACTATAATAGTATGTCAAATTTAGGGCCTATAAGCTTATTTTAGTCCATTTAGCCATTTCCAAACATACCATTATACTCATATCATGCATAACCACTATTAAGCTTACACAACCACATCAAAATAAGTTATTACCACACATCTAAACCTTACGCCACCTTACTAGGAGTTCAAAAACAAAAAGTAAACATACATATAGCTTGCGGAAGTGACTTGTAATCGGGAGATTACACGATCGGAGCTCGAAAAATCTCAAGACCCTAAAATGCGTTAGACACACGTATGTTAGGCTTACATAGCCCAGTGAGGTAGTCATAACAACATAAGCAATGACAATACATAAATGGCATACTATGAACATGAATGGCATATTGGCATACTTAATTATCATAATCGTATTCTTTTAACCACAAGGTCTCATGCTTAGGCCATTTATCATAATTTCACATAATCAGAATGAAGTATATGCACATTTAAATTCCCTTGGACAATGTAACAAATGGATACGCGGATTCCCCTTTACACCACATATATCAGAAAATAGGTCGTCGCCACATATAACATAAAATAGGTCGTAGCCTTGAGCCGTAGCTCCGGATAGTATCCCTTACACAATCCATCCTTATCTCCCCCACATATAGGCCGTAGCCCCAGACCGTAATCTAATTCCTTACTTATACGAGCTCAAATAACCCTATGGCATGCTAATTGTATCCAAAACTCACAAATGTCCAAGGTTACACATATTTCACCATTTAACTTACCTTTATGCCCGTAGGCCATAGCATATCGGATTCGGAATTGAGAATTAGCTCCATAACATATCATAGCACAATCATATCATATCGGAATCATATCAGATCATAATCATAACATATTCGTATCAAATTTAGCAGATCATATCATATCGAAAATTGAAGCAAGGTGCTTACTCACCTCCTTGCTTCAATTTCCTCTAATTTGGGCTTCAAACAGATTCGAAGCAAGGGACCCGTATCGATACGCTCGTGGCCATATCGATACACTCATGCTAAAACATGTAAGTTAGTTATTGGCAGTTGGATTGTATCAATACTAGCTTGACCGTATCGATACGCCTTGTTCAGAATTTACAATTTGGCTTTGAATTTCATACAAGGAAGTTCATTTACTCAAATAGGACCAAAAATGTAACTTCATTATACAAGTGGGGTATAGAGGTTAATCATTACAAACGTTTAACACATCGGATTCAAAATTTCCGATCACCGGATCCTACTTCCGACTTGGCCAGTTTTCGGGATGTGACATTTATCATTCATACACAAATTTTACTGGATACATAAACCATATGCAAGCTATCTAAAAATTAAAACAAGAGTTTGTATGGTTTAAAACAAGCCAGCAGACGGTGGAATGAAAGGTTGACTTTGGCTTTGGTTGATCAAGGTTTTACACAAGCATCTTCTGATAATTCACTGTTTGTTAAAGGAGTGGGGGATGCATTCATTACTTTAGCTGTATATGTTGATGATATTATTCTGGCTAGCCCTAATCTGCATGAGATTTTTGTTATAAAGAAATTCTTGCATGATACATTAAAGACTTAGGGGATTTAAAAAAATTAGGTCTTGAAGTTGCTCGTTCTAGCAAAGGTATTAATTTATATCAGCGAAAGTATACTCTTGATCTACTTGATGAAACTGGTTTTTTAGATTCTAAGCCTGTGCCAACTCCTATTCTTGCTAATAATAAACTTTCTAAGTTAGAAGGTACACCATTATCTGATGTCACTGCTTATAGAAAGCTTGTAGGAAAATTGCTTTATTTAACTAACACTAGACCAGACATAATTTTTGTTGTTCAACAGCTTTCTCAATATCTTGCTCAACCTACTAACATACATATGATTGCTGCATACAGGGTTCTTCGATACCTTAAAGGAACTCCAGAACAAGGATTGTTTTTTTCCTACTGATAATACTTTTAGAATTAATGCGTTTTCATATTCAGATTGGGCTACATGTCCTAATTCTAAAAAATCTGTAACAGGGTTTTGTGTTTTTCTAGGATTAGCCTTGATTTCCTGGAAATCAAAAAAGCAACAGACTATTTCCAGGTCATCAAGTGAGGCAGAATATAGAGCCATGGCAGCTGTCACTTGTGAAATTCAATGGCTTAATTATCTTCTTTCTTATTTACAAGTTTCATTTTCTCCTGCAAATTTGTATTGTGACAATTTCTCTGCCATTAAAATTGCAGAAAACCGGTGCACCATGATAGACTGCCATCTGATTCGAGAGAAAGTACATCAAGGACTGGTCATTCTTCTTCCTGTTTCGACTCACAATCAATTGGCTGATTGCTTCACCAAAGCCTTGCCAGCTGCTTTATTTCGTATTTCTATATCCAAGTTGGGCATACAAAATTTGTATGCTCCAATTTGAGGGGCTATTAAAGTGTTGATGTATTCCAGCCGTACACAGCAATTAATAGTTTTTGGGTTGTTAGTTAGTTAGATAATTTTCTTGGTTTTCTTTATTAGTATAAATAGGGTTTTTTGTATTTTCATTAACACGCATATAATAATAATAATAATAATAATAATAATAATAATACTTTTCTTTTCTTTTCCCAAAGCACGTGTTACAATCTCAACAAATATTATAACGCTTTTAACTTTCAACTTTTTTATTCGAATTAAGTTTATTTTCTCTTATTCGACGATTCTCAACCCACCGTATGAAACCGTTTAAAATTTCTATCTCTTCTGCATACGAATAATGTGTTTGGATTCGTTTCCATTGATGATTACTGATGCTAAATTACATCACCATGGATTTCACATTAGATGAATTCCATAAACAAATGCCCAATTAAGAAAAAAATGGTCAAAAGAGTATGCACCAAAATTCCATACCCACGACTTTCTCCTCATAGGAATTAGGAAGTCCACAGCCAAGGGATGCAAAAACACATGCCCAATAAATTCAACACATAAGACTTTCATTTTCGTCCTTTTGGGCCCTTTCTATTCTAGAATGCCATGAAACTGAAGTAATCGACGTTACCAAACCTTTCATCCTCATCGGATTTTTTAAAGTGGGCTTCTTTCTGTGTTTTGATTTTAGTTTGCTTCATCAACATCAATAGGGAGGAGAGCTCAATTCCCATTTCTCAAGCATTAAAAAATTGAAGGTCTTTTCCCCGATAATCGATTGAATCTTCGTTCGATTTACAATATTGTTATTCTAATATCTCAGAGTTTGGGTTTCAGGGTTATAAATAGTTTAGGTACAAAATAATATTGCAAGCATTTGATTGGTCAAATTATGGTTTTGATCTCTATACTATGCAAAGAAAATTGATTTTTAATCACTATACTTTAATTTGACATAAGTTGATATCTACATTTATAATATCATTGGTTAGTTCAAATAATCGGTTAAATATTGACATGAACATTTCTTGTTCTTAAAACAAATGGTGAAATCAAGAATTTGTTGTTAGAAACCCGAGATAAAAATATAAATGGTTGGGGGTCAACGTCATAAATCTTATGTTAAAATGTCTAAAGCTACGTTTAGCAATGCTTTTTCAATGGACGTTAGAGTGCCAAACGGAGAAGCAATGCCGAACAAGCTTCCTTTACGCGCGGAACAAACATTTCCCACTTGATTTAGCGCTAAAACGAGAGAAAACATCTTATTTTTTCAGCTTCTTTGAAAATGACAGTTTGGCGGTACCTTTACGTTCAAAAATCTTTGTTGAACGGGCCCTAAATTGAATTAACAGTTTCCAAGAGGGGGCAAAAGCAAAATTTCACCATTTTATCTAAGTGGTTGCCAGGGCTCTTTTTGCCCCTCTGGATTTGATCCTGGTTAAAACCCTCGTTCTAAATCATCATAGTGATATGATTCTTTTTTTGCTAGAATGAGTATTTTTATCAAAAAAAAATCTGCATGTACATTTATTTGGACTAATTAATAATATTATAAAAATGAACAGATCAGATTATATTAAATAGAAGTGCATAGACGAAATCCTTAATTTAAGTATTGTAGAAGGGCCAAAATCAGAAATTAACCTTTCCGGATTTGAGCATCATTGAATCGAAAACCCAAGTTTTCTTTCAAAATTAAAAGCAAGAATAAACCTAGTCAAATCCCTTTTGTCTTTCTTGACCAAATTGCTGTCCTTTGTCTTGCTGTCGTAAGTTTCTTCACAATTTAACGTGGTTATTAAAATAATCAACCAAGATGATGATGAGATCGATGCCCAATTTTTTGTATGCTTCCACAATTAATTATGGAAGAAATCATATAACATGTTCCTGAAAATGCCAACACTAAACCAACATAATATTTTCTTTTGTTCAAACCTACATAATATTATTTGATATACAAACTATATAAAATAAAATAGTTATGTATATTGATTTTGCCTGCAGTGACATCAGTTTTAATTCTGATCGTCGATCGTCGGTATTTATTTTTATTATTGTTTTCTCATATTCAGCTTTTGGTTTGTTATTTTTATTCAGTTTTTTAATTTTTATTAAAATCTCTTTTGTTTGACTTATTTCTCTTTACATATTTTAAGCATGTTCGTTGTTTCGGTTGCGCGTTTTAACTTTTCTTTTGTGGCACGTCCCCTCTGCTTTATGACACGTTGTTCGCCTACCTCTGCGGTAGATCTGCGATCATGTAGAGATTTTCATGTCGCCCGTATTTGATTTGTTATTGTCAATGGTCTTTCAGTGAGATTCTCTTTTTGTGGTTGTTTGTTGATGTATTCATATCAATTTTGCGTAGCAGCCTGTAAGTTTACTTTGGTTCGCTAGACACTTCATCATCTCTAAAGCGTCTTGTTAGATAGAGACAAATGAGTATTATTAACGATTATTGGATTACTATGGATGATTGACATCATATTTAAAAGAAGGCTTCGACTATTATTGTACATTTGGGATTTCTTTTTAATTTTATTTTAGGTTTGATTTGCTTGGTGGACATAATCCTTACAAATTTTCTCTTTGATTGATTACATTGTTCATGTTGTAATTATTTTGTTTTTATAAAATTTAATATCATTTTAAAGTTATAAAAATAGTTATGTATATTTGAATATCATTGCTATACTTAAGATCTAAAGATAGAATTTAAATTTAAACTTTAAAGTATAAATGGATAGAATTGTATAAAATTTATTTTACATGATTTATACATAAAATAATTATAAATATTACCTAAATACGGGAGGAGTGAAAAATCCAATACCCGAAAGTTTGTTAAAGCCCTCTTCTTAATCAAATTGTCTTTTGCCTTACCTTCGACGATAGTTTTGTTCCCGAATGAAATCTATAGTGGCATATAGAGATGTGCATTCCATTAAGTTGAATCGAGTTAAATTAAAAAAATTTAAATTATATGTATTTATAAGTCTTATTTTATTATTTAAATTTTATTTAAAAATTATTTGAGTCGAGTTTTATTTACCCGACATCAAATCATTCTGATGACAGTTGACTCAACATACGTAGAATAAAAGGATATATCTACCGCTTCTTCCTTTGATTTTCCCTACAATCTTCACTGCAACGTCTTACTTTTGCCTCACCTTTTGCAAGTGTTTCTCGATCTGAATAGGATCACTTGCGATGTTGGATCCGTTGGAATATTAAAGTTGTTGCACTTGGACATTAACAATAAGCGGAGGATTCAAAAATATTTTTGAGGGTGAACACATATAAATTCTTAAAATTTTAAGGTGGGTACAAATTATAAAATTTTTAAAAATTTAAAAATTAATTCATAAAAATTAAGAAAATTGAAGCTAAAATGTGTGAACTTTAAAAAAAAAAAAATCAAGGTGGGACAGGTTCATCCAACCATATATGTACATCTGCCACTACTAACAATCTAGGTCCAAGTTTGGATTCTTAAAGCACAAACACGAAGGCAATGCAGGGTTCGTCTCAGCTTTTAAAAATTTCAAGTTTTTTTTAATATAGTTCATGTATTATTTTTTTTTATTGATAATTTGATTTCGCACATTTAGAATTTTATAATTTCACACACTTAAATTTTTAATATAATTTTTCAAAAGTCCGTACCTCTGACAAATAATTATACACCTGTCACTGAGTACAAATCGATTCAAATTGACCTAATAGTTCAAGAGAGAAAATTTCTGGACAATTGCTCACAAACCCATCACAGTTAGATTGTGAGGAAACTTTTACAGTTGAGAGCTGAAGCTGCAAGAATGTCCAGTAATGTACTGACTGGTCAGTTATTAGAACATCTTTGATCTGGGAGAGAGCTCGAGAAGTGCAGGAAAGGTACTACAACACAAAGTGGTCTAGTTTTCATCCCATATTATAAAGCACTCCATCATTGCTTGGATGGCTATATTGGATCAGTTCTCAACAAAAGATCGATTGCTGAACTTGAGAATTGTCCAGAGTGATGCTTGCTTGTTGTGTGAGCTGGGGCATAAAACTCGTAACCACTTGTTTTTTCGAGTGCCCTTATTCAAAGCAGATATAGGAAGTTGTTTTGAGATTGTGCGGACTGAGTAGGGTGGCTGGTCAATGGATTGGGATGATGAACTACAGTGGGCAGTTAGCTACTTGAAGGGTCGATCTTTGATCGTGTATACTCTTAAGGTTGCTTGGTGTGGTTACATATACGTTATACGGGAAGAACGAAATAAAAGACAGTTCAAAGGTGTTACTAATACAATAAATACAACAGTTGCTAGTATAAAGGAGTTTGTGTGCATTAAACTTAGCAATCGTTGTACAGATAGGGATGGTGATGTTAATGCATAGCTTTGTGATGTTTAGGGGCTCATTTGATGTATAATTAAAGGGCCCTCGTATAGGGGATATGCTATTATAGCAGCTTGCTGCTTTTGGATAAATAATACACAATATTTTATCCAAAAGTTTTGTAGTTGGTTAAAATAGGTTGTCAATTAATTATCAGTTATGAATTTTCATAATCAAACCGATTGATTTAATAGACTTTTTCTGAATAATCTAAAAGTAATTACAAGTTAGTATCTATTCATACATATTCTTAATCCTTTGACAATGTGCATACACCTTTTAGACAAAGCGATTTAAACTCATGTCTCTTAAGATTAACATCATCCGTTTTTTTCAATGAGACACTTATAAATTCAATTTAATAGACTTAATATATAAAATTTATTGTTTTATAATATAATATATGAATCTTTAATCAAAATCCAAACTCAATTCAAATCGATTTAACCTACTGCCATTAATTTTAAATCAGTTTAATTAGATAAATTACGACATAGTTGCTATTAATTGATTAATTTACTTTCTTAGTTTTGTTAATCCAACCGACAGATTATCTTCCCATGTCATTTGGATCGTAGTACTTTTATTTGGACGCCAAATTCATAACAACAATTTATATTTATTCATCAAACGGTGTATAATTTATCAATATGGTAATATGTTATTGTAAAATTGTTAAATTAAATTTATTTAACTCATTTTAATGTATTAAAATCTTATTCTTTAACGATATATATAAAATTTATATATTGTCGATACATCAAGTATATTCATAAAACCTTGAAATATAGATTAATTTAATAAAATAAATTAATTATTCAATTAGGTTTTGGAGGACTTTAACTATTTTTATTTACTTTAATAAATTTATTTTCCTCTACCAATCAGGTGATGACATGTGTCACCCGATTGGAAAAAAAATATAAAGTACCTTGGCTTTGGGGAGATTTGAACTATGGCACTAAGCCAAAAGCAACTGTGTGATAAGGTATACAAAATTATTTTTATGTCTTTATCACAAGCAGTTTCAAGCTTTTAATGTGAGATTTACTAAATTAAAACCAGATCTTAAATAAATATATGTATATGTTACGGGTTACAACAAAGATGATACGAACTCACAAGAAAACACAAAAAAAGCAAAACTTTTAGTCATCATAAAATAGTTGAGGGCAAAAACCTGTCAATGTGAGCTTTATTAGATTATGAAACACAAAATATAGATCTTAACAAATATAAAATTGTAGATAGTTTCTCACCTGCCAACACTTGGGCTGAAGCCTATGAGATAATTGTAACATTCCCAACCCGGATGCCATAATTAGGCCTCCAACCCAATTCAAAACCATAAGATTTTTGCAACAAAATTTAGCACAACATCATCATTTTCATAAAAGCCATTGAGCTAAAACATATTAAGTCGATAAATCATTTAAAACGTTACATGACGAGCTCCGCTTTAAATACATAATTTTAAAAGCATTTGACACATAAGCTTAAATCCAAAATACAAGTTACAATACACATAGGGTCCTACGGTTACATGGCCCAATAAATCTAAGTACTGCACTTGGACTCTAGTCGATGCTGAGGTCCTACTCCGATGGTGCTCCAAGATGTACGTCAGCCTATTAACCTACGAACGAAAACAACAATTCCTAATGTTGAGCTAACAAAGCTCAGTGGATACACTTCCACTCAACCACAATTCATACAAATCATAAAAAGGTGCATGCTACAATAAGATATCATGACATGAAAAGCAATGACCCTACCATATTCATCTAAACACAATAATCAAGGATGTACAACCTCAAACTCAAGTATAGAATCACATTATCAAACCTAAGATAAGACCCGGTATTACACGATATCGAATATGTGCACCCTTGCTCGGAATCTCACATTGAGCATCAATACTCGGAATCTCACATCGAGTGGAAAGGCTCGGAATCTCGCATCGAGCATCATCACTCGGAATCTCGCATCGAGCATCAACACTCGGAATCTCACATCGAGTTGTCTTCTCGTGTTGCAATATTTTCTCATTGGGTATCTGGATCCCATAAACAAAGGTTAAATTCCATGGTGCCCTCACCCGGCACCTTCACCCATGACCCATAAATGATTTTCAAGGTTTACAAATATACACATGTAAATCCTCTCTTATCTAACACGTTATTCATTATTTAAGCCATATACGATGTTAAAGACTTAGTTTCTTGTTATCCTTATTCATTTTACCCCTTAGAAGACCCATCAGGCCCTTACTCTCGAATTGTTGAACCCTCGAACTAAAAATGAAGTTTTTGGGCAGATTGCCCAAGCCGTATCGATACACCTCACAAGGGTATCGATACGCCTATCTGTATCGATACGCTCACCCGCGTACTGATACCCAGTTACACTCACGTGGTCTCAGCCAAGCCACCCCGTATCGGTACACGAAGACGTGTACCGATACTCCAAGGTATACTGGTACACCTTGGAAGCGTATCGCTATTGAGATTCGTTATTGGAATCTGGTTGGGGAAAAGGTATCGATACCCTCCCCAGCGTACCGATACGGCATTTAAGAATTCAAAGTGTTCTTGACATTTTAAGGCATGTATACCGATACGCAAGCCTAGAAATCAGTTTTTGGTGCTCAGATTTCATCCCAAAACCCTCCAAACCTTTAAGGTAAGACTCCAAACTAACCCTACAAGTTATGGGTAAGTTATGAAGTGGATTTCTACCATTTTTACATCAATTGAACACCTAATTCAGATTTTACCATGGATAATTTACAAGTTCTAGTGTTCTAACCAAAGCATCATAAAGCAAGCTAGCAGCCAATAAATGATTTCCAAGAATATGTAGGAGTTAGTAGTGTACTAACCTTGATTTAGGAATGAGGAAGAAACTCCCAAACACAAGCTTCAAGCCTTGCTCTTTCCTCTAGCTTGAGATGTCTCCCCAACCTCTTTCACTACAAATGGAGGTTACAAAACGTGTTAATCATTTCTAGGGAAATCTAAGGAGGTTAAGAACACTAACTTAGACCAAAGATTGAGCTTCCAACACTCAATCTTGTTCTTCATTAAACACCTCCACCCATACTCTTCCTTTAACATTTTAATCCATTCTTACCTTGGATTAAAGATCTCTGAACGCAACAACTCTTCTTCAAAGCTCAAAACTCGATTCACTCCCTAAAGCTCAAAGATTCAACCTTTCACTTGGCTATAGGGCATTTGGGAGATGAAAGAAAGAGAAGAAGAAAGAGACATGGAACATGGGTGATCTCACCTCGACACACTGCAGGAACAAATTAAACACTTCACCCCCTCTTTTTTCCAAAAGAAGGTAAGTTACCCAAATACCCCTTTTCCATCTTCTTACATAAAACCCACACCAAGCCCCAAAGCCCACAACCAAGTATAGCATACAAAAGCTCTTAAATCCCACTACTTGACCCAAATGTGAAGCCAACGCTTCAGGTCAAATCGACTCTCAGATTTTGAAATCCAGGTCGTTGCAACTCTTCTTTCCTTAAAGAAAATTTTATCCTCAAATTTACCTTTTGGAAATAAATATGGATAGAGCAGCTTCATATGCTCCTCAACTTCCTAGGTAGCTTCTTTGACTCCATGGTTCTTCCATAACATCTTTACCAAAGGAATGCACTTGTTACACAGCTCCTTGACTCCTCTATCAAGGACTCTTATTGGCTCCTCCTCGTATGTCAAATCGATGTTGATCTCCATCTCCTCAAGCGGGATAACATAGGAAGGGTCAGAGCGGTAACGTCTCAACATAGACACATAAAACACATTATAGATGCGTGCCATCTCTGGAGGTAAAGCCAACTGATAAGCCATTGGTCCAACCCTATAAAGGATCTCATATGGCCCTATAAACCTCGAACTTAACTTACCCTTCCGACCGAAACGGATCACTCACTTCTACAGAGATACCTTAAGGAAAACTCTATCACCAACTTCATACTCGATGTGTTTGCGCCTACGATCCGCATAAGCTTTTTAACGATCAAAAGCTACTTGCAATTTTTCATTGATTATTTGCATTTTCTCTTCGCTCTGTTTAATCAAATTTGAACCCAATATTCTTTTTTTATTAAGCTCGGTCCAACATAAATGTGTTCTACACCTACGCCCATATAAAGCCTCAAAAGGAGCCATCTTGATGCTTGACTAAAAGTTGTTGTTGTAGGCAAACTCGACAAGCGGTAACTAATCTTCCCAACTTGTTTCAAAGTCGATAACACAACAACGAAGCATGTCTTCCAAAATCTAGATAACTCGCTCTGACTGGCCATCAATCTGAGGATAAAAAGGCATGTTAAAAAGTAACTGGAGAGTACTGGTACCGATAGGGTACTGTGTATCGGTACGGGTGTTGGTTAAACCCCTTCAGCAATGCGCATACGAGTACCAGTACGTTTGGAAGGGTACCGATACGCGTACGTTAGATGGGCTTTCTAGTAGCCATTTTGGGTATCGATACGCATGTAGGAGTATCAGTATCCTAGTTGATTTAATAGCGGTATCGATACGTGTGATGGGGGTATCGGTACTGCTTGGGTAATCTACCTATAAATGTTGAAATTGAGTTTGAGGGGTTGAAAATTCAATGGCTATAGCCCAATGAGCTTCTAGGGTGATAAAATAAATTGTAAAACTGAGAAACCGAGGTTTAACTCTCATAGATGAGAATAACGAGTAATAGCTTAGTAAATGTTGACTCCATATAAATGTGATGGTTAGTGTTATGCCTTTGGGCATTTGTGATGGCTTGGCTTGGTGCCAATTACCTCTTGGTGAGGTGTATGAATGCTTGGGGAGCATGTGTTATCTTATGAGTTTGGTAAAGGAATCTGGATGTCCTAGTGTCAGTACTACAGTACTTATATAAGGGGATGTGTACTTCGGGCTGAGTAATCAAGTACAATCGGCGTACCCACGGGCTGAGTGATCTGGGTGCGGTTAGAAACCAATTCGTGGCTATGGTGGTCCGGATAAGGTAATAAACTCGATAGGCTAAGTGAGATCGAGTAACCTAATTGGCTGAGTGACCTCAAGTAAAGACTACTTGTGGCTAATATGATCCAAGTATGTCTAGGACGTATTCGAGGCTATGGTTATACGAATATGGTCTATTGACCCCGACGGTTATCTGAACACGGGTAACCTGACGGTTGTGTGAGCACGAGTAAAGTAGGGCTTCGTTGGCCATTATGTGGATGATGTATGAATGTGTTATGTATGTTGTGTGAATGCTATAGATGTTAGCTCATGTACCCGATGGCTGAGTGATTAGGGTACGATATGTTTTAGCTTGATGGGCTATGTGAGCTCGAGTATCTCGATAGGCCATGTGACCTCGAGTATGGTAAGCTTGTGGATCATATAAGATTTCTTGTAGACTTGTTGATGCCTTGAGATAGGTGGTCTAAGAACTCTAGCTAGTGTAGGCTAGATGATAACTCGAAGATAGTAAAGCCTTATATATACTCTCTAGACTATATTATCTTGCATGCTTATTTTATTATATTCATAAATTGTGGTAGAGTAGAAATATACCACTGAGCTTTGTTAGCTCAGCATGCAGATGTGTGGTTTTTCGGTGCGTAGGTTGACAAGTCACCCTTTGGAGGAGCTTATCGATGAGGATTTCCCAGCACCGTGTTTGCTTCAGAGTACAGTACTTGTTATTTTAGTTTGGACTAATGTATTCATAGGACCTTACCACTGTTGAGTTTGTACCTCTATTTGAATATTATTTTGATATGCAGTGTTTTAAACTTAGAGCTCCTAATTTGTAAACTTAACTTTAATACTTATTTACCTTCATGGATTTACGAATGTTTAATGTTTTAAATTGATGACTAAACTTATGTTTTTTAATTGGAAATTTGATGGGTCGGTTTACGGGTAACCCTAATATAGCACTTCAGATCCAAATCAGGATCGGAGTGTTACAAAGATGCTGATTGGAACCTTAAGAATCCATGCTGGTAAACAATATGCCCATGAAGGATAGAAGAAAATGTCCCTTAACAGCTTGAAATTGTTTGTGATAAAGACATATAAATAATTTTGTATTCCTTATCAGAAAGTTACTCTTGGCCTAGTGGCAAAGGCTTGTCATTGCTTCAGGCTTACCCTAGTTTGAATCCCCCTAAATTCAATCTACTTTCTACTTATTTTCTTTCTTCAATCATATGACACGTGTCACCACCTAATTGAATAATTAATTTATTTTATTAAAGTAAAATTAAGATCAAATTGATAGATTGTGTAAATAACATAGACCAAATATGTAATTATACCAATTTTATTTAGCACTCACGTTAACCTCTTTGTTATTTTTAACAGTTGGTGGCTTGATTGGAACCATTTAAACAGTTACGTGGTATAATTGCCAAAATTAAAAGTATAGTGGTCAAATTGGCACCAACCCCATAGTTAAGTGGTCATCTATGTAGTTTACCCTTTAATTCTTAGGGCAAACTACATCAGAGAACTTAAATTTAGTATCAATAATACTACTGGACAAAAAAATCGATGTATTTTAGCACTAAACTTTAGTTTAGGCTTCAATGTATAATTGAAGTATAAATTTAAGTTTAGTGTTAAAATTAGTATCAATTTTTAATTTAATAGTATAATCGATACTAAACTTAAAATATAGTATTATCAGATATAGTTCACCTTAATTTATAAATGATGTTCAATTTCTCTCTCTATATATATTTAAACAGAGATAATTAAAGAGATGAAAGAAAAAGAAATATCCCTCAAAATATCGAGTAAGGCTTGATACAACTTATATTATAAGAGTTGAAAATATGATAAATAAAGTGTGTTATTATCGCTTTCAACACTTTTCATTGCAAAAGCATGGCAAAATTCAATAAATATTTTTCTGAAAATTATCTAGAAAAACAACTTACATCAAAAATTATGAAGAAAAATATTTTTTTAGCCACGTAATACAAAAAAGTGAGTTTTAAACTCGCGCTTAGCTAAAAACGAATTATGTGTAAAAAAAAAATTGGTAAACTAATTTCTTTTATTTCTTATCTACCCACTCAATAAGAAATTCGCGTTTAGCTAAATGCGAGTTTGAAACTCGTTTTTGGCTAAACGTGAGTTTTACCCTTCGTAGGCTGAAAGAAATTTTTTTCACATAATCTTAGTTGAGGATTATTTTTCTAAATAATTTCTAAAAATAAAATAATTTAATTTTGCCAAAAAAGCATATCGTTGATAAATAATCCTTAAAAAGGCAGATATTTTAGTGGCCGTTTTCAATCAATTATGCATACCTAACTTTTTTTTTTGGGGGGGGGGGGAATAAAGGGAATAGGGTACGAGGATGCATGAAAATTATTTAGAAAAATAGATTAAAATATATAAATTTTGTTAAAATCATCCCGAAGTGAATACAATTTTGAAAAAGTCGACATCTGTTGAAATTTTCTTAAAAAAAATTATTTTAAAAGTTGATAACCGACAACAATTTTATCAGAAGCAGAATGCAGCGGTTGACAACTTTGAAAAAATTACAGATTAAATTAAATGAAAAAATAAGTTGAAATACAATAATTTTGTGCCCAAAAAGAAACTTGACACTAACACGAACAAGATGAGATGACGACAACAACATTGATATTAATCTCTAAATAAAAATAAATTTAAAATGTTTATATTTAAACATAAAAGTCAAATATCCGACCAATGTGGCATATTGTTCAACACGATGTCGCTTGACTTGATTCGTGTTTGTACGTGTCTACAACCGTAAATAAACGTGTCTCTTTTTGAGTTATTTTTTGGTTCACTCAATTTAGTTTCTTTATTGCACTACTCAAGAGTCGTCAAATAACTCTCACCAATCTGCACCGACACATGACAATTTGTACAAAATCGTATTCATCTCAGGACGACTATTGCAACCGGAAAACTAAGAAATAAAATAACTAACAAAAAAATAATGTAAATTAGTTGATAAAATCTCTAACAATTTCAAGTAATAAAAAATAATTTATATATGATTATCACTTGGTATATTGGCAATGAAAAATTAAAGTTTAATTGTAAACATTGTTAAATGGTTTCTGTCATTTTTTAATATTAAAATACCTCATATTTAAAATTAACGAATACTCATTAACCTTATTGCTAATGATTGTTTCAAAAAAAAATCAGACTTTAATTTTTGAATCACACAAATAAAAAGAACTAAATTCTCAAAATCAAAAGTAGGAAGACTAAATTTCAAAAGATCAAAAATACATGAACTATGGTAGAGTTAAACCAAAAATAGCGATAAAGAAGATGGGGTAGAGGGAGTGTAACGCATAGGGAAAACAATAGTAAGGTGGGCAGGCCTTTTCTGAAACCAAAGAGGGCCCATTAATAAAGCAAAGGTTTCTTATAATTCAACAAGAATTTGAGCTTTTTCACTCCCCTCAAAGAATAAAAATAATAACTATGACAAAACGAGTTGGTACAAGTAGTAAGCAGCTTGATATCATTTAAGCAAATTTTGAGTTCAAGGTCTTGCGTATTCAAAAAAATTTCGTTGAAAGACTCATCCACTAATACCAGATGTGCGACACAGATTGATCCGAATTAGTCAGGGCAAAGCCCTGGATATCGAGTGTATAACAAAAAGAATAAAGACAATAAAGACAACAAATTACAATAAGTTTAGGGATGACATCAAAATGCAAGCAACAAAGGGATATAGGGCCAAATGAGTCCCACTTTGGGACTTGCCTCAAATCTTTAAAGTGTTCAAATATAATGCTCTAGTAGTATCATCATTTATAAAAAAAGGAATTTCACATTGAATTCAATATGCGAAGGGATAAATGTTCTATTTTAGGGATTATTCATAAAAGGGTTTAACATTTTAAAACGATCAATTAAGGGTCTGGAATATAACCTTTCAAAATACACGGATGAGGGCCTAATGTGTTTGAATATGATCAAATAAAGGGCTCGTGTTTTAAAATTTGCTTAAATAATTGAAAAAAAATATTTGTTGCTGAAAATGTTAGGTCTTTATTGAGTAGGTTTGAAAACATTAGACTCTTATTCAACTTATTTGAAATATTAGGAAGCGGACTAAAAAAAAAGACCCTTATTTGACCATTTTAAAATGTTATGTTTCGATATGAACAAATTCTTAAAAAAATCAAGCCATTATTCGATCATTTGGCCTATATAAAAGTTAATCAAAATTATAATATTTTTACTTTTTCAAGTTTTAAATTTAAAATGTAAAGTACACATATAATCATTAAAACTATCTTGAAATAAATTTTTTTTACCACTGAACTTTCAGAAAGTTACAAAATAGTCATTAATACTTTTGATTCAGTTACAAGATGATCCCTACTAGACCTAGTGATAAATTTGATAAGTTTAAAAATCATTTTGAGAAATAAGTTTGAATGACCATTTTGTAACATTTGAAAAAATTTTAATGATAGAAACCGAATTCAGAATTTAATGATCATTTTATAACTTCTGAAAGTTGAGTGGCCAAAAAATTATTTTAATATAATTTAGTGGCCATTTATATAGTTTACCTAAATTTAAATCTTCTTTGATCTATAGTGTTAGACTATTAGAATACATTTGAAAAACTCAATAAAAATGTACCATATTTTCAACCAATTGAAAAGAATTCCTTGTGAAAGCAAAAGGGGTTGATAATTAAATAAGCTCATCCATTTTTATTTAAAGTCCAATCATTCTGCCTGTTTTCTAGTTGTTTGTTGAAATGCCCACAAGTCCCCCATCTCACGCAAACACTCAACTAACCCATTAAAAAATCTCACTAAAAATAAGGACTATTTATGATATTAGTCCTTCTATTATGTTGAAACTTGATATTTAAGGCTTTATTTTGGTTTGACATAATTTGATACTATAGTATGACTAAATTGATAACACAATTAGTTACTGCTGTTAAAGTGATGATGTAGAATTTTACTCTTTATTGATATTAGATCACACAATCTGGTTCATATCAAAATCAAGCATCATGCTTTGATGCAGACAACAAATGGTGTTATATTTTAGACCTACTAATAATATTAATGAAAATGGTATATCAAATCACCTCCTATAAAATGGTAAAAATTAAATTTGAGTCCCTTCAAGTATGGAGTGATATAAGTTATTATAATGGTGAAATTACCTTTTGGCTCCTACTAAATTGTAAAAATTTCATTTAGTCTTTAAAAATTGAAATTTTATAAGTTAATGTAACGGTGAAATTTTATTTTAACTCTTCAAAAATTTATAATTCAATTTTGTACCCTCTAAAAAATGTAGCTTAGCCATGTAGAAGGATTAAACCAACAACTAGTTTGTCTAGTGAGATAAGATATTAAATCTTTAAATAAGGTCAAGAGTTTGAAACTTGTTGTTATGAATAGAAAAAATTAGGTTGGAGGATCATTCTCATCATAAGTCTCTTCAAAACTCGATCTGAACTAGTCAACTAGTAAGTTGGATACTGGTGGTTAAACAAAAAAAATAAAATAATTAAATATAAAATTATAAAATAACGGAGGGAAACCTTGTTGCTGTAATGAATAAACCACCACCCACGCCTCCCTTTTCACACTTCACCGTCCCGTTTCCATTTCTCCCTTTTTGCGATGAGCCGACAAATTCACAGAACCAAAGAACATCCACACTTTTAAAAATAAAATAAATTAATTTACAATTTTACTAATTTTCATTATTTTTAAATTACAAAAATTCAAAAATAATAATAAAAATATCAAAAGACGAAACTCTCACACTGAAGTGTGTGATCCGCTGCCGTACTGTTTTCTAATTCCCAAAATCTCTTTCATTTTCTCTTCTTTACTTGGATTCCTCCCCATAGGAGCAGAGGCTAGGGAGTTTAGGGGTTGTTGGTCTAGCTTTTTCAAGTATAATGTGAAACCCTAGCTAAGCATTTTTAGTTAGGGTTTTTTGGACTTTTTGCTGGTTCCACGAGATCCGGACAAGAGGATAAAAGATCGTTTCTTTTGGCAGAAATGGGGAATTGTTGTAGATCTCCGGCGGCCGTCGCTAGAGAAGACGTTAAATCGAGCTTATCCGGTCACGATCACGGCCGCAAGGATGCTGTTTCCAAGCAGAAGCCGCCGATCACCGTTCTCAGCGGAGTTCCTAAGGAGAACATCGAGGAGAAGTACCTCGTGGATCGCGAGCTCGGCCGGGGTGAGTTTGGTGTTACTTACCTCTGCATCGATCGAGGCACGCGCGAGCTGCTCGCGTGCAAGTCAATCTCGAAGAGGAAGCTCAGGACGGCTGTGGATGTCGAAGATGTGCGGCGAGAAGTTGCGATTATGAAGCATTTGCCGAAGAATTCGAGCATCGTGAGCTTGAAAGAAGCGCGCGAGGATGATAATGCGGTTCATTTGGTGATGGAGCTCTGCGAAGGTGGTGAGCTTTTTGATAGGATCGTCACCAGAGGACATTATACGGAGAGAGCCGCCGCGGCTGTGACAAGGACGATCGTGGAAGTTGTTCAGCTTTGCCATAAGCATGGAGTGATTCATAGAGATTTGAAGCCTGAAAACTTTTTGTTCGCTAATAAGAAAGAGAATTCCCCGTTAAAAGCTATCGATTTTGGGTTATCAATATTTTTCAAGCCAGGTAAGTTGTTTCAAAGTTGAATGTATAAACAAATGAGTGCCTTTTCAAGAATGCAGCATATTAGTCAGAATTATTAGTGATAATGCTAGATTACCACTTGAAATTATTTAATCATGTAGCAAATATAGTATTTTGCCAACCGGGTTTTGATGTCGTCACACAACATTTGAATCCAAAGAAAAAAGTACGTAAAGAATGATATAAGTTTCTCGGATTGGACATGCCTATGAGCTATTGCTATATTCTGCCTACATTTATTTGTTTATGGTCTTTGTAGTGGTGAAACAAGCACTTTGTATTTTTATTTGCCCATGCTTTAAAGGTAGCTTTTATGTGCCATTCTTTTGAATCAATGTTCCCAGCCACTTATTTTGCCTGTATTAAACAAACAGAAGAATGAGGTAATGCACGGTCTGGCCTTTCACCTTTGTTAAAGCAGTTTCCTCATTTACTTTTGATTCTGTGACGGAATCACTTTTGATTCTCTCCTCTCATTATGGAAGTTGGAAGCCTACTTTTTTCCCCCTTACAATTGTCGTAGATTTGTGTTTATTGCTTATTTACTCATCATCGATTCATTATCTGTGCCAATTGAGAACACTTTCGTCTTCCTTTACATATATATATACTTTCCTCTCCTTGGTTTAATTCTATAATATGCACTTTACTTACCTCAAACTGAAGCATGGGACTGAACATTGATGGTCACTATAAGTTTTAGTTTTGTAAATGGCTGCAGAATGCGCTGAATTGACTTTTAGTTCTAATCTTTTTCTTCATACTGATCCATCCACCAATGGCCATTGAGTTGTCACTTGTCAGAATAATGGTTGTGTCCGGTCATGTTTGTTCAATTGATGCAAAATTGTCCATTTCATAAGGTGGGCTGTCACGGCCAAGAATTGGTTAACCTTTCTTGCTAAATTGTTTCGAGTTATGTAGATTTCTCTTCCACTATATAAATGATCTGACTGTTGGATGCTTTAGTATGCTATAAACCTCTGTTTGCTTTGGTTTTGTGAAGATTTTCATGTTCTATTGCCACAGATGTGGCTGAGTTTGACTTTATTATTTCTATTGCCAAAGATTTTCATGCTTTGGCAGGATGTGATGTGGGGATACTGGTGGGGGTATGAAAGAGCCAATATTATGCTAAGTAGTATGAAGTTTCTGTACTTCTTGTTTGGTTACTTTTCTGTTTAGTTGCTGGTTCTTGTTTTTATTCTTTAAGACCATGTCCTAGAGCCTACAATATGTAAATTTCAGGTGAACGATTCTCTGAGATAGTTGGAAGTCCATATTATATGGCTCCTGAGGTGCTCAAACGGAATTATGGGCCAGAAATTGATATATGGAGTGCAGGAGTCATTCTCTATATTTTGTTGTGTGGAGTTCCTCCTTTTTGGGCTGGTAAGTGTATTTCTGCTGAAGTTTGCACGTCTCCATGTAGATGTGTGCATATCAGAGTGAGTTGAATTGTTATTCCTATCTGAAGAGTGTTCTCTATGCAGAGTCTGAACAAGGTGTTGCACAGGCAATTATTCGTGGGTTAATAGATTTCAAACGTGATCCGTGGCCAAATATTTCAGAGAGTGCTAAGAGTGTAGTCCGACAAATGTTGGAACCAGACCCAAAGCTCCGGCTCACCGCAAAGCAAGTGCTTGGTACTAACATTTCCTTTGTGATACTCCTCTTGTGCATGTTTCAGGGAAGGGAGGGGGATGGAGGTGTATAGGCATTTAGGCACATCCTTTCATGATTCTATTGATCTAATGAGCCTTACTGCATCTTCAAACATAACATTAGAACCTTATTAATGTGAGTTTTCTATGATTACTTTAAAATACCAAGATATATGTTCCTGTTTTTCTATACATCAAATGTCTTTATGATTACCAATAGTTTGCCTAATCTCTGTGTTTCCTCTTCTCATAGAGCACCCTTGGCTCCAAAATGCTAAAAAAGCTCCCAATGTGCCTCTTGGCGATGTCGTTAAGTCAAGGCTTAAACAATTTTCAATGATGAACAGATTCAAAAGGAAAGCCCTGCGGGTTGGTTCACTAATACTAAGAATTCTGATAGATCATTTATTGTTTTTCTTTCATAGCTAGGGGAATCTTAAAAGGTAATTTAAATCAGGTTATTGCGGAGTTCTTATCTGTTGAAGAAGTTGAAGATATCAAAGTTATGTTCAATAAAATGGACACTGACAATGATGGCATTGTTTCCATTGAAGAGCTGAAAGCTGGATTTAGAAATTTTGGTTCACAGCTTGCCGAGTCGGAAGTGCAGATGCTTATTGAAGCTGTGAGTATGTTTTGGTTTGCATGCTGCCATAAATTAACAAGTATTGTTAGTTTACCAAGACATGTTATAAGTGGAACTTGTTTGAGTTAGATTGGAGGCTGCCAATTTGGTATCTCCTGCTGTCTCTCATGCTAACTTTGTTTATTAAAATTTACATTATTGCTTGCATAGCTTTCTCTTCTTTTTCTCCTTCTGAAGTATGTTTTTGAAGAAGTTGGATGTCCGATTATGTAACAATTTGGAGTGATAGTGTAGATAATTGTCATGTAAATAGAGATAATTCTTTTGTAAATATCTAAGTAATTTAGATATCCTATAACTCTAATCCCTTAAAGTAGTTTAGATAGCAGATAACTCTTATCTACTAAGTAGTTTAGATAACCTTTATCTCTTATCTTATAAGATCATATTTTATCTAGACTAGTTTGAATTTTATTAGAACTCCCTGTACTAAATCTATAAATAGTTGGCTTGTATGTACTCTCCAAATCAATTCAAGGAAAAACAGTAAATCAGATTGATCACTGACCAAAATATTTTTTCCTATTTTCTACATGGTATCAGAGCCGACTTCTAATTCACAATCCATTTTTATCTCACAACCCTTGCTTTCATCTCCTTTACAACCATCTCTACATTCTTCTTCTACTAGACAAAATTCTAGCCCTGTTAAAACTCCACAAAGAACTTATCCATCACCTTCCAAAACTCCTAAAAAGACCCAACAAGAAGGGAGGGAACTTAGCATCTACAAAAAGGAGAGAGAAGTCCACCTTGCAACCTAGACGCTGCCAAGAATTGGAACTGAGTCCAGTTACCATGGAAAACTTTGAAGGTACGGATTCTCCTCTTAATGAAAATCCTATTCCTTTTGTGAATACTGATGATTTGCCGATTGCTCAAAGGAAAGGTGTGAGGAAGTGTACTGCTCATCCGATAGAAAAGTATGTTGCTTATAGCCGTTTAATGCCATCATTCAAGGCATTCACGACAAAGATTGATGACATTCAGATTCCAAAAACAATAGATGAGGCTTTAGATGATCCTAGGTGGAAGAAGGCGGTCGAGGAAGAAATAAATGCCCTTGAGAAAAATGAGACCTGGACTCTGACAGATCTACCTTAAGGAAAGAAGCCAGTGGGATGCAAATGGGTTTTTACACTAAAGTACAATTCGGATGGCAGCATTGAAAGATTCAAGGCCACGTTAGTGGCTAAGGGATTCACACAGTCTTATGGTATAGATTACCAAGAAACTTTTGCTCCAGTTGCAAAACTAAACACAGTAAGAGTTTTGCTGTCTCTTGCCGTGAACCAAGATTGGCCACTTTGTCAATTAGACATCAAAAATGCTTTCTTGAATGGCAATTTGACAGAGGAAGTGTACATGGAAATTTCGGAGGGCATCAAGAGATTCGACAGCTCACAAAGTATGCAAATTGAGAAAATCCTTGTATGGCCTAAAGCAATCCCCAAGGGCTTGGTTTGATAGATTTGCCAAGGTAATTATTGGGAGTGGTTGTAAACAATGTCAAACCGACCATACCTTGTTTATTAAGGTAAATCAAAATGGTAAAAGAACAATTTTAATTGTTTATGTGGATGATATAATAATCACTGGGGATGATGTTGAAGAATTAAAGAGGCTAAAAGATTCACTAGGCAAGGAATTTGAAACCAAAGACCTCGATAGTCTTAGGTACTTTCTTGAAATGGAAGTGGCAAGATCAAAATCCAGTATAGTTATCTGTCAGAGGAAATATATCCTTGATCTTTTGACAGAAACTGGCATGCTTGGTTGTAAACCAGCCGAAACCCCAATGGAGCCCAACTTAAAGTTCAGAAAAAATGATGGAGGTGTTCTAGTAAGCAAAGAGCAGTATCAATGATTGGTTGGTAAGCTAATTTATTTGTCCCTTACGAGGCCTGACATTGCTTTTTCTGTTAGTGTTGTTAGCCAGTACATGAATGATCCAAGAGAGGAGCATCTTGATGCCGTACATAGAATTTTACGGTACCTTAAAATGACTCCGGGACATGGCTTATTATTTAAGAGAAGTGAAGAAAGGTCGGTAAGAATTTTTACTGATTCAAGTTGGGCTGGTGAGTTAACTGATAGAAGATCAACTAGTGGGTATTGTGCTTTCGTGTGGGGAAACTTGGTCACTTGGAGGAGTAAAAAGCAAGCCGTGGTGTCTAGGAGCAATGCAGAAGCCGAGTATCGAGCACTAGCACTTGGGATTTGTGTGGTTACAGAGAATGTTGACCGAAATGGGATTAGATCACTACAAGCAGTTTGAGTTGCAAACTGATAGTCAATCTGCTATTAGTATTGCGAAAAATCCTATTCAACACGACAGTACCAAACATGTGGAGATAGATAGACACTTTATCGCTGAAAAAATCAGCAATGGAGTTATCAAACTCGGCTATGTTCCTACAAAGCAACAGTTAGCCCATATTCTTACTAAGGCTCTTCCAAGAGTGGTTCTTGACGATCTTAAATCCAAGCTGGGAATCTACAATATGTATTCACCAGCTTGAGGGGGAGTGTAGATAATTGTCATGTAAATAGAGATAATTCTTTTGTAAATATCTAAGTAATTAAGATATCCTATAACTCTAATCTCTTAAAGTAGTTTAGATAGCTTATAACTCTTATCTACTAAGTAGTTTAGATAACCTTTATCTCTTATCTTATAAGATCATATTTTATCTAGACTAGTTTGAATTTTATTAGAACTCCCTGTACTAAATTTATAAATAGTTGGCTTGTATGTACTCTTCAAATCAATTCAAAGAAAAACAGTGAATCAGATTGATCACTGACCAAAATACTTTTCCCTATTTTCTACAGATAGCCTTTGGGCACCAATGTCCTCGCCTCCTACAATTTTATGCATTTACAGACAAAAACCATAATAAGTGGGAAGCTGAGGTTTCCTAGTAATCAGGTGATTGCATTTTCCAAGAAGATAAGGAAGAAGCCGATTTAGATTTTGGAATAATAGACTAGTCTCGTTTTTTGGATAAGTAAATAGACTAGTCTTTTGGACCATAGAATATTCAGCTATTACTCTGCAAGCAGACTAGTTTTTCATGAAGGATTTCTTCGGAAGTTGATGAGAGATTTTACCCTAGTTGTTTCTTTAGCTGCAATTTTCTGGACTTAATACTAGAGTGAGTAGAGTCCACTGGTAATGCTACTTCCATTTTGTTTCTTTTCCTAAATTTTACCCTAGTTTTCGTACTCGTGAAAATGTTTTCTCAATGCTGCTGTAAAACTCTGGCTGCATTCTGACATCTCATTTAACACAGAATGGCACCATAGCGGTCATGTTAATTTCAGTTTTCAATTAAAAAACGTGCATATTGACAACAGGTTGATGCTAATGGGAAAGGAACATTGGACTACGGGGAGTTTCTTGCCGTTTCTCTCCATCTGCAAAGAATGGCCAATGATGAGCATCTTCGAAAAGCCTTTTCTTTCTTTGATAAAGATGGCAATGGTTTCATTGAGCCCGATGAGCTTCGGGATGCATTAATGGAGGATGGAGCTGATGATTGTACAAATGTTGCAAATGACATCTTCCAAGAAGTGGACACAGACAAGGTGACCCAATATTTCCTCACTAATAAACTCATATGAGCATGTTCCAGTCCAACTGAATATTATTATTTTTCTAAATGCAGGATGGGCGCATCAGCTATGATGAATTTGCAGCCATGATGAAAACAGGTACAGATTGGAGAAAGGCATCTCGACATTACTCGAGAGGGAGATTCAACAGTCTAAGCATAAAGCTGATGAAGGATGGTTCTCTGAACTTGGGGAACGAGTAGAATCATCCTAGCTGTCGGTTTAATTCAACCATGCAAGAAAAAGTAAGTAGTAGATCAAGTTCTTTCCTTGTATATCTTAGACTTTGCTTTCTCTTGTCACTTGTGATTGTGTGGGGAAGGGAGGGAGAGAGGGGACTCTGCATAAAATGGGGTTTGATGTTAGTGGGTCCTGATCTTGTGTCTCTCTCGCTCTGCGAATGTTGATTGTCTTGTGGCCATAATTTAGGAAGGCACTACCTACTTTTTGGTGTATTGTTTCTGGTTGACATTTGACAACATGAACATGGGATTGATATTGAATCGAGTAGTGCTTGGTATATTTATGACTTCACAAGTTGAAGAAATTTGGTATCTACCAACACTTCTCTTGCATTGCATTTTGGGATCGAAATAGGGTATTTAGTAATATAAGGTCAAATTATGGTTTTCGGTCCATGTACTATACATCTTGGGGATTCAGTCTCTATGTACTTTTTTTTGCATAATTTGGTCATCCTACCATTATCATGTATCAATGTTATTACTTATTACTTGGTCCGCATGAGTCGGCTAATAGAATTTTTTAATGATGTTAGCAATTCAGAATAATAGGACCAAATTTAACAGAGAACAAAAATCATATGATTATTGTTTTATTTTACAAAATTATACGTCATATGCTCGTTCAATTGTTTAATTTGACAACATGCCATCTAGGGTAGCAAAACTCGATCCATTCGGACCTATTTGCTCCCAGCGGAGCATATTTATTTTTTTTTTCTCTTCCTTTTGTATAGTTTGTATAGAGTGGTTATGGTAATTGCTTGTCGTACTCTACCCGCCCACGATATGAAATTATCATTTTATCTTTGTGCATATATAACTGTTAAAAGTGTAATTATATAGTCAGCCTCGGAGTTTTTTTAGAGCTTGAGTTGGGGTTGGTCGCTCGGTTTCTATCGAGGAATCTCACCTGATCTTCGATCTTAATCTTCAAGTAACTTTGAAGCTTGAATGATATAATATAAACCACAAGAACATGTTGAACTATGCATCCATCATTCATGATTGAGCGGATTAACAGCTTCTTCGAACCGAAGTATGTTTGGACTAGATTTTACAGATCAAGAGAGAATAAGGGAAGAAAGAGAAGAAGTAGAGTACTGGAGAAAGGACTTGGGACGCAAAAGATCTCGAGCATTTGCCTTTTTGGTACTGATCGGAGAGAGACTATATTGGTTGGATCACTCGTGACAAAAACAATTTGAAATTGTATCTAAAAATTTAAAAATTCTAATTCATTAGAGGTATTTGTTTAAAAATAAAAAGGTAGAATACATTCTTGATCACTCAATTATGTATTCCGTTACAAATGGCTCATTTTTTTAAAGTTTCAATTTAGTCACTCAAATTAAATTTTTGTTACAAACAACTAATTGGACTGTTAAAATTAAAGCATGATATGATATAAAAATAAATTGATAGAATGTACAAGTTTTGAAAATTAAATTTGCTATGTTAGGCGTATGTTCTAATTTTAAAAATGGAGTGATATTTTTATAATAAAATTTTAATTGAGTGATTAAATTATAATTTTTAAAAGATAACATTTAATAACCTAACACATAATTGGGAGACATGTATTTTATCTAATAAAAAACTGGTGAGGATCTTTTAGTTATAAAAGACTACTTGAATGGTATCGACAACTAGTTAATTTAGTGAGAAGTGTTAAAATTTAAGATTTGAGAGTCGCTCCTATAAAGTCTCTGAAATATTTGATTTGAGATGCTGAAGATTATAGAAAGAAAAACCACCTGAATGGCTCATTGCTGGCAGAGTAACTTCCCAGCTTTCATTTGGATGTCCATAAAGGCATAAATTTTCTTTTTCTAGACCAAACCAAAGGAAAAGAGAGTTTTCTTATGTAAACCTCAGTTTGATCTCAAAAGGGGAGGGGGGAGAACTCTTTACAGAAAATCAGAGAACTTGAATCTCCAGTAACTTCTTTTGCTCTAATTATGAATTTTAATCCTCTATGTTTAAAAAAAACAAAGAAATTAGTACTACTTTAATTGCTAAAATTTAGTTTCCTATTTTACAAAATCCTAGAAATCCAATTGTTGACAAACACTTGACTTTGAAGTACTGATTTTAGCCAATTGGTTGACATATAACTTGCAGGAGTGCCGGTCTTTGCTAATTCCTTGAAAATAAACTATTGAGCTGTTGCTTCTTAAACAATATTATTAAAGTTTATCGATCGAGTCGATCGCTAGTTGAGTAGTGTTTGACTCAACTTGAAAATTGTTTGACTTGTTCTCAACTCGATATAAGATAAGCTCAATAATTTTTTTTTGACTTGTTCACGTTAAAAAAACTCGTTGCTCGTTAAGCTCGCTAAGTAAAAGTTTTGAAATTTTGAACCCCAAAGATTTAATGTGTAAATTACTTAGTAAGCCATTGAACTTTTCTAGAGTTTACAACTAGCATTCAAACTTCTCGTAACATAATTTTGTTAAGGTAGCCACGAAAAAATCGTAAAAAAATATTTAGAAAATAAATTAACGAGCTGCTCGTTAACTTATTGGGTAAATTAGACCTTGCTTGACTCGACTTGTTAAGATCTCAAATTGAGCATGAGTTCAACTCGCGTTGACCAAAGTTTGATCAAATTAAGCTTGAGCTGCTCAACTCAATCAACACCTTCAAATTGAACAAACTTCTTAGTTCTTGCAAAATACAAAAATCAAATTCTAACAAAATAAACTGGATTAGTAACTTCTCAGTCATAGCAACCTGAAAATCATAATTAGACCAACTTTACTATTACAATCTGATGTTCCAGAAATCCTTTCTATACTCATATTTAATAGTCTATTTGAGGAGCTTGAATTTCTAAATCAATAATAACAGAAACCAAAGAGTGAAACTAGGAAATTCAGGAAAATTCAGCATGCAAAACGGCAGCGGGATTGAGATCTGAATTACCTGGATCACAGAGTCCATAAAATTGGTCCACATCTGAGAGAACGGGGGGAAAAGAAGGGAAGCGTTAAACAGGTAAAACTGAGAGAGGAAAAGCATACGAAAGATTTACCGAAAGTCAAAGCACGAAGGATGGCGGTTCTTCGAGCAGAGTAATCTTTGAAGATTTCCTCAACGGTTCGAGCAGAGGCAGCCATTTTCCAGGGAAACAAACAAGCCAAGCAAATTAGTAATTTTAGCTTCGTCACAATTGCTAGTGCCACTCCTTTCTTCGCTTCCACGTTTTTTGGCGCTCCTTATTGGCTTCCTCGTAACAACAACTGCCAACTAAGCGTCCCCCTTTGGATTCCCATTGCACCAAATCCAAGATGGTGTCTTGAGTGAATATACTTATTCCAATTATTTATTAATTGTGATTTTTCCAAATAAAAATTCATTTGGTTTCAAAAATTATACGTTACATTTATCTAGTTTTAGACTCAACCATTTCTATTTTAAAGATTATGAACTTATTTTAGGTTTAGAGTTTAAGAGTTTAGTTTGTTGAGTTAGAGATTCAGATTTTAGTTTTTAAGGAGTAAATATGTAAATTTGTATAATTTTTTTTATGCAACGTGTGTATAAAAATATGCATTTAATTTTTAGGTATAAGTAAAAAAGGTCAAATTTTCTATATGAGAATATTTCATGTACTGATAATAAAAAAATTATTTTTTTACAAGCAGATCTAATTTAAGGTTTAGATATTTAGTTTAGGAATTTATGTTTTATTGTTTAGAATTAAGAAGTTAAGAATTAAATTTAAAATTTTAAGTCAATCGTTTAAATTTTAATTTTTTAAATAAAATTAAACATACTTAATAAAAAAATTTGATGTCAAATAATAATCTATTATATATAAGCAATGGTTATAGTCCCGCCACTTCATTATGTAATACCACCTCAACTACCCTAGGAGGTATAGCCAAACCTAAGTAAATCAATCTAACTTGCTAAACGAGTTATAGTTAGAACTGGCTCAAAGTTTTCATATTCGAACAACACAAACAAGGGAGCAATAGAAATCCTGATACAACTACCGTAGCATTCGAAGATCAACTTATTGAATCCTAATAAGTTGCTAACTATTTGATAGTATATTTGCAATGACAATTAAAATATTTCATAACTAAGATATTGTTAATTGAGACTTGATCCTAACAATCAAGGCATATTCACTGAGGGTACAAGCATATAATGATCTACTCCTAATTACCATAAATATCTAGCTTGAAGCAAGGTAAACCTTTTTAAATGTTAAAAGAGTCCAAATTAGGCTATTAACTATTGAACCGGTTTCATGAACATCTTTTCTACCCTAAGACTTACATTCAAATTTTATACAAAACTAAGGCAATTTTTCCAAGCTTAATTTGAATAGAAATAACAAGACAAAGATTCAAGTTTGTCAATTCAACCACTAAATCATTCGTATGCCAAACCAAATTCAACCAAAGGCCAACACAACCAAAACATCAACCCGAGCAAGTAGAAATAGGCAGTCACTTAATATAGGAATTACAAGCTATATACAACTTTTCACAAAATGCTTATCAACAAAATCGTTTATACAATTAATTGTGCCACCTTCTAGGAGTTTTAAACTTAAGTACAAAACATACTCTTAGTCACACTAGTGACCTTGATTATGTTTTCAACCTTGAACAAAACTAGCTTTACCTGAAAAGTAACAAGGTAAGTAATTAGACAAATAGTCTTGTAAATGCATCAAAACAATTTAGTGTAAATTATCAAGAAAATCTAGTTGAATGTCTAGTGTTCGGAATATCCCTTCATACTATCAAGACTATTTTACCATTTCACAACCATTGGTCTCATAACCATCTGCTACTAGATAACAACAAGTAAACCCATTTTCGAGGTTTGACCTTGCAAAATTTTGAATTAAATCAAGCTTCACCAAGAAGAAATAATCATCATTATATAGATTATCAAAAATACTCAACAAGGTAAACAATCCAATTTATTTGGTCAATTTTACAAACAACCTTAGTTGTCAAAGTTGGCCTTGACTAGTTATTAGTCTAGATAAACAATTTCAATCACAATTGTCAACAAGCAAGGGTACCATGTACCATTGAATTTTATATTCGTTTCGAGATATTACAAGGGTACAATTGTACCATTCAGGGGACCGTAGTCCGAATCAAGCTGAGCTCAGAACTCTCAATTGACATGCCAATCTATCTAGGACCAAAACTAATCAAGGCTCTTTGCATAATTCTCTATAGATCTATGTCCTCTTTTTACAACATCAAGTGATTAATCACAACCTCAATATACCACATAAAGCATTCCAAAACAACCAATTTACATTCATGCTTGAATGTATTAAGCTAATATCCATACTTACCTTGTATATTTACCTTACCAAGCTCTAGCAATACAAAGCAAATATAGGCATTTAAGCCTCAAGAGTCAATCGAATAGTTTAAATCATTTAACAATCTTATGCTTATTCGAAATACAGTTTACACTTACAGATATGCCGAGCCATTTCTGATTATGAATCACCACTCTCTTTTGCCTCTCGTCCCCTTGATCAACTGCCTTTTTGTCTAATTATATCAACAATTAATAGTTGCATTAGAAACAATTCTTTACTCATAATGTTATCTATTTATCTTATATATCTATACAAGCCTTAATATAGGAATTTCCAAAGCTTCATTTGATCAATACAATAGGTTTTTCATACAAGATCAATTCAAAACAATGATCCCATTACAATTCATATAAAAAGTCATTTTTTTCCATTAGTCATTTCGAAACTGCCCATCTCTTAAATCACTTTCTCTTGCTCCTTAAAATTCATTTTTCCTTGTCAATTTTAAACATCCAAATTACTATTAAGCTAAGTATCATGCATTAAGCCATCAATTAGCATTTTCAAACAATTGTTTAACTACTTTAATTTCCACAAAATAGTCCCATAGATTCTGCCTAGTTCGGGGCAGTTTAATACCTAATCTAATTCACCTAAACAGCCATCAAAACTCATTCTAAGCCATTTCCCCTGTTTTCTTAATATTCAATACAGTCTTGTAGTTCATTAGAACAATTATTTGTTACCAAATTGTAATTCAAACGATCTATATCATACCAATCACCAAAAACAGTTTCATTAATGGTTATAATCGAGCAGGTCAGTTTTCATTTTCCTTTAGTCTAGTCCAATTACATTGTCTCATGCTGAATTCATGTAATTATAACATATTGAATCATCCGTATGACTTTAAATTCACACCACTATAACTCTAAATTGCCAAAACATGTTTAATTTAACTTCAATCCCCATTTCTAAGTAACATTCTATCAAACCGAAATCAAACAAGTAAACAACAATCTTCATCATCAAGCAAAAATTGGTTCGATTATAACTACCTCAAGTCATGCTTCAATTCAAAAGAATAACACATAGAAACTTACAATCTCGAGCATGCAAGCACAAATCAAGCTCCAATTTAACCAAAACCCAAGCAAGATAGTCACCAGGAAACATGATTATTGTAACACCCCTCACCCGGGTTAGGAGTAACCCGACCAATGAGTGTTAAAACAAGAAAACAAGTAAGCACACAAGAATTCAAGTCATTTAAAACTTTTGAGCTCATCCTATTAGATGAGTTACTTGCCTAACAAGAAAGCCAAACAATCATCAAGATCATGCTTTACAAACATTATAACTCACCAAATATAAACATAAGTATCCAAGTATCAATTAAGAAGATATAACCTAGTCCCTTATACATGTAGGCAATCGAATACACTCAACGCAAGACTCAAAATTCATTTCAAGTTTATTCAAGTATGCACAGCTTTGTTCCATTTCAAGACGATATCAAACATGGTTTCAAAGTCATGTTCATGTAAAGCTAACTAAGCATAATCTTTTAGTATTTTACATTCAAGACAAGTTTACATATAATTTTGGTTACTAGACATGGTCACCAATGTATTCATTCGAATCATATCACCCTCAACATGCCTTCAAGCAAGCTTAACATCATCTAGAAATCATGACTAACTTATAATAACTTTAATTACTTGAACTAGAAGCAACCTAATCGACAAGTGATCAATTCGAATAGGGCATTCAAGAGTTAAGCACACAATATCCCATTATTAAGCACGTTCAAGTATAACTAGATCATGTAACCAAGTTCTATTCTCCATATTCAACAAGACATTCCCAATTCATTCATATAACATTCAGATATCATGGCATCAAACATTGCCAACCAAGTCTTTACAAGCTTCTAATGGTCAAGGTCATATATATATACAAACTTCAAAATGAACAAAATGCAAGATTTAGCTTAAATATGTACATATCTAGGTGCCACCAACTAGGAGAGTTACAAAATATAATTGAAGTCATACTTCTAGCTCTTCTTGTATCTTGCTTCAAGCTCAATGAAGATAGCTTTAAGATCTCTTTAAACATGTGGTTTGGGAAGGATGGAAACAAGAATGATAAGTACATAATGTACTTAGTGAGGTAGCAACTATTTACTAGCCAATTATCAAGTTTAAGTAGTCTTAAATCAAGTACAACCTAGCTAAGGTTTGAGCATGTGAAGTTAAGTCTAACATAAGGTTTCAAGTGTTTTAAGACAAGTAGGGAGTCAAGTAGTCATGTATAGCTATTACCATTTATACACATCATCACAAGCACGCGAACATATAATTAGGCCTCAATCTCAAGTAATATACACTAATTCATACTTCAATGCCATTCAAACAACAATTAACAAGAAGCTTGTTTCTATTTCAAGTTGGATCGAGTACTATATCAAGACAAGAGACATGTTTAAGCATATCAATTCGAGTATGATCACTTTTCAAGTATCATGTAAGCAAGCAAATTCAAGGTATCGAGTCAAGTATCATTCAAGCTTTAAACCATGCATTTCTTTCTTGCTCATTCATTTTAGATTAGGCCTTGGTACATAGTTATGTCTAGGTAATCGAGTCACCAACCAAACTATCTCCAAAACAAGAAACTAGTCATATCACCCTCCTATTGTCGCCAGTGACCATAATACACATCCCTCCTACTGCTGCCAAATAAGGGCCTTAGCCCAGGATCGTAGTCCATCCAAACACAATGAGCTCTAGACTCTATGGCATGCCATCCTACCTATGACCAACTAGCAACCAAGGCTTTGTTTGATTTACTTGTCAATTAAGTAAGCTTCAAGATTTCAAGTCAAGGCAAGAACACAACAAGATCATGGCAAGTTAGTAGCTTATTCAAGCATCCCTTTCAAGTATTTATCTATCAAGATCAAGATAGCCCTTAGGCCATTCGAGCCTTAGCTCAATTTATCTTGCATTCATTGTGATTCAAGCAAGCTTCTATTTCAAGTTATCATAGCATCAAGCAAGATTATGTCTAAGCATATTTGATTCATTCGATTAGGTCAATACAAGAACCATAGAAGATCAATCCATTGTTACATGATCCATTTGCATTATCAAATCATATATCAAGCATATCTTACTACCAAGTTTCTATTTAAGCCATTCTTCCCTTAATTCATTTCCAAGCATAGTTTAGATTCATTTCATAGCATAAACATATCAATGGAATAGTAATTGTGCATATTTGGTTAGGACCTAAGTCCTAACCCTATGTAAAAGCTACACTCACAATACTCTAAGCTAGTTTTGATCTTTGATCCAAATTCTTTTTTACTTGTTACTAGGTTGCCAAACTCTATCTTCTTCAACGAGATCCACTCATTGTTCTAAAAACACATTCAATATAATGGGATCAAAATCAACAACCAAGCAATACATTTCAAGGAGTCCAAGTTCACAAGAAACTAGAGTCAAGCATTGTATTTCCTACAATCAACAATTCAAGCATTTGTATTTAGCATTTTCTTTCATGTTAACTTAGCCATTGTATAACATTGTAAAACAATTTTATCCTTTCAATCTATTAAAACAGTTTTGCCCTGCTCTTAAACTACCCAAAACAGTCCCATTTTATCTATATTTACAATGTTATACAAAAAAGTCCCCAACAGTCCTATTTTTTGCTAAAACAGTCCACTAAAACAGTTTGCAATTACACCCTTCTATTTGTTACACAAAACAGTCCAATTTGTGGTTTTCTCATACAATTCATGTTAGAAAACTTTTAATCAACTTCCCCTGTTTTTAAGTCATTATTTCCAGCCCCTAATTCATACAATTCAGTCCCTAGATCATTCATGGCTTCGATTCTAGTCCCTATTTCACATACATCTCAACAAGCATCTTATAGTAGTCCAATTGATCATTATTCAAGCAATTCAATCCAACAAGCATTTAAATTGACTATCCCATGCTTTTAGTTCATAATTTCCAGCCCTCAATTCTTTCAAAACAGTCCAACATTTATCAATTCTTTCAAAACAGTCCCTAGTTAGCCATTTGGCAATCAAATGTGACTAGTTTCATCTTTAAGCTCAATTTTCACTATCCAATCATGATTTTCAATTGATTAACATTTCAATTTAGCATGTTTCTAAATTACCAGCAAGCTTTTTACTCAATTCAAGTCCCAATTCATACAATTCAAACTACCTTATCAAGTTACATGATCAATCAAACAATGGTTTCATTCATGTACATATACCATTCGGTCAAGCATAATTTCATCCTATTTTTAATAGCATTTCAACAACATTCAAGCTACAATTCCAGGTAGTCTCAAGCATAGCATCTAACATACAATTCTATGAATCCTAGTTCAATTTCTATCTTCAATCATTCATTCGAACAAGCTTGCTAGGGAGGAAGAACTTAGAATTCACTTACAATCTTCCTAGCTTATCCAAGTACATGAAAAATAGGATCACATGCAAGCTTCCAAATCTCTACAATGGTGGCTTTTCTTTCCCTAAGGAGTTGAAAGGGTTTCGACCAAGGAAGGGGAAAGGATGAGTGGAGAAGATGATAGGAAAATGGACACCTATCCAAGTTGTTATCACTTGGCTTGGTCGAATGCCTCCACATGGAAATTCAAGGTCTAATTGTTTCATAACTCCTTAATTACACATTCTAGTTGCATGTAAAACCACATTTAAACATTGTTACTATTTGGTCCTTCATTATTCGGCCATTAATTATCAAATCCATCTAATTTGGTCACTAGGTTTAATCAATTCTTCTAATTTGTAGATTGTTTGTACAATTAAGTTCTAATTAGTTTGTGACATGTTACTAGGCCATGATTTGGGATATTACAATTATAGATATCTAATTAATGTTTTAAAGAATCTTATCAAGTTATTTCCTAAATGACAATTTAGGGTGTTACGAATCCTCCCCCTTAAAGAAATTTGTCCTCGAATTTACCTGAGGAAAATAGGTACGAGTATTGATCCCTCATGGTAGATTCAGGCTCCCATGTAGCTTCTTTATCTTTATGATTCTTCCATAAGACTTTGACAAGGGAGATAGTTTTATTACAAAGTTTCCTATCTTCCCGATCAAAAATTTGATTTGGATTTTCTTCATAGGATAAGTCTTGATTCAATTCAACTTCATCCGATTCAAGAATATGAGTCGGATCGGATCAATAACTATGTAGCATTGACACATGAAATACATTATCTATCTTGTTGAATTCATTCGGAAGAGCCAATCGATAAGCAACATGACCGATCCTTTCTAAAATTTTGAAGGGCCCAATGAACCGGGGACTGAGTTTTCCCCTCTTCCCAAATCTGAACACCTTTTTCCACGGATATACCTTGAGAAACACTCTATCTCCCACATTGTATTGAACATCCTGTCTTCCACGGTCCACATATTCTTCTTGTCGACTAAAAGCTTCTTTCAATCGATTACAAATAACTTGGATTTGTTCTTCTGTTTCTCGAAGAAGTTCAAGCCCTAAAGCCTTATTCTCACCCAACTCTGACCAACATAAAGGTGTCCAGCATTTTCTTCCATAAAGGGCTTCAAAGGGAGCCATTCGAATCGAAGACTGATGACTATTATTGTATGCGAATTCAGCTAAAGGTAAGGTTTTCTCCCAATTTTTCCCGAAGTCTAATATGTAAGCCCGAAGCATGTCTTCTAAAACTTGTATTATTCTCTCAGATTGACCATCTAATTGAGAATGAAAGGCTGTGCTGAAGTTTGTTTTAGTCCCGAGAGCTTTCTGTAGAGATTTCCAAAATCTAGAAGTAAATTTAGGATCTCGATCAGAGATTATCGAGATTGAAACACCATAGAGTCTTATTATTTCTCGAATATAGAGTTCTGCCAACTGATCCAAATTCATGTTCATTTGAACAGGAAAAAAGTGAGCTGATTTGGAAAATCTATCAACTATCACCCATATTGCATCTTTTTTCTTAGGTGACAAGGGCAACCCACTTACAAAATCCATAGTTATTTGATCCCATTTCCATTGTGGTACTTTAATGGGTTGTAACAAACTGGAAGGAACTTGATGCTCTGCCTTTACTTTCTGGCATACTAAACATTTAGATACAAAATTTGTGATAGCAGATTTCATTCCAGGCCACCAATAAAACTCTTTCAAATCTTTGTACATTTTCACCGATCCAGGGTGAATTGAAAAATGACTATTGTGTGCCTCTTGCAAGATTTCTCTTCTTAGATTCAAATCGTTAAGAACACAAACTCTATTTCGAAAATAGAGTAAACCATTTTCTTTTATAGCAAAATCTGATTTGGTTCCTTCTTCAAGCTTGCACAAAATTTCTTGTATTTCTGAATCAGATTGTTGAAAAAGTCGAATCCTTGAAACCAAATCTAATTGAATTCGAATTGCAGCTAGGAGCCCTTGATTTTTGCACATTCGAAAATGAGCATTGATGGAAATTGGGGCTACAAAAATAACAAGGTGAATTTTAGATGGCAAGATCACAATTCGAATAGCTGCAAGCAAACTAGTTTGATTGAAATCTTACCACAAGAATGTTGGCGACTGAGTGCATCAGCCATTACATTAGCTTTGCCCGGGTGATAATCTCTAATTAAATTATAGTCTTTGAGTAATTCAAACCATCTTCTTTATCTTAGATTAAGCTCCTTTTGGGTTATGAAGTACTTCAGGCTTTTATGATCGGTATAAAGGTAACACTTCTCTCTATACAAGTAATGTCTTCATATTTTAAGGTAAAGATTACTGCAGCTAGCTTGAGATCATAGGTTGGGTAGTTCAATTCATGGGATTTGAATTGTCGAGAAGCATAAGCTACTACTTTGTTTTCTTGCATAAGGACACACCCTAACCCCAAGTGTGAAGCATCACTAAAAACCATGAATTCTTTTCCTAGTACAGGTTGGGTTAGCACTGTAGCTCGAGTGAGCACTTCTTTCAACTGATCAAAGCTTCGTTGTTGATCCTCGGACCAATTAAAAGGCACCTCCTTTTGGAGAAGCTTGGTTAAGGGAGCAGCTAAAATTGAGAATCCCTTAACAAACCTTCGGTAATAACCGGCCAAGCCTAGAAAGCTTCGAACTTCACTAATATTCCTCATAGATCTCCATTCTAATACGAATTGAATTTTCTTCGGGTCGACTTTAATCCTCGTAGCTGAAATCACATGTTCGAGGAATGATACTTCGGGTAACCAAAAATCACACTTGTTGAATTTGGCATAAAATTCGGAGATGCTTTGAATGCTCATTTTCATCCTTCGAGTAGATAAGAATGTCGTCTATGAAAACCATAACAAACTTATCCAAAAAAGTTTAAAGACTCGATTCATAAGATCCATAAACGTAATAGGGGCGTTTGTTAGGCCAAAAGGCATCACTAAAAATTTGTAGTGACCATATCAAGTCCTGAAAGCAGTCTTATGTATGTCTGATTCTTTGACTTTCATTTGATAGTATCCAGATCTAAGGTCGATCTTGGAGAATACCGTAACACCCTTCAATTGATCAAACAAGTCTTCAATTCTTGGAAGTGGGTACTTGTTCTTGATCGTAAGCTGATTAAGTTGCCGATAATCTATACATAACCTCATCAACCCATATTTCTTTTTAACAAAAAACACCGGGACTCTCTAAGGAGATGAATTAGGTCGAATAAATCCTTTCTCTTGTAGTTCTTGCAACTATTTCTGAAGCTCTTTCAACTCAACTAGTGCCATTCGATAAGGAGTGATGGATATTTGTTTGGTTCCAAGTTGAGTCTCGATTTTGAACTCCACTTCTCGAGTTGGTGGGAGTCACGGGAGTTCTTCAGGAAAAACATCAAGAAATTCAGATACAATCGGAATTGAATTGATATCAAGTTTGGCTTTAGAATTTTCAACCATAGAAGCAATAAGAGGGTTCGAATCTTTAGGTTTTTGGTCAATTAGGAGTATGGATCCATTCTCTAAACCACGAAGATAGAGTTTTCTCTTATGACAGTCTACCCAAGCATGGTGTTTCCCTACCCAATCTAAACCTAGAATTATATCGAATTCACAAAAGGGTATAACATAAAGGTCAATAGGAAATGGAATGCCTTGAATGTGCGAAGGACAATCCTTACATATAAGATTTAGAGTTACACTCCCACCTATAGGGTTCGAAACTATTAAGCCCTTGACATCAAATTTGAAATTCAATTTAAACTTCTCAATTAAGGTAAACGAATAAACGAATGAGTGGAACCCGAGTAAAAAAGGGCATATAAAATATTGTCATTGAGTTCAATAGAACCTGCTATTACATCAGGCGCATCTTCGTCTTCGCGGCTTCGAATATGGTATATCCGAGTAGAGGCCCTAGACTCTTGATGTGTAGGAGTAGAAGCTTGACCCTGAGTCCTTCCCGAATTTCCCGATTGTGCTTGTTTTGACCCTTTGCTCTGGGGTGATGGAATAGGATTAGAATTTGAAGCTACTCGAGCTGGAGTTTTATTCATATTTTGAGGACAATCTCGAATAAAATGTTCCAAGCTTCCACACTGGAAGCATGCATTCGACTGCTTCCTGCACTGACCTGAGTGATAATTTTGGCAGAAGTTAAAAGACGAGATTGAGGATCCCTGCCCGAATTTCCCGAACTATTGATTGAGATCGCATGTGCAGAATACTTAATTATCGTTTGGGGCTTCGAGATGAAGTTACCCCTTGGAGAAGGAACATAATTTGAAGAGTTTCCTCCCTAATTATTTGATTTCTTGGAAGGCCATGGAGGTTTATTATCAAACCTTGATCTCTAATTTTTCTTGGAGAAATTTTATTTTCTCTTATCATCAGCCTTCATTCTGGATTTAGTATAAATCACCCGGTTCACCAAATCTTGAAAATCTGATATCTCGAGGGTTGTAAACATGGGGCTCAACTTATCATTCAACCCTTCAATAAACATTATGCATTTATCTTCTTCTTTCTTGATGTACTTAGACCCATATTTGCAGTATTTACAAAAATCACTAACATATTGCTCTATGGGTCTTTCTCTTTGCTTCAGGTACAAGAAACGTCTTCTACGTTCAGCTAAGTGTTGTTAACTTACGTATTTTTTCCAAAATTCCTTTAGGAAGAATTCTTCAGGGGCTGTGAGAGTCGTAGTTTTCCACCAGTTCAAAGCTTCATCAGCTAGTAGAGCCTCGGCACACTCCAAATTATGGTCATCCGAACATTGAAGTTGTTTAGTTAAAATTCTGGTGGTAGTTACCAACCAATACTCAACTGCTTCTAGATTCTTTTCATTAGATCCCGTAAATGTATAGGCTCGATGCTGAGCCAGTTTATTAATTGGAGCCTTAGATTGAACCACAACATGCCCATGAGGATTATTTTGCTTCAAGGTGGTAACAAATTAATTGAACATCTCAATCATACTGAGAAAGCATTCCTTTTGAATCTGATTGATTTGAGGAGCCTCAAGCTGTGGTTCTGCAGCCTTTTGAGGATTTGCTTGATCTTGATTTAATCTAACACTTCCACCTTCATTGGAGGAACCAACCAGGCTATCTCTATCTCAGCCTAGATGTGTTTCAGACATCTGAAATTAACATTCAAGGAAGATTTAATCAAACAAGGTCACAAGTATGGATTAGATTCAACTCCTAGGTGGCACAAAAGATAAATGACAATGCAACTTAAACCGGTTTAGTCTTAGGATCGACTAAACCTTAGCTCTGAATACCAAATTGTAATACCCTCTCAACTACCCTAGGAGGTATAACCAAACTAGAGAAAATCATTCTAACTTGTTAAACGAGTTAGAGTTAGAACTGGCTCAAAGTCTTCATATTCGAACAACACAAACAATGAAGCAATAGAAATCCTGATACAACTACCATAGCATTCGAAGATCAAATTATTGAATCCTAATAAGTTGCTAACTATTTGATAGCACATTTGCAATGACAAGTAAAATATTTCATAACTAGGATATTGTTAATTGAGATTTGATCCTAACAACCAAGGCATATTCACTGAGGGTGCAGGCATATAATGATCTACTCCTAATTACCATAAATATCTAGCTTGAAGCAAGGTAAACCTTTTTAAATGTTAAAAGAGTCCAAATTAGGTTATTAACTATTGAACCAGTTTCATGAATATCCTTTCTATCCTAAGACTTACATTCGAATTTTATACAAAACTAAGGCAATTTTTCCAAGCTTAATTCGAATAGCAATAACAAGACAAAAATTCAAGTTTTTCAATTCAACCACTAAATCATTCGTATGCCAAACCAAATTCAACCAAAGGCCAACACAACCAAAACATCAACCCAAGCAAGTAGATATAGGCAGTCACTTAATATAGGAATTACAAGTTATATACAACTTTTCACAAAATGCTTATCAACAAAACCACTTATACAATTAATTATGCCACCTTCTGGGAGTTTTAAACTTAAGTACAAAACATACTCTTGGTGACCCAAGTGACCTTGATTATCTTCTCAACCTTGAACAAAACTAGCTTCACCTGAAAAGTAACAAGGTGAGTAATTAGACAAATAGTCTTGTAAATGCATCAAAACAATTTAGTGTAAATTATCAAGAAAATCTAGTTCAATGTCTAGTGTTCGAAATATCTCTTCATACTATCAAGACTATTTTACCATTTCACAACCATTGGTCTCATACCCATCATGCTTACTAGATAACAACAAGTAAACCCATTTTCGAGGTTTGACCTTGCAAAATTTCGAATTAAATCAAGCTTCACCAAGAAGAAATAATCATCATTATATATATTATCAAAAATACTCAACAAGGTAAACAATCCAATTTATTTGGTCAATTTTACAAACAACCTTAGTTGTTAAAGTTGGTCTTGACTAGTTATTAGTCTAGATAAACAATTTCAATCACAATTGTCAACAAACAAGGTACCATGTACCATTGAATTTTATATTCGTTTCAAGATATTACAAGGGTACAATTGTACCATTCAAGGGACCGTAGTCCGAATCAAGCTGAGCTCAAGACTCTCTATTGGCATGCCAATCTATCTAGGACCAAATCTAATCAAGGCTCTTTGCATAATTCTCTATAGATCCATGTACTCTTTTTACAACATCAAGTGATTAATCACAACCTCAATATACCACATAAAGCATTCCAAAACAACCAATTTACATTCATGCTTGAATGCATTAAGCTAATATCAATACTTACTTGTATATTTACCTTACCAAGCTCTAGCAATCCAAAGCAAACATAGGCATTTAAGCCTCAAGAGTCAATAGAATAGTTTAAATCATTTAACAGTCTTATGCTTATTCGAAATACAGTTTACACTCACAGATACGCTGAGCTATTCCTGATCGTGAATCACCACTCCCTTTTGCCTCTCGTCCCCTTGATCAACTCCCTTTTTGTCTAATTATATCATTAATTAATAGTTGCATTAGAAACAATTCTTTACTCATAATGTTATCTATTTATCTTATATATCTATACAAGCCTTAATATAGGAATTTCCAAAGCTTCATTTGATCAATACAATAGGTTTTTCATACAAGATCAATTCAAAACAATGATCCCATTACAATTCATATAAAACAGTCCCCTTTTTCCATTAGTCATTTTGAAACTACCCATCTCTTAAATCACTTGCTCTTGCTCCTTAAAATTCATTTTTCCTTGTCAATTTTAAACATCCAAATTACTATTAAACTAAGTATCATGCATTAAGTCATCAATTAGCATTTAACTGGTTTCAAACAATTGCTTAACTACTTTAATTTCCACAAAACAGTCCCATAGATTCTGCCTAGTAGGGAGCAGTTTAATACCTAATCTAATTCACCTAAACAACCATCAAAACTCCTTCTAAGCCATTTCCCCTGCTTTCTTAATATTCAATACAGTCTTGTAGTTCATTAGAACAATTATTTGTTACCAAATTGTAATTCAAACAATCTATATCATACCAATCACCAAAAATAGTTTTGTTAAGGGTTATAATCGAGCAGGGCAGTTTCCATTTTCCTTTAGTCTAGTCCAATTACATTGTCTCATGCTGAATTCATGTAATTCTAGCTTATTGAATCATCCTTATGACTTTAAATTCACACCACTATAACTCTAAATTGCCAAAACATGTTTAATTTAACTTCAATCCCTATTTCTAACTAACATTCTATCAAACCGAAATCAAACAAGCAAACAACAATCATCATCATCAAGCAAGAATAGGTTCGATTATAACTACCTCAAGTCATACTTCAATTCAAAAGAATAACACATAGAAACTTACAATCTCAAGCATGCAAGCACAAATCAAGCTCTAATTTAACCGAAACCCAAGCAAGATAGTCACCAATAACAAACTCTCCCCTCTTTCTCTCAATTTCAAGTTCTCGGTCTAAAGGGGAAATGAAGATGATGGTGATTATTTGTTTGGTTTCTAACAAGGGTTTAATTAGTTTCACACGTGCCCCTGTACATGCATGCCATCTCACATTTCCCTTAAACAAAATCAATTTATCATGCAAGACAAACTTTTGTGCATTAAACTAAATGGTCACTTTAATTTAACCCTTCTATTTCTTAATCTTTCGATTCAGCCCTTCCAAGAAACATGATTATAGACATCTAATTAATGTTCTAAAGAATCTTATCAAGTCATTTCCTAATTGACAATTTAGGGTGTTACACATTATCCCACTTATTCTTACGGTAATTAGATTCTTACGGAAATTAGATTCTTTTGTTGGCATAACAATCAACTTTGATGTCTATATATACTATATATAAAAAATACTTTGATGTCCATTAAAAAAAATCAACTTTGATGTTAAAAGTTAGTGGTTTATTTTTTAAAACACGTATAAATAAATAAACATTTTAAATACAATAAATTCAAATTGTCATTTAATATCAAAATTGGAGGAAAGGCTTAATTAGATTGATTTCATAGTTGAACCCAATAAGTGATAAAATGGATGATTTTTATCCTAAGATACTCATGTTTAATTGCAATGTCTGCAAGGTGTGTGTGCATTATTAAAAGAGTTAAAAATATCTATGAACATACACTATAATTTGAGTGTTGTTGAAACATTTTAAAATCTAAGAATCTAACTTAAACATAATTTTAAGAATATCTATTGCAATTAACTTTTATATATATATATATATAATATTCACATGATCATGTAATGAACCGGTTTTACTTTTTATTTTTGAATATGGGTTTTATTTATTTTTTAAATAATATATAATTTTCTTCACACACGTATATATGGACAATTATTCAATATACAGACGATGGACAGTAGGGCTGTGCATTTTCGGATACGGAAGTATCTGATCCGAAATTTTCGAATATCAGAATTTTTAGATAGTTTAAATAGCGATCGTATTCATTTTGAAAAAACCGGAATCCAAAAAATTGAGTATCCAAAATTTCGAATCGAGTATCCGAATATTCGAATCCGAAAATATAAACTAAACAAAAAAAATTAGATTTGAAGTTTACAATTTTCCCACAAATTTTTAGATTAAAAATTCAAATATTTACGGATTTCGCAATACTATTATATATATATTACACACAATTTCATAAGTAAAGAACGTCGCATGTTCAAAATTTGTTACTGAATAAAAGGCTTCAAAATAATAATTAAAAACAAAATAAACGAATTTGATAAAAAAAAAATTAAGCATCGTTATGATGCGAAGCTGGTAAAACTAACCTAAAAAATCACAATCCCATTTTTTCACAATAATATATATTATACACAAATTCAGGCAAGCAGTAAACAACTAGGAAATCCCATTTTTTCATAACACAAACAGTTCCAATTTCTCCGAGGCAAGAAGTGAATAGAGTGAGGTGTGAGCAAGATGACGAGCAGTGAATAGAGGCTGGAGGTATGAAGATGGGATTTGAGAGAAATTATCGTGAAAGACGCAGCTAGGGCTAAAAAAAGCTAGTGGGCTAAGATTTCAGACGGTTTGAAAAATTAGAATTGGTGGACTAGAATATAAAATTTACAAAGAGTCGCTTTTCATTCTGACGGGCTTTATCAATATCCATTTAAACTGGCTACTGGGCTAGGGCTTAAAGGCCTAATTTTTGGGTTTTTGGATAATCCGAAATTAATTTTAGGCCGACCCGTATCCGATCTGATTATCTAATTTTTTATCAGATATCCGATCCGAATTATCCAAAAATTAAAAAACAGATCGGATATCCATATTTTTGGATTAGATCATCGGACAAAGGGATAGGATTGTTCGGATCAGATTTTTTTGTACACCCTTAACGGACAAAGCTAGGATTTGGGGTTGAGGAGACAAACTATAAATGTTTGAAAGTGGAGGGTAAATTTATAAATAAACTAATTTTTTTAAAAAATAAATAGGGGAACAAAGGTGAAATTTTTTTCCACAAGCATCTTAATTTTAAGATTTAAGGATTTAATTTAAGGTTTATAGTTTAGTGATTTAAGTTTAAGGTTTAAAATTTATGGTTTAAGGATAAAATTTAGGATTTATAAGTTAAAACTTAAATCTCTAATCATATTACTCTAAAACTTAAATCCTTAACTTTCAAACCCTATATTATAGCCTTAAACACCAAATTCTATCCGTAACTCCTAAATTCTAAAACTCTAAACATAAACATATAAATCATAAACTAAAAATCAACCCTAAAAGTAAAAAAAAATTTATTTCCACCGCCTATTGAAAAGTTAAAGGTGAAATTATGGTTTGAGTCTCACTTTTATACTCAAATCTGACTCATACATGTTAATTTAATATATTCTGATTTTTTACACTTTTTTTCTTGAAAACGTTTATTTCAACCCTTCATGTTAACATGGATACTTTTTTTGTTCATAATCCAAGTGATTCTCGTGTTCTTTGACGTGGACATTTTGCAAATTGCAGCACCCACTTGCATTGCATGGATTAACAAAAGCCTAATTGATCGATTTTAACTATTGAACCAAAAAATTGAAATAATTAAACCTTTTACTATTAAATTGTGACATTTTTTTTAAAAACTATAGTGTATCATGTATCAAAAGATAAAATTGTTGTCCAAGGAAGCTGATACAGCCATGAATTCCCTGGTTCAAGTAACCCAAGCGAGAGAGAGAAAAAAAGCTTTAATTTGGCCAAGTAATAGAACATTTCATCAGCACATTCAATGGCATACATGCAAATTGAAGCATGCAACCAAGAAGAAAAATTGGCAAAGAGCCATAGCCTTATTTCATAGAGCAATACCAGGTGAAACTGCAGGTAACAGCTTCTATAGGAGCCTAATCAATGTAGAAATCCATTAGTATAATAGCAGTCTAGTAGAATTCAGAGACAAGCAGTTTTATTCCTAGCACTCTTGAATTATCAAATTTCAGATAAGGAAACAGCCAGTGAACACATAAAATTACATCCCTCGGTATGAGAGACTGCACTTAAAACTATGATAATTTGGAAGAAGAGCACTTGATGAGAGGCGATGGTGGTCCAACCCAAGGATTCCTGCAAAGGCCATCAAACCTCGCCACGGTGAGTTCAATGCTTCAAAACATGGCTCAAACGTTAACAGCAACTAACGCATATAATAACAAATTATCACCAGGCAAAGAGCTAACAACAAAATCAACACTCTTAGGTGGTGATGAAGACCACATAACTTATGGAATTAATAAATGACTAATCATTTACAAGTTTTTTTCGGGTCAGAAGAAGTTCAGGCAAAGAAAGGCTATCCCACAGTCCAAGGTCAGGGTATATACCACCAGCCTCATATAGAGCTAGAGGTTAAAGTTGCTACTAATCATATACTAAATTGAGATTGCTGACAACATTCGAATCTTAATGTCATCCAATAAATGGAACTGTTTAGGTGAAGGTACCAGTCCAAGATCAATGCTAACACCAGCCACGTAGATAGCTGAAAGTGATACTTACAGTTCATACACTAAATGTGACTCAAACCTTAATGTCATCCACTAAATCAGATTGTTGATCACACTCAAAACCTTAATGTTTGTCGAGGCACTAATGAGTAGTCAACCAATTATACCAATATATATCAACTCAGAACAAACTCGTAGCCAATGAGTAGTCAACCAAATAAACCAAGCCATATTAAATTTTGAACATTAATGTTTGTCAAGGTGCTAAGGAGTAGTCAACCAAATAAACCAATCTATATTGACCGGACTCTGAATCAACCCATGTTGGTTCAACATTTAGAAGTTCAAAATATACTAAAATCACTATTTGAAACTATTGGAATTTATCATATATGTCAGAATCCAAATCAATCTACAAATGATGCCCAGCCATATCAATAGAAACTGAAATTGTAATAGCACCTAAAGCCACGAATGCTTAAAAAAATACCCAAAATGAAAAACAGGGAATCCCACTAACTCTCAACAATTTATCGCCAACCTTTTAATATTTCATATAGAATCATTCATGTCACCAAGCTACGATCCAAATGGTTAACATAACACTAAAATCAACTAAAACATCAAACACAAAAGATATATCATCGAGGCCTCATCAGGGATGGTCCAATGGGGCTAGAGGGGCGGTCCCCCTTAAAATTTAAAATCATATTTTTTGAATTTTTCTATATATTTTCTATTTTTGCACCATAGAATTTAATAGGTTCACCCTCTAATATGAAGTCCGGGGTTTGTCCCCTGGCTCATGCTTGAATGCTAATATAAGCAAGAGAAATTGAAAATACAGCGAAATTTCTCACCTTCAATTACTAATCAGACCGAGCTGCGAACCTCTCGACCTTCTTATCAGTCAAATTAAGACCAACCATAGCCTCGCCAAGCCCACAGCTAACTTCAGCAAGCACGTTCGGGTCACTGTAATGGGTTACGGCCTGAACAATGGCCCGGGCACGCTTTGCCGGGTCACCGCTCTTGAAAACCCCAGAGCCCACAAACACTCCATCACAGCCCAACTGCATCATCAACGCCGCATCGGCCGGAGTCGCCACTCCACCGGCGGCGAACTGCACCACCGGCAACCTCCCAAGCTGCTTCGTCTGCATAACCAAATCGTAGGGAGACTGGATTTTCTTAGCGAAGGTGAAAACCTCATCGTCATCCATGTTCCTAAGAACTCGAATATCCCCCATTACGGATCTGACGTGCCTAACGGCTTCGATAATATTCCCGGTCCCGGCTTCTCCTTTGGTTCGAATCATAGCAGCTCCTTCTCTGATCCTCCGAAGCGCTTCCCCCAAATTCCGGCACCCACAAACGAAAGGAATCCGGAAATTGTGTTTGTTAATGTGGTTTTCCTCGTCGGCCAGGGTGAGAACCTCGCTCTCGTCGACATAATCGATTCCAATGGCTTCAAGGATCTGGGCCTCGACGAAATGACCAATACGAGCCTTGGCCATGACGGGGATAGTAACAGCCTGCTTGATTTCCTTGATGAGTTGTGGGTCACTCATCCTTGCCACGCCGCCTTGGGCTCGGATGTCGGCGGGGACTCGTTCGAGAGCCATGACGGCGCAAGCCCCGGCTTCCTCAGCGATTCGAGCTTGTTCAGCGTTGACGACGTCCATAATCACCCCGCCGCGGAGCATTTGCGCCAGCCCGACCTTGACCGAGAAAGGGGATTTGTGGGTCTCTGTCATTGCACCGTTTCCATAAACGGCAACCACTCCAGTCCCTGACATGGCAATAGAAATGACAAAGGAAGAGTGAAAGCGAGAGAGAGTGGAGATATTAAATGGAAATGGGATGGTGGAGAATCAATGAAGGAGAAGCTGGCGAGGGATAGGTTTAAATAAGGAGATACAGAGGCCATGGACCCGTAGGGTTGGACTTGGAGGCCACGCAATTTTGGATATGCGCAACCAGGCTCGGGCTGTGCATACGTGGTAGTCAGGGTTCCAGTCATTTGTTGACCGAAGTGGCAAAGCCAGTAGTGCCGCCAATGTCCTCTGTTTTGCCAGCCCCACGCTTCTTTCCTACCTTTCGATTTTTCCTGCTAATTAATTAATTAATTCCAATTCCCAATAGCAAGATTTTTTATTTTTTTTAATTTTTTAAAGTGAGGGGCTGCGGCTAAGGAAAATGATTCTGCGCATGTCTTTAGTTGTATTCGGAGAAGTAAAAGTTTACTCGGCTGAAAAAATTGATTATTTAATTTATCTGATGTAAAAAAAAATTGATTTGATTTTTTTATTAGAAAGCTGTCTGATTTTATTTAAAGACAATCATATACATTAAATATTATTATGTGTTTTATTAAAAAAAAATTCTTAATTTTAGGGTAAAAAAATACACCATAATAGTATTAAAACGAGAAAAAACACCAAAGCTAGATCATAAAGAAAATAACTCCTAAACCAATAGCAATAACATCAAGAAAAAAAAAAACCAAGGCACCACACTACCCAAATGTGAGCAGCACCCGCAGTGTGCACGACACAACACCAAAACTGCGTATAGAGCACAACATCAACACCCAATCTAGCCCTTACGCATGTAACCAAGCCTTCAGTACACTAACAGCGTCAGAAACACCAAACATTCAATTAGGCCATGACCTCAAATCACGACGATCTATCCACACCGGTCTTAACGAGAGCATCCACCACTCTGTTTGCTTCACGAAACAGCATTCCATTTGCTTTACAAAATAGCACACACAACATAAACGCCTACAAACACACACTTAAGCTTAAGTAAAAATAGCAAATCATGACCAAACCAACATAACAAAGCAACAACACCACATTTTCTCTGAGCTCATAACCGCAAGCAACCAATACACAAACAAAGCAACAGTCTAGCACATTAAAGCAGCATGGCAATACAGTAGCTCAACAAATCGTCAATCTTTCGGAACCAAATCCATAATCTCCATAGTTGTCGCTCATGATGTAATACCCATGTCACCACTATCCTTAAATCTAATTCAACTATAACCGACAGAGTCATTTCCCAACCTGATTGTACCAACATCTTCAATGTATATGTTATATGCCTAGAGTTCCGCCTCATTGGAATCCAACTCGCCTATAGACTAGAAAGTAAAGCTAAAACACAACTAACCACTTATTGTATAACACCTCCACGACATGTATACTGTGGGTACCTCCATTGATTGGTTCGATTAAATTTAATGTTACGGCGCTGCACGTAGAAAGCCGAAATCGATTTGATTTAATTTGACTTGAATCATAGTTTTATAAATTTCACTCAACTCTAATAAAAATTTAAATAAGGTTTGAGTTATGAAATGAAATTTCAAATAACTCGATATTTTTAATAATTAGTGGATTAATTTTTACGTTAGAATCGAGTCTCTCAACCTTGTTTGATATATATATATATATATGTGTGTGTGTGTGCGCCCCCCCCCCTCTCTCTCTTTAGGGTTTTTTAACCTAGCCGCTCTCTCTCAAATCTCCGTTGCCTGCAACTTTGTTTTTTTTCTTTGATTGGTGGTCGACAACTAATCTTAGTATTTTTTGTTGACCACCGAGTCTATTATTTTTCTATTTTTTGTTTTTTTATATTTTAATAAGAATCCCTGCCTTTGTGGCACACGTTTCCTACGTCTTGTGGCACATTTTTCTATAATTTTTTGTGATTCGTTTCATCTGTCCTTGAGGCATGATTTTCAGCATACATTCGCAGTCGGTTGGTGCTTGTACAAAGATCTTCACGATGTTAATATCTAATTACGGTTTTGTAGGTGGTCTTAGAAAGATAAATCCCCACTCAGTTGATGGTTGGTTGCCGATGTAATCAGATATGGGTAGCAGAACAATCTGCTTGATAGCTTGGTTCACTCACCACTCCTTTTTCACCCTTAAAGCGTCTCATGTAGATAGATACAAGAAGATTCAGGAAGGTTTCTAAATTTTGGTATGCTAATCACGGTGGAAGTTTCTACTTTTCTTTGCACCATTGTAAGAGACTTTTAGTGGACTTGTCCCTTTTTTCTTCTTCTTTTTTGATGCATTGTATTATCTTTTATACTGATTAATAAAATTCAGATGTCATTGTTCAAATATATATATATATATATCATATATGGTTATAGAAAATCATTTAAGCTGGAATCCATTAGTATCACAATATGACAAATGCTTACAATTAAATTTGAACATAAACTAGAACAACTCAACTCAACTTGACTCGACTCGAATTTCATAAACTCGAATCGAAAAAATTAAATAATATTTGAGTTATATAATATGAATGGTCAAATTGACTAATCGAAATTTTGAATCAAATTGATCGAATGTTCACCCTAAGTTGTATTACATATTTATGATAAATGATTTATTAATATTACTATAAATATTGGAGTTCAAATCTAATTAAATTTCATTTTACTTTTAAAATATATATATATAATCATAGCTATGAATCTAAGACATTGTTATAATAATAATAGTTCGTTCTAGTGAGATGAGGTACTAGATTTTTTAAACAAGATTAAAGGTTCGAATTTTAGCATTGTGAATGGAGCAATTGGGTTAGGAGAGTCACCGTCATAATGGACATTTGCAGTACTCGATCCAAATCAATCAACCAATGAGTTAGATATCGATAGTTAAATAAAAATATTAACATAATCTAGATCATATATTTTTACACATGCATGTAAATTGGACTATATAGATTAAATAATTTTATATTGAAATTATATTTATGATTAATTTATAATATATACCGAAAACTAAATATAATTAGTGAAAGATTAGGCGAAACCATATAGGAGTAGAATACCACATAATAACAAAAGTAACCAATGTTAGTTGCCTTGGCCCAATGATAAATAGAAAGGAAAAAAAATTAGTTGATAGTTGTATTATTTTAATGGGCAAGTGATATTGATATTTTTTTTATTCAAAATTTGAATCACATCTATTCTCTCTATTATAAAAACATATATTTTTTTAATAAATGCAATAATAAATTACTTTTCGACTTCTTTATTGTTAAAAAAATATTTTTAACAAACATTGCTTGATCTTAGATTATTCATTTATATTAATAAATGTTCGTAATTATTATAGATAGATCATATTTGATGGTTTAATAAAGTTAGTTGTCAACACATCGTCATCATTATATTTATTTATATGTTATTATGTTGATGGTATTTTTCAATGTCATGGTGTGTTTGTTTGTTTCTTGTATTTTTTTTGAATTGTTTGGTTGATTTTTTTTATAAAAAAATTTCCGTGTGTACTCTTATTCTATAATTAAATGATCAACTTGTGTTGTTTGATAATTTTAGGAGATGATCGGTCTAGTTTAATTTGTGTAGGTTATTTTTTTTTGAGATTATGATATTTTTATATGGAGATTTGACTTAAATATTGCACTAATTTTTTTTTTGGCACAATCGACTTTAATTTTCAATCTATGCCATATGTTTTTAAGTTAAAATTTGTGATTTTTTTGTGTTAAATAGGTGGTTGAAGAAAAGAAACTTTGAAGTAAATATAGTAAGTTAAGTTATTTGTTTGATTAATTTTGAAGTTGTTGTTTGAATATTTCGTGTTAAATAGGTGGGGATTTGAAAAGAAAATATAGTAAGTAGATTTGTTGTATTTTATTGTTTAATTTAAGTTCGTTATTTTTTTAATTTTTATTTTGATGTTTGAATTTTTTATGTTATTTCGAGAAAATATAGTTTGAATATTTTGTGTTAAATAGGTGAAGATTTGAGAAGAAAATATAGTAAGTAAATTTATATTTTATTTTTTAATTTAAGTTCGTTATTTATTTTTTATTTTTTATTTTGATGTTCGAATTTTTTATGTTATTTCGTGAGAATATAGTTTAAATATTTTGTGTTAAATAGGTGAAGAGATTTTGAGAATATGGAAAAATAAATTGTTTGAAGAATATAAGAGAAAAAAATGTTTTTTTTAATTTATGGTTGAAGATATTTGAGAAGAAAATATAGTAAGTTAAGTTATTTGTTTGATTAATTTTGAAGTTGTTGTTTGAATATTTTGTGTTAAATAGGTGGGGATTTGAGAAGAAAATATAGTAAGTAGATTTGTTTTATTTTATTATTTAATTTAAGTTCGTTATTTTTTAATTTTTATTTTGATGTTTGAATTTTTGATGTTATTTCGAGAAAATATAGTTTGAATATTTTGTATTAAATAGGTGAAGATTTGAGAAAAAATATAGTAAGTAAATTTATATTTTATTATTTAATTTAAGTTTGTTATTTTTAAATTTTTATTTTGATGTTCGAATTTTCGATGTTATTTCGAAAGAATATAGTTTAAATATTTTGTATTAAATAGGTGGAGAGATTTTGAGAATATGGAAAAATAAATTGTTTGAAGAATATAAGAGAAAAAAACGTTTTTAATTTATGGTTGAAGATATTTGAGAAGAAAATATAGTAAGTTGATTTGATTTGATTTGTATTTTATTATTTTATTTAAGTTTGTTAATTTATTTAGATTTATTTATAGGTGGTTGAATAAAAAACGTTAAATTGATGATTTAGTAGAAAATAAGAAAATACATAATTTAATTTTTAATTTAGGTTCATTAGTCATATATAGAGGTATAGGAAAAAATGAAGTAAGTGAGTAAGAAGTAAGAAAGAAAGAAAGAAAGAAAGAATGGTAAAATTGATTAAATATATTTTTAACACTAAAAAGTTAAATTTCAAATATTGAAATCTTTTTTCTTCCCTTTGATATGGTAGTTTAAAGTAAGATTATCTGAGTTATTTTTTTTATTTTATTATGATTGTTATTTTTTAACGTGGTAGATTTAGTCTTGGTTTACTAATATTTTCTTACTTGTCATGTAGGATGGCTGAGCAAGCTCCATTGTTGCATTTATAGAATCGACACATTACTAGCCTTAGAGTTGATGAGCTGGTATAATTTTTTTTAAATTAATTTATTACGAAATCGGTTGCTTATATGTTTTTTGTTAATAATTGTGTTTAAATAATGTGTTATTTACAAGATACAGATGATACATTTAAACATCATTTGTGCATGGTAGACCAACCCCTAGAGCACAAAATCATGAATTTCTTATATATGGCAGGATTTTATCATGCCTCGTTCCTCTGTGGGTACAAGTTGGTGCTCAGATTGATTACCGCTCTAATTGAGTGTTGGAGACTTGAAACGCATACCTTCCATATGCCTTGCGAAAAATGCACGATCACCCTAGAGGACGCAGTTTATCTTATTGGGGTCCCAGTAAACAGGAAACTAGTGGTCGAGCGTACCAAGGGCTCAACTGCTGAAATTTGTGAAAGGAACCTTGGGAAGGTACCGTATGGAAGTAACGTGAGAAGGGTTCGTGTGAAAATGAGTTGGCTAGAGAGTGAATTTCAACTCACTGAGTATAATACAGTTGATGAAATTTATATGGTCAGTCGAGCATATATCCTACAGATGATTGGAGGGATACTGATGCCGGATAAATTTGACAATATGGTCAGTGCAAGGTATCTTCGTTTTTGGATACTTCTTGGAAAGCTGGTTGTAAATATAGTTGGGGATCAGCTATATTAGCGTGCTTGTATCGTGAGTTGTGCAAGGGCGCTATACTGCAAAAGGGTAGGCGGTTGCAAGGCAAATATATATCCTTATTCTTAGTTGAATCTTTAAATTAATTAAATTAACTTGTTCTTTAAATATTATTGTGATTTATATGCAGATGGTGCGAGGAAAAACATGAGACGGGGTTGGCGCACAACAACGTTAGAGTTTGTAGATCTCTTATTGATTCTCATTGTCAAGAGAAAGTATATGAGTGGAAAGTAATTTTTGACGTTAAATGTATTTTTCACATCTTAGTTAGTTAGATGTATTAATTTAAACCATTATTTTTTGCAGTTTATTTGGAAGGCCTACGAAGATGACCATATATTTGTACCGGAATATTTGATGAAGGATTCAATTTTATGGTGTAGTGTTACATCGTTGATCTATTTCTCTACTATCGAGTTCCACTTTGCAGATAGAGTGTTAAGGCAATTTGGCTTCCACCAGCCTATTCTGCGCATTCCACATGACCATTACCATCTTCGTACATATGATGCACGTGGAAGGCCAGATACAGATTGGGAAGTCGAACATAGCTACTATATTGCTTTGTGGAACAACATAGGTTTGTCGGTGCCGGAACGACATCTAATGGAAGCTGCCGATTTTGATTTCGAGAGTTCAGAGTACATGATCTATTATCATAGTCATGGAATGTCGTACTTAACAAATCAGCTTGAACATGAGGAATGCGAGAGGTTCCGGAAAAAAATATAGAGGCAAAGGTAAATCATCAAAATCTACAGTGGGCTCATCACATGGGCGACAGATTTATAGTAGAAACCCTGAAGGTTGGACAATGACATGGGAGCCAGATATGAGCAGAGTAACGCTAATGACTATATGGGAAAAAGAACCGGCTACTTCTTGTGTACAACCGGAAGTGGCCCTGAGATCCTCATATAATATAGGGTTTGCTGATGCCGGATTCCAAAGAACCGTATTTTTCAGCCTGCTACATTTGTATATACACCAGTGGGCTCGAGCTATTTAGGTAATGTGGAAGGGAGCTCTTCAGGTAATGTAGGGTTTGATGATCCTAATTTATATAGACCCGAGTTTATTCTGCCACTGTCACCCAATTACTCGAACTTGGGCGAGAACATGGATTTTCAAGAAATACAAAATTTCCTGAATTCACCAGATAATATGAGAGCCGTGGATTTTTTCACAACACCATCTCCTATGCCCTCGGTGACTGAGGATGTTGAAGATGATGCTAAAGAGGAACCCGATGCACCATAGAGGCCACGACGTGCTCGACGACCGCCTCCGAGTTATCTTTCGACCACACCCCGTCATGGTCAAAAATTATGTAAGAAATGATTTGTCAAACTGTTTGAATTATTTAATTACTAATGATTTTGAACTAATATTTTTGATTCACTTCAATCGAAACTCTTTGAGAAAAAAACTTGTTGTTGAACTATGACTAAAACAAAATTAATCAAATTAATCTTGTACCTTTATTTCTATAGGGACTTGATTTTCACTTGGGAAGCTAAAAGCATGCTTTTGAGCTGATATTCACCATTATATTCATATTTCACCTCCTATATCAAGACAAACATAATTTTCGCAATTAAGCTCAAGATATAATTAGAATATAAAGGAATTAATCACTATAAAGAGTATATAATTATAACATATCAAACTAATGTCTTAATATCATGTTGTATATTTTTTTAGATATTCATATTTTAATTCACACTAATAATATGTATTAATGTGGTTGAATTTTGGAAAGTAATCAAATAATTAAATTACTATTGATTAATTACAAAATTTGGACAACATAACATAAAATTATAATGTTCCACAACAACATAACATAACATTCACATTAATAATATTTTCAAATACAAGCAATAGAAATCACTGAGGCATTGACACGAATCTTGGTTCATTTGGACAGTTTGATCTAGAATGCCCTTCGGTCCTACATATGGTACATCTCTTTCGCTGTCCCTTCTCTCTATTATGAAGATCCATACTAGTATAGATGCGAGTCGATCTAGGTCGGCCATTTGGAGATCTACGGCGTGTAGGATTCGGTAACCATTTTTCATGCTCTACTGACGGCCAATAAATTGAATTTGCAATTGGTGGGAACTCACTTCTGTAAATATTGACTATCCTATGGAGATTGAAGCATTCATCAACAAAAGTGTACGAGTCAACCCCTACATGCATACATGCTGCAACTGCATGAGTACATGGATATCGCCATGCCTGGAATGCTCTACAATCATACCACCTATGTTTGAAATCGACTCGAAATACATTTGAATGCGCTGCTTCACTGTTGCGCCTAGCACCAATAACATCAAATGTTTGATTGATTCGGTCGAAGCTGTGAACCTTTAACGACGTTGCTTTCGTCATTTTCTCTTTCATTTTCACCACAAGGTTGGGAGCCCAACTTTTCCCCCTATTTATTAAGGCCTTAATTTCCTTCCCTTTAACTACCAAAACTTTCGCCAACCTATAGTACGTCTCTTTCACCAGGCTTGCTATTGGGAGATGATGTGATCCTTTTAGTACTCTATTTATGCACTCCACAAGGTTGATAGTCATTTGCCTGTATCATCTACCACCTTCGTCATATGATTGAGCCCATCGTTCCCTCTCGATATCGTTTGTCCAACTCCAAACGTGCTCGTCGTACTTCATTAAATTCGCCATCTTCCTCTCAAAATGTGACTGCGTTAGTAGATATCTTGTATCATAATATTATTAGTATCGACACAAATAAAAAAACCATAAACAAATAAATATATGTGTAAATATAATTTAGTTTGAAAAAAGATGCTTACCCATGCTTACAATCTCACTACGAAGATATTTATTTTTGAACAGCTCGTAGCTGTTCTTACCGATATGATGAATATAGTAGGTAGGGTATGCGTACGGCGGTGTCCAACAACTTCCGTCTCAATTAATTGCTGCTTTGATACCCGTCCCTCGATCAGATATAATGCAGACCCTATATTCTTGGACGACAAGCTCACGTAAATTCGTCAAAAAGAAATTCCAAGCATCCATCGTCTCCTGCTTAACAATTGCGAATGCAATCGGGAAGCTGTTGTTGTCACCATCTTGCGCAACAACAACCAACAGTATATGGGAGTATCTCCCTACAACCATGTGCCATCGACTTGGATCATATGTTTACAATAGGGAAAGTCTTCGATGGTAGGCTTAAACGCCTAGAAAAGTCGATGAAAAAATTTATGGCCTTCAACAATTTGGCCTTCTCGGTCGTACACATACTTGGTTTGATACCTCACTATGGTGCCCGAGATAAAATGTGTCAGTGCTACTAATAAAATCGGTAGCTCGTTGTACGACTTATCATAATCACCGTACACCAAGTCCATTGTCTTATCCCTTGCACGCCACACCTTCTTGTATTTTATTTGGTATTCAGATTGTTGCACAATGCTTGCCTAAATTGTTGAAACGGGAACTCGTGGATTTGCTTCAACCAACTTCATCACGTGATGGCTTATTATGCTGGAGTCTAATTTCCGGTGGTCCTAGTCGATGGAAGTTCGTAAACATGTGCGATCACCATTATACTTTGTGACCATGATCAAAATAAATATACTAAACCAAACTGCTCATAAATAGATTTTTTTTAAAAAAATTAACTTCCGTTACTAACACCGTCGATGAGTTTTTTTTGAATATATATCTTTTAATAAATATATTATATTACTTTTCTAAAATATATAGTTTGAATATATTTCCTAATATACTACTCAAAATGAACATAATAATTTTCTTCTAACATAGTAAATCAACTTTACAAATAAATTTTAAAAATATCCAAATTCAGTCCAAATTCGAACTAACTCAAATTATAAACTACATGAATAAAATTAAAAATATATGAAACATACAAAATAAAATTACCAAACTCAAATAAAAACGAAACTCTAAAATTTTTTTGAATCTACTTACAATATTTTCTCCACTATTTTCTTTATCTTCTTCTTCTTCTTCTACTTCTTGAAACTTAACTCCCTTCCAACCTTAACATAACTATTTAACAAAAAAAAATATTTTTTATCCCTTATACTACCCCTATCCCTCATTTACTAACAACTACAAATTTTTAACCTCTACCTCTATACATTTTAAAATACCCTAAACTCATCACCATTCAAAAATCACATCCACCACTCCCAAAAAATAAATCTGCCACCCCATTTCCCCAAAATAAAATCCTAAACCCAGCCTAAACCTATATTCGAATCAGAACCCATTTTTTTATGCATGCACACATGCAGACTGCAGCAGCAGGCGGGGCAGGGGAAAATAGACCAAAGTCGGATCCTTTTGGGTAAAGTCGGATCCTTTTAGTGTAGACTTTGGGCATTTTTTCACAATCGACTTAATCAGAATCCGACTTCACCTGCAACTATTCAAACAACAATATTCTTAGAAATAATCCGCCCAATGCGATATATTGGAAAAAAACCCATCAGTCTAATTTTTCCGTTTCTTAAGTCAAAAAATACTTTTCAAACATATTACCCCAACCAAAATGGCTAAAATTTATAACTTTTGAAAAAACATTAGAGTTAGATGAGTAATTTGTTATTATTTTTATCAACTTATTTTCTATTCTACAATATCAGAATAGATATTTAGATTTTTTCAAAAATATATTTTTAATAATAGTACCAAACATTAAAAAACTCTCACGTTTCATACAGACGATACCTTCAACTTTACTACCAAAACCTACTCGACCTTCATTGTTTTCTGTAGTATGAATATTCATCGGTACTAATGAATAATTTCATTAGAAATGCTTTATAAAGATATAAACAACTCACTATCGAATACACTTCATTTTTACGGGTAAAAATGCTTTATAAAGATATAAACAACTCACTATCGAATACACTTCATTTTTACGGGTGAAAATCGAATCTCTAATCATTAGAGCTGTAAATGAAATGTTCACGAACTGTTTGTGAACCATTCGACGAGAAGTTTGTTTATGTTCGTTTATTTATTAAACGAACGAACATAAGAATTTTTTTGTTCGTTTAATTAAATAAATGAATACGAAGAAAGAGTTTGTCCGTTCATTTACGTTCGCGAACGTTCGTTCATATAAGTCCATTTATATTTATTATTTTTCATAATAAAAGTATTATATTTAAAAAAAATTAAAAATATATTAAAAATAAAATAAAAACTTAAACAATACTCAATGTATGTGACTTCAGAGTTCTTAAGAAAAAAATTAAACAATACTCAATGTCCGTTTGTGTTTGTTTATTATTTTAACGAACGAACAAGAAATTTTGTTCGATTAGTTGTTCGCGTTCGTTTATTTGTTCGGTTAAAATTAAACGAACGAACATGAATATACCCTCGTTCGTATTCGTTCGGCTCGTATACATGCCTACTAATCACGTAATTAGAATATTAACGCCTTCTTTGGTACAACGAAGATAAAAAAAAAGTGTGTTATAGTAAATAACACTTGTGTATTAAAAAGATGAAAGAAAGATGTTTATTACTATATCAAGGTGTTAGATTGGCGAAATTTATGAAAAATTTAAAAGATAAGTGTTATGTATGAATGTATTTTTTTACCTTTAAAATTCTAGCTTTTATATTTTCTCATTGTTTTGACATTGATTATTATATAATTTTTTGGGTGTATATGATTTAGGGTTTAGAGTTTTATGATTTATGGTTTATGGTTTAATGTATGATCTATTGTTTAGGGTTCATGTTCATGATATATGGTTCATAGTTTAGGGTTCATGGCTTATGCTTTATGGTTTAGTGTTCAAGGTTTAATGTTAGGTTTATGATTTATAATTTAGAGTTTAGGTTTTATGATTTAAGTTTTCATATTCGTGTTTTAGGGTGTATGGTTTAGAGTTCATGTCTAGGTTTAGGGTTTATTGTTAATATATTTACATTGATGTAAATACGTAAAAAATAGTATGGTGATATAATTGACAAAACACGTGAAAAATAATATATTTAATATATCACCCAACTTGCTTATTAAATACAACAATATATTAAATATTATCTCTACTAAATATTAAGGGTGTTCAAAATCGAGTACCCGCCAGTTATAAAAAAATTCGGCGAAGACCAAACCTAACTATTCGAGAAAAATTTCTATCGGATAATTTTTTTAAAGAAATACTCATTTTTTTAAAGTTCGGGTCGACAAATTAACAGACTAGGTTAACCGGGTTGAACATTTTTAAACATTCATATTAGATACATAATTATATATACTTTTCATAATACTGACATGTTAAATAATATATCACGTAAGTTAGAAACTAACAAAAATGGCGTAAGAGATCAACCATGCCGCCATACCTGATTGTAGTAAAATTTGACTAGTTATTTCTTCATTTAGTTAGAGGTAGAGAGTTGGAAAGAGGAACGAGAAAGTGTTGTCAAATTTGAGTTCTTCAATCGTCAAATACTTGAGATCCTTGTGAATCACTCAAATCTATTTTATTTTCATCTGCAAGAAGAAGCCAAGTCTTTGTTTTCCCTCTTTTCTGTCAATTTGGCAATTGCTTTAATCATTAGTCTCATCTATACCTGTTAGTTTATTAATAACATCTTTAATCTTTCATTTTGACAATGCAGCACCCAGATTTTGACCAAACCAGAACCCCTCTTTTTAAATTCGCATAATGCAAAAATATCTAATATGTTTTATTGAATAGTTATTTTAGTTCATATTTTTAAAATTAATTTAATTTTTAACGCTTTATTTAAATCAGAATAATCTCTTTGCAGATAAAAATTAATAGTCAACTAACGATAAACAATTTGAAATAACTTGATAAAATGACACATCAGTAGAAAAAATAATTTTATAAAATAATTTTTTAATTGATTTGACATTCTTTTAAATCAACACTTTTGTCTATATGACACTGCGATGTCAGCGTGCACTGCCATGTAAGTTTGTCACGTCATTTATATTTACTTATCATTAGTTAACTAACAGTTTTCATCCGCAGATGAGCCTTTGACCTAAAATAAAATGTTAGGGGTTAAATTAATTAAAAAAAGTTCAAAATAACTATTCACTCAAACATTATGAGATTTTTTTGGCTCCATGCCTTTTAAATTATGTTACTCAACTTTCATTATTTCTTACTCAATTTAACAAATATTTGTTAATAGTAAAAGTTTTACGATGTAAATTGATAAAATTTAAAGTTTGTGGTACACATGAAAAATGTGCTAAATTAAGTGATTTACAACGTAAATGACCCCAGCCACGATGCAGATGAATGAAATATTTTATAAAAATATATTTATAAAATTTTATTTAACATATGATTAGAGATGAAGTGATAAAATATTTATAAAAAATGTATCAATTTCATTTTTCATTATTAAGTAGTATTAGTGTTCGGTTTTAAATTTAATTAAATTTATATACACTTATAAATTAAGTTGTTCGAATACCGATTTTTTAAGTAAAATATCCCATCATTTACTATTAAGATCACTCATTGAGTTCTTTAAGTACTATTTTTACATAGGCTTAAGGGCTACTTTTACCTCTGTAGTGATCCTAATTTATCGATTTCGCCCCTATGATATTTTCGCATAAATTTGGCCATAAAGTAATCGAATTGCATCACCGTTTAGAGTTTAGGAATACTTTTATATTTCATAATCAATTTAGATTGATAATTTTTTTATTAGGGTTTATAATTTAGGGTTTGAAATTTAAAAATTAAGATTAGAGTGTCAGTCGAGGGGCAAATGATGATGCAATTCGACTGCTTCATGAGCCAAATTGATACGAAAATACCATAAATGTGAAATCGATAAATTGAGACTATTAAAAGGTTATCCATAAAAGGTTATCCATAAAAGGACAACAATATAATTATAATAATACTTATTATTGTTTTAAAAGTTGGCTTTTTAGTCTTTTATTTTAATCAAATTACTATATAATTAATATGACATTAACTCAATCAAAGATTTAATGTAATAAAAAATTTTCTTTTCAAAATAATTTTTTTATAAACTAATCAATTAGATTGATGTTACCGTAACCCTAAACTTTGTAAAATCATTTATAAATGGGTGTTTTAATCTCAATTCATAACGAAACAGGGTGAGAACGATTTTGCATTCATTACTTAATATTCAACACTTACGAGACCGGTTTTACATACACTTGTCATACTCTCCTCACGTATAACCTAGTAGGTTTCGGGAAATTTCTATCAAAAAAAACTTACTACTTTACTAGCCAAAATATATGACTAACTTTAATTTACAAGTTATATATTTTTTTAATTCTTTTTTGTAAAACAATGAAAATCCCTATAGATATTTTTTTGGGATTTCTACGGAGATTTATACGTGTACGTTTCGGGTCCCCATGGTACAACTATAGCAATCCACACTCTCATTCTTATTTAAGATTCGGGATAAAATTTCCCCACCCTTGTCTTCATAGGTGATGGATTTCAGTTATTCAATACCTCGTTGGTTTAGGGCTATTCAAATATAATGATAATTACAAGCAATTAATTATGTAATGCAACTGGTTAAATTTTATTTTTTGTATTATTTGTAATATAGAGTTATTAATGAGATATCATTTGCAACATTAACCGTAACTATAGATTCATAAATATTACCTATGCACTACTATCAGGGTTGGGCATTCGAACGAGTCGGGTCGAGTAAAAAAATTTTGAGTTGTTCGAGTTGACACGTTTAATTTTATCATTCAAACTTTGTTTGAAATATTTTTGAGTCGAATCGAGTTTCGAGTTTCTGTACAAATTTAATTATAATTATTTATAATATTATAATTCGAATTGATTCCAATTAAGCGACTTTCTCTTCATATTTTTTTCATATGTGTAAATAAATTTTTTAATTTAATTTAATAAATCAAATGTTATAAAAAATTATATAATATATTTACCATGATAATTTTTATAGGTAAAATATGTTATTTCATTATACTACATGCCTCATTAAAAACCTCATTCTTATCCAGATCAAGTTGAAGCGAAACACAAGATATGTGAAGGAGGAAAAGAGTGCCCTAGAATATATTAATAACTAAACCAAATAAGAATATATTAGAGTTTAAAAAATCCAACAACAAAAGACGAGACAATCATACAAAGTAATGAAAAACAAAATGATAACAGTCCATGCTGAAATAGTTGTGCATCAACATACATTGACCCAAATTAAGTGCTGAAATAGTCCTCTAGAATGTAAAATATCAACTCTATCACATACAAGTCTGCAACCATAAGAAAATTACATTTATGATGATGTTTTAATTTAGCATATATGAGATTAGACATTAATCAATATTAATAACATGAATAAAGAGAACAATTTGAAAGATAAGCACTAAAAGGATCATAGTTCCATTTAGGCATATTAAGAAAAAGACTAAGGGAAAACAATTTAAAAAGTAAATTATAACCAATTTCTTCCTCTTGAGTTTGGGAATACCTTGAGCACCTTTTTTATGTACTGTCGGTAATTTTGATGCTTTTTGATTCTTAGGTATTCTCGATAAATCTAACAAATTTAAAAATAAATATATTAGTTAAATTATAAATAACTTTATAATATAAATGACGTAAAATATTAAATTTATTAATCAAAATTAATATTATCATCTTCTATGTCTTCAAGTTCCACAACATACTCGTTAAGATTGATGCGATCTTTACATTTTCGAAGCCAATCATGAGTGTAAATTAAAGCTTCCACCATCGTCGGAGTAATGAATTTCTAAAACCATCTAGAACACGTCTACCCATGCTGAATGCACTTTCTCGAGCCTTTTGTGCAACAAGATATCTTAGACTATTCAGTTTCTACCACAACAATATATAAAAAGAAATTGAGTTGTTTGTGTCTTCCTCCTCAGTCAAATATATCAAACTCACATTTATGTTCTAAACCAACTCGTTGTTTCTTCAACAGATATTGTTGCACAACCAAACTCGTCTTTGATTGATTTAATTCTGTGAGCTTGGAAAATTTTGTTAGAATATTTGATTGACCTTTGTAGACTATACCTCTCCCAGCAATGAAAGAGTATTCATCAAACAACCAACACAATTCTTTTTCAATCATGTTCACAACCTCATTCTCAACACTAGGAAAAAGTAAGTATACTGCAAATTTTAAAAAACCCAGTTTATGTTGCGGATCTAAGATAACTGCCAAGTAAACTAGGAAGTTGATATTTTTTGTATCACCCCAATACTTGTTGAACTTGTCCCTTATTTTAGAAGCCATGGATATTATGTCTAAATCTCTACAATTTGCCCATTCATCCAATAAACAATTTATATCCATCAATGTTTCTAAAAACAAATGAGAGGTAACACGCAATGATCCAGAAACCTTCAATGTTAGATCATAAAAGGGCTCTAGAACTTTTGAAAATTTTCAAAAATTTTCCCAAATCATCAAATGTAGAGACTCCATCTCCAGCATTGAGGTCAAGAAAAAAGCAATGGTCATCACGAGCATACAAATCAAAAGCACGCTCATATTTTCCAGCCACCTTTAATATTGTATATGTTGAGTTCCACCTAGTAGGTACATCTAAGTGTAAAGGATTTTTATATTTAATAGTTAATAATGTTTACAATTGATCTATATATATAGGCTTACAAATGAATATAGAAGGATAAGGGAAATTAAATATTAAATACAAATCAAATATTTAAATACAAGATAAGATTGAGATATAGATAAGATAAGATAGGATTTGACTAAGAGTTATCTCATAGATTTGAGTGGGATAAAAGTTATCTCATCTTATCTTTATCCTTAATACGCCCCCGCAACATAGACAATCCATTGAAGACTCTAATCTTGGACCGAAAATGGATGAATAGATTATGACCAAGCAGTTTGGTGAGCGTGTCCGCAATCTGAGCTTTGGAGGGAATGTGTTAAATAAGTAGAGAACCCGCAGCAACTAAGTCACGGACAAAGAAATAATCAAGGGTAAGAAGCTTCATACGAGAATGAAAAACTTGATGTTTGTAAACATATGTGGCACTGAGATTGTCGCAGAAGAGAGATGGAGGTTTTGGTAATGTCACGACAATTTCTTGAAGATGTTGGACCCAAAGCACTTCGACAGTTGCATTTGCCATGGCATGATATTCAGCTTTTGTGGAGGAACGAGAAATATTTTTCTAACGAGCTGACTTCCAAGAAATAAGATTTGATCCAAGATAAATAACATATCCAGTAGTTGATCGACCATCCGTAGATGATCCTCCCCAGTCCGTATCAGCAAAAATATGGTGAGATGAAAAGAAGATGTCAAACGAAAAAAATGCCATGGCATAATGTTCCTTTGAGATAACGCAGGATGCGTTTAGCTGCAGTCCAATGTGCAAGTGAAGGACCATGCATGTATTGCGATATACGATTTACGACAAAAAAATATCTAGATGAGTAAGTGTGAGATACTGAAGGAGACCAAGTAATCGATGATACCCATACATATAAAGGGTTGTGGATGGCTCCGGAAAAGGTATCTTATCGGAAGAAGACATAGGTGTAAAAACGCCACTGATATAAGAAGATGACATGAGATTGAATGTTGCTCAAAGTTCAAGCAGTTGGTCCAAGACAAGATGGACAAAAAAGAACTAGAGTTTATCGAGAAAGAAAACAAGGAGTGCATATGAGACATTTGCACATCAGAGGAGTCGTCCTCTAGAAGAGATTATTCTGGAATGAAGCCTTTAGTTATTAAGGTTAAACCAAGAGTTAGTGAACTCGAAAGAGGTGTAATCATGCGACTTGTAATTAAGGCACCAACCTAGTTTACATACAAAGACAGCAAGCAGGTCCCGTAAAATTATGCTTGCACAGTGGCGGCCCCAGAGAGATCATCTGTTGAAGAGAAAACAAAAGAAGAACCAATCAATGAAGTTAGCCATTTTACGAGGAGTGGAAGGCTCTATTCCCAGCCAATAGCGGAAGATATAGATGCAGCACAAAAGAAAGTTGTTGTTGAAGAGTCAGAAAAAGAAGATGATAGAGTTTTCTTCAAAGAAAAGCCAACAGTATACAACGAGCCAGTGAAGGAGTCAGAGGCTTAAGAATTTTTGAAGATTCTAAAACACGAGTATAGTGTGGTAGAGCAAATCCATAAACTCCCAGCTCGAATCTCCATGTTATCTCTGCTGTTAAGTTATGAGGGCCACCGTGAGGCCTTGTTGAAGATTTTGAACCAAACGTTCGTATCAAAGGATATCACAACTGACAAGATGGACATGTTAGTCAGTAACATTGATGTCAACAACTTTATTTCGTTCAATGATGAAGAAATATCTGGAGAAGGAAGGGGTCGTGCAAAGTTCTACACATCACCACAAGATGCAAAGGATATATGCTACCGGGTGTTCTTATTGATAACGGGTCGGCCTTGAATGTTTTTCCGTTAGCAACGCAAAATAAGCTGCCTATAGACAACTGTCATATGAGAGCCTATCAAAACACAGTAAGAGCATTCGACGAAACTCAGAAAGATGTGTTGGGAAAAAATTGAAGTGCCTTTGCAAATCGGACCATCAACCTTTGATGTTGAGTTTGTAGTCATGGACATTAGGCCCAGTTATAGCTACTTGCTTGGGCACCCATGGATTTATACAGCAGGAGCGGTATCTTCTACCTTACACAAGAAGTTGAAATTTGTGATGGACGGCCAATAGATAACTGTAGGTGCAGACGAAGAAATCATTGCATCGGTAACTACTGATGCACCCTTTGTCGAGATTGATGAGGGTACGCTCGAGTGTCACTTTAGAACATTAGAGCTAGTCAATACGACCTTCGTCACTGAAGGGAGTAAGGTGTCTGAACCAGAATTATCCAGCTGCTAAAAAATGCAAGTTAAACAAACTCTAGGAAAATGAGCTAAAGTTGGAAAATGATTTGGGAAGAGACACCAAGGAAGGTAGTATTTTGTGGTAATCCCAACAAAGAAGGATCAGTTTGGCTTGGGTTTCAAGCCCAACAATTGGCAAAGGATGGCAGAAATAAGGAAATGCCGGGAAAGAAGACAGGCAAGGCTGAAAGGAGAGGAAATTGAGTGGGAACTGATGGCATTTCCACCCCTGAGCCATAACTTCATATTCGGGGGCCTGTTGGATCCAAGTGCCCCAATTAATGAGGAAGATAAGGGAAGGAATGATTTGTGTGAAGCATTTGAAAAGCTGAGCATCAACGCTGTGACAGACGACGAAGAAGAGAACAAATACCTGTCCAAGATTTGCCCCAGCTCTAAACTTGACAACTGGACTGCTGAAGAAATTCTTGTAGTCTTTAAGACAGTTTTAGAGTAATTCTCAAAACCCACCCTTTTGCCTTTAGATCCGAAGGTGATTAGGGATCTTATGTAAAGGTTCTATGTCAAACTTTATAATTTAAATTTCAATAAAGATGCATTATCTTTCTTCCAACAAATCTTGTGTGGCAAACTCTTCCCATAAATAAAACTTAATGTTAAAACTAAAAACATTCATTCGTCTCCTTTCTCTGTACATATTTCTATCCCTTTTCTTTGCAGGTCTTCAGATATCAATGACTTAAATAACTCTTAGTCCAACACTAAAGTGACTTTGAATTACCTTTATGCTTAGAAGAAGTTGATAACGAAGAAGAATATGACTTGCCCAGAGAATTGCTCAAGATGGTAGAAGGAGAGGAAAAACAGATTCTCCCATACAAGGAAGAGTTAGAAATACTGAATCTCGGTACTAAAGAATAGAAATGAGAGGTGAAGATTGGCACCACCATTACAGCCCATACTCGCAAAGCTTGATCGAGCTTTTGAAAGAATTTAAGGATATCTTCGTCTGGTCATATCAAGACATGTCCGGTCTCGACACTACATCGTTGTACATCGGCTTCCAATAAAATTAGGATGTGAGCCTGTAAAACATAAGCTTAGGAGGATGAAAGCAGATATGCTCCTAAAATTTAGGGATGGGGTAAAGAACAGTTTGACACAGGATTTTTAGAGGTAGCTAAGTATCCAGAATAGGTGGCCAACATTGTCCCAGTTCCTAAGAAGGATGGAAAAGTATGCATGTGCGATGACTATAGGGATCTCAATAGAGCAAGCCCCAAAGATAATTTTCTGTTACCGCACATAGACACGCTAGTGGATAATACAACTGGACATTCTTTTTTCTCTTTCATGGATGGGTTTTTCCGGGTATAACCAGATTAAAATGTGCCCGAAGATATGGAAAAGACCACCTTCATAACACTTTGGGGAACCTTTTGTTATAAAGTAATGCCCATTGGTCTAAAGAATGCGGGGCAACTTACCAAAGATCCATGATCACTCTTTTCCATGACATGATGCATCGAGAAATAGAAGTCTACATAGATGATATGATCGCTAAATCCCGATCTGAGGAGGAACATTTGGTGAACCTAAAGAAACTCTTTCGAAGGCTGAGGAACTTCTAGCTAAAGCTTAACCCAAACAAGTGTACATCTGGAGTTACATTCAGAAAGCTATTGGGCTTTATGGTGAGCATAAGAGGAATTGAGATTGATCCGGATAAAATTAAGACCATACAAAAGATCCCACCACCTCAAACATAGAAGGAGATTTGGGGTTTCCTAGGGAGGTTAAACTACATCGCTCGTTTTATCTCCCAGTTAACTGATAAGTGTGACCCAATTTTCAGACTACTCAGAAAGAATAACCCAGGGACATGGAATAAAGAATGCCAGACAGCTTTAGAAAAGATCAAAGAGCAGTTAACCAACCCTCTCGTATTAGTACCACCTATTTTAAGAAGGCCCTTAATCCTTTATTTAACGGTGCGTGAAAATTCTATGGGTTACGTATTAGGACAACATGACGATACTAGAAGAAAAGAAAGGGCGATATATTACCTGAGCAAGAACTTCACTGATTATGAAACCAGAGATTCCTTAATTGAAAAGCTATACGGTGCTTTGGTATGGGTAGCTAAAAGGCTCAGGCAATATATGTTATATCACACCACATGGCTAATCTCGAAATTGGATCCTTTAAAGTTCATGATGGAAGCTCCAGCCTTATCAGGAAGATTAGCACGTTAGCAGATGTTACTATCAGAGTTTGATATCCAGTATGTAAGTCAAAAAGCAATAAAAGTGAGTGTCATAGCTGATTTTTTGGCAAGTCGTGCCTGTGATGATTATGAAGCATTAAATTTTAATTTCCCTGATTAAGACTTGATGTGTATCTCAAAAAATGATGAGGTTGCAATAGAATCTTAGGTTATGAACTTCGATGGTGCAGCAAACGCATTAGGACGAGGTATAGGGGTAGTTTTGGTTTGGCCAAAAGGAGATTATTACCCTTTTACCAATTGATTAAGATTCTTTTGCACTAATAACATGGCAGAATACGAGGCTTGTATAATGGGTCTAAGAGAGGCTATACCAAGGAAAATCTGTACTTTAAGAGTTTTTGGGGACTCTGCATTTGTCATTTATCAGATACGTGGCGAATGGGAGACAAAAGATGCAAAGTTGGTAGAATACCACAAGTTGGTCCTTAAGTTGACCAAAGAATTTGATGAGATCACTTTCAAGTATCTCCCCAGAGAAGACAACCAAATGGCTGATGTTTTAGCTACTTTAGCATCCATGTTTAAAGTAAGTGAATGTACTAAGATGATGCCCATCAGGTTACACATGCTAGACTCCCCAGCCCATTGTTATGATGTGGAAGAAGTAGATGGTTTGCCATGGTAGCATGACATCTTGCAATACGTAAAATCTCAGCAGTACCCACCACAAGCTACAGAGAATAAAAAGAAATGATTAGGAAAATGGCATCAAGGTATGTCCTTGATGGAGAAATTTTATACAGAAGAAGTCGTGATCAAGTGCTTCTAAGATGTGTGAGTGCAAAAGAAGCTCAATTAATTATGGAAGAAGTTCATGAGGGAGTTTGTGGAACCCATCCTAGTGGCTTCACCATGGCTAGGAGAATCATACGTCTTGGATATTACTAGTCAGCCATGGAAGGTGATTGCATCAACTACTCTCGCAAATGCCATAAATGGCAAATCTATGCTGATAAGGTTCATACACCTCCACAATCACCTTATTTTATGTCATCTCCTTGGCCTTTTTTCATGTAGGGCATAGATGTTATCAGACAGATTTACCCAAAGACATCAAATGGGCATCGCTTTATCTTGGTAGCCATTGACTATTTCACAAAAATGGGTGAAAGCAGCCTCGTATGCAAATGTCATCGGGTCTACAGTTTGCAAATTCTTGAAGAAGGAAATCATTTGTCGATAAAGTTTGCCTAAAAGTATCATCACCGACAACGCCTCCAATTTGAATAATAGAATGGCAAATGGATTATGTGAGTAGTTCAATGTCAAACATAATAATTCTGTGGTATATCGCCCAAAGATGAATGGGGCAGTGGAGGCTGCGAATAAGAATATCAAGAAGATAGTTGCAAAAATGACTGATACCTATAAAGATTGGCACAAGAAACTACTGTTTTCCTTATACGCCTATCGAATCGCAGTACGAACCTCTACTAGGGAAACACCATTTTCATTGGTATATGGAGTAGAAGATGTATTACCAATTAAGGTTGAAATACCAATGCTCTGTGTCTTAATGGAAGCAAAGTTAGAAGAAGCATAATGGGTTCAAGCAAGATATGACTAGCTAAATTTAATTGAAAAGAAAATATTGAAAGCACTGTGTCATGGGCAGATGTATCAAAGAAGGGTGATAAGGGCTCACGAGAAGAAAGTTCACCCGAAAGAATTTAAAGAAGATGACTTGGTACTAAAAAAGAAGTTATCAATGCAAAACGACCGAATTGGTACGGAAGTTGTAACATGGGAAAACCACAGAAAACACAACTTATTTGAATAACCCGGTGACCTACCAATTGTAGAAGTAGGATCTTTGCAGATTCCTGAGGAAAATAGGCACCAAATTGGGAGAGACCTTACATTGTAACAAAGGTTTTCTCAGGTAGGGAGTTAATTTTGGCTGAAATGGATGGAGATGAACTTCAGAGTTCTACAAAATTAGATTCAGTCAAAAAGTATTATGTCTGAAGAAGAAGAAAGAAGAAAAAGAGAGAAAAAGAATGATTCAAAATGAAAACCCGCAAAGGGCGTTTTGAAACAAAAGAAGGACCTAAGTTGAAAACCTACAAAGGGCGGCTTAGGTAGTTAATAATCAGGGAAATTCTCTTGGGAACATAACACAGATGAGTTATGAACTTTCTCGCATTGTCACCATTGTTGAAGTCTGGTCAGCATGGGTAACATTCAGGACATCTCACGACGTTTTGACAAGAGAAGTTCTGGTCATTGATATTTGAATATTTGTAACTTCTTTTCCGTTTGCCACAATATTAATAAAATTTTGTTACTTCAGCCTTCCTTTGCTTAGACCATCTCCCTTTTTTCTGTATAAGTATCTTGCATTGAAATGAGAATTAATAAATTTGACATCATTTAAAACATACAAAAATTTTTGGACATTACTTTGAAATTTGTTTGAAATGGTGTTGGAACTATGAGGCATCACGCGGTCAAATTTTGGAGCTTAAGGCATAAAAAACAGTAAGCACATGAAGATGTTCAAGGTGGAAATAGGTTTTTTCTGCAAAGATTTCCATGTAAGCAATTCGAAGATCTCTGCGGAGGCAGGAATTAGAGAACCCTCAAGAGATGTTTTGACATTACCCTAAGGTAGCATGTCGCAAAACAGAGATGCTTACACGAGATAGTTTGTCTTCTACAACAATGAGAACAATTTTACAGACATTGGTGGAAATAACTAAGGATATGAGGTACTTTCATTCAAGACCACTCAAGAAGGCCTGTCATTGAATATTGATGACAACATAATCTCTCTTCCATGATAATAAGAACAATTATACATACATTGGGAGAACAACAAGATTCAAGGAGGTTTGTCAATGAACATTGATGTATCAATTACAATGATAGCTTGACAAAGGCTAAAAGAGTGTTGAAGAATATGAGGATAAAGTTAGTCCTTTCAACCAGGAGCATAAGATAACTGGATAGAGTGAGCAAATATGCAAAGGATCATATGTTCTCTATGAAGCAAAGAAGTACTAAAATGGTGAAGCAAAGATGATAAAGATGACTATCTATGATTATTTTGTTAACCATCAAATATTCAGATGATTTCCCACGCATTAATGTTGGCAAGCGAAAGCATCTCACATAAATCCCCACGGAGTTTCACTCTTTGGTATCTTAACAACGCTATGCGAAAGCTTCAAACACTTTGTAAAGAGTTTCCCTAGTTGAAAATCAAGGCAGAAGTCACAGGAAAAGATGAATGTATTGTCTAATCTTTTACATATCTATAGCTATGGCGTTAAACCTATAGTACAACATGGTGGTGCTTTGTTGAACTCCAATTTCACCCAAATTAAAGGAAGAGTCCTACATTTCCCGAAGTTAAGAGTAGGCAATGGTGAAGATTTCTTTCCAAGGAATGGTCGATGGAATTTTAAGAACGAGAAAATGGTGAAGCCAACTAGTGTTGAAAGATGGGCTGGTGCAAACTTACTTGCTCATTGTGACCCTAATAATATGGTGCAAAGCCTTTCAGCGTTGAGAAATGAAAGGAAGTCATACTACTTTTTCTGATGGGATGGACCAGAATAGACACTTACCATATGTTGCCAGAGTTGAGAAAATGTTCGAGATGATATGATTTAAGAAAACTAATTCTGATAAAAGGATTATAAAAAGCAAAAGAGACATGCATTCATGTTTTAGACATCCTTAGGGGCATGATCATCATAACTGCATCATATGTCAGTTTTTTTTACAGGTGTGAAAACTTTTTCTGTAAAAGAACTCACCTATCCGTTCGGGCATCAGGAGAATGGAATTTGCTTATCTATTCGAGCATAAGGAGAATAGAACCCGCTTATCCATCCAAGCATAAGGAGGATGGAACCTTTTTCAATCTGCTTATGTATTTAAGCATGAGGAGAATAGAACCTGCCTATCCGTTTGGGCATTTAGAGAATGGAATTCACTTATCTATTCGAGCGTGAGGAGAATAGAACCTGCCTATCTGTTCGGGCATCAGGAGAATGGAATCTTCTTATCTATTCGAGCATAAGGAGAATAGAACCTGCCTATCCGTTCGGGCATCAGAAGAATGGAATCTGCTTATCTATTCGAGCATAAGGAGAATAGAACCTGTCTATTCGTTCGGGGATTTGGAGAATGGAACCCGCTTATCTATCCAAGCATAAAGAGGATGAAACCTTTTTCAATCTGCTTATCTATTTGAGCATAAGGAGAATAGAAAATATCTATCCGTTCGAGCATTTGGATAATGGAACTCGTTCATCTATTCGAGCATAAGGAAAATAGAACCTGCATGTCTCTTCAGGCATTGACGGTTTGGTAATTGGTGAAAATCAGTGTCCTTTTGTTCTTTGTTCTATTCTTGTTTCACCGAAAAGACCAAAGAGGGGCAGCTGTTGTCACTGAATTTTCACCTAAGTTTTTGTTCTTGCTTTCATTTTATTTATTGTATTATAACTATGTCATTTTCGGTTTAGTAGTATTGTAGTGGTATTATACATTTCTGTTAATATAATTAGTGTAGTATAGTTAGTATAATTGTTAGTGTAAATGGTTAGTATAAAACGCAAAATATAAAAATACACAGCCCATTTATTTTTTAAATGTCCATTACAAAAATATATACAAAAGGTCCAATATACAAGGGCCTGATCGGCCCAACTAAACAAAACCCTAATGCTTTTTCTTATTATGCGCAGCTGAAGGACAGTTGTTGGATCAAGGGATTGATCCAACGACACAGATCATACCAAATGGAGAGGATCAAGCACCGCATCCCCATCATCGTTGGATCCAGGAGCAATCGAACGGCCCAGATCGATCAACAGTAAAACACATGGATCACCACTCGTGCGTGATAGCCATGCGCGCGACGTTTCAACTCTGGGCGTTTGTTCCATCTCCTCCAGTGAGCACCCGAGCTGTTTCTGTCACCATTCACCCCTTGCTGGCATCTCCCTCAACCATCGAAGCCACCAAAAATATGCAAAAAAAAGCAAACGGGAGTTAAAATCCAAGATAAAAATAGAAATCCCTAATTCGAAGCCCTAAATGGTAAATGAGGTCAAAACAGAAGCAAAAAGGGAATAATCGATCCCTAAAATGGTGCCATGGCGATGATCAAGCATATTTTGAATCAAGAGGACACATTTCAGGAAAAAAATCAGGGATTTATGCTTGGAATTAAAGCAATTCTGTACCTATAAATAGCATTGTAAAATTCATGTAGAACACACTAGATACACAACATTCATACGAAAAACACAAATCACATACATACACAATAAGCATTCAGATTCCAGAGGTTGTAAGCAAGCAAGCAAGTGTAATCAAGCATTTTCTAGGGAAATAAAAGCAAGCGAATTTCTGGTAATTTTCTCTTTTACATGTATAATCTTTGATTTAAATAAAGAAAAGGGAAGTTTTTTTACCTCAATTTTTTGAATAGCACCATCGTGAATTTGGTTTCGATGTATCTCCGGCAAGAAAAATACGATTTTGGGATCGCTGAAATATGGGAAATTAGGGTTTTTTTTGGAAAATTTTACCGCAAGCAACGACGGCTGGCGCTGGTGGATGGCGACTGGCATGGTGGATGTTCATCGTGTTCTTCATGAAATGAAGAACACGAAGAACATATCAGAGGATTTAAAAGAGGGTGGTTTTGATCCGTTTTGATAAAAAGGGAGAAAATGATTTTTGTTTCTGATAATGGATATATATACCAACCCGTTAGACCGACCCATACCCGGCTATAACTTGCGCCCTACTTTCATGGGTCTTGTACCGTAGCCCTCTTGTTTTCAATCTTTTCAATTCCGTCCCTTTTCTTCTAAATTGACCACCAGATTTCACTATTATTTCAATTTTAACCCTCACATTTTCTTTCTTTCAATTCAATCCCCAATTTTGATTTTCTATTTTAAAATAAAAACAAAATATCCCTTTTCTTTATTTTAAAATTTAGCAATTATTTATTTTAACTTAAGTATTTCTATATGTCTTTTAAGTAAATATGTGTATTTAAAACCATAGGATTATGGTCTTTAAAAGCTTAGAATAGAGATATGTGAGAAGAAATATTTTCCTCACAATTTTAATAAAATACACTTAATTTTATTATGAGTTTAATAGTTAAAATGAACGTAGACTTCTCTTTTAGGGTTTAATCACTAATTTGGTTTTAATTAAAAGACTTTAACACACTTAATTTTCTTGTTGATTTGTTAAAAAGTGAAAAATTTAATTAACGCGGTGTCTTATCAAGAGGGAATGACGGGTTAGCGCCAGAAGTGTTGGCGGTGATTAAAGTTCATTTCCCAGGCGATAAGGCCGTTAAAATAGATTCATAATCACTAAGCGGACAAATAAATCGAAATTTTGTGAACTTGCAAATTCTAGTTTTCAAAACACTTTTTGAAATTAATTAGGTACCAATTTTTGGGCGTTGTGGGCGTGCTAACCCTTCCCCACACGTAACCGACCCTCGAACCTATTTTCTCTTGTTTTCCTGAACCACAATTGTTGTTTAAATAAATAAAACGTTTTATTAAAACAACCCTTGTTTTAAAAGTGATCCAATCACACTTTTTCAAAAAAGATTGGTGGTGACTCCGTATTTTCTTAAGTTTTCCAAATAACGTCGAGACTCCTAAAAAGGGTTGCGACAGGTACAGGTACGCGATACTTGGTATCAATACGATCCCTCTTGTACCGATACGGCTAGGCCTGTATTGATACTCTCAAAATCGTATCGATGCGGGGCACTCTGGGTATCGGTACGGGTCAAACCATATTGGTACTCAGGACTAATTTTTTACACTTTTGTTGTTTAAAATATTTAAAACATGTCAAAAACCCTTTGAAAACATTTCAAACATATTTTCAAGTTTATGGGCTTTTGAAATATTTTGCAAATTAGTTTAAGTCCAAATACATTTTCATTAAGTTATATCAAAATCAAATAGGTTTATCACTTTTCCTTTCTCTATTATGTTTATCGTCCTTTATGCGTAGTTATTGTAAGAGTTATCAGGAGAGGCCTTTTAACTATTGATCTGTGGCTTAATATCGAGAGAGCGAGAGAGTTAGGTTAAACAAACGTGAATAGTTCGGCTAAGCTGTTAACTTAGTCTTAATCTGACTTAGACATAAGTTTAGGATTTCAACTACTAATAAGGAGAACTTGAATAGATAATACATTTGTTAGGGTTCACGCAGACATGTATTACCTTAGCTTCATTTTTATCAGCTTCTAGGCATCGAGAGAGTTAAAAGTTCATTAAAAAATCATGTCGAGTATATAAAGATCTTAATTGTTTTATGCAAACATGTATTACCGGTTGCCATAGCAATCAAATAAGTAATCAAGCATAATTCCTAGGCAATAATCCCAGCTTCCATAATCATCTTAATATTTGCTTCAACATCTGCTTCTCTTGATCAAAGCTACTTTACTTTACTTTAGTTTTGATAATTCACCATCAAACCAATACTTGCTCAACCATTCTTAAGTATGATCGCTTCGTATTTATTGATCCAATCCTCGTGGATTAGAAAATCTACTTCATCACTTTATTACTTGATCAACGAGTATACTTGCTTTAAAGTGCATATCTATTTCGCAAGCATTAGTATTGAATTGAAGAATTGATGGCTAATTTAAAGGTAATTTAAATTTGAAAAGCTAAGGTTCATCCTAGCATTCAACAATGGTAGAAGAGGATTTAAAGAAGTTGAAAATGGCTTTTCTTTTTCCTCCTTAGCTAGGCGTAGGAGAAATATAACACATGTCATGGTGACTAATCACCTAAAGGAATATGGAATAATCAAGCGTTAGACACATGTACTTACCACCACTTGCATCCATGGTTTTCAATTTTATTTCTTTAATATTTTGTCATTGACTAATAATTCCTCAAATTAAACTTAATTACATCAAATTTAATCAGTTCAAATAACTCGAGGGATTAAACTTATTTATCGAAAAATAAATCCAGGTTATCAAAAATTTTAAATATACCAAGTCGGTTTTTAGGGGGTTACAGAACGAATCTTCCACCCCCGATCTCGGTGTACCAGAGGCTGAGGCAAGGGGTTCCTTAGAGGCTAAACCTAGAGATCCTCAAGGGAATTGGCCTAGAGATGTTCTAGGTGCTAAAGTAGAGTATCTTCTAGGCGATGTAAGAGAAGATTTTCTAGAGGCTGGAACTAGAAATTCCCCAAAGGTTGATACTAAAGATCCTTCAGTGACTTAGCCTTCGTATCATAGTGTAGGGCTTTTATAATCTGTTGATATGTTAAAGAAGTTGTCAATTGATTAGATGTTTCTTGAATTTCATTTTCCATGTTCTAGATATGTGTTGAGTTGAGTTATTCTTTTGTCTGGGACGTGGAATTATGAATGTATGCATCCTTTTAGAGAGTCGAGCTTATCCTGGCCCCTTTAAAGTTGCAAGCGTTACATTTCACATGCATTTTGCCCTTATTGTGGGATCGTCCCCGCATGTAATGGATGATGAATATAATTTTTGAAACCACCTCGGTTCCATGAACTATTTAGTGGTGTATCAATTTTCACAAGGGTTGAGGATATTTCATGTTTTAGCTTTACGAAGGTCATCTCACGCCCTTGTAAAGTTGAATTTAAGTGTTGCAGAGGTATCTCTTCTATAACACCTCGACCCAGATATCACAATTGGGCCTCAAGCCCAATCCAAAACCACTAAAATTTCTTAAAATGGGTTTAGCCCAACAAAGTATTTCTCAAAAACAAATAGATCCAATAGTTGAAAACATAGATAAACAATTTAAATTGTTATAAAGGAGCTCCACATTTATTTAAAATATTTAAATATTTGACTTGATTAATACAATTTCAAAAGAAAGATTTACAAACTCAACCATGTAAGGTCCTATGAATACATAACCCACTAAACACAAGTATCTTACTCTGGAAGCCTCCACATGCTGGAATCTCGTACTGATAGAGCTCCATGAACCCACAATTTGACAATCAACCTACGCACAAAAACAACGATTTCGAGCACTGAGCTTACAAAGCATAATGGTACACATCTACTCTACTACACTTCATGCTAATCATAAACATAAGCATACAAGCTAGTACGAGCAATATGGAGAGATAAATAAACACGTGACGCTACCGCTAGTCGCATAAACACATGCTCTCAACAAAGTAAAACATCATACATGGCCCACAAGGCCCAACCATACTGGAGATCTCACCAGATCCACCAAGCAACCATACAAAGTAATAACCACAAACCTAGAGTGAGGTTCGGTGTCACGCAGCATTGGGAATGTACACCCTGAGTGAGGCCCGATATCACACAGCCTCGGGAACGTATACTCTTTCTCTGGGTGAGGCCCAGTGTCACACAGCCTCGGCAATGTACACCCATACTGGGCATCTCTCCTCGAGTATCATCGGATGAGGCTCGGTGTCACACAGCGTATCCGGATCCCCCCATTCAAAAGTGACTCAACCAAACACAAGGGCCCATACATGGCACGCCACAACACATGATCCACCAAGGATCCCTATGGTCTCTATTACAAGCAAGTCACTCAACAATTACTGAATTATTACCCATTAGGCTCGTATACAATTAATCTTGTTCATTTGCACCATTAATTCATGTTATCACATTTATTTGAGGGGTAATTCCATTATTAATAATTGTATCGATTTCTATCCTTAACTTGCATTTAGACATTATTTACCACACTTATCGCAACCCTTCTCAGGAGTCTTGACGTTTTGGAAAACTTTATAAAAATCATGGAGTCGCCACCAATCTTTTTGAAAAAAAGTGTGATTGGATCACTTTTAAAACAAGGGTATTTTGATAAAATGTTTTATTTATCAAAATAACATTTGTTGTCCACGAAAAATCAAAGAAAACAGGTTCGAGGTCGGTTACATGTAGGAAAGGGTTAGCACCCCCACAAAACCCAAAAGTTGGTCCCTAATTGATTTCAAAAAGTGCTTTAAAAAAAACTGGAATTTGCAAGTTCTAAAAATTTCAAATTATTTGTTTGCTAAATGAATGTAAAACTATTTTAACAGCCTTATCGCCCGGGAGATGAACTTTAGTCACCGCCAACACTCCTGGCGCTAACCCGTCATTCCCGTTTGATAAGACACCGCATTCATTAAGTTTTCATTTTTTAAACAAATCAACAAGAAAATTAAATATGTTAAAGTCTTTTAATTTAGATCTAATCAATGATTAAATCCATAAAGAAACATCTACATTTATTTTAACTATTAAGGTTAAAATACAATTAAGTGTCTTATTGAAAATGTGAAGAATGTTTTACAACATACATGTCTCTATTCTAGGTTTTAAGTACCTACTCCTAAGGTTTAACACATATTTATGTACATATAAAAACAAAAGGAACAAAATTACTTAAATTAATTATCAAAATAATTGCTAAAATAAAGAAAAGGATAATTATTTTTACTTTAAAAAATGTATTGGTGATTAAATTGAAAGAAAACAAAATGTCAGGGTTAATTTGAAAACAATTAAAAATTCAGTGCCAAATTGAGAAGAAAAAGGACGAAATTGAAACAATTGAAACCTGAAGAGCTACGGCGCAAGACCCAAAGAAGAAAGGCGCGGGTTATAGTCGGGTTACGGGTTAGTATATATAGTAATTATCAGAAACAAAAATCATTTCTCCCCCTTTTATAAAAACGGATCAAAACCGGTCCTTTCTAAATTCTCTGATGCGTTCATCGTGTTCCTGATTTTGCAAATTGGGAACTCCTTCACCACTATGACCAGATCTTTGTGACATGTTAGATAAAGAAACAAAAGAAATTAAACCTTACTAACACAAAATCTCACCTTTCCACTCCAAAGAAAATGCACTCACACTCGTGTTTCACTCGGGTTAGGCTTTTCCCCTTAATGCACACTCATGCCTTTTACCACTCGTGCTTTATTTTCAAGTCCTTTTGGGAACTTCCTCAAGGCTTACAAGTGTCTCGTGGACTTCGGCTGAAACAATTCTAGCTTGGTAGGAGAATGATGAATAATAAAAGGATAATGGCTTCAAAAAGAAAGAATTACTAAGAATAGGTAAAGGAATTTGTAATTCAGCAATAAGAAATGATGTATTGTAATTTTTTTTTAAACAAGAATAGATTGCTTCCTCCCTCTTTAAGATTTTTTTTTGATTTTTTTTTGATTTTTTTACTAACCCGGGAGAGAGAAAAAAATAATACGCTTACTGAATCGTCTAGGCTCTGATACCAAATGATATGATCTCGACTATGAGTTTTGAATCATATATGTGAATGCCCGATCGTGATTCTAGTAAGAACTCTGATGCTTTGAATGTATTCTCAAATTACTCAAACAATAATGTAAGTAGAAATAGATAAATAAGAAATAGAAATAATGGGATGAAAGATATGTAGAAGGGGTGTAGGAAGAGTGATAGTTGTGATTATGGAAGGAAAAAAAAATAAAAGATGAAAATGTAGGTGAAGATGATGGGGTGTTGGCGTTAAGATGAAGAAATTCAAAGGATGGATTGTGACCCCTAACTATAAAGAGTTAGGAACCAGCAATATAATAAAGTGGAAATGAAGTGGTAGGATATGGAACGAGACCCACTAGCTATAGATGAGCTAGGAACCAACGCTATAACAAAAGGGAAATGGATGAAGACTACAAGACTAACTTGAAGCCGATAAAGTTCCACAAGAGAACAAGAATGAAAGCAATCTTTCAAAGATGTTTTATATATTCAAAGTGTGTCTTACAATGATCCTAAAGATGTCTATTTATAGTAGAAGTAGGCAGAATATGAAAAGGTGTTACAAGAAAGATGAATGCTCATCTTAATGCACTTGACATGAATGCTTTGTCCTTTCTTCTCATCTTCAAAGCTGATTAGTTTAGACAAATTGAGGTTGAATTTAGTCATATTTTCGTCCAAATTAAGAAGGACTCTTGGGCTGCCTTGTTTTGCTATCATATGAAGAGAAAGGGGATGAATGTGGACAAGGATGAATGTAGACATCCTTGCTGTCCAGCTTAAGTGCAACTCTTCATCTTCCAAGCTGATTAATATGACTTGAATGTCATAAAAAGGTGAGTTTCATCCAGCCTTCATTTCATGTCTCCTCAATGAATTTTGAAACCCCCACTTGAATGGTGATAACATCAACCTTGAATGCCTTGAATTTGCTGAATTAAGATGGCCATCAATTGCTTGTCTCTTGGTAGAAGATGAAAGAACTCTTCCTTGGCTCAAATTCATTCAAATCATCCATGCATAAAATTCCCGTAATAAAAATTTCAGCCTGCACTGTCTTGATAAATCATTCGTATCTCAAGCTCCCGATATCAGATTGAGGTGATTCAAAAGGCATTGGAAAGCTAAGAGATGGAGGAATAACGTCCAATTGATTTCTGGATCCAAACACGTCTGTATCGCATCCAGAATTGGAAGACATTCTGCTGATATTCTTGCATCCGTAAAACCGTTCATCTTCCCTCATGCACCTAGACACAAAGGTAAACTTTATTCAATCTTTAATTGAAAACATGCATGTAAACAATTAAGAGTTAGTTTAATAAATGAGCTAGTTTGATGAATGAACTAGTTTAATTAATGAACTAACTTTATTCAATGAACTAATAATCTTGAATGAACTAGTTTAATCAATGAACTACTTAGTTAAATGAAGTGTATAACTAAATGAACTACATGTTTAAATGCAACGCATGCTTTAATGAACAACATGTTTATTGAATGCAATGAATGTTATGCAAACTTTAAATACTCATGCAAATTCATGCATAAGCAAAGTAAAGTGTTCCTCCCTTATTATTTCTTCTTTCTCACGTCCCAAGCTTGATGTAAACATATTTTCCATGGCTGCTTGGAACCCCTTGGCCCTTGCTCGAGTAATGGGGCCACCTGGGTACTTCTCTGGGTCTTTGCCATTGACGTTCATATCATACCCTGATGCCATTTTCCTGATCATTTTCTTTTCATTCTCTATAGCTTGCGGCGGGTATTGCTGGACTTTTACATATTGCAAGATGTCATGGTACCATGGCAATCCATCCATCTCTTTTTCCACATCATAACAATGGGCTAGAGAGTCTAGCATATGTAACCTGATGGGCACCATCTCAGAACCCTCACTTACCTTGAACATGGCGGCTAAGGTGGCTAAAGCATCGGCCATTTGGTTGTCTTCTCTAGGGAGATATTTGAAAGTGATCTCATCAAATTCTTTGGTCAACTCAAGGACCAACTTGTGGTATTCCACCAACTTTGCATCTTTTGTCTCCCATTCGCCACGTATCTGATAAATGACCAATGCAGAGTCCCCAAAAACTCTTAAAGTATGGACTTTCCTCCTTATAGCTTCTCTTAGACCCATTATACAGGCCTCGTACTCTGCCATGTTATTAGTGCAGACGAATTTCAAACGACTGTTAAAAAGGTAATAATTTATTTCTGGTGAAACCAAAACTGCCCCTATACCTTTTCCTAATGCATTTGCTGCACCATCAAAGTTCATAACCCAAGATTCTGTTGGAGCCTCACCATCTTCTAAGATACACATCAAGTCTTCATCGGGAAAATTAAAATTTAACACTTCATATTCATCACAGGCGCGGCTTGCCAAAAATTAAGCTATAGCACTGCCTTTTATCGCTTTTTGGATCACATACTGGATATCGAATTCTGATAGTAACATCTGCCAACGTGCTAATCTTCCCGATAAGGCTGAACCTTCCATCATGAACTTTAGTGTATCTAACTTCGAGATTAGCCACAAAGTATGATATAACATAAACTGTCTGGGCCTTTTAGCCGCCCATACTAAAGCACATCATAGCTTTTCAATTGAAGAATATCTAGTTTCACAATCAGTGAATTTTTTTCTCAGGTAATATATCGCCTTTTCTTTTCTTCCAGTATCGTCATGTTGTCCTAACACACAGCCCATGGAATTTTCATAGATCGTTAAGTACAAGATCAGTGGTTTCCTTGAAATAGGCGGTACTAATACTGGAGGGTTATTGAACTGCTCCTTGATCTTTTCCAAAGCCACTTGACATTCTTTATCCCATGTCCCCAGGTTATTCTTCTTGAGTAACCTAAATATTGGATCATACTTGTCAGTTAGCTGAGAAATGAAACGTGCGATGTAATTTAATCACCCCAAAAAACCTCGAACTTCCTTTTTTGTTTGAGGTGGGGGGAGTTCCTGTATAGCTTTATCTTATCAGGGTCGATCTGAATTCTTCTTCTGCTCACAAAAAAAAGCCAATAACTTTCCAGATATGACCCCAAATGTGCACTTAGCCAGGTTGAGTTTGAACTGGAACTTTCTCAGTCTTAGGAAAAGTTTTTCTAAATTGACCAGATGTTCTTCCTCAGATCTAGATTTGGCGATCAAATCGTTGACGTATACCTCTATTTCTCTATGCATCATATCATGAAAAAGGGTGACCATGGCTCTTTGATAGGTTACCCCTGCATTCTTAAGTCCAAAGGGCATCACTTTATAGCAAAAAGTTCCCTATAATGTCACAAAAGTCATCTTTTCCATGTCTTCTGGGCACATCTTAATCTGGTTATACCCAGAGAAACCATCCATGAAAGAGAAGAGTGAATGGCCAGTTGTATTGTCAACTAAAGTGTCAATATGTGGGAGCGGGAAACGCCACCCATTCTGGATACTTGGCTACCTCGAGGAATCCTACATCATATTGCTTCTTTACCTCATCCATGATCTTGAAGAGTGTTTCAGCCTTCATTCTTCTAAGCTTTTTCTTTACAGGTTCGCATCCTACCTTTATAGGGAGCCTATGCATGACGATGTCGGTGTCAAGGCCGGGCATATCTTGATATGACCAAGTGAAAATATCTTTAAAGTCTTCTAAGAGCTCGATCAAGCTTTGTCTGGTTTTGGTCGTGATGGTAGTACAAATCTTCACCTCTCGCTTTTCTTCTTCAGTACAGAGGTTTAATATTTCCAGTTCCTCTTTATGTGGTAGAATCTGCTTTTCCTCTCCTTCTACCATTCTGAGCAAGTTACTGGGTACATCATATCCTTCCTCATCGTCAATATTTCCAGCTTCTTCCAAGCATAAAGGCAATTCAAAGTCAACCTCGAAGTCAGACTCGGATTCATTTACGCCACTGATATCTGAAGACCTGAAAAAAGAATAGGAAAAAGATACATATAAAGGGAATAAAATGAATGAAATGTTTTTTATGCTTTTAAATTTATGGTTTTCATTTGGTTTTGGTTTATTTACGAGGAAAAGTTTGCCACAGGATATAAGGAAATGTATATGGGACATTTACAAGTTAACATTTATAAGTTTGACACAGGTTTATTTACGAGGAAATTGCCTAGGCCGTATCGGTACACTAAGACTGGTCTCTTTCTTTTTAGATATGAAGGTAACAAGACCGTATTGATACGGTTTAGGGCTGTACTGATACAGGTTGACCATGTTGATTCCGTATCGATACGCTTTGACCCCATATCGATACCATTTTTACCCCAAATTCTAGTAGTCAAAATCCGTACCGATATGCCTAGGACGTATCAATATGCCCCCTTTTGACCATCATTGACTTGACCAAATATGCAAGGCCGTATCGATACGCCATTGATCGTATCGATATGCCATGCCCTGTAATAACAGATTTTTGCTGGTTTTTATTCGATTTAACCTACCAAACATTATCCAAATACAATGAAATTTTGCACACAATATTTCCAAGCCATAAAATACTTGCATGAAAAATTTTATGATCATTCGAATTCATTTACCATGATTTCACCTTTTAGAGCCAAATATGTCATTTTAGTCACTTTATGCCATACCAAAAGGGTCACTAGGGCATTAAACACTATTACACCACAAACACATATCATACATACCAAAAGAGCCCTATTTGACTAGTTCAAGTACTTTGCCACCATTCTAGGAGTTCATAGGGTCGATATACATTACTTTAGCTTACTAGTGACTTGTCTAGCGCTTCAACTTCTCCGATCTCCAACGGTAAATCTCTTAACCTGAAATGGATGAGATGTAAAGCATTAGGCATATATTGCCTAGTAAGGTAGTCAAATGATAGAAATAACGTAGTAATGCATGGCAATTCAAGCGATGACAATAACAATACAATGAACTATTAAAAGCTATGCAATGATCATATTTGATAAGTGTTCAAAAGTACTATTTTTCTTACCTTTTTTACTCATATTATTGTTAGACTTAGGCTCATATTAGTTACATAATTAGTCATTCATGCATTAATCAATGTTTCCTTCCATCGTTGAGCTTGGTTGCATAACTTGGTTGTTTTTGTGGGAAAAGATGCTGCTTTGGTGTGTTTTGTGTGTATATACAGGATCACTTGCCAAAGCAAGGCTAGAGCTAGTTGCCAGGGCAATGCATGAAGGAGATGCAGAGCTAGTTGCCAGGGCAATACATGAAGGAGACGCCGAGCCAGTTGCCAGGGCAATTGTCAACAAAGAATAAGGTGATATGGTAGTCGAAATTGATGACTAGACAAGCCCAAGATGACGTGGAGCAAAGCTAAATCCCAAAGGAGTTTGATTTCCATGAAGAGGTTAAAGAAGAATTAAATTCCAAGAAGATAAGAGAAGTTCTAGAAGGAATATAATTATAATTTAGAATTATATTCTTTAAAGATAATTTAATTCCAACTTAACTTCCTCCTCAAAGGAGGACTTTGACCTAGCCCTATAAATAGATCACCAAGCCGTCAACTTCAAAGGGAGAGAGAGGAGAGAATTTTCGACAAGCATCAAGGGCAAGGAGATTTCGACAAGCTTCATCCATCCTTCACCTTTTTCTTTCTTGTTCAATTAGGTTCATGCTAGGGATTCTTTATCTTGTGTTTTTTTGGAACCTAGCCATGAACTAAATCTATTTGGCTAAGGTTATTGTGTCTTGTGGTTGTGAGAAACTATTGGATTTTGTTTAGGTAATAAGAGTTTACACTTTTTTATTCAAGGTTTATTCATTCTTGGTTCTTATTCTTGTTTGCGAGTGAATTGGGAGAGGATCTCGTAACTTCATCTATTTATCTAATATCGGGAGAGTTAGATTCAAGAAACGAATGAATATGATCTTTATTCAATCTATTGATGGTGAAGATTAATTCGGCTTAGGAATAAGTTAAGGATTTCAACGGCTAAGAGGAGCGCAAGATTGGCTGTTGTTCACCCTTGATTCACGCAGGGATGTATTATCAAGGCATGCACAAGTAGCCAGAGTTTCGACTTAGGGATAAGAAGAAACCATTGAAGAACACTTTGTCGAACCTTGAAGGTTGCTGCCCAGACGCCCAAGTAGTTGCCCAACTAGCAACCATCGATTAGTTGCCAAGGCAACCCCGTTGTGCAAGTTGCCACGGCAACTGAGTTGCCCTTGCACTCTTTTACCAAGATGATCCAATCGGCTATCACACTTCAACTCACGATAAACTGGCCTATCTCTCTCATTTGATCTCATCTATTCTTTTACTTTATTGCTTTCTAGTTTAATTATTAGTTAAACTCCTATAATCTTATATTTGTATTTTTACTTTTTATAGTGCATGAGATTAGATTCTTGAAGTGGCACCAATCCCTGTGGAGACGATATCTTTTATACTATAACTTGCGATGTGTACACTTGCAGAATTGCGGAGCACTTATTACGCGCAACAAGTTTTTGGCGCCGTTGCTGGGGAATTGGCAATAGCGACTTTGTTTTTATTTTCTTTCACTTTCTTTTTATTTTTCTTGTTTAAGATTCAAAGGGCTAACAAACTTTGGTTTTGCATTGGCATATGACCAGGGCGAGACCGATTACACTAGAATATCCCTTTGATCCAGAAATCGAACGAACCTTACAAAGACTTAGACGAAGGTTAAGAGTAGCAATGGCTAATCAAGACAACAATATGAATCAAGATGTTCCGGCAGGAGGAGGAGTGATTCTTGCACGAAACAGAACTATTCGAGACTATCTTGATGAAGATCTTGATGGACTTAATCTAGGAGTTGTCGCACCTAAAATTGAAGCTGACCATTTTGAGTTGAAACCGATGATGTTTAATATGATCAACATAATTGGTCAATTTGGCGGCTCATTCAATATACACGGAGTCACCCCCGATGTTTTACGATTAAGATTAATCCCCTATTCACTGAGGGATAGGGCGAAAGCATGGTTGAATAGCATTCCTACCGGATCAATAGGATCTTGGACCGATCTTTGTCGTGATTTCCTTGCTTGGTTTAATCCTACAAATTTGACTGATAAGCTTCGTAACGACATTACTTCTTTTCGGCAGGCAGATGATGAATCTATGTACGAGGCTTGGGAGCAATATAGAGAACTTCTACACAAATGCCCCTACACGGATTCCCGGTGTGGACACAAGTAACAATGTTTTACAACGCCGTGAATACACCAACAAGGATGATGCTACATGCCTCGGCAAATGGCATACTCCTAGATAAGTCGCCGGAGGAAGCAATGCAAATTCTAAATAGGCTTGCCAAGAATGATTATCAATTCCCCTCTACTAGACGAGGAGGAGTTAGACGCCAAGCCACAATACATGAACTATGATCATCAGACTCAATTTCGGCACAATTGGCCACTTTAGCCAAGATGGTCCAGAACATGCAGAAACCAAACAACACACATGAGGTCAAGGTAATGGAATCTTTTTGTGAGTTATGTGGTGGTAACCATGATTCTTCTGAATGTATGCAGAATCTAGCTTCTATGTGGGGAATTACAATCGGAACAACAATGTGATGTCCAATACATACAATCCAGCTTGGAAAAAGCACCCAAATATTTCATGGAGTAATCCCAACAATGCTCTAAACCAAAACAATCAGAATGCACAAGCATCGGGATTCCAGCAGAATATGCCACGGCAACAGTTGCCGCAGCAACAACCGACAACATCTAGTTCTTTAGAAAATTCTCTAAATGCTTTTATGATGAAAACTGAATCTTATATGGCTGAGAATAGTAACTTCGTAAAAAGAACTGATGCTTTTATTAACAGGACCGAGATGAGATTGCAAAACCAAGAGGCGGTAATCAAATCATTGGAAAATCAAGTCGGACAATTTGCTCAAAACCTGAATACTAGACCGCAAGGAGGTTTACCTAGCGATACTGAAGTCGCAAGAGGAACTGGCCATGAGCAATGTAAGGCGATCACCACTAGAAGTGGCCAACAACTTAAAGAGGCTCAAGCCCGCTCATCAAACAAAACTCCACAAAAAGATCAAGATGAACCTAGCGACAAAGCCTCAGATGCTGAACCAGGAATTGCCGCGACAACAGGCAATAAGCATGCCTCGGCAACTGACGATAAGGATGCCTCGGCAACTTGCAATAAACATGCCTCGACAACTCTAGTTGATAATGCCTCGGCAACTCTAGTTGTCCCGCCAAGTTTCTTAAAGACATTGTGTCCAAGAGAACAAGGCTAGGAGAGTTTGAAACAATTGTTGCAACAGAGGGATGCATGGCCATGTTGCACAATCGTATGCCACCTAAGTTGAAGGATCTCGGAAGTTTCACAATACCTTGTTCCATTGGAAACCACTATGTCGGGAAAGCATTATGCGACCTTGGGGCTAGCATAAACTTGATGCCTAAATCAGTTTTCCAGAAACTAGGAATCGGGAAGGCAAGACCTACAACAATTATGCTACAGCTAGCCGACAGATCCTATGTGCATCCAGAGGGAAAAATTGAAGACATACTGGTAAAAGTTGATAAATTTATTTTTGCCGCTGACTTTATTGTTTTGGATTGTGAAGCAGATGAGCATGCACCTATCATTCTCGGGAGACCATTCCTAGCAACAGGGAGAACCTTGATCGATGTTGAACAGGGAGAACTCACAATGAGGGTGAATGACCAGCAAGTTAAAATAAATGTGTTCCAAACACTAAGGCATGCCGATGATCCAGAAGAATGCCAACTTCTCCTTGCCATGATAGAGTTTAACTTTGACAAGGAATTTAGTTTCCTCGGCAACTACATTTCCGATCAAGAGGAACTGAGGAGTATGAAGAACCGATCAATGAGGAACAACAAGAAGAGGCAAATTGGTTAGTCAATAGACCAGGTACAAACTTCAAACCACTGGATTACTCAGGTAAGGAAGGTAAGCTCGAAAAGCCCTCTATTGAACAACCACCGATTCTTGAGTTGAAACAGTTGCCAGAGAAACTAAAATATGCATACTTAGGAACCGATAACACATTGAATATAATTATTTCTTCTAAGTTATAGTCTGAGCAGGAAAAGAAGCTAATCAAAATGTTGATGCTACACAAGAAGGCAATAGGGTGGACAATTGCCGACTTGAAGGGAATTAGCCCGACAATGTGCATGCACAAGATTTTGTTGGAAGATGATCACAAACCTTCAATTGAGTCCAGAGGAGACTGGATCATGCCATGAAAGGGGTTGTAATGAGAGAAATCATCAAGTGGCTTGACGCCGGCATTATATACCCTATCTCTAATAGTACATGGGTAAGTCTGGTACAATGTGTACCGAAAAATGAAAACAATGAACTCATTCCAACTAGGACTGTGACCGGTTGGAGGGTTTGTGTGGATTATCGAAAGCTAAACAAAGCCACTAGGAAAGATCACTTCCCATTACCCTTTATTGATCAAATGCTTGACCGTCTTGCAGGTAAACCCTTTTATTGTTTTCTTGATGGTTATTCAGGTTACAATCAAATTGCCATAGCATCAGAAGATCAAGAAAAGACAACCTTCACATGCCCATACGGTACTTATGCTTTCCAAAAGATACCGTTCGGATTGTGTAATGCCCCGACAACCTTCCAAAGATGCATGATGGCACTTTTTTCAGACATGGTCGAAGACTTCCTTGAGATCTTCATGGATGATTTTTTTGTTTTTGGTAATAACTTCGACAGCTGCCTCGACAATTTAGAGAAGGTGTTGACAAGATGTGAAGAAACTGATTTAGTCCTCAATTGGGAGAAGTGCCATTTTATGGTAGATGAAGGAATAATGCTCGACCACAAGATTTCATCTAAGGGAATTGAAGTAGACAAAGCCAAGGTGGACGTGATCGAGAGATTACCCCCACCAAGTTCGGTTAAAGGAATTCGAAGCTTTCTTGGACATACAGGTTTTTACAGGAGGTTCATTCATAATTTTTCTAAAATCACTAAACCCTTGTCCAATTTGCTTGAACAGGATAAAGTCTTCGATTTTGATGATTCTTGCACCCAAGCATTAGAAACCCTAAAAGAAAAGCTTGCCTCGGCACCCATTGTTGTTCCACCAGATTGGACACTACCTTTTGAGCTCATGTGTGATGCAAGTGATTTTGCGGTAGGAGCAGTCCTAGGCCAACGCAAAGGTAAAACCTTCCATGTGATATACTACGCTAGTAAAACTCTTAATAGTGCTCAAGTGAATTACACAACAACGGAGAAAGATTTACTAGCTGTAGTTTTCGCATTTGACAAGTTCTAATCCTATTTGATTGGTACAAAGGTAATTGTTCATACGGACCATTCGACAATCAAATATCTATTTGCTAAAAAGGATGCCAAACCTCGTTTGATTCGTTGGATATTACTTTTACAAGAAGTTGATATTGAAATTAAGGACAGGAAAGGAACAGAAAATCAAGTGGCCGATCACTTATCATGTTTAGAATGCAATAAGGAGGAGGACGCGAATTTAGAGATATACGATGCATTCCCGGATGAGCAACTTTTAGTTGCCTCAGCAACCCTTGACGCCTCGACAACCATGGATGCGCATGCCTCGACGCTTCGGCAGCCCTTGACGCACACGCCTCAGCAATTTTGGGAGCAGTCGCCACGACAGCATATGCCTCGGCAATACCCTGGTACGCGGATTTAGTTAATTTCCTTGTTTGTGGTATTTTGCCTTATGGTCTTACTCACCAAGGGAAGAAGCAGTCCTGCCATGATGCTAAGCATTACTTTTGGGACGAGCCTCTTTTGTTTAAACAATGTGCAGATCAGGTTATACGCTGATGTGTCCCTAAAGAAGAGTAGCAGAATGTACTCCGGCAATGCCATTCTTCACCCTATGGAGGACATTTTGGAGCAACTCGTACCGCGGCCAAAGTTTTGAATCCGGTTTGTATTGGCCAACATTGTACAAAGATGCCCAAAACTTTTACAAGCAATGTGATCGTCGCCAGAGGACGGGTAATATCTCTAGACGACATAAGATGCCGCACCAAAACATCATCGAGGTGGAATTGTTCGATGTATGGGGGATCAATTTTATGGGACCTTTCCCATCTTCATTCGCCAACCTCTACATTCTACTTGCAGTCGACTACGTGTCTAAATGGGTTGAGGCAGCTACAGTTCCCAACAACGATTCCAAGACCGTGCAACGATTCTTGCCATATTTACATGGTTTGGGATGTCGAGAGCAATTATTAGTGACGAAGGCAAGCATTTTGACAACAAACTTATTGCCAAGATGTTGCAACGCTTCGGCGTATCACACAATATTGCCACGGCATATCACCCACAAACCAACGGGCAAGTAGAAATTTCCAACCGGGAATTGAAGGGTACACTTGAGAAAGTTGTAAATCCCTCTAGGAAGGATTGGTCATTAAGACTAGATGACGCACTTTGGGCATATCACACTGCATTCAAAACAACCTTAGGTATGTCCCCTTACGACTTTTCTATGGCAAAACATGCCATCTACCGGTGGAAATCGAACACAAGGCATATTGGACAATCAAGACCGTGAATATGGACTGAGAAAGTGCGGGACAAAAGCGTTTGTTGGACCTCAACGAGATAGAAGAATTCCGTGCACTCGCCTATAACAATGCACGAATCTACAAGGAGAAAACAAAGCAATGGCATGACAAGAAACTATTGCCGCGACAATTCACGCCAGGGAAACTAGTTCTCTTATTCAATTCTCGGCTAAAACTTTTCCCGGGAAAGCTGAAATCAAAATGGTCGGGACCATTCGAAGTTGTCAAACAATTCTCCCATGGTGCCGTGATAATCAAGTCCATCACTGACAAACATGAATTCAAAGTTAATGGACAAAGATTAAAGCACTACAATGGTGCCCATGTGGAACGTAACAAAGAAGTGGTCACCTTAGGAGATGCATGAGCATGCTCTCCCTTCGATATTTTATTTTTATTTTTATTATTTTTTATTACTTTTTATTTTATTTTTTACTAATTTTTTCTGATTATTATTATATTTTTAGGACATATTTATTTTCTTTTTTTATCTTTTTAAGTTTAAGAATCCCTTTACACATCTTTATTTATTTTCTTTTATTAGTTTATCTTTAATTTTAATCCTTATTTGATTTGTCTTTGAATTGTAGGAAAAGAGTTCAAGATAAAGAGGAATTTTGATCCAAGGAGGAAAACATCTTCAACAAGGAAATTAATGGGCTGAATCTAAGGCTTATATAAAGCCTCCAACTTACCCTAATTAAACCCCATTACCGTCACCCTTCCCCTAAACCGAAACCCCTTTTATTTTCTATCCAAAATTAATCCCACCCACCATATTTACTACCTATCTTTTCTATATAACCCATCACCCTTAACTTCCAAGAAACCTATTCCTACTTTTCATCCTATAACTCTTTAGTTTCTTTTATTTTCTTTTCCTTGTTTTTACAAAACTCACAACCAAGATCATCCATGGCATCCAAAATTAAAATTTTGGTTCATCCAAGTTAATCCAAAGAACCAAGATACAAGAAGTTTGCTACACTGGTGGTTCAAGAAAGATTTCACTCCAATTTTGAAAGCCGGAAGATTTACAAAGAACAAGGCTTTGAATACTCCAACTCTCATCAAGATTTCTGCCTTGAACCATTAATCTTCGAGAGGATTGCACATCAAAAGTGGCAAATCTTTTGCCATCAATCGGAACCGGGTAACATCTCATGGGTAAGAGAATTCTATGCTCACTCACCTAACCCAGATAATCCTTATGTTTTTGTTCGTGACAAGGCCTTACTCATAAGCCCCAAAAACATCAACACCTTTTACGAGCTCTACATTGAGAAGGACGAGCATCAAGCCTTTGTTGATCAAATCACGCCCAAGCAACTCGACAAGGTGCTTCAAGAACTCACTCTACCGGGAACTCATTGGAACGACGATAAATATAAGGGCACGGTAAATCACCTTCGGCTTAAACCCGAGGCAAAACTATGGAATAAGTTTGTTAAAACTTCTTTAATGCCCACCACACATAATACTACCGTTGATATACCACGTCTTTTGCTCATACATTCTATCTTGCATAATCGCATCATTAACATTGGAAAAATTATTTGTGATGAGATTTTTGTATGTAGCTTAAAGGACAAGGGTTCTCTTTTCTTCCCTTGCTTAATTTCTAATCTTTGCAAGGAGATGCATGTCCCAAGTGAGTCCACCGATGAAAAGGCCCTACCAAAGTTCGGTTGGAATCAAGCACAAATCCGAAAGCTAATGGGAGAGGCACCAAAAAAATCCTCAAGGCCTCCAATTGCCGCGGCAACTCCTGCCGCCCCGGCAATCCCTAATGCCCAAGCACCTAACGCCCGGGCAACTCGGCCATCAACCTCGAGACACTTTGAAGCACTCTTGCAACCATTGGCGAACCACCTAAGGCAAATTGAAGACCGATAACTAATGTCCATGCGGTACATGAAGGAGCACAACAATGCCATCACCCAAGTCATCCTAGAAAAGTACCCGGACAGCCGCGTGTCGTTCCTAATTTTTCCTGCCGAGATCCTGACCCCGACAACCAATGAAGCAGTCACCACGACAACCTACACCGTGCCTGCCCAAGCATATGCCACTGCAACCAACCCTGAAGATGCCACGACAACCAAAGCTAAAGACATCCCGGCAACCACTGCAAAAGCCAAAGGTAAAACACCTATGCCCGAATCAACTCGTACGGAATCATTGTCTGATTTTTCAGATTCGGACGAGTCCTCCATTGCACTAACAAAGACTGCACCAATTGAATCCTCCAAGTGAAAAGCCAATAACATTGATGAAGAAGACGATGAGGACAACCCCGTACGAGGATCGATTCCATCATCGGCAACAAGGAAACAACCATCGCGTTCAAGCAAGAGAATCAAGACACCGACCAAAAGGAAACTAATCATCCACGACGAAGAACTCTCGGAGTAAGTCCTCGTTCGGATTTTATTTTTCGTTATTTTTATTTTTCCCTAATGCATGCATTGAGGACAATGCCTCACTCGAGTTTGGGGGGGGATTGTTATTAGTAGTTACCATGTTTAGTTGCATTCATCTTAAGTATTGCATTTAGATACATAAATTGCTTGCCATGCCTTTAGTTAGAACAAGAATTGCCTAGATTTGATGAATATCCGATGATGACTTTGCCAATGCACTTAATTGGTAGAATCTTTATTCTAGGATAACCATGGAAAAACTTAGAATTTTACTATGATGCTAAATTTGATGAAACACTGTTGTGGTTTGATTGATTTAAGAAATTCTAGTGAACTTAGGTTGATAATTAAACAAATTGGGGGATTAGAATAAAAATTGGATGAATGCTAGAGGTGCCCGGAATTGGCTCTAGCATGTGCTAAAAAAATGGATCGCTAGAGGTGCCAAAAATTGGCTCTAGTATGTGCTAAAAAATGGATCGCTAGAGGTGCCCGAAATTGGCTCTAGTCGAATAAATTAATTAACTTAAGGAAACTAAAAACAAAACACTAGAGGTGCCTGAAACCAGCTCTAGTTAAAACATGTTAAAAAGATCCCAATGAAGTAATTTGAAAACCTCTTGTTTGCATAGAATCCGAAAAATCAACTTGCACACAACTCCGCACACACTCACAAGCATTATAGTTTGATTCCGAGTAACTCCTAAGTTTTTCGAAAAATGAAAAGCCAAGCATACTTTGTGCCCCGGTTATGAGAATTGAAATCAAGTTCAAAGCTAAGTTTGTGAAAATTGAAGTCTTGGCAGGTAATTATTAGTTTGCATTGCTTGAGGACAAGCAATAGTTCGAGTTTGGGGGTGTGATAAGTGTTCAAAAGTACTATTTTCTTACCCTTTTTACTCATATTATTGTTAGACTTAGGCTCATATTAGTTACATAATTAGTCATTCATGCATTAATCCATGTTTCCTTCCATCGTTGAGCTTGATTGTATAACTTGGTTGTTTTTGTGGGAAAAGATGCTGCTTTGGTGTGTTTTGTGTGTATGTACAAGATCACTTGCCAAAGCAAGGCTAAAGCTAGTTGCCAGGGCAATGCATGAAGGAGATGCCGAGCTAGTTGCTAGGGCAATGCATGAAGGAGACGCCGAGCCAGTTGCCAGTGCAATTGTCGACAAAGAATAAGGTGATATGGTAGTCGAAATTGATGACTAGACAAGCCCAAGATGACGTGGAGCAAAGCTAAATCCCAAAGGAGTTTGATTTCCATGAAGAGGTTAAAGAAGAATTAAATTCCAAGAAGACATGAGAAGTTCTAGAAGTAATATAATTATAATAAAGAATTATATTCTTTAAAGATAATTTAATTCCAACTTAACTTCCTCCTCAAAGGAGGACTTTGACCTAGCCCTATAAATAGATCACCAAGCCGTCAACTCCAAAGGGAGAGAGAGGAGAGAATTTTTGACAAGCATCAAGGGCAAGGAGATTTCGACAAGCTTCATCCATCATTCATCTTTTTCTTTCTTATTCAATTAGGTTCATGCTAGGGATTCTTTATCTTGTGTTTCTTTGGAACCTAGCCATGAACTAAATCTATTTGGCTAAGGTTATTGTGTCTTGTGGTTGTGAGAAACTATTGGATTTTGTTTAGGTAATAAGAGTTTGCACTTTTCTATTCATGGTTTATTCATTCTTGGTTCTTATTCTTGTTTGCGAGTGAATTGGGAGAGGATCTCGTAACTTCATCTATTTATCTAATATCAGGAGAGTTAGATTCAAGAAACGAATGAATATGATCTTTATTCAATCTATTGATGATGAAGATTAATTCGGCTTAAGAATAAGTTAAGGATTTTAACGGCTAAGAGGAGTGCAAGATTGGTTGTTGTTCACCCTTGATTCACGCATGGATGTATTATCAAGGCATGCACAAGTAGCCAGAGTTTCGACTTAGGGATAAGAAGAAACCATTGAAGAACGCTCTGCCGAACCTTGAAGGTTGCTGCCCAGACGCCCAAGTAGTTGCCCAACTAGTCCCCCAGGCAACCATCGATTAGTTGCCAAGGCAACCCCATTGTGCAAGTTGCCACGGCAACTAAGTTTCCCTTGCACTCTTTTACCAAGACGATCCAATCGGCTATCACACTTCAACTCACGATAACCTGGCCTATCTCTCTCATTTGATCTCATCTATTCTTTTACTTTATTGCTTTCTAGTTTAGTTATTAGTTAAACTCCTATAATCTTCTATTTGTGTTTTTACTTTTTATAGTGCAAGAGATTAGATTCTTGAAGTGGCACCAATCCCTGTGGAGACGATATCTTTTATACTATAACTTGCGACATGTACACTTGCACAATTGCGGAGCACTTATTACGCGCAACAATATTCATCAACAATGTTCCATATTTTAACAATAACCCTTGGATCGAATCCAGATAATGGATACACGAATTCCTACGCCTCGCCAAATCAATGAATGGTCTAGTCCCTCCGCCTCACCAATATGACCAATATCACAACACATCCATCTGCCTCACCAAATCAATATAGGCCGTATCCCTAGGACCGTAGTCCACCTGTACACTGAGATCATGAATTCTATGGCATGCCAATTGTATCGAATGTCCTTCGAATCCAAGATCCGGTGACAATTTCAATGATTTGTATTCAATAGCAATAACAATATTCAATGTGTTCGATAGCTTTATCAATAAACAATGATTCAATGTTAATGTCCAATAATAGTATCTATGTCAATAACAATATTTCAATGATCTCAATGACAATATCAATAGTCGATGGTTCTTATACAATGTTTCTATAGCAATAACGACGTTGACAACAATGATCAATGACAATGGTTATACCAATGACTATGTCAATGCTCTACATCAATACCCTATACCTTCATGATTCAATAATGATGGCGATGATAATGACAATAACAATACTCAATGACAACAACGATAACTATGTCCGATGTACAATAACAATGACATTGACAATGCTCAATACTCGATGCGATAACTTACCAATACTTACCATAATGTCCGATAAGTGATTCGATACAATAATCCTTAACAACGGAGTTAGCAATGACAATTCTACTGACAATGAAGTCAGAAAAGACACTTAGCCTAATCCCAAGACTCTGACTACACCCACCTCGATAATCTGATGCTTCTATGGTTCTCGGATGACAACCCCTTTGTTCATATTCTTTGGTGAGGTCAATGGATGCTCCTTGTTAATTTCTTGAACTAGGAAATCAATAGGAATCGATTATATTCAATATTACGATACGAAATCATTATAACGATATCAAAATCAATATCAAAGCTTAAATTAGCTATTAGCTATCAAACTCCATGGATGGCCAAACCCTAGCTTAGGATTAAACTTGATTTATCCATGGATTTCAATAATAGCTTAAGGGAATAAGCTTACCTGTTAGCTAGGATCGTTTCAATAACAATAAACTGATCCAAATTAAGCTTTCTTCAACCTCAACAATGGAGGTGCGTGCTTGGAGGTGGAAGACAATAATAAGGTGAGGTGCTTGCTTAGACTTGTATCGGGTAAGTCTCCAAACCTTAGCTATTCACTTGATTTTAAATTAAGAAACTTTCCTTTCAATGAAGGAAGCTCTCCCAGTTATCCCACGTATGGGAATTATAATAGAGAAGGGGCTAATCGCAAGGTTAGTCCCTCAACTCTCAGTAGACCATACTTGTACCCTGGAACTTTCAATTTCTATAATTTAGCCACTAAAAGGTTTCCAATACTTTTAATAAGATCCTTAAACAATAATTTGACTCAACTAGAGTCCAATACCGTTACAACTGACCTTGTGGTCAGCATCAAATACAATATTTGAACATTTCTGATATAGGGTTTCGGATTGCCGAAATCCATTTTAACTAGGCTGAATTTTGTGGTGTTACAACCCACTCATAACTCCTTATTCGAATAGCTTAGGAGTAGGTGATCACTCTTCCTCTCCTTTTGATTTAAGTAGAGTTGAATTTTGTTAATAGATTGATATGAAGATTGTGATTGATGAATGATACCTTTCTTGCAAATTGAATCATGCCATGGGAAATATGCTAGGATAACCATACTAGTATGTATTTTTTGTGGGGAATTCTTATTGAAGATAGGAGTTTTCGAATAACTTGTGCAATTGGTTGCTTGAGATGTTTGGTTTGCAATTAAATTGTGATAACTTTGTTAGGGGGAATGTTATGGACAAATTGATATGTTTGGGGGACTAAATTGTTCATTATGGGACTGATTTTGAAGTTGTTTAAATTAACAAAAAATAGGGGAGGGCTGTAAGTGTACTTTATAGATTGTTTGAGTGTTTTTAAATACATAGGAAACTGTTTTGATTATCTCAAGGACTGATTTTAATAATTTCAAAATGGGGGAGACTGTTTTATTAACATTTGGGACTGTTTTATCAAGCCTTGGGGCTGTTTTGTATATAAATAGAAGCATGAGGGCAGTTAAAAATATAATTAATCAAGTAGGTCATTATGTAAACTATTTTGTGAAATTATGAATGTTGAGGGACTAATTTGCATTGAAATAAATGCTAGGGGGCTGCTTGGTGAGCATGTAAATGAATACCTATGAAAATAAAGTGTTTTGAATGTGTAAATGTATGTTAAGGGTTGTTTAGAACACTTTAAAAGCATGCTGGACTACTTGAGATGTGTATGAATTTATACAATGGAATTCGAGACTGATTTGTATCGAATGAAATATTTGGACTGCCTTAAATAGATTAAAAACAAGGGAAAACTGTTTATTAATAGTTGGGATCGTTTTACCACAATAAAAGTATATTAAAGACTGTTTTATGTATGTATATGTATACTAATGTGTTTGGGACTGTTTTGCATTAAATAAATGTTTAGTGGACTGTTTTTGCATTAAAATAATTAGGGGAAGGATTGTTTAGATGCATAAAAATGAATACATGCATATTGGGACTGAATTGAACATGTATGTATTCATAGTTGATTGCTTTGATATGCTTAAATATGCTTGCTCATGTTGTGGACTATTTTGTGTAGAGAATTGTGTATATACACGATCATTTGTGTAGCTACAAAGGATAGGCATTAAGATCAATTCTAATGTATCATTACACCTTTTATTACTCTTAGACCACGAGGAAGTTGAAGGATTAAGGGCTAACGAGGTACAAACCGAGGATGAACAAAAAGGGGTCGTGATTCGCGATCATAAGTAGCTTGGAATTAACTGTGAGTGTAGCTTAAAGTCTCGGGATAGATTGAAAACATCTCAAGCATGCTTTTGCTTTCAATACATATCACTTGTACTTTAAATTGAGTTATGATTGTACTCTAAGCTTGGAATTAAGGTAAGTATTTAAATAAGATGCACCTATGATGTGAATTTTTTGAAAGATACATGCTATGTGTTAAAACTATCCGAATGTTCACATGAAATATTGGAAGTGATATTGTCACACATATATTTATGCTTAGGCATAAGAATTCATGATATGATTCTTGATAAAGATGATATGGATCTATGATCACCTCTGATCAGAATAAGTTATGATAATAAGTTAAGCCTTGGTTTCGAGTCAGTCGTAAGTGTAGTTGGCGTGCCATAGAGTCTATAGAGCTCATGTGTTTGGGTGGACTATGGTCCTTATGAGGTTACAGTAGGAGGGATGTATTGTGGTCACTTGGTGACAGTATGAGGGATTGACCGATACCTCGTGTATCAATTACTTGGCGATAGTTGGTTGGGGACTCATACGCTTAGACTACATGAGTCACAAGGCTGAATTAGAAGATAATATGAAAACTTTCTAATCACCTAAGTAAACTATTGCTATGTCTTGCATGATAAGTAAACTATTGCTATGACTTGTATGACAAGTAACTATAAATATATGATAACTAGTTTGGTAGTATGGATTAAAATGGTATCATGCTTATTTAAGTGAGGATTTATGTATGTATTGTTGTGTGTAGGCGTGAGTCTTTTGAATACCTTTGAATACATGTTAATTTATATGGCTTCGAATGATTATCTCATGTTAACTACTTACTCATTTGAGCTTGTGTATGCATAATTGATTAATGGATTGTGAAGAATGGATGATTGAATGCCTTTTACTTTACCCTTTTGACTACCTCACTAAGTAGATACTTATACCCTCCTTTCATTACATTTCAGGGTAAGGTTTTGAAAGCAAATTTGTTCTTGGAGCTTGGTCGAATCACAAGTACACTGAAGTACCTTATGTAAGCTCCTTTTGTTTGTATTAACCCCTAGATGGTGGCACTATGACCTAGTATAACATATATAGTTTATAATTTTGTTATGTATAACTTATGAGTACCTTTCTCTATATGTAATTAAAGGCGTCTAAAATATTTTTTGGTTGCCTAACATGTTTTGATCATAGAACTTGTAAGAGAGGTAATTATGGTTATGCTTGGTGGATCGAATGTGAGAGCATGTTTGAATGTATGTTGGAAGATCTTGTATATGATGTGGGTATGCTTGAATAGTTATTGCTTAAGGTGAAATTTAAGACAACATTATCCGAATGGCTATTTGTTGCATGCTATTCGAATGCCAGCATGTTTTAAAAGGTGTTTGGTTGATACGATAGATTCATATGATGTATTTTTTGATGAATCAATGTTTGTTGGGTTGCTATGTTATTCGAATATATGAGGTGATACTTGGTGTTATAGTGTGACTTGTAACATGCTAAGATCATTGATTTAATTCCCCATGCTTGTTCGAATATAGCCTATGATTGTTTTAAAAATGATTATTCAAACTAAATTGGTAATTGTTTGAAACAAATTATATTAATTTGATTAGGGTGAGTTCGAATAATACTACATAGATCATCAAGTTGTAAATGAGTGTTTGATATTTCTTCCAATGGTTATTTTTTGTTCGTTGATTGTCTATGGTCTAAGTATGATTGTTTTGATTCTATATGATGAATTTATATTCCCTTCTTGCTTGAATAGCTATGATTCTTGCTTTGATTGATATCTCTTCATGGTTGATTGTTTTTGGATGTGTTTGTTGTTGGTAGTACTCCTAGGGTGGTTTCTCATCCAAACTGGTTTAGGGGTATTACAGATGTCGATGTAACACCCACCTCTACTGAAAAAGATAGTCATTGTGGAAGATATGGATGAAGATGAAGAAGAAGAAAAAAGCACCAAGTCGAGAAGGTTGATGATGAGAAAGAAAATTTTGATGAGAAGTCGGATGCATCTAAGGTTGTGGATGCAACACATGAAGGACAAGAGTTTATACGAGATTCTCTGAAACCGGTAGAAGCTATCTCTACAACAGATGGACAAGAGGACAACCCTCTTTCACTGGTGGTCTACAAAGCACCACCCTTGTTCATCCCCACTGCGGACCAAGAAGAGGAGCTTGAGAACAATGAAGAGCCTGACCAAGGAGAAGAGTCCTCTTTTCGCAACAAAGAAAAAAAACGCAAGAGCTTGAAATCCAATGACAAGAACAAAAAGAAGAGCAAGAAAGAAAAGAGGACTAAGAAAAAGAAGCATTGCTCCGCCTTCTCATCTCAAGAGCCCTGATAGACTGAATTAGTCTGTTTAGTTTCTGTAGGCATGCATACCATATAGTGTAATTTTATTTTGTTTACTGTATTGTCATGAAATTTGCATTGTCATTGTAATTGTATTTAGTTGTAATATCATTTCATTCAACATTGTAACCATATTTTATCATTGCATTTTGTTTTCTTTTGCATCAGGGACAATGCAATGTTTATGTTTGGGGGTATACACCTAGGAGTTGAAATGCACCCCCATTTCAAAAAATAATTCTAAGAAAATGCAAGGTTCTTTTTGTGTTGAAAAATCTTTTGCTTGCATTCAATGTGTAAACCTTGAATAATTCTAATTGTTGATGGATTGGTTGGATATACATGCTGGATGATTGCATTATAACTCTACATAAATATATATGCTTGTTGGGTAAAGAATATCTAGCATCATTTCTTTGATTTTGGATGATTTTTGCTTGGTTCAACTTGTAGATCTTGAATCTACTATCTCCGAGAAATGTCCTTGAGAAGGGCAATGATACTTCCCAAGTATCCATGAGATTCCTTTTAAGTGAACAAAGGGTTCTCCAACCAACACACATCCATTGATCGATTTCGAAAGTGGTTTAGCCAAACCCATATCACAATCGTTATTCACGCATAATGATCAAGATTATTTGCCATAAACTCTCATATTGTATCCGAAGGCTTCGGAATATTTACAACACGCGACGAAGATACCATTAGGGTGGTGGGAAGAGGATACATCCTCGACTCCGACATCATTCTACTAATTTGCATCTCAACAATCTGGGGCGACCTCACCCACGATCGTAACCATCTTATCATCGCAACATTGGACGCACCATCAAGATTCCAGCCTTAAGGAATTCAGACTTAATTTAAGGGCTTGTATTCACTAAACACCTTACTAAAACACCTATATCAGCCTGAGGTTTCCTAGAACCGGCTAAATCTATTGTGACACCCTCGACATGGATGTTATATTTGGGCCTCAAGCCCAAATCAAAACCATAAAATTTTTAAACTGGGTTTAGCCCAAACAAGGTATTTCCAAAAACATTTAGATCCAATAGTTGAAAAACATAGATAAACAATTTAAATCATTACAAAGGCGTTCCACTTTAATTTGAAACATTTAAACATTCGACTTGATTAATACAATTTCAAAAGTAAAAATTATAGACTCAACCATGTACGGTCCTATGAATACATAGCCCACTAAACACAAATACCGTACTTTATAAATCACCACATGCTGGAATTTCATACTGATAGTGCTCTCCGATCCCATGATTCGACGATGAACCTACGCATGGAAACAAAAATTTCGAGCACGAGCTTACAAAGCTTAGTGGTACACATCTACTCTATTATACTTCATGCTAATCATAAACATAAGCATGTAAGCTAGTACGAGAAATAAGAAGAGATAAATAAACACATAGTGCTACCACTAGTCACCTAAACACATGCTTTCATCATAGCAATCATTATACATGGCCCACAAGGCCCAACCATACTCAAAATCTCACCAGATCATTCGAGCAAAAACACACAAGACATACCACAAGCCTAGAGTAATGCCCACGTCCACACAGTATCAGGATCGTAAACTCCAAGTGAGGCCCACGTCCACACAACATCAGGATCCTACACTTCGAGTAAGGCTCACGTCCACACAGCATCGAGATCTTACAGCAATGATGGGGATCTCCCATTAAGCTTCTTCGAATGAGGCCCATGTCTACACAACATTGAGATCCTACATTCAAAAATTTTTAACCATGGTGTTGGAACAAACTCAAACTCTCACTGGGTATTCAAATCCTATCAATCAAAGATGACTAAACTATCTAGGTGCCCATATCAGCATATAGCAAGGACACGTCTACCACACAACACACAACATCAAACAATCCACTAAGGATCCCTATGGTTTCTATTACCATCTTGTCATCCAATTAAGTTTACCAACTTGTTAATACATTGTGAAAGTGTATATTAAATATTCTCATTAATTACCTCCATTAATTCATATTATTTCATTAATAGTCCACGCCATTTTTCATATTTTTATTAGCATATTAGATTATTCCCTTAAGTGGGTACTGGTACTCTAATGCGTACCGATAATGATATTACTCACTAAAAATTTTAGATTTCCACAAGTACCGATATGTGTTAACCCATACCGATACAACTCCCAATCGTGTACCGGTACAATTAAAGCTCGTACCGATACTCTAATCACGGGTTCACACATTTTTCTCGGATTATGATATTTACTATACCTTGATTGGTCCCTAAAGCTTATGGAAGATGTTAAGGTTTGTTTATCTATCACCAACATATTTTGCAACCACTAACAAGCAAGTGCACTAACCTTAATCCAATAAATTCTCATATAAGCTTCCTGGTTACCTCACATGGTGTGATATTCGATCCAAAATAATCTTCATATAAAAACGAATACAAAAACACATTAGTTTCATGCATTCCCTAATCAATTCACAAGGTCAAATGCATAAAAATAGCTTATCAGGTTCAAATTTGGCAAAACAAACTGTGCCAACGGACTCAGAGCATCGAGGAACTTCTGGATAGGGTCCTCTAAAAAATTTAACGCTAGGTCAAAATCAAAGTCAATGCCCCTAGTAAAAGTTAACAGTCAACCTAACTAGTCAACAGTCTAGGTGATCTAGTGCGGTGTAGGCGCGCAGAAGCTACGGTGCACCTGCAGACAGTGATCTAGTGCGAGCATGTACATAGGAGCATGGTGCACTCTAATTGCTGGACAACGCCCACTTTCAGTAGCGAAGAGTGTGGCACGTGTGGCAGTTTTCGGTGGCCGGACGGCAGTGGAAAGCTTCAGTCTGACATTGTTTTGGCTATGGAATCCAATGGTGACATTTGTTTTTGAACATGGCTAACTTGCAAAACCCGAATCTTTTTTTCTTCACCCCCTCTAACGAAAACTCCTATGATGATTCTGAAAGATGGTGTAGGAGGTATCATAAATGGACGATTGAATTTTGAAAGATCAGAGTCAAAACTCCTCACCCTCACTTTTCTCCCACTTTTCTCTCTCCAACAAAATATCTTATCTTTTTTCACTATTTTTTCTCTTTCCCCATCATATCATCTTCCACTTTTTCTACCGCTCCCGTCTTTTTAAATTCAAACACTTTTTATCATCAATAAAATAATAATCACATGTCATCCTCTTTATTTTTACTCTAGACTCTATTTTAAATCCTTATTTGAATTAGTCTAAAAGAATCCATTTAATGAGCTTCCACAAAATAATTGTTCTTATTTTAATGACCAACTTAAAGATTTGAAACCCCGATTCAAGAACCATTTAATTAACCTAAAATTTAGGATATTAAAACTACGTGACCTTTCAAGATTACACCTATTCTTTTCCCTTTTTACCCTTTCGTCTTCACCATAAAAGGTAACAAATTAAACTCCTTTAGCTTTATCGCCTCCTACAATAAGCCACTCTAAAACCCTAAGTTCCAAAATAGTTCTGTAACACCCCTTTCCCGGTCTGGTAGAGAATCGATTTAGAGAGTCGTTGGAAGATGGAATCGGAGGTTAGAGTCAAAATTGGGGCTAACATAAAAAATTTTGAATTAAAAAAGGACTAAATTACAAACATTACAATTTAACAACCCTAATCCAGATTCTTTATTACCAACTTGTAATTAGACTCACCAATTATTAATCTGTGAAGTTTCGTGGTTATCGGATATCTTTAACCTTTCCATTTAAGCTACATAATTTTTTAGTGACCAATTTGTAATTTTTTAAAATTGTTTTCTTAAGCCTTTTAACGGAAATAAAGGACACCATACTGATACACTATAGCCCGTATCGGTACACTATGTTGATTTTCATAATTTCTAGGTTCAAGGTCAATGACCCCGTTTCGGTACGCCTATGCCCGTATCGATACACTTTGACTTGGGTTGACTCATTTCGGTAAGCCTGAGGCCGTATCGATGCAATTAAGTTTTTAGACCTTACTGTCCAAACCTATATCGGTACACTCCCTAGGGTATCGATACTCCCTACTTCATCAATGACCAAATATTCAAGGCCGTATCGGTACAAGCTTCCTCGTATCGATATGCCTGGCCTATAATGACAGATTTCATCTGGTTTTTATCTAATTTAACCTACCAAACCTTGTTCAAACATTACCAAATTTTCCAGCAAGCTTAAAGATCACAATTATAATAGCATGTCAAATTTTAGGGCATACTGAATCTATTTACCAAGTTTTCACCATTAGTTCATTTTAGTCACCTTTTAACCATTTTAACCTTTCCAAAACAAGTCATTTTAAGCATACAACATAACCACATTACTAGGCCATTACACCTCCCTCGCAAAGCTGATACAAAACAAGTTAGGACCATATGCCACTTCACTAGGAGTTTATAGCAAAAGATAACATACGTATATGGTGAAGATGTGACTTGTAACTGCAACAACACGATCGTAGCTCGGAATCGTTTAAGGTCCTAAAAATGCATGAGACACATATGTTAGGCTTACATAGCCTAGTGAGGTAGTTATAACGAATACAATGAATAATCAATATTATGCATGACATGATAATCAAGTAATTTACATTGGCATAGTTCCATGTACACAATCTCACATTTATTTCACATATTCACATACTTTCATATTTTCATATCAAAGTTCATAATCACATAAAATTTCCATTAGGTACCATTGGATACACGGATTCCCCTTTACACCAACATATCGGAGATAGGCCGTAGCCTTGAGCCATAGCTTCGGAGAGTCCCTTACACAATCTAACCTTATTTCCCCAATATATAGGCCGTAGCCCCGGATCGTAGTCCACCCTTACTTAACCGAGCTTAATAATCCTATGGCATGCCAATTGTATCTAATGTCCATAATTTCACAAAGATAATATATTTCATATTTCTTTCAGTTCATATCATATCAAAAATCAAAATGAGCCTTAGCTTCATATCACATATCATATTCATATCGAATCCATGAACCGCATACTTAGAACATCATAACCATGCTTTTGCATATCAAAATAGTACTTATCAATCGAACCCAACATAGTAGTTCTATGTGAGCCTTTGATCAAATGCAACATAATCACAAATAATGCAAAGGGGCTGGCACCATGCCTATCCCTTGACACAACTACACTCACCTTAAGGTACGATGGCTTCTAAGATTCCTGAATAGTGATTCCTTTGTTCCTAGCTTCGATTGGGGTCGATGGATCATTTTCCTCCTTGTTTTGAGCTAGGAAAACAATAGGAATCATTATAACCAAATTGACAATATAGCTTAGGTCTAGCTTAGGATTTCAAATCAAAATTAAACTCCCATCTTACATGGAATTTGATAATCGATAGAGGGCTTTGACTTACCCGATGGATAGCTTTACGATGGTACTTTCAATTTAAGGAAAATATGAGCTTAGGGTGGTCAACAGGAGAGGTGTGTGCTTAAAAGCTCAAGGTTGAAGACATCAATGGTGATGCTTGCTTGAGGAAGACAAGGTATGGTGTTTTATCCTTCGGGAGGAAGATGAACAAATGGATGAAGCTTATGCCTTTGTTAATTTAAAACCAAAGCACTCTAATCATTTCTTCACCTATCTGATAGCCAATAGGAACCTTTCCTCCAACAAAGGGTTTCCTAAGCCCAAGGGTTGCAACTTACTAAGATAGCTTTGACCTCATTGACTTATGAATTCTGATGATTTCACGTGGGTTTAGGCAAGCATAGAGGTGACTCACCACCTTACATCACTTTCTTATCAAAACGACATCAATTTTGCTCAAAATAGGGGACCCGTAGCAATACGCTTATGCCTGTATCAGTATGCCCCCGCTAAAATCAGAAAGTTAGTTATTATCAGTTAGACTGTATAGATACGACTAGTTTAGATTCGCACTTTGGGCTTCGAATTTCATATAAGGAGTTCATTTATTCACATAGGGCCAAAATGTAACTCCATTAGAACAAGAGGGGTACAAAGGTCATTTATTACAACATTCTACACATTAGATTCAAAATTTTCCAATCACCGGGACCTATTTTCGACTAGGCTGGTTTTTGGGATGTGACAACTGTCCCCCCTTAAGAAAATTCGTCCTCAAATTTTCACCTTAATTAAACAAATTGGGATATTGCTTTTGCATAGTTTCTTTAGGTTCCCATGTTGCCTCTTCAACGGAATGATTTCTTCATAGAACTTTTACCAAGAGTACAATCTTGTTACAAAGTCATTTGACTTTTCGAGCAAGAATCTGTACAGGTTCTTCTTCATACGTCATACATGGACTGAATCTCCACAGATTCCAGCTCAATCACGTGGGAAGGATCTGTACGGTACTTGCGTAACATAGATACTACAATACCCTAAATTCTCTATTTTGGAAAAATGTTTTGTTACAATCCATTAAGATCAATTTAACTCGGTGACTATTTTCTTATAAAAGTTGTAAGGGACCTAAATTGAAAGTTTTCAAAAGAAGGGAGCTAGTTTAAAAGGACTAATTAGTTAACAATTGTAATGTCTAGCTTTGCATGATAAAATAAATCTTGTGGGTGGTTTATTGAGGTGGCTTATGGATCTGGCGTCCATGCGGAAAAGATTAAATCCTTAATGGATTTTCATGACAGACAAATAAAGGATATCCTCTTCATTTGTTTACTAAGCCGAGACCAAACTTTAAGAGAAAAAAAAGTCTAGTTTCGGTGTTTGAAGAAGCAAATTTCAAATTGTTAGGATCTCTAAGGTTAATTGTCAAGGAATCATGTAAGTTTCTGTTTATATGGCTTGAATGATAAGTGTAGTATTAAGGAAATTAGGAGTTCTTGTTGTCATTTTCATTGAGAGATGATTATATGTATATATATGAAGTTGTTCTTGTATGCTAGAGAATGTAAGATCTTTAGAGAATTGAGTTTAATTGTGGCCTTGGATCCATGTTAATGAATCAAATCTTAGTAGAATGGTTGGCTAATTGAATCAACACTTTGAATAACTTGATTGTGGCTGCTTGAAAGAAAATTTCACGTGTTAAAGCTTAAAAGGAAATTAGAATGAAACAATAGTGTTTCTGGTCGAATTGGATTAGAGTCATAAGCTGAAATTTGTTGAAATCATGCGTTTAGATTCAATTTTGGAAAAAGGGACTAATGTATGAGTGATTTGATCGAGTGAAGGATGGATCAAGACAATTTAAATTTAATCTTGTAGTTGTTATAAATCTGAAAGAGTGTCTCGTTTAAAAATAGTGAGTTTTCTATAGAAATTAAGAAGAATTGAAAGGAGTTTAATAACAGCCTAAGCAGATTGATTAAATTAGAAGCTGCCCTGTTTCAGAATAGAGCAGTATTAAGACTGCTTTACCCGAAATTGCTCAATTGTAACAAGAGGATAATGGTGATAAACACTAAGTATAATGAATCTAGTATTGATATAACATATTATAACATTAAAAGGTTAAAATGTTAAGAAAAGGACTTGCTGCTGAAATGCTATGTGATTGGTATTGAATTAGACTAATTCTAATATACAATTATTGTTACAACTAGATAACAAAGAAAGTGATCAAGAAGACGAAAGGAAGAAAGGTGTAGAGCTCCACGATCAAGCTTAGCTCAGATTACTTGTGAGTATGATTATGTTTGTTAGCATGGATTGTTTAAGTAATGAACTAATTGTCTAGTGATAAAACATGAATGGCTTATGCATAAAGGAGAGTTCAAATAGTTGCTATGGTAAGGGTCCAAGGTAAGTATGAACCTTTTTGTTATGCAAGAGTTATCATAGATAGAATGCAGTTATTACTATGCTATAAGTAGCATTCTGTATTGGTGAAATTGTGATTAAAAGTAGATGTCTAAGTAACAATTGATAATCTGTTATAGAAACTATAAGAGCCTTGATTAGTTTAAACCTAGTCTTATTGGCATGCCAATGTAAACATCTGAGCTCGGTCTGAATTGGACTAAGGTCCTCTGAATGGTACTAAGGTACCTCTGATCTAAAATGAAAAGAATAATGGTTTCAATGGTATTAGTTACCATTGTCTGTTATGAATTGTGTGATTTTGTATTTCTAGGTTGACTACTAGTCAATGTCGAATAACAATGAAAGTTTTATATTGGATTGAGTGTTAAATTGTTTAACCACACATATAAAACTCTAAGTATGTGAATGAATGTATAAACCTTTGTATAGAAGGATGGTTACTAATCTGAAAGTGTCGATTGTTGGATAGGTTTCTTGTTTAATTTGAGGAGAACCTTCCAATGTTAAAATGCTAAGTTAGTAAGGGGAAAATGACCCCCCTCTAAATTTTATGTTCATGGGTGATTTGTTTTGTTTAGTTTATTATTGCATAAATTACTTGCTTGTGTGATTAATTCAAGACTAGTAACCTAACTACTCACTCTGTAAACTTTCAGGTTGTTATTTGCTAGAGTAAAGAATGGAGGTCGAAGCAAGATTTTTAGAACAAGAAATGTATGTTTTGCTTATGTTAAATTACAACTCTTAGATGGTGGCACTAGTAGGATGGATTAATTATGGTGTTATGTCTTTTGTTTGGGGTTGTAATCATACCATATGATAGTATGCAAGTATTATGTATAAGCCCTATTTTGGTTTGTCCATAGATGTTAATAGTAGCTACATGGTTGATAGATTTGAATGGTTTAGTTTTTTTTAGGATCTATAGATTGATTGCTTGGAAGTAGCTTAATGTGGTCATATTTGGAATATGTATGTTAAGTATTGGAATCTATGGTTTAGGTCAAAATGAACAAGACTTGAATTATCTCGTTTATAAGATTGTAAAACTGGTGATGTACATGTGGAACATAAGTATTATAAGGTTCACACTATGACAACTCGAATCATTGATAACATAGTATGATTAATTTGATTCATAATTGTGATGTTCGATGTTTAACCACTCTCTAAATCGAACGTTTGAATCTAAAAGCACGCTCATAGTAAGACTTAGTTTTAGAATTTCTTCAAATCTTTGTGCCAATATACTAACTTGTTAGTTAAGTTAGTTTGTCTACCTTTAGATTAGATGTTTTCTTCTAGACCGGGAGTATGGGTTGTTACAAGTTGGTAATCAGAGCTAGGGTTTAGTCGATCCTAAGACTAAATCAGTTTAATTGTGTCATTTTTTCTTTTAAAAAGCTCCACTTAAGAGTTGAATCAAAATTCTATTTGTGATCTTGCTTGACTATATCTCCCTTGAATGTAATTTCAGATGTTGGAGACACATTTGGGTCGAGATAGAGATATCCCGGTTTGTTCCTCCAATAAAGGAGGAAGTGTTTGACTGAACCAAGAACAAGTAAACCCTCAAAAGGCTATAGAACCACAGCCTGAAGTCCCTCAAGTAAATCAAATTCAAAGAGAATACCTCCTCAGTATGACTGAGGTGTTTAACAAACTTGTCTCTACCCTAAAATAAAATGATCATCCTGCACCTGTAGTAAAAGCCCTTATTGATAAGCTAGCTCAGCATCGGGCTTACACTTTTGTAAGATCCGATGAAGAAAATCCAGAAGCAGCAGAATACTGGCTAGAAACTATTGTTAGAATCCTAACTCAACAACTTCAATGTTCTGATGCTCATAAATTGGAGTGTGCAGTGGCCTTGCTTGTTGATGAAGCATTAAATCGATGGGAAACTACCATTCTTACTGCTCCAGAAGACTCTGTCACTTGGGAATTCTTCCTGAAGGAATTTCGGAAGAAATATGTGAGTGAGCAATACTTAGCTGAAAGAAGAAGACGTTTCTTGCATCTGAAGTAAGGTGGGAGACCCATAGAACATTACGTTAGTGACTTCTGCAAGTACTGCAAATATGGATCTGAGTACATCAAGAAAGAAGAGGATAAATGCAGGATGTTCATCGAAGGGCTAAATGACGAACTAAGCCCGATGTTTATAGCTCTCAGGATAATGGATTTCCAAGATCTGGTAAATCGAGTAATCGCCATTGAGGCTAGAATGAAAGCTGTAGACAAGCGAAGGGACAGTTATTCTAAGAAAGATAAGAGACCAAGAAATGATAACAAACCCCAATGGTCTTCAAAAAGAACGAAGAATCAAAGAGAAAACCCCTCGGGTTATGTTGCTTCTCCTAGGGGTAACTATATTTCGAAACCTCAAACTATAATCAGATCCTCTGCTCCTACAATCTCTATCAATAGCTCGGGAAATTCAAACAAGGATCCACAGTCTAAACACTGTAATATCTGTCAAAAATATCATAAGGGTTCGTGTAGGAAGCAGGCAAACACTTGTTTCCGGTGTGGAAGTCCAGATCATTATGTTTGAGATTGCCATCAAGACTTAGACAAGCCTTCTGTCAGGGTAGCCTCTAATTCGAACTAGTTCTCTTCTCCTAGAGGTAAAGGGCCGAAGCAAGCTCAGTCTGGAATTTAGGAAAGACTCGGTGATAGGGTCCTGCCATCACTCATCAAGAGTCCCAAGCCCTTGTTCGGATGTTTCACGTACGGGGTCGCGATGATGAAGAAGCACCTGATGTAATAGCAGGTACTGTTGAATTGAATAATCATCTTGTTTATGCTTTAATTGATCCGGGGTCTACCCATTCTTTTATTCATTTTCCTTTGCCTGAAATGCTTGGGTTGAAATATGAAAATATTGGACATGAACTCATAGTATCAAACCCTTTAGGAAAAACTATGTCGTTGAACACTCTTTGTAGAGATTGTTTTTTTTATATTCAAAACATCCATTTTCCTACTGATGTGTATGTGTTACCTCTCTGTGACTTTGATCTAATCCTAGGCTTGGACTAGTTGGGTAAACACCGGGCTTGGGTAGACTGTACTAAGAGGAAACTATACCTTCGGGGTCTAGGAAAAGAATCAATATCCCTAATCAATCAACCATTGAAAAGGTTGAACCTTGTCATGTCCAATATCCTCAGAAATGTTAAAACCGAACCTAATATTAATTCAATCTCAACCGTATCTGAATCTATTGATGTTTTTCTTGAGGAACTTCCGGGGCTACCGCCCAACTAAGATGATTCAAGATTGAGACGCAACTGGGAATCAATCCCATATCTATCACCCCTTACAGAATAGATCCTATTGAACTATGAGAGCTTCAGAAGCAGTTGCAAGAACTGCGGGACAAAGGATTCATTAGACCGAGCTCATCTCTATGGGGAGCCCCGATACTCTTTTTCAAGAAGAAAGACGGTTCGATGAGGCCATGTATAGATTACTGGCAGCTTAATCTAGTGACAATTAAAAACAAGTACCTACTTCCAAGAATTGAAGACTTGTTCGATCAGTTGAAGGGTGCTTCAGTGTTCTCCAAAATTGATCTTAAATCAGGTTACTACCAAATGAAAGTTAGGGAAATTGATATTCCCAAAAATGCTTTTAGAACTCGTTATGGCCATTACGAATTCCTCGTGATGCCATTCAGTTTAACAAACGCTCATACTGCATTTATGGATCTCATGAACCGAGTCTTTAAGTTATATCTAGACAAATTCGTTGTGGTCTTTATTGATGATATTTTGATTTACTCCAAGAACAAGACCGAGCATTCTGAACACCTCAAGATTGTGTTGCAAACTCTTAGAGACCATCATCTCTATGCCAAATTCAGGAAATTGAATTATGGTTGCCCGAAGTATCTTTTCTCGAACATATAATTTCAGCTGAAGGGATCAAGGCTGACCCGAAAAAGATTCAATCTGTGATTGAATGGAGATCTCCAAAGAATGTAAGTGAAGTCCGAAGCTTCCTTGGCTTGGCCGGTTACTATCGGAGGTTTGTTAAGGGATTTTCAATTTTAGCTGCTCCCTTAACCAAACTTCTTCGTAAGGATATTCCTTTTGTATGGTCTAAGGAGCAACAAAAGAGCTTTAACTAATTAAAAGAAGTTCTTACTAAAGCTCTAGTTTTGACTCAACCAGAATCTGGAAAAGAGTATACAATGTTTAGCGACACTTCTTATTTGGGCTTAGGATGTGTTTTAATGCAAGGAGACAAGGTGGTTGCCTACGTTTCCCAACAATTGAAGCACCACAAATTAAATTATCCAACCCATGATTTGGAACTTGCTGCAGTGATTTTTGCTTTAAAGATTTGGAAACACTACCTATATGGAGAGGAATGTCATCTTTATACTGATCATAAAAGTTTACAGTACCTCCTAACTCAAAAGGAGCTCAATCTTAGAAAAAGAAGGTGGATTGAATTACTTAAAGACTATGATTTGATTATCGATTACCATCCCGGCAAAGCAAATGTTGTGGCTGATGCACTCAGTCGCCAACATTCCTGTGGTAAGCCTTTGAATCGATCAATTTCCTTTTCGTATCTATTCGATACATTACTAGTCATCTAAATTTCAATCACATAAATTTTTGTAGTCCTTGCCTCCATCAATGCTCATTTTGGAACTAACAAGAAGCATGGAGTCGAACACCCCTTCGAATACAATCAAAAGTTATTTCAAGGATTCAGTCATCACAACAAACTGATCCGAAGTTGCGAGAAATCATGAGTAAACTTAATATGAATGCAGAAGCTGATTTCTCCTTAAATGATGATGGGTTGCTATACTTTAGGAATAGAGTGTGTGTTCCCATCGATTCAACCTTGAAAAAAAGAGATTCTTCATGAAGCTCACAATAGTCTCTTTTCCATTCATCCTGGATCTGTGAAGATGTACAAAGACTTAAAGAGTCTTTATTGGTGGCCTGGAATGAAGACTGCCATAACAGAATTTACATCTAAATGTTTGGTGTGTTAGAAAGTGAAAGCAGGACATCAAGTTCCTTCAGGATTGTTACAACCTATCAAAATTCCACAATGGAAATGGGAACAAATAACTATGGATTTTGTGAGTGGGTTACCTTTGACACCAAAGAAGAATGATGCAGTGTGGGTGATTGTAGATAGGTTCTCAAAGTCAGCTCATTTTCTTCCTGTTCGAATGAGCATAGGATTGGAGCAGTTGGTTGAGCTCTACATTAGGGAGATCATAAGGCTACATGGTGTACCTATTTCAATAATTTCTGATAGGGATTCTAGATTCACTTCTAGATTCTAGAAATATTTATAGAAGGCTCTCGGGACTAAAACCAATCTCAGTACGGCATTTCATCCCCAATCGAACGGTCAATCAAAAAGATTTATCCAAATCTTAGAAGACGTGCTTCGAGCTTGTGTGCTTGATTTTGGAAAGAACTGGGAAAAAGTCTTACCTATGGCCGAATTTTCTTATAATAATAGCCTCCAATCTTTCATTCAAATGGCACCTTTTGAATCTCTTCATGGGAGGAAATGTAGAACTCCTCTGTGTTGGTCCGAATTAGGGGAAAACAAACTCGTGGGGCCAGAACTTCTTCGGGAAACTGAAGAACAAATACAAGTTATCTGTAAACGATTGAAAGAAGCTTCTGATCGACAAAAGGCTTATGCTAATAGCAAAAGAAGAGATGTCCAACATAATGTGGGAGATAGAGTATTCCTCAAGGTATCTCCATGGAAGAAGGTATTCAGGTTTGGGAAGAAAGGGAAACTTAGCCCTCAGTTTATAGGGCCTTTTGAAATTACAGAAAGAATCGGCCCTGTTGCCTATCGGCTAGCTCTTCCTGAAGAATTCAACAAAATCCATAATGTGTTCCATGAATCTATGTTAAGAAGATATCGATCGGATACCTCTCACATTCTTGAGCTAGAATAAGTATAATTAAATCTGAATTTGTCATACGAAGAAGAACCAATTCGAATATTTGATCGAGAGGAAAGAAGATTAAGGAATAAGACAATCTCTTTGGTGAAGATTCTATGAAAAATAATGGGAACAAAGAAGCTACTTGGGGACCAGAATCTACCATGAGAGAGCAATACCCGAACCTTTTCACCCCAGGTAAATCTGAGGACATATTTTCTTAAGAGAGAGGGATTTGTAATACCCTAAATTCTCTATTTTGGAAAAATGTTTTGTTACAATCCATTAAGATCAATTTAACTCGGTGACTATTTTTTATAAAAGTTGTAAGGGACCTAAATTGAAACTTTTCGAAAGAAGGGAGCTAGATTAAACAGACTAATTAGTTAACAAATGTAATGTCTAGCTTTGCATGATAAAATAAATCTTGTGGGTGGTTTATTGAGGTGGCTTATGGATCCGGCGTCCATGTGGACAAGATTAAATCCTTAATGGATTTTCATGACAAACAAATAAGGGATATCCTTTTTATTTGGTTGCTAAGCTGAGACCAAACTTTGAGAGAAAAGAGAGTCTAGTTTCGTTGTTTGAAGGAGCAAATTTCAAATTGTTAGGAGCTCTAAGGTTAATTGCCCAGGAATCATGTAAGTTTCTATTTATATGGCTTGAATGATAAGTGTAGTATTGAGGAAATTAGGAGTTCTTGTTGTCATTTTCATTGAGAGATGATTATATGTATATATATGAAGTTGTTCTTGTATGCTAGAGAATGTAAGATCTTTAGAGAATTGAGTTTAATTGTGGCCTTGGATCCATGTTAATGTATCGAATCTTAGTAGAATGGTTGGCTAATTGAATCAACACTTTGAATAACTTGATTGTGGCTGCTTGAAAGAAAATTTCACGTGTTAAAGCTTAAAACGAAATTAGAATGAAACAATAGTGTTTTTGGTCGAATTGGATTAGAGTTATAAGCTGAAATTTGTTGAAATCATGCGTTTAGATTCAATTTTGGAAAAAAGGACTAATGTATGAGTGATTTGATCGAGTGAATGATGGATCAAGACAATTTGAATTTAATCTTGTAGTTGTTATAAATATGAAAGAGTGTATCGTTTAAAAATAGTGAGTTTTCTATAGAAATTAAGAATAATTGAAAGGAGTTTAATAATAGCCTAAGCAGATTATTAAATTAGAAGCTGCCCTATTTCGGAATAGAGCAGTATTGAGACTGCTTTACCCGAAATTGCTAAATTGTAACAAGAGGATAATGGTGGTAAACACTAAGTATAATGACTCTAGTATTGATAGAATATATTATAACATTAAAAGGTTAAAATGTTAAGAAAAGGACTTGCTGCTGAAATGTTGTGTGATTGGTATTGAATTAGACTAATTCTAATATACAATTATTGTTACAACTAGATCACAAAGAAATTGATCAAGAAGGTGAAAGGAAGAAAGGTGTAGTGCTCCATGATCAAGCCTAGCTCGGATTACTTGTGAGTATGATTATGTTTGTTAGCATGGATTGTTGAAGTAACGAACTAATTGTCTAGTGATAAAACATGAATGGCTTATGCATAAGGAGAGTTCAAATAGTTGCTATGGTAAGGGTCCAAGGTAAGTATGAACCATTTTGTTATGCAAGAGTTATCATAGATAGAATGCAGTTATTACTATGCTATAAGTAGCATTCTATATTGGTGAAATTGTGATTAAAAGTAGATGTCTAAGTAACAATTGATAATCTGTTATAGAAACTATAAGAGCCTTGATTAGTTTAAACCTAGTCTGATTGGCATGCCAATGTAAACATCTGAGCTCAGTCTGAATTGGACTAAGGTCCTCTGAATGGTAATAAGGTACCTCTGATCTAAAATGAAAAGAATAATGGTTTCAGTGGTATTAGTTACCATTGTCTAATATGAATTGTGTGATTTTGTATTTCTAGGTTGACTAGTAGTCAATGCTGAATAACAATGAAAGTTTTATATTGGATTGAGTGTTAAATTATTTAACCACACATATACAACTCTAAGTATGTCAATGAATGTATAAACCTTTGTATGGAAGGATGGTTACTAATCTGAAAGTGTCGATTGTTGGATAGGTTTTTGTTTAATTTGAGGAGAACCTTCCAATGTTAAAATGCTAAGTTAGTAAGGGGACGGTGACCCCCCCCTAAATTTTTTGTTCATGGGTGATTTGTTTAGTTTAGTTTATTATTGCATAAATTGCTTGCTTGTGTGATTAATTCAAGACTAGTAACCTGACTACTCACTCTGTAAACTTTCAGGTTGTTATTTGCTAGAGTAAAGAAGGGAGGTCGAAGCAAGATCTTTAGAACAAGAAATGTATGTTTTGCTTATGTTAAATTACAACTCTTAAAAGGTGGCACAAGTAGGATGGATTAATTATGGTATGTCTTTTGTTGGGGTTGTAATCGTACCATATGATAGTATGTAAGTATTATGTATAAGCCCTATTTTGGTTTGTCCATAGATGTTAATAGTAGCTACATGGTTGATAGATCTGAATGGTTTAGTTTTTTAGGATCTATAGATTGATTGATTGGAAGTAGCTTAATGTGGTCATATTGGGAATATGTATGTTAAGTAATTGAAATCTATGGTTTAGTTTGAAATGAACAAGACTTGAATTATCTCGTTTATAAGATTGTAAAACTAGTGATGTACATGTGGAACATAAGTATTATAAGGTTCACACTAGGACAATTCGAATCATTGATAATATAGTATGATTAAGTTGATTCATAATTGTGATGTTCTATGCTTAGCCACTCTCTAAATCGAACGTTTGAATCTAAAAGCTTGCTCATAATAAGACTTATTTTAGAATTTCTTCAAATCTTTGTGCCAATATACTAACTTGTTAGTTAAGATAGTTTGTCTACCTTTAGATTAGATGTTTTCTTCTAGACCGGGGGTATGGGTTGTTATAGATACGTGGAAGACGTTGTGAATCCGAATTAACTCCTTGGGTAGAGCTAATCGGTATGCTATAGGTCCAACTCTTTTAGTCACTTCGAACGAACCAATGAAGCGGGGACTTAGCTTTCCTTTTTTGCCGAAGCAAAGGATTTTCTTCCACGAAGATACTTTAAGGAAGGCTTTTTCACCAACTTCGTACTGAATGTCTCTTCTTTTCAAATCAACACATGACTTGTGTAGGTCGAAGGCAGCCTTAAGCCGATCACGGATAATGGTTGTTCTTTCTTCGATTTCCCCAAAGTAAGACAGGACCTAGCATCTTGCCTTCACCAAGTTCGGTCCAACGAAGAGGGGTTCTGCATCTCCTTCCATAGAGAGCTTCATACGGTGCCATTTGAATCAAAGCCTGGTAACTATTGTTGTAAGCAAACTCGACTAAGGGTAAGGATTTCTCCTACGTATTCCCGAAATCAATGACACGGCCTCAGAGCATATCTTCCAAGATCTACAAGAAAGAATCGAATTGGTACAAAACATTTGCATCGATATCTCAAAGAGAGATTTAGAGTTACCTGAATAACTCTTTCGGATTGGCCATTGGTTTGAGGATGGAAAGCAGTGCTTATGTGCACTTTAGTTCCCAAAGCCTCGTGTAAGGTCCTCTAAAACAGATACACGAATTGTGGGTCACGATCGGAGATGATAGATATCAGAATTCCATGCAAACGGAAGACTTCACAGATATACAATTCTGTAAACTTAGGCAAGCTGAAATCCATTCTCACCGGAAGAAAATGAGCCGACTTGGTGAATTGGTCCACAATGACCCATATAGCATCATTCTTTTTCTGATTCATGGGTAGGCCACTTACAAAATCCATTGTGATACATTCCCACATCCATTATGGAAATTCAATAGGCTGCAGAAGGCCGGTAGGCACCTTATGCTCGGCTTTGACTCATTGGCGAGTCAAACACCTTGCCACGAAGTCTGTGATCTCGTTCTTCAAACTAGACCACCAATAGATCTCTTTTAGATCTTTATACATCTTAATAGCTCCAGGATGAACAGTAAAAGGGCTAGAGTGAGCTTCACTTAGGATCTGATTTTGAAGATCATCATCATCAGGAACACAGATACGATTACGAAAGCACAACAAGCCTTCAGAATTCATGGCAAAGTCAGGATTTAGATTATCCTTGATCTTGGAGTGCTCTAATTCGAGATACAATGGTCAAATGAACTCTTAACTCGGCTAGAAGTTTACCATGTTTCTTGAGCCAAAAGTGAGCATTCAAGTATTTCACGGAAGAAGTGGCTTTCCGGCTAAGAGCATCAGCCACCACATTGGCTTTACCGGGATGGTAATCATTAACTAGATCATAATCTTTCAACAATTCCATTCATCGGTGCTGACAAAGATTTAAATCTTTCTGAGTTAAGAGGTACTTCAAACTTTTGTGATCACTGTATAGGTAGCACTTCTCAACATAAAGATAATGCCGCCAAATCTTTAGAGCAAAAACAACTGCGGTGAGTTCTAGATCATGAGTTGGATAATTTAGCTCATGAGGCTTGAGTTGCCGTGAGGCATAAGCTATGAATTTGCCTTCTTGCATTAGAACTCAGGCCAATCCCACGTGGGATGCATCACTGTACACGGTGAAATCTTTGCCTGACTCGGGTTGTACCAAGATAGGGGCATGAGTAAGGACTTGTTTGAGCTGATTGAAGCTCCTTTGTTGGTCCTCGGTCCACACGAAAAGAGTGTCTTTGCGGAGAAGCTTTTTCAAGGGTGCAGCAATCAAAGAGAATCCCTTTGGATAGCCAATCAAGAATTGCTTGGATCTTCTTTGGGTCCACTTGAATTCCCGCAGAAGAGATTACATGGCCAAGAAAAGATACTTTGGATAGCCAAAATTCACATTTACTAAACTTAGCATAGAGTTGTTTCTCTCAAAGAGTTTTCAACACAACCCAAAGGTGTTCTTCATGAGCAGCATAGTCTTTGGAATAGACTAGGATATCGTCTATAAAGACAACCACAAATTTATCGAGATAGGGCCAGAATACACGGTTCATTAGGTCCATGAAAGCTGTGGGTACATTCGTGAGTCCAAAAGGCATCAATAAAAATTCATAGTGGTTGTATCTAGTTCAGAAAGCAGTCTTTGGGACATCAGACTTTTTCACCAACATTTGATAGTATCCGGATCAAAAATCAATCTTAGAAAAGACAGAAGCATCTTTTAACTGATCAAAGAGGTCGTCGATCATCGAAAGGGGATATTTGTTCTTGATCATGACCTTATTCAATTGGCGGTAGTCGATGCACAAACGCATCGATCCATCTTTCTTCTTGACGAACAAAACCGGTGCTCCCCAGGGTGAGGAACTCGGTCGGATGAATCCTTTATCTAGGAGGTCTTGGATTTGGGCCCTTAACTCCACCGGAGCCATCCTATATGGAGTAATAGAGACCGGAGTAGTCTCAGGTTGCACTTCTATCCCGAATTCCACTTCTCAGGTGTAAAGGAGTCCCAAAAGCTCATCAGGAAATACGCCAGAGAATTCTTTCACAACTGGTACGTCTTTGAGCTTTAAGTATTTCTTAGACTCTATAACACATATAAGGGTCTTTTTAGGCTAAGGTTTGGACTTCATCAAGGTTATACTCTCCTTACCGAGCCCCCGAAGGTATAGTTTCCTCTTCGAGCAATCTACCTAAGCTTGGTGTTCGGCTAGCCAATCAAGGCCAAAGATAAGGTCAAACTCATGGAAGGGAAAAGCCATCAAATCAGCTAGAAATGGATCCCTTGGATCCTTAGAGGGCAAGCTTTACAAATCATTCGAATGGTCACATGACCTAACGGATTAGAGATAACTATCTCAGAAGTGACCAGTTCCAGGCTAAGGCATACTTCTCAATCAAAGGTTTACTGATGAAAGAGTGCGTAGAGCCTGGGTCTATCAATGCATAAACATAATCAAAGCATAGGTCCATCATACCTGCAATCACATCAGGATCATCCTCATGCTCACGACCTCGAACATGATACATTTGGGCTGAAGTCTGAGGGTCACAACCAACTGTATGTGCATTTTTTTTACGAGTTTTTCATGTGGATCCGGATGGCATTGGCTTTGCTCCTCTCCCTTTACTGGGATTGTTCTAAGAAGCTACAAATGTAGGTGCGTGCAGATTATGTGGACACTTTCGGATAAAGTGACCAGACTCTCTACAGAGATAGCAGGAACCAGACTGCCTACGACTCTGCCATGGGTGCCTCTTCTGGCAGAAGTTGCATAAAGGGATCTAAGAACCCTTTGCAGAACCACTTGTGCTATCCACTGATGTAGTACGGGTAACATATGTTCCTGCGGACTAGAACTGTGGTACGTAACCAGATCGGGGTAGCTGTTGGTAAGTAACATACTTCTAGTCCCACTGTCTCTCCCTCTTTTGGGACGTAGGTGGCTTGGAGCGTCATGAAATCTCTTGTCAGGTCAGGCCTGGTTCCCCTTCGTTCTTTTGAAAGCTTTATGAGAATCCTCGATAGCAATTGCTCGATTCACTAAAGTCTAGAAGTCTTATAACTCCAAGACAGTGAAGAGGGGTCGTAGTTCGTCGCATAAGCCATCAACGAACATCCGGTACTTCTCTTTCTCTGTGCGTATAATCTCAGTACCATACCTCGCATACTTGTAGAAGTCTTGAATGTATTATTCCACCAGCCTTCCCTTTGTCTCAAATGGAGGAATTTCTCGCGCCTCTCAGCAATGTAATGATCACTGATATACTTCTTGTAGAACTCCTAAAGAAAGAAGTCCCACGTGACACGGTGTTCAGAAATAGTGAGGGTCACCATATCCCACCAACTTTGGGCCTCTTCAGCTATTAGGGTCAGGGCACACTCAAGCTTATGCTCCTCAAGACACTTTATTTGCTTATTCAGCACTTTTAGAGTGTTCTCCAACCAGTACTCTGCGATCTCGGGATTGTCCAGGTCCTGGCCGGTGAATGTGTAAATAGGATACTGCTTGAGCTTATCAATAAGGGCTCTCGAAGCAGGCCAGGAAGCCTCAGCAGGCGAAGAATGTAGTTCTTGTCGGAGAGACACCACTACTTGCATGATCATGTCCGCCATGGACATCAGGTACTCCTGCTGAGCAAGATGCATAGATGGAGGATGAGGTGGGTCATTCTGTCCTACTTGTTCAGGCCCTAGTCCTGGCCTCAAATTATCCCATTAAGTAGAGGAGGAGTCAGGATTGGGCTCGTTTATAGCACGCCTATCAGTAGGTGCTATCATTTTCAAATCTATTTAGATATAAGAATTGAATCATGTAAGCTGCAAGTCACAGATAATATATTCAAATAACTCCTGAGTGGCATATGCTGACACACACTTATGACGGATGCTTGTTTAGTCCTAGAATCAACTAAACCTAGGCTCTGATACCATAAATGTAACACCCCCTTCCCGGTCTGGTAGAGAATTGGGTCAGAGAGTATCTTCGAAAGACGGAATCAGAGGTCAGAGTCAAAATTGGGGCTAACATAAAACTTCTCAAATTAAAAAGGGACTAAATTAAAAACGTTACAATTTAACAACCCTAATCTAAATTCTTTATTACCAACTTGTAATTAGACTCACCAATTATTAATCTGTGAAGTTTTGTGGTTATCAGATATATTTAACCTATCCATTTAAGCTACATAATTTTTTAGTGACCAATTTGTAATCTTTTAAAACTATTTTCTTAAGCCTTTTAACGGAATTAACAGACAGCGTACCGATACTCTATAGGTCGTATCGGTACACTATGTTGATTTTCATAATTTTTAGGCTCAAGGTCAAGGACCTCGTATCGATACGTCTATGCCCGTATTGATACACTTTGACTTGGGTTGACTCGTTTTGGTACGCCTGAGGCCGTATCGATACAATTAAGTTTTTAGACCTTACTGTCCAAACCTATATCAGCATACTCCCTAGGGTATCGATACTCCCTGCTTCATCAATAACCTAATATGCAAGGCCCTATCGGTACAGGCTTCCCCGTACCGATACGCCTGGCCTATAATGACAGATTTCATCTGGTTTTTATCTAATTTAACCTATCAAACCTTGTTCAAACATTACCAAATTTTACCAGCAAGCTTAAAGATCACAATTCTAATAGCATGTCAAATTTTAGGGCATACTGAATCCATTTACCAAGTTTTCACCATTAGTTCATTTTATAGCACCGTTTAACCATTTTAACCTTTCCAAAACAAGTCATTTTAAGCATACAGCATAACCACATTACTAGGCAATTACACCTCCTTCATAAAGCTTATACAAAACAAGTTTGGACCATATGCCACTTCACTAGGAGTTTATAGCAGAAGCTAACATACGTATATGGTGAAGATGTGACTTGCAACTGCAACAACACGATCGTAGCTCAGAATCGTTTAAGGTTCTGAAAATGCATGAGACACACATGTTAGGCTTACATAGCCTAGTGAGGTAGTTATAATGAATACAATGAATAATCAATATTATGCATGACATGATGATCAAGTAATTTACATGGGCATAGTTCCATGTACACAATCTCACGCTTATTTCACATATTCACATGCTTTCATATTTTCATATCGAAGTTCATAATCACATAAAATTTCCATTAGGTACCATTGGATACACAGATTCCCCTTTACACCAACATATCGGAGATAGGCCGTAGCTTTGAGCCATAGCTCCGGAGAGTCCCTTACAAAATCCAACCTTATTTCCCCCACATATAGGACGTAGCCTCGGACCGTAGTCCACCCTTACTTAACCGAGCTCAATAATCCTATGGCATGTCAATTGTATCCAATGTCCATCATTTCATAAAGATCATATATTTCATATTTTCTTTCAGTTCATATCGAATCCATGAACCACATACTTAGCACATCATAACCATATTTCTGCATATCAAAATAGTACAAAGTACTTACCGGATTTATCAATCGAACCCAACATAGTAGCTCTACGTGATCTTTTGATCAAATGTAGCATAATCACAAATAATGCAAAGGGGCTGGCACCATGCCTATCCCTTGACACAACTACACTCACCTTAAGGTACGAAGGCTTCTAGGATTCCCAAATTGTGATTCCTTTGTTCCTAGCTTCGATTGGGGTCGATGGATCATATTCCTCCTTGTTTTGAGCTAGGAAAACAATAGGAATCATTATAACCAAATTGACAATATAGCTTAGGCCTAGCTTAGGATTTCGAATCAAAATTAAACTCCCATCTTACATGGAATTCGATAATCGATGGAGAGCTTTGCCTTACTCGATGGATAACTTTACGATGGTACTTTCAATTTGAATTAAATATGAGCTTAGGGTGGGTAAGAGCAGAGGTGTATGCTTAAGAGCTCAAGGTTGAAGACATCAATGGTGATGCTTGCTTGAGGAAGACAAGGTATGGTGTTTTAGCCTTCAGGAGGAATATGAACAAATGGATGAAGCTTATGCCTTTGTTTAATTTAAAACCAAAGCACTTTAATCATTTATTCACCTATCTGATAGCCAATAGGAACCTTTCCTACAACAAAGGGTTTCCTAAGCCCAACGATTGCAACTTCCTAAGATAGCTTTGACCTCATTGACTTATGAATTCTGATGATTTCACGTGGGTTTAGGCAAGCATAGAGGTGACTCACCACCTTACATCACTTTCTTATAAAAAATACATTAGATTTGCTCAAAACAGGGGACCCTTATCAATACGCTTCTGCCCGTATCAGTACAGCCCTGCTAAAATCAGAAAGTTAGTTATTGTCAGTTAGGCCGTATCGATACTAATATGGCCGTATCGATATGACTAGCTCAGATTTGCACTTTGGGCTTCGAATTTCATACAAGGAGTCCATTTACTCACATAGGGCCAAAATGCAACTCCATTACAACAAGAGGGGTACAATGGTCATTTATTACAACATTCAACACATCGGATTCAAAATTTTCCAATCATCGGGACCTATTTCTGACTAGGCCAGTTTTTGGGATGTGACAAGTTCACCTATCCCTATGCTTGAATCATGGTCCGACAACTCATAGTTAATCGCAGAAACCAACAACCTCCTCGAATGGAAAGAAATAATAGCCCTCCTTCTTCCCCATCACCTTCTATATCCGCAGAAGCTAGCGTGGAATCCTTAGAAGACACAACTTATGAGGAATTTGTAAAACTTGACCCTCGTCTATACAAAGTAGATAGTATATTGGCACCAAGATATCGAAACATGGTTCAACAAGACCTTATCTTGGAAGAAGGATCGGAGTTCACTCCAAACATTTGCTACAAGTTTGAAATAAACATACATTTTGTGATAACTACGCAAGGATGGTAAGACTTTATCCGACAATCAGGATAAGTTAATACCGATTGGGTACATGAGTTTTACACTCATGTGGGGCATATGCCAAATGACAGGTCCTATGTACGTTGGACGTCTATAGTGTTCTCGGCCTTAACAATCGTAGGTCACTACAACCTCTTCAAAATTGATGGCGGCCATAGACACTTTGTCACCATAGCAACAGCTGACACATATGCTCAATTGTTGGTCGATCTCTGCATTCTCGGGACCATATGGGAAAAAAATGACTACTACGCTCTAAAAGTAGACTGGGCACAGCTTAAACTGGTGTTGAAATTCTAGATACACTTCATTAATAGCCACATTCTCTCGACAAGAAATTGATCTACCGTATCCTGTCATCGGTTGATGCTCTTGCACTCCATCCTCAATAATCGGGACGTCAATCCGTATGAGTTTCATCTATGAAACCATCATAAGTAGGGTCACGTAAACAAAGAAGCTCAAGGATTTATCCTTTCCTAACTTATCATTGCCTTATGCCAAAAAGTAAGAGTCAAGGAATGGGGAGGATGATATCATTGAGCGCCATACCAGTTGGTTGCCCTCTCAGGTCCAGCAAATGAAAGGATATTTTATGCTGGCTAAGCTTGTTGCCACATCTTTTCAAGATCTCAGCCAGATCATTCAAGGTGTCATTGCTAGTTTTATGGAGCCCTATTTCAAATATTTCCAAACAACAGCGGTAGTAGAACAATTCTTAGTTAACAAGCTCCTACCAGAAGCCTAGTAAAAGCCCAGTGGGACACCACAGACACTTACACCAGAAACTGCCACCTGCTGGAAACAGCGGCTAGATACTGATGTTGGTGCCTCCTTCTGCCATGCCAAGAAAAAAGCATCCGCCCAGGACAAAAGTAAGGGCATCATCATTTGGGAACCACCACCCAGTAACTTCTTGAGTTATTTTTTCTTTTTCTTTTCTTTTATTTTTAGCTTAGTTTAGTTTTATAATTTTGCATTTGAATATTTGTTTTTCTTGGAATTGTTTTGCTTTTTCTTTCTTTCTTTTTTCACTGGGGACAATGCTCTTCTCAAGTTTGGGGGAGTACATACCCATACACATATTAGGTTAAATTTAGGTTAAATTTAAAAATTTAATTTTTTAGGACTTGTAAATAGCCTAATATGTCTGATAGGTTCCCTTTTCTATGATTCCTTTGATTCTAAAATTGTTGTTGCGTTGATCATGACTTCCTATGATGAAACTATGTTGATGTTTTGCAAGGTGTTAAGAGCTTTCATGTTTTGAACTAAATGTTGATTCTGTTGTAACCCTTAAAAACACATGTTGCATGCACTCTAAAAACTTAAGAAACTTTAGGGAATCTTTAGGTCGACTTTTTGATGGCAAAGTATGAATCAAAGTGAATGAACTCAAAGATCAATGTAGCAATATAAAGACATAAAAACTCCTTGAAAAATCAAGAAAATTAATTAAGATTTGATAATATAAACAAAATATTGAGGGAATCTTCTATGCATCTTGCTATCTTAGTACACTAGGGAGCTGTGTTTGCCTTATTTAACTTTCCCTAGTAGGAATGAGAGTACTATCAAAGAGTGAATAAAAGTCATCACGGGATGACACTGCTCGTAGGGTTCAGGGATGGGCTGTTTGCTTCACTCTATCTTTAGGTATTGAAGAGTTAGTGTGAAAAGCTAAATCCCCAAGGATACAACTTTCAAATGCAAAAAGAAAAGGGAGTAAAACGATATACTAGAAAAAAATATGTTGAGGCAGCAAAGGAAAACAACCATCAAGTTTCTCTAAAGTTATTAAGTGAAGAATGCATGTAACTTATCACACATTGCACCTACAATATATTTGATCTTTTGGACAAAACTGTAAGCTCTAATGCATTGCTTATCATCAACATAGCTAAGGAATGAATTACTGCTGCAGCATAAATTGGGATCACTATAATCATAGCTTAGTGAAACCTTAGGACTTATGGCTGTTTACTGTTCTTATTTTCTATTTTTATTTTTCGTGCTATTCTACATCGCTTGAGGATAAACAATAGTTCAAGTTTGGGAGTATTTGACGAGTACATAATTGATCTGTTTTGCATGCCCATTTTTACTTTGCTTTTGTATGTTTTCAAGCTCATATAGTCTGCATTTAGGTTAGAATGTACATAATTGCATGTAGATAAGGAGTTAAACCGTCTTTGCTTTAAATTCCATATATATTGGTGTTTTTTACGGGAAAGGTGGTACTTTGTAGTGCATGTGTGGGATGTTGATAGATGCTGGAGGAGTATTGGAGCAGAAGAGTAGTAGATAGCATGGCTAAAGCTGATGAGGCATAACGAGTTGGAGATGAATCTACTTTTGCCCATGTGGACTTTTTCCCAGATACACAATATTAAATATACTGGGAAATCAATGGCTTTCTTTTATGAAGTCGCGTGCACTTTAAGGTACTAAAATCCTAGTTTCAGTGCTTATATAAGAGAGACTTGGACGCTACTTCAAGGGAGTGTGATTACAAAAAAAAGTCCTAGCCTGAAGCTTGCGAAGAACCATCAGAGTGGAAGCTAGAAAAATCTCCTCATGACAAACGCCATCGAGAGAGGCTGACAAAGTGGGGGACCTGTAGCATAGTTGGACGACACGAAGGGTGTTTGTCGAGGAAGCTCGACTCTTTTCTTTTCCTTGCTTAATAAACTGACTTACTTTATACTTTTTGTTATAGATGTTTTAGGCTCAGACATGAGCTAAAAATTATAGTTGGGATCATTGCATCTTAGGATTTTATGTTTTGATTATCCTTTAATGATGCTATAGTTGTTTTCCCTTCATCTATTTTGTTCATCGTCCTTCATGCGTAGTTATTTTAAGAGCTATCGAGAGAGGCCTTTTAACTATTGATTTGTGGCTTAATATCGAGAGGTTAGGTTATACAAACGTGAACAATGGGGTTAAGCTATTAACTTAGTCTTAATCTGGCTTAGACATAAATTTAGGGTTCTAACGACTAAAAGGGAGTTCTTAAAAACATAATACGGTTGTTAGGGTTCACGCAGACATGTATCACTCTAGCCTCCACATTATTAACTTCTAGGCATCGAAAAAGTCAAAAGTTCATTAGAAAATTTTGTCGAGTAGATAAATATTTTAATGGTTTACGCAGGCATGTATTGCTAGTTGTTATAGCATGGTATTAAGTAATCAAGCATATAACCTTATCAATAATCGCAGCTTCCATAATTATTTGTTATTTTCCGTAGTTGTTCGTCTTCATCATAGCTATCTTTAGTTTAATTGTTCTAGTTTTAATCAAATCTAGAATCACCAATACTTGCAAACACATTCTTAAACATAATAACTTCATAGTTATTGATCCAATCCTCGTGGGTTCGACACTCTACTTATCGCTTTATTACATGACATGACGAGTATACTTGCTCTAAAGTGCATCACTTTTCAACAAGCATCAATCTTCTTCAACCTTTCGAGCTATCCTTCCATGACAGCTTAAACTCCATTTCTGAAGAATTGAGGCAAAGCAAGGCAGAATTATCTGAGGAGAAGAAGATTCACGTGCCAAATAAACCCTAAATAGATTTTTATTGGAGATTCCTATTATATTTTGTGTTTTAATGACGATGGTTTAACTCTTTAAGCTCTGTAAGAACTTGTTTAAATCTTATCTTTTAGTTTAATATATTATTATTAGATTTTTCTCGTACTTCGATTGTTGGATCTGATTATTGTTCGCATGAGAGTGTTGAACATAGTCATTGACATTGAGAGATACAGTGACAAGTCAGGTTAACAAGCCATTACAACGAAAGTTGAATGAGGATACAACGACAGTTGATCCATTTGTTCAAGGAGTTGTAGTTTTGACTATCAATGAGAGTTGTAGTCGATCTAAGTCTTTGCGTCAACGATTGAAAATTGAATAGAAGTAAGTAAGCGAGCTTTACCTTTCTACTTTCCAAATGAGCCATCGTATTTCCTTGATTGTACTTGACTTTCTGCTAAGCTAACCGAGGGTATCTAGATCTTATCTTAATATTTCTTTTACTTTCTTATAATTGTTGTTGTTGCTATCACAATTAGTCTTATATTCATTACTTTATTTCTCAGTTACAGCTACCATTACATTCACAATATTTCTATTTACATAATTGCTTGTGGCCACATAATATTTAACTAAATACTTATCCTAGTGGGATGACCGATATCTAACATGATCTTCTTGTTTCTATACTTGCATCAACATTGTTTGCTTGCACTTAGCGTGTGACAATTTTACAATGATCAACCATTCCTTTTGAGTTTACACCAACTTACAACCGGTTTACTCCAGACCATAGTTGCCCGGCCCGACTTCCAATTGGTCGTGTCACACACATCAGGAGCAGAAACACATTTTGTTTGCATCCAAAGGCTCACATCAAACACTAAATCTAGTCATGTGCTTTGTGGATCAAAAATCAAATCATTTCGACACCGCCATAAATTCCATAATAACGAACCAAATAAAACATCCTAATACCTATCGACTCATGCGAAAGCCCTGCAAATAGATAAATTCTCATAAATCCATTTCTTTAACTCCAAACCAAAGAACTCATCCAACTTCTTTGATTTAATCAGCCTCATCCATAATGAGATCGAGCTTGGACAACGATGGGAAATATGGTCGATATCCTCATCCAAAGCACCATAAGCGAGGCAACTACTATCATCGGTCATATGTTGACGAGCATGCTCCTTATTAGTTAGGATTCTTTCATGGCAAGACAACCATAAGAAAATCTAAACCTGTGGTAGCCCTCTAAATCAAGTAATCACTTTCCAAATTAGATCAAGAGGACCAAAACCAATGCCTGATTGAACCTCATAGCACGATCTGACCTGAAACTGTCTATTCGCAGCTGGTCTCAACCCCAAACCATCCGACACTTGGTGCAGTGAATGAGCCCTAGTGGCTGCAATTCAAAGGAGAGCATCCAGGGTGACCACATTCTCAAATGTCGACCATAGCCAATTCCCCATGTCATTCACCATCTTAGACACGTACACATCTACGTCCCCAATTGACTTCCCTGACCGAAGGTTATTGGTAAGAGGGCCGATATCACCAAGCCATGGATTAAGCCAAAACCTCACACTATTACCATTGCAAACTTTTCGCACAATATGGTTCCATACATTACTCCATACCATGCAGAATCCACACCACAACAGGGAGCAATTAGACTGTAAAGTAGGCCCCTCTGCATTACTTCTCCACTTATACTTATCTCGCAACAATCTAACCCACATGTGATCCCCTATTGGCCATCAACTGGAACGTAACCTTCAACATTCAGATGCTTAAACCCAATACCGCCTTCATCCAAAGGTCAACATAAATCATCCCAATTCAAGAGATGAATCACGTTTTTCTCAGCATTATGGCCCTAAATAAATCACTGAATAATTTGTTCAATCTCAGTGCACACCCCTTTAGAAAGAAAAGTTGTTTGCATTTTATACGAAGGTATTGCTTCCTGCACCACTTTAGCCAAAACAATACGGCTAGCAAGCTAAAGCGATTTGGTGGACCAACCTGATAACTTGTCCTTCACCTTTTAAAGCAAAAAATGGTAAGTCACAAGTGTCACTCACTTGTGAATAATTGGAACCCCTAGATGCTTCCCCAAGTCATCCACCTCCGTAAAATCAAATATTCCACTAATATGGTTATGTAGATCCCCACTTACATTTTGGGAAAAATAAATCATGGTTTTTGCGAGACTTACCTTCAAACCGGATTCAAGGCAAAAATCGTTCAAAATTTTGCGGATTACTTCCACTTGCTCCAAAGATGCCTCAGCAAAGAGAATCATATCATCAGCAAAAAATATGTGGGAGATTCCCACACAATCTCGACAAATCCGAAACCAATTCCACTCTCAAATCCACACCGCCCCCTAGATGGCTTGACTTAGCCTCTCTATACAGAGCACAAAAAGATACATGGAAATTGGATCTCCTTGCCTAATGCCTCTCATTGATTCAAAAGAGTGTGTCATAGATCCATTCCATAGAATTTGGGAAGAAACTAAAGATACACAAGACATAATAATACGTCGAATAGAATCCAAGAATCCAACATCCTACAATGTGTCATCAATAAAGGATCACTCTAATTGTTCATAGGCATTCTCTAAATCAATCTTAAAATCCATCCACATTTCGAGCCCTTTTTATTGAGCATAAAGTGAATTATTTCTTGGAAAATAATAATGTTATCGGAGATGGAACACTTTGGTACAAAACTCGTTTGATAAGAAGACACCCACTCTAACAAATATGGATTAATCTGGTTGAAAACTATCTTGATTATTTTTTTGTACATAACATAACACAAACTGATAAGGCGAAACTAACTTAAAGCACTCGGGTTCGGTACCTTTGGAAAGAGAACAACTAGGGTCTAATTCAACGTTTCTATCAACTCACCCGATGTGAAAATAGATTTAATAAATCGACAAACACTGCTACCCACCAAGTTCCAATTCTTCTGGTAAAAAAACACATGTATACTGTTAACCATGGGAGCTTTCAACAGACTCATGAAAAAGAAAACTCCTTTCACATCCTCATCCGACACCACCCAGCAAAGATCATCCCATGTTTCCCTTCCCATGATCAGAAACATACCCCTAGTCACATAAGGTTTAGACCGAGCACCATTCAAAGCAGAGATCGATTGTAAATTAATGCACTTCCAAGTTCTTCAACGTAACCTGGTCCGTACACCAATCCCCTTTATCACCAAATAGACCCAACACCATATTCTCCCTCCTCATCACCATGGTAGATGCGTGAAAAAACTTAGTATTACGATCCCCTTGCAAAACCCATTAAGTCCGTGCTTTTTAGAACTAGAGGCTCTCCTCTTGTAGAAGAACCTCCTCAAACTCACTCCTCAACTCATTTTCCAATTTTTCCAAAGAATTAGAATATCTGGACATGATTGTTCTATCAATACATCTTAACCGATTTATCAATTCCTTCTTCATCATCATCCCAATATGTCCTAACACATCCATATTCCATTACTCTGCCTACGTACAAAAAGCCTCCAAATTACTCTCAAGGTATGCAACCTCCTCCCATGTTCTCGCCAAGAAATCCAGGAAATCTACATGATCTTGCCATATCGCTATAAAATGAAAAGGCCAATTATGCTTAAAGCATGATACCACGTTCGGTTTGTAAAAGATTTGACAATGATATGAACCAACCCTTTCCAAGTGAATCACACGCGAGAACGAGAATTTTTGAGCCCATGGATTATTCATCAGACACCAGTCAAGCCTCTTATACAAAGATCCCATATGCCATGTAAAATCATCACCCACAAATCCAACCTCAAGCAAGCATGTATCAAACAAGAAGTCTGAAAATAGCTTACTAATACTTGTACTATTTGGTGACCCATCCAACCGCTCCTCATGCCTAAGAATCACATTAAAATCTTTCCCAAGAAGCCATGGAGTCCATCTCTAGGTTCCAATCGAGCTAAGGGACCCCATAACAACTTTTGACAGGCAGCTATAGGACTTGCATAAATAATCATTAATTGAGTCCAATCCTGACCATTCACCAATATGCACCACCAATTGATAAATTGGGAGGACACATGCAAAAGCTCGAGCTCCACCGCATCTAACCAAAGAACCTATATACCACCGCTAAAGCCCACTGCTTCAATCCTGAAAGAGTTCAGAAAACCAAGCTGACGTGCAATTAACATGTATACAATTTAGAGCAAGTATACTCGTCGATCAGGTAATAAAGTGATAGAGTAGAGTGTCGAATCCAAAGGGGGTGGATCAATAAATACGAAGCAGTCGTACTTAAGAGTTGGTGAACAAGTATTGGTTTGATGGTGATTATCAAAACTAAATGCAACAAAAGTAAAGGTAACGATGATCAAAACAAGCAGATGTTGTAGCACATATTCAGATGATTATGGAAGTTGGGTTTATTGCCTAGGAATTACGTTGATTATTTAATTGAATGCTATAGCATTTGGCAATACATGTCTACGTAAACCAATTTAGACTGCACCTATTCGATAGGGTTTTCTAATTAACTCCTGACTCTCTTGATGCCTAGTAGTTGATAACATTGAAGCTAAGGTAATAAATGTCTACGTGAACCCTAACAACTCTATTATCTATTCAAGTTCTCCTTATTAGTCGTTAAAATCTTAAACTTATGTCTAAGCCGAATTAGGACCAAGTTGACAGCTTAAGCTCCACTATTCGCGTTTGTATAACCTAACTCTCTCGATATTAAGCTGCAAATCATTATTTAAAAGACCTCTCTCGATAGCTCTTACAATAACTATGCATGAAGAATAATGAACAGACAAGATAAAGGAAAAGACTATAGCATTAAACAAATAATCAAAACATAATATCCTAAAACAATAAACCCAACAAAAGTATTAGCTCATTTTTTGATCTTAAAACATTTATAATAAAAGTATTAAAGAATATGATAGTGCATCAAGCAAGGAAAAAGAAAGAATCAAGCATCCTCGACATTCTCCTCCAAGCTTTCTAACTACACTGCAGGTCCCACACCCCTCCAGCCTCTTTCGATGACTTTTGTTGTGTGGAGACTCCTTAATACCTTGACTCTGGTGGTTCTTCAATAGCTGAAGATTGAGGGTTGTCGTCTAAGATTAAGCTCCCTTTTGTCTGTGGCCCAAGTCTTCTTTATATAGGCGAGAAAACTAGGGTATTAAAACCCTAAAGCACATGAAGTCTCTTAAAAGAGAATATTGCTTTCTCTATTCATTTAATGAGTTCCGTATCAGGTGAGATCTATGTGTGCCAAAGTATAATTTATCTCCAACTCTACTATCTCGTCAGCTCAACTCGAGAGGGATGCTATTCTTCTGCTCCAGCTCCTTTAGCTTCCTGCACAAGCACCAAAAAAATGCACTACAACTACAATAAATTTATTAATTAGCGACAAAATTTCTATATGATGCTGCATATAACATCTCCGAATATACTATAAATGTGATGATTATTTGTTTTCGTCACATTTAGTGATTAATGGTATATCATCTATGACAATTTAAAAAAACGTCATTAGTTTTTGTCACTATATGTTTGGAGCCAAAAATGACCTCCAAAATTTTTTGGTGTGAAACGTTTCAATGACGTTTAGAAAAAGTGGCGACGTTGCAAAAACGTCACCCATAAAAATTGCATAAGTGACAAATTATTATTATTATTATTATTATTATGACGATTCAATTTGAATTTGCGACGATGTAAATTTGTCATTGATAAGCTTTATTGTTGACGATTTTATTTCTCATATTTTACAAGATATAAAAGGTGACATTTTATTCATGCCACAAAAAATAGGTTTAACGGGACAAAAACATTTATTTGACACTTATTGTTATATTTCGTATGTGTTATATGATGAATTTAAAAGACATCATAGGATTGTGTCATAAAAAAAGTGAATTAATTTTAATTTTTTTCGATGATGTAACTTGATTTTAATCATTGACGGTTTATAAAATTATGCATTGTCAATACATCAAGAATAAAATCCTACCTCTATTAAATTTGGTTATCCAAAGATGTAATAGAGCCTTATAGTAAAATGATATGCCTCTAATGTGAGTCTTGTTTTTTAGTATTCTAATTTGATTACTAGGTAGTATTTTAGTTCGGTTTTATATCTTAATAAACTCACAAATTACGTTGCTCGAACCCAGATCATCTATGGGGAACATCCCACCCTTTATCACAGGAACTACTCAATAAATTATATGGGTTTTGTTTCTATACCTTCTTATTATATATTTTACTTCTCTTTTAATTTTTGAATTCGCATGTTGCATTGGTCTTCTCGTTGGAATATTTTATATATGTTGTAAGGGTATAAAAATCCCAATCAAAAATAATAGTTAACATTTTTTTTTTTACATTGGATTGAATTTTAATTTGACGAATTACATTAATGAAAATTTTTGATCTATGGTTTTTTTCGTTGACCTTTATTGTGATAATGTAGTTGTTGATCTTACTGATGTGATAGTCAATATGTGAACGATGATGTGGTTGAAGAATTTGATTGATTTTTTAAAAGTTTAATGGCTTGATTGATTTATCTGAAGAGTTGGAGTACTTGTTTACATCTTAAGCAAAAAACTATAAAAATAAAAATAGAAATAAATTAAAGTATTTAAAAATATTTAATTAGAAATGAATAAATAATTTTGAAAATTATAAAATAATATTCAATTGTTAAAATATTAAAATTTGTTAAAAAATAATTGAACTCTTTAATATTTGAATATTTTTCAAAAAAGGTGAATTCTTTTTTTAGAAATTTTTAATATTTTAAAATTTTTCTATATTTTTAAATACATTTTAATTTTTTATTTCTTTCAATAAATTGTAAGTTATTTTATAGTATTTTTGAAATATATTTATTTATTGTTTTTAATTGTTTAAATACTTTAAATTTATTATTTTTTTAAATATTTTAAAAACCCTACCTCTGTTCCTTGGTCTAACGCAACTCTAGAAAAAGGGAAGAAAATACAGAGATGATAACCTATGGAAACAATGTTCTCGAAAGGATACAAGTACCTGTATCATCTATTTGCAAACACATCTCTTTGGATCCTGTGAGTAAAATGAAAGCACCTATTTTTATTTACCCTTTTATAATTTTGTTCCATTTATATTTTTTGCATTCCATTTTTAAATCTCTACAGCTTTATGGTTTTAACTTTTAAGTGATTCGCTTTCATTTTTACTCGAAATTTGTTTTTATTGTGATTTACTTCAATTCAGTTATTTTTTTTCTTATATTGTTTTTGGATGTCGAATGTTGCTTGGGCAGAGAGCTTATTAAGTGTAGAAGAATCGAAACATGCTTAATTTACTTGAATTAATAATAACCATGCAATGTGCTAAATTTTTGCTTACATTTGCAATCAATTGAGCTCTACTTTTACTTATCTGGTTCTTTAATTATCAGCAAAGGTTCTCCCGCTCGTCATATTTAACTTCTATGATTGCTATGGCGTCTTGACCAAGCTGAGTGCGTCATCGGCATGCTCCTATGCTCCGTCCTCCTTAAGTAATTCTTATGTGGTTCTTCACACGGGTATGCATAACGTGTCTCTTTTTTCCTTGAAAATTTTGAAATTTTAGTTTAATCTGGCTTAAGATATGTCAGCTTGCAAGTAAATGCGGATGCTTAATATCATTTTTAGGTAGCTCAAATAAAATGAAAAAAAAATTAAGGATGCCAATATTAAGTGTTCTTTGTACATTGAATTTGTTCTTTGAATTGCTAAGTTATAGTGCTAGAACAATATGCTGAAATAAAGGGGAAAACTGTTTATTTTCTTAAACTTTTTAATTCCTCTTTGTACATTGAATTTGTTTCTTAATAGTATTAGGAATATAATGATTGAGAGATTCGATCCTAGATATCATATGAATTATCTTCGATTGAGTTAATTTCATGATAAAATGAAGACTTAGTAAAATGAGAATAAAACCGTTGGAAGTTTCATCCTATCTTATTTAGTCTTGAATTTCCGGTGAGGTTTGTGTTCTCTCTTTATGTTGACAGTTGTATGAATTGAAAAAAGAAATATAGTTGGTCCAGTTTTCATTTGTTGCATTCGAAAATATTCTATTTCAAAGGCTGTTTATGAATGCAAAATGCAGCAAGTAACAACAGTAACTTGTTTGTAACAACAGCAAAATAGTGGCCTAAAACACGACTAGTAATGTTCATGAATCTTGCCCTGTTTAGTCCTGATTTTCATGTATTCACAAAGAGAATTATGCTAGGAATGAAACATGAAATCAGCAGCTATATAAGCTGGTTATGCTTTGTTATTCTTTAGTATTGCATGAGAAAAATTCTAGGAAGTAATCTGTTTAATGATTCAATTTTTCCAGTTCTGTAGTGTTGTTTCCGAATAAAACATCAAGACAACATTTACTTTGTTCTGTTGGTGGAATTCCTCATTGTTAGTTACATGATATAGTTCTTGTACTCATATTAGGTAGAAGACTACTAGTTTGGAGTGTTAAGACAGTATTTAAATACCATAGAAGTTGTTGGATTACCATTAAATTGTTGTAGTGATTGTTCTACTCAGCTTGGGTGTCAAGATAGCTATTGTTGTACGAGCGTTAGTGGTAAACTAATTTAGTTTTTATTTTTTACACTAAAACTGGTCTCACAAAAGCTTTACTTCTTTGGCTTTGGATTAAACATGTTGGGAATATTTTGGTTTTTACTCGCTTGCTTGCTTGTGGGATAAACAATGATAAAAAGGATATAAAATTTTGTTGTGACTTATTATTCTAAATATAGTGTTATTGAACCTTTATTTCCTTATTTCGTTTGATTATGAATTTGAAAAACATTAAGAGCACAATTTTGTACAAGGTTATTAGTAATGCTAAAGATTCCATCATTTTCTTAGCATTGCACAGTGCTGAGTTCTTTTAATTGCTTTTGGTAAATTTTCTATTGCTATGGTTGTAGGTTGCTTTGTATATCGAATACCAGTATAATGTCAGTCTCCCACCAAAAAATAATCCAAAAGAACTTATTATCGGATGCTAATTCTCATATTTCTACAAAATTGTATTGTTTCTCCTAGAAATGAAAAATAAGTTGTTGAAGCTTGTCAATTCTGTTTGTCTTACGTAAATACAAGACTACTTATACAAAAAACATATATTCTATTTGTTCTTTTTTCCAGTCCTAGTTGAACTGATTAATACTTAAACACCAAATATAAGTGTGTATGTGTCCATATTTGTAGCAACTTGGTTTGATTTTGTCTTGCTTTTCAGGTATTCTAATGGGATTGGAGTCGACTGATAGTGCATTGATCCATGATTTTATTGTAGGGAAATACCAAACTCTCTTCATTTGAAGATGAGATGTGGTGGAAGTATTTATGAAATGAGGGGTTGAGGGTTTGGAAATAGTGACCAACAATTGTGGTCGAGAGGTAATGGATCGAGGAAGACAATGAATCTAAGGACTAGTAGAGAGGCTTAGGAACTATGGTAGAGATGTGGCGATTGGTTTTTGGCATTTTAGAGGGAAGGGATCAAATTGTAATGAGTATACAATTTTGTGATTTTAATGTAGTTTACACAAAGTTTGGGCATTTATTTTAATCTGTAAAAGTTTAGGCAATTATTGTAATTAATAAAAATTTTAGGCCTTTATTTTAATTTATAAATAGTTTGGTCTTTTTGTAGTTTCATGATCTTTAAATTTTTAATAAGAAGAGTTTAAATTTATTTTACAAACATAAAAGTTTAAAATTAAAACTTAAAATATAAATATAAATGAAATTCAATAAAAAATATTATTTATTACTGACCATTATGAGGAAATTAATTATCAATAATGAAACTAAAATGTTATAATATATTTTGCATCACCTATAAATTGAAGTTAATGCATTATTCGTGACGGTAAGGTTTATTAATAACGAAATCAAGGCCCTAAGCAGAATGTATACCCACAACCTTCTCATTCCGGGAACACCGAAAGGCCCCAATCTGTGACACAGTCTTTTGCTAAAGCTGCCTCGGTTGATAGCACTAGAGGCTCGAATCGAAGTTTTCAGTATCTTGTTTGCAATTACTGTCAGAACAAGCATCTAGTGGGTCAATGCCGTAAGCAGTTTTGTTTCTATTGTGGCGGGCAAGACCATTTTATTCGTGATTGTCCTCTTAACGCTACAAAGTCTACTGCTACACCGGCTAATGTTGCCTCCCTTGCTCAATCCTTTTGAGGCAAAGGATCAAGGCAAGGGTCATCGGGAGCTGCAGGGAGGAAGAGGATGAACTCGATGTCAATGCAGGTACTGTTGAGTTGTATTCACATTCTTTACATGCATTGATTGATCATGGATCTACTCATTCCTTTGTAAGAATAGTGTTAGTTACGAAGTATAGATTGTCCTCTGAACCTATAGCATCGAAAATTTCTATAACGAATCCATTGGGTGATTGTATCACCGTGAACCTTGTATGTAAGAACTGTCCCTTAGTAATCCAAGGGATTCCATTTTCGGCCAATTTATTAGCATTACCGTTCCACGAGTTCGATGTTATATTGGGATTAGATTGGCTCAAAAAGAGTTGAATCTCCGTCAATGTTGGTGGATAAAGCTTCTGAAGGACTACGACTTGGTTATAGATTATCATCCTACTAAAGCCAATGTTGTGGCCGACGCTCTTAGTCGAAAGCCCACTCTCTCTCTGAGATGCTTGAATGCTCACTTTCAACTTAAGAAACATGACAAGTTGTTGGCTGAGTTGAAAGTTCAGTCTACTATTATATCTCGAATCAAAACACTCCAAGAAACTGATGAGGAGTTGCAACCTCTCATTGCTAAGGTCAAGGATAACACAAATCCTGACTTTGCTATGAATTCCGAAGGCTTGTTATGTTTTCGCAACCGTATTTGTGTGCCCGATGATGATGATCTTTAGAATCAGATCCTAAGTGAAGCTCATTCTAGCTCTTTCTCTGTTCATCCGGGAGCTACTAAGATGTATAAGGATCTAAAGGAGCTGTATTGGTGGTCCGGTATGAAAAATGAAGTTACGAACTTCGTGGCTAGGTGTTTGACTTGCCAACAAGTCAAAGCTGAACACAAGGTGTCGACTGGTCTTTTGCAGCCTATCGAGCTTCCACAATGGAAATATGAGCGTATTACGATGGACTTTGTAAGTGGTTTGCCAATGACTCTGAAGAAGAATGATGTTACCTAGGTTGTGGTGGACCGATTCACCAAATCTACTCATTTCCTTCTGGTGAGAATGGATTTCAGTTTGCCTAAGCTCGCAGATTTGTACATCCGTGAAGTCATTCGTTTACACAGAGTCCAGTATCCATTATCTCCGATCGTGACTCTTAGTTCGCAGTACAGTTTTGGAGGACCTTACACGAGGCTTTGGGAACGTCAGTGCACCTAAGCATTGCATTCCATCCTCAAACCGATGGCCAATCCGAAAGGGTTATACAGATTCTAGAAGATATTCTCTTAGCTTGTGTTAACGACTTTAGGGATACGTGGGAGAAATCCCTACCCTTGGTCAAATTTGCTTACAACAACAGTTATCAGGCTTCGATTCAAATGGCTCCGTACGAAGCTCTTTATGGAAGGAGATGTAGAACTCCTCTTTGTTGGACCGAACTTGGTGAAGGCAAGATGTTAGGCCTTGATTTACTTCGGGAAACTGAAGAAAGGGTGACCATTATCCGCGATCAGCTCAAAGCAGCGTTCGACCGATAGAAGTCCTATGCTGATCTGAAGAGAAGAGATATTCAGTACGAGGTTGGTGAGAAGGCCTTCCTCAAAGTGTCTCCATAGAAGAAGATCCTCTGTTTCGGCAAAAAAAGAAGCTAAGTCCTCGTTTCATCGGCCCATTTGAAGTGATTGAAAGAGTTGGACCTGTTGCGTACCGATTAGCCTTCCCTGAGGAGTTAAGTCGGATCCACAACATCTTTCATGTATCTATGTTATGCAAGTACTGGTCGTATCCTTCCCACGTGATCGATCTAGAATCTATGGAAATTCAATCCAATCTGATATACGAGGAAGAACCTGTGCAGATCCTCGCACGAGAAGTCAAAAGGCTTCGTAACAAGTCTGTGCCCTTAGTGAAAGTTCTTTGGAGAAGCCACTCAGTTGAAGATGCAACATGGGAACCTGAAGAAACCATTCAAAAGCAATATCCTCACCTTTTTGCTTGATGTGAAAATTTGAGGACGAATTTTCTTAAGAGGGAGAGTTGTCAATCCCTAAAACTGGCCTAGTCAGAAATAGGTTCCAATGATTGGAAATTTTGAATCCGATGTGTTAAACGTTTGTAATGATTGACCTTTGTACCCCTCTTGTATAATGAAGTTACATTTTGGTCCTATTCGAGCAAATAAACTTCCTTGTACGAAATTCAAGCCAAAAATGCAAATTCTGAGCTAGGCGTATCGATACGGTTAAGCCAGTATCGATACGACCCAACTGCCAATAACTAACTTACCTGTTTTAGCATGATCATATCGATACAGCCACGAGCGTATCGATACAGGTCCCCTATTTCGAATCTGTTTAAGGCTTAATTGGAGAGAGACTGCAGCAAGGTGCTTACTCACCTCCTTGCTTGGCCTTCCCCACGTGAAAGTCATCAGAAAAGATGACTAATGCTAAGGGTAAAGGGATGATAAGATGGGTGCTCTTGGGTTGAGCAAACCCTTACTTAAGGGAAATGCTTTCATTGGCCAAAGCTTAGGTGGGCAATGATTAGAGAGATTAAATGGGTTTTAAAATGAATAAGTGAAAAGAGAAGCTTTCTTCCTCCTACTTTGAACTCCCGGTAAATCAAACTTTCCTTTTTGTTTCCAAAAAAAAGCACACACCTCTATTTCTATCATCAACCTCCAAGCTTAAGCAAGCACCTCGGATCCATCTTTTTCCTTTGTTCAACCTCGATACTTCGTTTGAAAGCCTACGACTCGATGAGTAAAACCCCTATATCGATTTGTCGATTCCATCATTCGTTGAGGTTTAATTTCAAGACTAGGTTTTCTATGTTCAAAAGGGAAACCCATGAACTAGGGAGTAAATTTCGATATTCCGATATTGCATACAAGTTTTGGTAAGCTTGAAATATGTTTCCGAATCCATAGATCGAATCCTAATACAACTCCTAATTTTGTGCTAGCTCAAATAGTGGAGAAGGATCATTTGTCATCTCCAAAGGAAGCTAGGCACAATGGAATTGTAACCCAAGAATCCTGTAATCAAGGTGAGTGTAGTTGTGTCAAGGGATTGGCACGGAGCCAATCCGTTGCATTTGATTTGTGATTTTTATGTTAATATGTATCTTGCTAAAGGCTCAAGTAGAGCAATGTTCGTGTGGATGCTAAAGGTGAGCATGGTAAGCTTTTGATATGGTTGATGTTCTATAAGCAAATATGTGATAATCGAGACATGTTACATGTGAAATTGTTATAAGAAAATCATGGTATGATATGCTAAATTTGATATGAATATGTTGTGATGTGATACGCATATGATATGATCTGTTATATGGAGCTAAGGCTCAATTCCGATTTCGATATGCGCCTGCGGGCATAAAGGTAAGTTATATTATGAAATTTATGTAACCTTGGACATTTGTGAGTTTTGGATACAATTGGCATGCCATAGGGTTATTTGAGCTCGTATAAGTAAGGGATTGGACTACTATCCGGGGCTACGGCCTCTATGTGGGGGAGATAAGGATGGATTGTGTAAGGGACTATCTGGAGCTACGGCCTATTTTTCATTATATGTGGTTACGACCTATTTTCTGATATATGTGTGGTGTAAAGGGGAATCCGCGTATCTACTTGTTACATTGTCCAAGGGAATTTAAATGTTTATAAGCTTCATTATGATTATGTACAATTATGATAATGGCCTAAGCATGAGACCTTATGATTAAAAGAATGCGATTATGATAATTAAGTATGCCAATATGTCATTCATGTTCATAGCATGCCATTTATGTATTGTTATTGCTTATTTTGTTATGACTACCTCATTAGGTTATATAAGCCTAACATATGTGTGTCTCATGCATTTCAGGGTCTTGAGATTTTCTGAGCTCCGATCGTGTAATCTCCCAGTTGCAAGTCACTTTCGCAAGCTATATGTATGTTTACTTTTGTTTCTGAACTCCTAGTAAGGTGACATAAGGTTTAGATGTGTTGTAATAGCTTATTTTGATGTGGTTGTGTAAGCCTATTAGTAACTAAGTGTGGTATGAGTATAATGGTATGTTTGGAAATGGCTAAATAGACTAAAATAAGCTTAAGAGCCCTATTTGGAAAATCGTAGTAAACGGATTCGAAGTGCCTTGAAATTTGATACACGATTAGAAATGCTATTTTTAGGATTTCTGGTAAATTTTGGATAACGTTTGGATGGGTAAATCGAATAAAAACCAACAAAATTCTATCATTACAGGCCAGGGCGTATCGATACGGGTGATGGCATATCGGTACAGTTAGGCATAAATTTGGCTTAAGGAAAAAGGCGTATCGATACGGCTAGGGCGTATCGGTACAGAAATTGGTCACTGGAATTTGGGTTGAAAATGGTATCGATACAGTTGTAATCACTCATTTTTACCTGTAAATACATATTAGTATTGCATGTATACTTATTATATCATATGTTTATTATTTGCATGAATGTTACTAATATATATATAAGGTGTGGTGTGTGCATGTATATTATAAGCTATGTATGTATACGTATTAATGGTATGTGTGTCACTATGTATCTATAGAGTACGAGCGTATTTGTTTAATGTGTGTAGAGGTTATGTTAATTATGTGTATGATTATATATATATGTATGTTAGTATGTTACATTAATGTTTGCATGTGTATTCGTATGTTACACTTATATGGGTGTGCACGTGTACGTATGTATGTAATATCGTATTATTATTATTATTATTATTATTATTATTATTATTATTGGACTAATGTCTAAAATATAAAACCCAAATATTAATTAACAGACCAATCCAATTTATTAAAAAAACCCAAAAATATATATTACAAGGCCCATATTGGCCTGACCCAGTATATTAAAAACCCTAAAAACTAAGTCTGATACCCCTCTTTTATCTTGCAGCCGCCGTCATTTGGGCCGTTGGATCAAGTCTTGATCCAACGGTCCAGATCAGTCCAAGATAATCCAGCTGGCGCGTGTGATGTCACTCTCCAGACCGCTGCACGCGCGAGACCGTTCATTATCCTCTGCCACGTGTCGTCATCTCCAGCAAGCACCACGCATTTCAAGGCTCGATCTAGGCCGCACATTCCCCATGTAATCACAGCCGTTGGATCAGATCTAATCCAACGGCCGTGAGTAAATCCAGCCGAAGATGATGCTGCCACACTCTCTCCACGCCGGCACCACTCCGCCGTACCACCAGTCCAACCACCAGACGTGCAAAAGAGGCAAAAGAACAGATTATCAACAACCAAATCTCAGAAAGATAATCTTCTTTATCATTATTAGATATGCAAAATCGAAAAAAGAGGGACAAAAAAAGGGGGGTTCTGGAGATCGAAAAAAAACAGTTGTAACGGGGTTTTTTTTTTAGATCGAAAAGAAAGGAAAAAGGAGGGCTTTATTCGAAATTTTGTAAAGAGATTTCGAGAATCAAAATCAAAAAAAAGAATTTCAGAAGAAGGTTTATAACTCTGTTCTATTCTATTTTCTTCCTTAGTTTGAATCTCACAACCAAATCGTTTTTTTTAGTTTTAAAACCAAAATCTTTGTTCTTGTTTCAAGCTTCATTTCGAATTAGTCAAGAACAAAAATTGGAAATTCGAACCTTACCGGTTGTCCTAAGTTGCCGTCGTTCTCTTTGCTATGACACCGAGTCGCCGGTGTAAGGCGCGTGAAGGCCGGCCGAGCACAGAAGTTCCATGGGGAGCGGCGCCGTCGAGGGAAAGAATGAGGGGATTGAGATAGATTTTTTTAGGTTATTATTTCAGTTTCTAATTGAAAGTGAAACCCATCTATTTTAAACCCATACGAATGAAACGACACCGTTTGGTGTGCCTCAACCCGCGGTGACCCGATAACCCGGGGATGATCCGCGTTTTTTTAAAATGGGTTAATAGCACGAGTGGTCCCCAAACTCTTTTCCCGCTTTAACTTCTGGTCACGGGATAATTATGTTTTTGATCCTTCAGTTTTCACGCGTGTCTAATATCGTCATTGTTTTGGCTTTTAATTTCTGTTTTATTTCAATTTGGTCACCTGTTTATTTAATTTTCAGCCCTTTATTTGTTGTCATTTATAGTTATGCCATGCATGTCGCATTTGTTTTATTTCAGTCCTTATTGTCTTTGTTTATGCCTTGTAAATTATTAATCCATGCATTTTAGTCCTCTTTATGTCATTACCATGCAATTAAGCACTAGTGCATTTTAATTCTTAGCATTTATTTACATTATGCTTTGTATATATCTTAATTCACGCACTATTATTATCACCAACATTATTATTATTGTTGTTGTTATCGTTATTGTTATTATTATTATATTTTATGTGTCAAATTAATATTCATGTATTTATGTCTGATTAGTGTTTTAGTATGTTGGTATTTATATGTTTATCGTATTATATTTATGTTTGCCATGATTTTAAGTTTGCATAACGAATATAAATTGTCAATGCGGTGCCCTTTTATCCGAGCGTAAACGGGGCCAGTATCAGGCGTAGTGATAGTGGTTGGGCGTTTACTCTCGGATAACGGGACCCTTAAAATTAATTCGCAATTATGACCGAATTTTAAAATAATCATCACATTAATCCGGAAAATCCAATATTAATAAAGCGGTAATTATTAAAGTACCAACTTTTGGGCGGTGTGGGGGTGCTAATCCTTCCCCATCCGTAACCGACTCCCGAACCCTATCTTTTTGAATCTCTGGTTTTATGGTGTCCGGCCTACCTAAGTGGCCGGCGGCGACTCCATTTTTTATGAGGATTTTTTTTTGTAAATCCCACGGAATAAATATTTTATATCCAAAAGAATCACAAACACCTCTCGAAAAACACCTTTCAAAAATCCTTCGAAAAACAATCGTTTTTATTTAGCGATGAGAAGTATCAGAAAAAAAGACATCGCTACAGATGGCGACTCCGCTGGGGAATTTTTTTTTGTTTTTTTTTTTGAAAAAAAACAAATGAGAGTCAAGCTTTTAAAATAATTACCGCTTTACTAATATTGGAAATTCTGGATTAAAGTGACTATTAAATTAACATTCGGTCATAATTGCGCGTTTATTTTAACGCATTTAAAATATGGCATATAAACCCGTCTTTTTAAGTGGGGGGAAAACGCTAATGCTTTCGTGGAGATATCGTTCTCCCGTATGGGCCTAGCAAGTACCTTCGGGGCTCGAGTATCTTATGCTTTCGTAAGGATATCGTTCCTTCGTACGGGCATAAGCGAATGGGTCCCCCTGAATTGAACTCGGTTGAAAGGAGCCTATAATGGGTGATGATCGGGGGCCTTGCTACTCTTAGTAGAGGACAGCGAGGACAATTCGGGTACCTCTTAGAACCAAAACTGCATGTAGAGAACACATAGAAACCCACCTTGTTAGAGCCATGCGGATAACCTAGATGTCTTAGATAGAATGTAAATAGGATTATCTTGTTTGTTTATCGCATTTAATTTGCTCTTTTATTATGTACTTATCATTTTTGTCCGGTACTGACTTGTGTTCTTTTGCTTTGTTTTTGCATACCATTGCATTCGCATTAGACAGGGCATTGATTCCCGAGTGATTTATCCCATAATAGAAGATTGTTCATGATGGACCAAAGGTTCTTTGACCTGAAGGAAGGGGATCCAATTCCAAAGTTCCATCCTAAGACTAGGACAGTGACAGCCGAAGAAGAACCATTCAAGGACACCAGAACAGATTCGGTAAACAGCGTCAATCCTGGAGACAAACAAGACGAAATACAAGAACTAAAGAAGCAGATGTCTGAGATGATGGACCGGATGAATGCCATGATGAAAGGCAAGCAGCATGTCGAACTCAGAAAAGATTCGGTCGGGGAGCAGAATGTGGAACAAAATGGTCAGAATGTCAAAATAGATAATACCATTAAATATGACAAATCGAATCCCTTTGTGATCAATCTCAAGAAGCGGACAAATAGCACATCCGGGAAGATACCCGAGAAACAGAGGCAAAAACCGGGGAAGTTCGAGAATCTAATGACATCGAAAGACATTATCCTATACCCATGAGATACACCGAGTTACTTCCGTTGCTTGTCGAAAGGAACCTTATCATACCAATGAAGTCTGTACCAAGAAAACCTCCTTATCCGGAAGATTAAAACAGGCGTGTCCGGTGCAGCTACCACATAGGCGATTCGAGTCATCACACACGAAAATTGTAGGGCCCTGAAGGACGAGTTCGAGATCTTATCGAATGGGAATTTTGGATTTTGAAGACGGACAACCCCGATTCTTGACCCGACCGGCCGTTGCCCGGGGGCAAAGTCAAAGGAAGGTCAATACCGAGCCCAAGGTTCGGATAACACAGAAGCGGGTCACTCAAGCGGGATAAAGTTAGGAGTCAAGAATAAAAGTGTCTCAGAAGATGAATTCGCACACAAGCGCGACCAGCTCGAGCATGAGAGGCACAATCTGAGCATGAAATTAAAGAGCGTACAAGACGAGTACCAGAAGCTGCACTTTGAATTCAAGAGTTTGATGCAGGTGACACCGCGGAAGAGTGGGTCAATGGTATGATTCAGCTGAGGAACGGTTCAGAACGCTGGATGCAGAAATGCAAAAATAGTAAGAATAAAATCAGATCATTATCAAAGAAGCTGAAGGCCAACGCGACTTTCTCCAAAATGAGTTGGAAAGCAGTCTGGCCATGGAAGATATCCTGAAATCAAGTCTGCACCAGGAAAGGAATGAATCATAAGCCTTTCAAATGGAAAACACAGCACTCAAAGAACAGATAGTGGGGCTCGAAACTGCTTTACGTACCAGTAAGATCCGTGCTGGGGTAATGACCGTTAAGCTACAAAAGGCCGAGCAAACAATACAGGAGAAAGACCAGGATATGAAGATGATTACGACTCAAGCCCGACAAGTAGCTCAACAGGTAGCAGATTTAGCCGATGCAGCAGCACCAATAAGCCAGAATATGGATCCAGCATTGGACCGCGAAGGAAAACTGACGGGACTATTGAATGAGGTCAAGACATTAGGTGCTAGGGCTCACCGATATCTGTAAAACCCTAATACCGGATGTAATGAAACCTTTTGGTATGAATGAAAGATGTCCTATAGGGACAAATCATTTGCAGAATCAATGCTTTATTGTATTCATACATTGCATTTGCATCACATTTTTTTTGCATTGTTTTATCATCGCATGGCACTTCATCATTTAATACATGGGGTTCGATGGCAGAATTAATCAGAAAATGGAACGAATTGAAGAGTCGAGGCTTGACCAGTTGAAGAAAAAATCGAGAAAGAGCTTAAGAAGAAAGAGAAGATAAATGTCTTCAATACGAGAGAACTCTGCCTAGTCTCTGATTTGGTAATTCCTCCAGATTTCAAGATTCCTGGATTTGCGTAGTATGACGGAACCAGCTGCCCGAAGATTCACTTAACCATGTTTTGTAGAAAAATGGAAGGATACATGAAGAACGAAGAATTGTTGATCCACCATTTCCATGATAGCCTGACGGGACCAGCAGCAGTGTGGTATAACCGTTTGAACAGAAATCAAGTTAGGTCATGGGGTGACCTCGCTAATGCCTTCTTGGATCAATACAAATATGCTTTAGATTTAGCACCCTGTCGACAGTTTCTTCAGAATGAGAAAATGAGGCCAAATGAAAGCTTCAGAGAATATGCATTAAGGTGGCGATGTCTGGCGACCCAAGTCCAGCCCCCTATAGCGGAAGAAGAGTTGACTCCCCTATTTCATGCAACGCTTCCCTCTCCCTTCTTCGATGTGATGTTGGAGAAATCAAGAAACAAATTCGAAGATTTCATGACGATTGGAGAAAGGATAGAATATGCAATCAAAGAAGGAAAATTGGGGTCTAAGTCTAAGGACCGAATCGAAGATAAGATAGATAAGGATGGAGACATAAATGAGTGTCATCTCCAGGGTTCGCGTGGCCGTAAAAGAAGGAGACAGACTGACAAATCGGGGTCATCAAGGAAAATCCCTCGGACGAGTGCAAATTTGGAAGTGTTTGGAATATCTATCTCAGACATTTGGCCTCATCTGGTAGAGGGTCACTATCTTGTTCCTAGGCCGATGAAGAGTGCACCCTGATCTGTATGCCCATAGTTTTGACTCGAGTAGCACATGCGAATTCCATATGGGGGCACCGGGGCATCCCACCAAAAAATGTAGACCTTTACTGGATGAAATCAAGAAGCTGGTCAATGATGGAACCCTGACACAATAGCTGATCAAGCAATGGAAGACCAAGGATGAGAAGCAAATCTACATAGTGCTAAAGAAGCCATAGACGTCTCTACATTAAAATACCTTCCTGAAGTAATGCAGGGGATCAACTCTATGTGGCCCCCATGTGGCAAAGATCTTTTGTGATGGGGCATGTTTGTTGATTTTTATCTTCAATAAAGAACACATTTCGCAACATATAATGTTTTTGAAAGCGCATAGATATTTTCGTCGTTTGTAGGACACTGGATATCAATTGCAAGATGTGACATTAGATAGATGTCGTGACAACGATGATGTGTGATCTTCCCCACCGGACTCAGTCAAAGAAAGCGAGATTATTACTCTTTCGATGATATTCAAGGGACGAAAAAGCTCTAAATGTCAACCATGTAGAGTTGCTTGAAATTGAAACTCTAGGCATAATCTTCTAGGTAGTAAAGAAGAAACAAAACAAAAGAAAAAGAAAAAGAAAGAAAGGGAAAAAGAAATGAAAATGAGAAAATAATAATAAAAAGTACTCCTATGTTCAAACACAGTAATAGGTTTGTTCGGATAAGAGTATGGAAATTTTGGGGCACTCATTTGAAGCGATAGGGTGGAGATATATCATCCAATTCAAAAAACCTTAGCTTCATGAGTGATGGTAATATTTTCAAATCGTGACTATGCCGAGTAACTTGGGGCGGTGTTGTTTGCTCCATCGTTGTCCTCAAGACAAAGGATCAGACGAATTGATTTCCTCAAAAAATGATGAAAAAAACGAAAAAAACAAAAAAAAAAAAAAAAAAAAACAAAAACAAAAAATGAAAAAATGATAGGCGATATCATGGGAAAAATTAAGACTCGCACCACCCAGAACTTTATTCCTAGAGTAATATTTCTGCGCTCAAGTGGTTATACAAGCCTACCTTTTTGAGGGCGGAGTAAATAATGAGAATTGAGAAAGAGTAGTACTCTGCAGCAACACGGTAATCATGAGGATGAACCGAGTCACCAGGGAAGACCTCACATCTTTGAATTATCAAGTGGTTGAATCTAAGCCACTCTTGCACATGATATCCAGAGCTCCTATGCTGTGTTTTCAAAATCTTGTATGTTAATCTAAATGATACCCTCCAGTGGAACACCAATCAGCAAATTGACAAGTTAAAGCAACAAAAATTTCCATGTATTACTTCAGGGGTAAGATCCAGAACACAAGGAGGTGGATACTATTGAAGCCCCTAACCAGAAAGGACCTCACAATGCATAACAGAGGTACAAGTGTCAGACAGCTCAAGAACAAGAAGCGAATTCCAGCCACGATGCCTTGTTTGGTTCAAGAAAATGAAGGACGAAACATGGCAAGAATGAGCTTACAAAGTGAGGGGACGGTAAAAAGTAAACATTGAGTCTCCAAAGAATTAAAGCACAGAGATCGATGAATGGTGTCTGTCAAGAGGCAACAAGAAGATTGAGGTTAAGAAGCATTTCGCTCACCACGATGACGAAATTAACAAATACTCAGAATATTGGGTCAAAAGAACTAGAAGGTAGCCGAGCACGATCGAATGGGGCAATACAGAACAGAAAGAATAGTAAGAATCTCTGCACACACGCATGATATAATGTTTGTCGCTGAAGCGGACATAAACCCCAAAGAAGAAATGTGGGTGCTCGTGCAAACGAACAAGAGCAGATGCCCATTGAGCAAAATTTGACAGAAATGAAGATCAAAATTGAGCATACCGCAAAAGGAAAGGAAATAGAGAAATCAGAAGAATGACTTTTCAGGATATAAGATTAACAAAGAAAAAAGAAAAAGAGGAGAAAGAAATCATAACATTACATGCATCATATAGATAGGGGCATGTCAATTTTGCTTGTTCCTAAACAGTATTTGAAGAATTATCGAATAATTAACCAAAGTCCATAGAACAACACCATGTCGGCGTCGATCCAGATATTAAATCCTTTCGGTCATCGGTAAGTCCTTCGGGCACGATGTTAAATCCTTCGGGTCATCGATAAGTCTTTCGAGCGTGGTGTTAAATCCTTGGTCATCAATAAGTCCTTCGGGCATGATGTGGCAGCATATCGGCGTGAGTCCCCATAAAACAACAGCCATGTCGGCGCCGGATCCAAATATTAAATCCTTGGGTCATCGGTAAGTCCTTCGGGCATGATGTTAAATCCTTGGGTCATCGGTAAGTCTTTCGAGCGTGGTGTTAAATCCTTGGTCATCAATAAGTCCTTCGGGCATGATGTGGCAGCATATCGCGTGAGTCCCCATAAAACAACAACCATGTCGGCGTCGGATCCGAATATTAAATCCTTGGGTCATCGGTAAGTCCTTCGGGCACGATGTTAAATCCTTCGGTCATCGATAAGTCTTTCGAGCATGGTGTTAAATCCTTTGGGTCATCAGTAAGTCCTTCGGGCATGATGTGGCAGCATATCCGCGTGAGTCCCCATAAAACAACAGCCATGTCGGCGTCAGATCCAGATATTAAATCCTTCGGGTCATCGGTAAGTCCTTCGGGCACGGTGTTAAGTCCTTTGGGCCATCAGTAAGTCTTTCGAGCGTGGTGTTAAATCCTTGGTCATCATCGAAAGTCCTTCGGGCATGATGCGCGATCTTAGTAGCGTAGGTCCAAAATGGCAACAGCCTCGTAAAAAAAAAAGGGAACCTGCATTTTCAAGCCCTAGTGAAAGGTTCCATAGAGAGAAAATCCTAAATCTAAAATCTCAAAAAGAACTCCCAGTCGGAAAAATTCATCAGCGACGCAAAAGGTTTTATATCGGAGAAACCAGCGTTGAAGGCGAAGAGTTCTATATAGGAAGGACTCCAAGCTTTACAGTCTCGAAGTGAAGGGTTCTATATAGGAAGAGCCTGTAGCTCCAAGATCGGAAGGTGACGAAGCTCTATATAGGAAGAACTTTCGAGCCTAAAGATTCAGCCAAGGAAGAGCAGAAATATCCAAAAGAACACGTTTTTCCAAAGCTACAAACAGGGAAGTCTGATAAAAATGAGTGCTTATGAATCTTTGCTTTGTTTCCCATTTCATGAGAACAAGCAAAGAGGGGCAACTGTAATCACTCATTTTTACCTGTAAATACATATTAGTATTGCATGTATACTTATTATATCATATGTTTATTATTTGAATGAATGCTACTAATATATATATAATGTGTGGTGTGTGCATGTATATTATAAGCTATGTATGTATACGTATTAATGGTATGTGTGTCGCGTATGTATCTATAGAGTACGAGCGTATTTGTTTAATGTGTGTAGAGGTTATGTTAATTATGTGTATGATTATATATATATGTATGTTAGTATGTTACATTAATGTTTGCATGTGTATTCGTATGTTACACTTATATGGGTGTGCACGTGTACGTATGTATGTAATATCGTATTATTATTATTATTATTATTATTATTGGAATAATGTCTAAAATATAAAACCCAAATATTAATTAACAGACCAATCCAATTTATTACAAAAACCCAAAAATATATATTACAAGGCCCATATTGGCCTGACCCAGTATATTAAAAACCCTAAAAACTAAGTCTGATACCCCTCTTTTATCTTGCAGCCGCCGTCATTTGGGCCGTTGGATCAAGTCTTGATCCAACGGTCCAGATCAGTCCAAGATAATCCAGCTGGCGCGTGTGATGTCACTCTCCAGACCGCTGCACGCGCGAGACCGTTCATTATCCTCTGCCACGTGTCGTCATCTCCAGCAAGCACCACACATTTCAAGGCTCGATCTAGGCCGCACATTCCCCATGTAATCACAGCCGTTGGATCAGATCTAATCCAACGGCCGTGAGTAAATCCAGCCGAAGATGATGCTGCCACACTCTCTCCACGCCGGCACCACTCCGCCGTACCACCAGTCCAACCACCAGACGTGCAAAAGAGGCAAAAGAACAGATTATCAACAACCAAATCTCAGAAATATAATATTCTTTATCATTATTAGATCTACAAAATCGAAAAAAGGGGGACAAAAAAAAGGGGGGGTTCTGGAGATCGAAAAAAAAACAGTTGTAACGAGGGTTTTTTTTAGATCGAAAAGAAAGGAAAAAGGAGGGCTTTATTCGAAATTTTGTAAAGAGATTTCGAGAATCAAAATCAAAAAAAAGAATTTCAGAAGAAGGTTTATAACTCTGTTCTATTCTATTTTCTTCCTTAGTTTGAATCTCACAACCAAATCGTTTTTTTAGTTTTAAAACCAAAATCTTTGTTCTTGTTTCAAGCTTCATTTCGAATTAGTCAAGAACAAAAAGGGGAAATTCGAACCTTACCGGTTGTCCTAAGTTGCCGTCGTTCTCTTTGCTATGACGCCGAGTCGCCGGTGTAAGGCGCGTGAAGGCCGGCCGAGCACAGAAGTTCCATGGGGAGCGGCGCCGTCGAGGGAAAGAATGAGGGGATTGAGATAGATTTTTTTAGGTTATTATTTCAGTTTCTAATTGAAAGTGAAACCCATCTATTTTAAACCCATACGAATGAAACGACACCGTTTGGTGTGCCTCAACCCGCGGTGACCCGATAACCCGGGGATGATCCGCGTTTTTTTTTAAAATGGGTTAATTGCACGAGTGGTCCCCAAAATCTTTTCCCGCTTTAACTTCTGGTCACGGGATAATTATGTTTTTGATCCTTCAGTTTTCACGCGTGTCTAATATCGTCATTGTTTTGGCTTTTAATTTCTGTTTTATTTCAATTTGGTCACCTATTTATTTAATTTTCAGCCCTTTATTTGTTGTCATTTATAGTTATGCCATGCATGTCGCATTTGTTTTATTTCAGTCCTTATTGTCTTTGTTTATGCCTTGTAAATTATTAATCCATGCATTTTAGTCCTCTTTATATCATTACCATGCAATTAAGCACTAGTGCATTTTAATTCTTAGCATTTATTTACATTATGCTTTGTATATATCTTAATTCACGCACTATTATTATCACCAACATTATTATTATTGTTGTTGTTATCGTTATTGTTATTATTATTATATTTTATGTGTCAAATTAATATTCATGTATTTATGTCTGATTAGTGTTTTAGTATGTTGGTATTTATATGTTTATCGTATTATATTTATGTTTGCCATGTTTTTAAGTTTGCATAACGAATATAAATTGTCAATGCGGTGCCCTTTTATCCGAGCGTAAACGGGGCCAGTATCAGGCGTAGTGATAGTGGTTGGGCGTTTACTCTCGGATAACGAGACCCTTAAAATTAATTCGCAATTATGACCGAATTTTAAAATAAGCGTCACATTAATCCAGAAAATCCAATATTAATAAAGCGGTAATTATTAAAGTACCAACTTTTGGGCGGTGTGGGGGTGCTAATCCTTCCCCATCCGTAACCGACTCCCGAACCCTGTCTTTTTGAATCTCTGGTTTTATGGTGTCCGGCCTACCTAAGTGGCCGGTGGCGACTCCATTTTTTATGAGGATTTTTTTTGTAAACCCCAAGGAATAAATATTTTATATCCAAAAGAATCACAAACACCTCTCGAAAAACACCTTTAAAAAATCCTTCGAAAAACAATCGTTTTTATTTAGCGATGAGAAGTATCAGAAAAAAAGACATCGCTACAACAGTGTTAAAGCGTATCGGTAGGGGGTCAACGCAGTCAACGCTTATCAATACGGGATTAGCTGTATCGGTACGGGTTTGACATCCTTTAAATCTAGAAATCTGAAATTAGGCTTAGTGTATCGATACGACCCTTAGGGTATCGATACAATGTTAGTTAAATCTGTTATAAGGCATAAAAATAGTTTACAAATTAGTCATTAATAACTATACGGTCTAATTGATTAGGTTAACGATATCCGATAGTAACGAAATATTACAAATTAATAATTGGTAATTTTAATTACAAGTTGGTAATAAAGAATTTGGATTAGGATCGCTAATTTATGAAATTGCAATTTAGTCCCTAAGTTTGTAAAAGTTTAAAATTAACCTCATATTGAGTCAGTAATTGATAATTAGGTTCACTAAGCCTTAAATAAAAATATTAGAACTTCTGAATAAATTTTTGACTCTGATGAAGCTTCCGATTTCTCAATATATTTTTCGATAACGCTTTCCGTCCCGATCCTCTGCCAGACCGGAAAGGAGGTGTTACAATCACCAACTGCATATTGAATCTCCATACGCTTCAAATCTGCGTAGGATTTCTGGTGATCCGAAGCTATTTTCAAGCGATCACAAATGAGTTTCAATTTCTCCTTCGCATCCTTTAACACATCAGGCAAAGAGACATAATTCTCCACAGCCTCCGCCCAACACAAAGGCGTACGACACTCCCTACCATACAAGGCCTCATACGGTGCCATTTGTATACTAGCCTGGTAACTATTATTATAAGCAAAGTCCACCAAAGGCAACTGCCTCTCCCAGGTACCTTGGAACTCAATGATACAACACCTCAACATATCTTCCAAGACATGGATCACACGTTCAGATTAACCATCCGTCTGAGGATGATACGAAGTACTGAAACTTAACCGTGTAACCAAAGCTCGATGCAAACATTCTTAAAACCTCGCTGTAAACCGCAAATCTCTATTTCAAACTATGGACTTAGGCACATCGTGCAAACGCACAATCTTGGCAATATACAAATCTGCCAACTTATCCAAAGTATACGTCGTATGCACAGGCACAAAATGCTCACACTTCGAAAACCTATCAACAATCACCCAAATGGAATCCTTTTTAGTGGGCGTCAACGGTAATCCAGACACAAAATCCATGGTGATTATTTCCCACTTCTATTCCGGTATTCTCAACGATTGCAACAACGTGGAAGGAAACTGATGCTCAACCTTAACACGCTGACACACCATGCATCTAGCAACAAAATCAGCCACATCTTTCTTTAAACCAACCCAATAGTACTCTCCCTTCAAGCCTTGATATATCTTAAGACTACCGGGATGTATGACAAAAGAACTAGCATGAGCCTGACAAGATAATTCGCCTCAACTCATCATCATTAGGCGCCACTATCCAATCTTTAAAACATAACACCCTATCAACATTAAAATAAAAATCTGTTGGATTCTGATCCATGATATCCTTAATGTGCGGCACCAACGCATCATCATAAGGCTGTTTTTCTTTAATCAATTGTGACAAAGATGGCTTTACTTGCAACTTGGCCAACAAACCTCCATCCTGCGTCACACTCAACCGTGCAAACATCACCTTTAACTCCACTGCAACTTTCCTACTTAAGGCATCAGCTACAATATTAGCCTTTTGCTAGATGATAGTCAATTATCAAATCATAATCCTTAAGCAACTCCAACCATCTACGTTGCCTAAGATTCAAATCCTTTTGAGTCATCAAATATTTCAAACTCTTGTGATCGTATACACCACGCACTTCTCACCATCGAGATAATGCCTCCAAATTTTCAAAGCAAACACAACTGCGGCAAGCTCAAGATCATGGGTAGGATAATTACGCTCATGCACCTTCAATTGTCTAGATGTATAAGCTACAACTTTTTCTTCTTGCATCAATACACAACCTAAACCAACGTACGATGCATCACTATAAACAACAAACTCCTTACCCGACTCTAGTTGAATCAAGATAGGAGCTTGCGTCAAAGCCTCCTTCAACTTTTCAAAAGCTCGCTGCCTATCCTCCGTCCACTCAAAATGTATATTCTTTTGCAACAACCTGGTCAAAGGAGCAGCAATCTTCGAAAAACCATCCACAAACCTACGATAATAACCCGCTAAACCAAGAAAACTACAAACCTCCTTTACCAACTTAGGTAACTTCCAACCCATCATTGCCTCAATCTTATGATGATCAACCTGAATTCCTTCAGCTGACACAACATGCCCAAGGAAAACAACCTCCCTAAGACAAAACTCACACTTGCTCAACTTAACATACAACTGATTATCCAACAAAACCTGAAGCACAATTCGCAAGTGTTTATCATGATCTTCCTCAGTACGAGAGTACACAAGAATATCATCGATAAACACAACCACAAATTGATCCAAAAACTCATGGAACACCCGATTCATCATATCTATGAACGTAGCAGGGGCATTAGTCAAACCAAACAGCATCACCAAGAACTTGTAATGCCCATACCTCGTACGAAAATTAGTCTTAGGCACATCCAAATCCTTTATCTTCAACTGATAGTACCCAGACCTCTAATAAATCTTGGAAAACACCAATGCACCTCTAAACTGATTAAACAAATCATCAATCCTTGGCAAAGGATACTTATTCTTAATCATCAACTTATTCAGTTGCCGATAATCAACGCACATCCATATTGTGCCATCCTTCTTTTTCACAAACAACACTGGTGCACCCATGGCGAAACACTAGGCTGAATAAACCCTCAATCAAGCAACTCCTAAATTTGTGTCTTCAATTCCTTCAACTCTTTCAGAGCCATACGATAGAGAGCAATAAACACTGGAGCTATATGTGTATACAACTCAATGCCAAACCCAACCTCTCTATTCGGTGGCAAACTAGGTAATTCCTTCAGAAACTCACACACTGTATGGATATCCTAAACACGCACTTCCTTTGATCCCAGATTCATCACATAGGCCAAGAATGCCTCACAACCTGAATCCATCAAACGACTCGCTTCTAGAGCCGAAACAATATTGGATAAGAACCTAGCATTCTCACTCACAATTACTACCTCATAATCATCAGCGAGTTTCAAGGTAACTCGCTTAGTTTCAAAATTAACCACAGCTCTATGCTCGGTCACCAATCCATACCCAGGATTACATCAAAATTGAGAAATGACAACTCCATCAAATCAACCGTAAACATATGACCTTGAACAATCAAATGAGATCTTCCAAACAAACTTCTTGTAACAACCGTTTCACCGAAAGAACTAGTTACTTGCATTCCCATATTTTACACCTCAATATGTATACCAAGCAAACGTGCATGCTTACGCAAGATATATAAATGCTTAGAACCAGAATCAACCAAAGAAAACAACGACAAAGATTGCAAAGTAAATGTACCTACAATCACATCAATGTCGTTGCGTCCCTCGCGATATGCGTACATCCTCGTAGAACCTCCACCCTCAGGTTGAATAGCAACAGTATAAGCCACCGTCCTCAGACCCTCGTCCCTGCGCTGAAACTGCCCTCAGCCACGACCACAGCCTCGCTGTGGTGCAACTACAGGTGCCTTAGCCTATCCACCACCAACCAACAATGGGAAATCGTGCCTCAGATGATCGCTTGATCTACAACTTCAACAAGAGTTAGCAACAATAGTAGCAGGAGCCTATCCTTCACGAACCAAACGCGGACAATCCTACCTCATGTAATCACACGATCCACGCCTAGCACTACCTCCACGTCATCTCGAATCAGAGCGGTACCTTTTATCACGACACTTCTTATACTGACCACCACCAAAACTAGAGTATGTAACTCTTTTCCTGAGCCAGAACCACCCACACGAGATGATAAACCCAAGTTTTTCTCAATATCTTTCGTCTTTGTAGCCAACACATCAAAATCTATGTAAGTCTTCACATCTTGTACCAATTCGTATCGGAATCGGTCACATCGATGCCTCTCATCCGATACCAGCTCAAGAGCATACTATCTCAATCGAACAAACTGAACCTCATACTCAACCACATTCATACTGCCTTGACCCAAAACCATGAACTCGCGTTTCTTTTCATCTAAGTATCTAACTCCCAGATACTTCTTTTTAAAGGCAACTGGGAAAAACTCCCAATCCACATCATTAGGTTCCATGCCCGCAGTTACAGTTGTCCACCAACTATAAGCATCACCTTGCAACAGGGATACAACACATCCTAACTTACAAGCGTCATTACACCCCATTTGATCCAAAATATGAAGAGTACTAGCCATCTATGCCTCAAATGCCTCGAGTGCCAACCCACGGTACTCAACTCCTCCCAAACTACAGAGACGTTCCAACGGTAACCATGTTTGCCCAACAGCTAGTGTTGGCACATGCGCTCTAGCAACAACATCCTGAAAAGCTCAAGTCATCGCTTGTTTCAAAAGCGCTAATCACCCAACACTGGCCCAGCTAGCGCAGGTGGTGCTTGCTCCACATTCTTAAATGGAATAGGCGGAGGGGGTGGCAACCCTCCAGGAGGTACAACATCCTCATGATTTCCCTGCCCAACGACAACATCAATCGTACTAGATTGCAACTCTCTCATTGGTCCCATCATGCTAAAATATGTAAGACATGATAATATATCAAAACAAAACAATCAGGCCAGCTTTAAGCAAGGATCCAAGACTTCCATTTCAAATCAAAACATTACAGACTATAGTAATAAGGCAATGTGTTCCCAAAACATACCCCAACATGGCATATAGCAACCAACGTACATATAACATTCACCGTGCATAGCAAACAACAAGGATAAACTAAATATAATATTCCAACAATCATAACATCATCCCACTTATCACAAACCTGACTCTGATACAACCAAATGTAACCCCCTCGACCTAGCCTAGTCACAAGACCGAACCGAGTGAACTATATTGGGTTTGCCAAAACAAACCCATAAAAATTAACTCGAATTACGTCTTTTTTTTTCTTTTTATCTTATATAGATGCAACATATTAACCTATGGTGTGCATACTGAAAGTGGGTGAAAACTCAACTCAATTGGGCATCGAATCGATATCCAATTGCTCGTAATTACAATTAGGAACCAAATTGCAATTCTGGAAAACTCAGGGACTTAACTCATTTTAAAGTTACCAATCCTCAATTAAATCAGGTTTCATGCTCACATGTCAGAAATCAGCTCAAATTGATCATTCAAGCTCATGCAATTGGATACATAACATTTAGGGACCAAAATGGAAGAAATAGAAACGTCCAAATATCTCAATAACTGAATTAATAGCTGCCCGTATCAATACACGAGCAAGTGTATCGGTATGCTTTGGCTTTTCTTAAAAACTAGATTCCAGTGGCCTAAATTCGTACTGATACGTCTATGGCATATCGATACGCCTTGCCAAAATGCTCTTGCCTGTACCGAAACACTTCCTAGCATACCGAAACACACACCCCAAAATAGCTTACCGTACTGATACAGAAACACGCATATCGGTATGCTTGGACCTGTAATGTCCAATTTTTATGATTTACCAAGCTTTCTAAGATACCATAACATTTTAACATACTTCTAACATAATCACAACATTACCAAGGATCAATCCACAACAGCTTATCACATGATCACCAACAAATCATGACATTATGCTTCAATTAGTAAACAAGAGGCATGCTTCCTAAAAACCAAAACATCCCAAGCATGAATTCATAAATCCAACCAATACCAAGCATTAAAGGCCATTTACAACCCAAACACAACATAGCAAACATGCTAAAATAGGGAGTTTATCAAAACGCCTCCTAAACCAATAATGAACCCTATTGCCTTTATTACTACATGTCTAAATTGAAATCATACTTTCAAATCTCGAAGTCCTTGGTATTCACTTGCTTGTACACTGCCTTGTAACCTTTAAATCTCTGCATTGATTGACAAAAAGAGCGTAAGAACACAAGGCTTAGTGAGAATTGCTCAAACCACACACCATCAATGCATTTTTAAACCATTTTCCAAAACCACATTGAAATCACCATTTCAATTATCATTTAAAACATCATGCCTTGAAAACCATGCACTTAACACTTTCAAAAACCAACATATTAAGCCATATGCAACATGTATCATGGATCAACAACATGTCCCAATGCTAACCCTCAATTTAAGCCTTCCCATGCATAACAACCATATGCAAAGCTTAAAGAGTAAAACATGTATAAACCAACATTATACATAAACTTCCATCAACATGATACATCAACAATTATATTGGCTTTCAAGTGATCATAAACCAAGTTCCACTTTCACAAAATAGTTCATCAGATACACAGATTCAACAAGTGTCCTCTAAACACTTTAAGCCATCTCAATCGGAATTATGGTATGATCACAACTGTGGTACACTCACAACCGGGTACAATCACAACCCTGAGGACACCAACCCCAATCATTGGTTAGACGCTTAATACACTAACGAGATTTTTTGATACCATATAACCTTTCAACCGTTAGGGTACTTGGATGGAGTATTCGGTACACCCTATGAACCCCTCAACATCCAAGGTGACTTTTTTTTATAGTTCACTATCAATCCTATGGCCGACCAACTATATCCGATAACACTTTAAACCACATCATTTTCCAATATAATTCATTATTAACCATGTACCTCCATGTTTTTAAAGCAACATATCAAAACCATTTTCAATGCATTAGCCCAATGCATTCACAAGTATTCCTCATAATTACATGGATCATTTACCAATGCATCCATCATCAAAATATGATCAAAAAATATATAACACACTTGAAAACATGCTTAAACAATAGGTACATGTAATTCAAAACAAGTGCATAAAAACCATTTCATTAAAGCACGGTCGAGAGAGAAATCCCTTTATACTTACTTCTGAGTTTAAACCAGAATTTCAAGATAAGTTTAAACTCCCATAACCACCTTTAAACCATTTCAAAGTTGAAATTCACGTTCTCACTCACCGGCACGCAAAGTTTTAATCGTCGATGCGAAAACAAGCGTCTAAAGATTCACCGACGACCTTATGATCAGTCTCTCATGTTTTAATCATATAATAACAGAGGATTAATGCATCATCATGCATTCATAATCCCAACAACACCACCCTCAACTTTGCCTCACAAACATCTATCAACCGCCTTCCAAAAACAACCGAAAACACCTTCCAATTTAACCTAGACATAACCCAACCATAATCTAGCATTTCAATCCATCAATTAACATCAATTGACATTTAAAAACAATCCAAACCAGTACTTATATCTCCAACAAACATTAAACCTCCACAACTCCTCAAAAACACATAACTAGCAACCTAAGAAATTAGAGATTCACATAGCTTCGAGTTTCCAATGTTAAAACCAATCTATTAACATTATATAACATCAAAATCTCGATTAAAACCAATCAAAAACTCAGTAAAATAGATCCAATTCAAAAATCACATAAACTCGTCAATTAAACCTTGATTTAACCATATTTCATAATTAAATCACTAAAACTCATTAGAAATCATTTAAAAGGAGTCAAAGAACTTGGGAATTTCAATAAAGAACCTTATATTAAAGGAGAAAATGAAGCTCACCTCCAATAGATTGCTTTCCCCATTAATTGAGTTGATTTACATGAGAAAACAAGATTAAAACAATAAGGCTTTAATAGAAAACCATCAAGGATCCATTTGAAATCAAAAGATTAGAGAAAACAAGAATTTACCTTAAGATTTTGAAGAAGAAAAAAGTGTTTGGCTGGAGAGAATTTGAGAGAAAATCGTTTTAGAGAAAGTTAGTTACGTGAAATTTGTTTAAGCAATTAATTATAAAATTAATTCTCCCAACCTATTTATATCTTCCAAAAATCTTTTAAAATAGCCAATTAAGGGATAAAAGTATGATATTAGACTTTGGCAAATATCTCCTTAAGGATTCAAAGTTTTGACCCCTTTTACAAAACAGTCATCAAAATCAGTTTTTCAACTTTTACATTTTAGTCACTAGATCAAAATGTCCGATTTCGAAAGCTAATTTTCCAAAATTGGCTTCACCAAAAATATCCATATATTTAATAATGATTTTTAGATATTTTCCCAAATATTTCCTCACTCGAAAATATTTAATTCAATTTTAATCCCAAATCCGTCTCAAATCTCTAACCCGGTCCACTAGATCGTCTAACTAGCCTATAAACCGCTAGGCCCAAAACTGGTGCTTTAAAATTAGGTGACGATATACCATATCACTAAATTGTGAAGATATTTTATTTCGTCACTTATAAAATGAAATTATTCTATTATTTACGGAAGATCAATGACGAACTTTTATATCATTTGGTGACACCTTTAATTGTCATTGAATATAAACTATACAGTGATGTTATACAATAGTGTCACTATATGTTTGAAAATATATGACGAACATCGTGACATCAAATTTTATGTCACTAAATACAAATAGTAACGTAAATGAAAGTTTCAGTGAATATTTTAAATGCCACTAATAAACAAATTTGTTATAGTGTACCTTCCCATTAAATGCATCAATATATAAACATTTAAGTGCAAACACCATAATTCCCTAACTATATGCAATTACATGCAAAATACTCCTAAATGTAACTATATGAGCCTAAACAAATACAAAAGCTAAGTAAAAAGGGTACAAAAAATAGATTATCTACACATTCATCAAAAACCCCCACACTTGAACTATTGCTTGTCCTCAAGCAATACAAATCTAGACCTAAACTAAAGACAAGAACCTAAAAATAGTACCTATCATTTCCAATGTTCCAACTAAACAAAACTAAGGACAAAAACAACCTATTGTATCAAAGGTTCCAACTAAGCTATGGTTTCGAAAGTTCTAAAACATGTTGCAACATCAATTCAATCCTCAGGAATAATAAATATATGCAAGGTAACAGAGTTCATAGATTTGTTCCTAGGACCAATTGTATTGTATGTGCAGTTAATGTTGTGTCGCATGCAATCATCACTTAATGGCCTTAGAAAAATTTAAGGATTGCTCTCTATTGTTGCCTTAGCATTTTCATCTTCTTTTAAGCACATTGTTTTACTCCCTTAATTCTTTTTAAGTTCATTAAACTGTATTCTTAGAGCTTCAGCTTATCACGATTACTCTTCAAGCCTGAAGATAGAGTGAAGCAAACAACCCATATCCGAGCCCTACGAGTAGGCTCATCCTATGAAGTCTTTCATTCACTCTTATGTTATGTTATCGTTGCTACTAGGGAAAGTTAAATGGAGCAAACACAACTCACCTAGTGTACTAAGCTAGCAAAATGCATAGAAGAGTGTTCCTCAACAGTTTTCTTCTGACATCGATTTTTCATTTAATTTTCATTATTTTCTTGACTTTTTTGGAGTTTTAATTAAGCCTTTTATTGCTAGATTTAGCATTGAGTTCATTAACATCAAATTATGCTTTGGCATCAGAGAGTCGAGCTAGAATTCCCCTAAGGCTTCTAAAGTTTTTAGGTAGTATGCAACGTGTGAGATAAGGCTACAACAATTTCAACCCTAGGTTCAAATCACGAAAGCTCTTAACACATTACAAAACATTAAACACATATTCATCATATGAATATCATTATTAACACAACAACAATTTCAAAACAAAAGAACCATAGCAAAGGGAACCCTCAAAATTTTCTAGGCTATTTACAATCCTAATTTAAAAAAAAGTTACCTAATTTTTACTTAATATGTACATGGGATAGTACTCCCCCAAACTTGAGAGAAGCATTGTCCCCAATTCAAAAAGAAAGAAAAACAGAAAATAGAAAACATCCAATGAAAATGTAAAAGAAAAGAAAAGAAAGTTACCTAAGAAGTTATCGGGGTGGTGGAGAGGGTTCTCGGATTATGATGCCCTTGCCTTTGTCCTAAGAAGACTTTACCTTCTTGGCACAACGGCTAGAAGCACCAGCAGTAGTATCTAGTTGCTTCCTTTTGCGTGGCAAGGTGGTGGGTGTGCTAGCATCTTGGTCTCACCGCTATTTGGTTATGCAATAGCGGTAGTGGCAACAAGGGCGACAAGAAGGTGTAGAGGTAGCAGTGGGAATTCCACCCTAGAGTTAGGAATGAGCTCGTTGAAAACTGATCGCTCAGCCATGTCCCATTCTTAAATGTATTAGAAGTAATGCCCTAAAAAGCTAGCAATGGTCTCCTAAATAGAAGGGCTAAGGTTCGGAGTGGGGGCAAGGTTGGTAAATGTGTTGGCTCGGCCACCAAGGCCCTTTAGTTCTTGCACTTGAGAAGCCAGGCAACAGGTTAATCTTTCAAGGGTCTAATAGTCTACCCATTCATCTACGCTGACTCTCTAACAAAGGGTTATGATATGGTTGCGGAAAGTCATGTCCCTATACTTTAGCTTCGAGGCTTCCCTTGCCACATCCCTAAAACCGGCCTAGTCAAAATTTAGTTCCGATGACCAAAATTTTTGAATCCGATGTGCAAAATGTTGTAATAGTTAACCTTTGTACCCTTCATTTATAATGAAATCACATTTTGGTCCCATTTGAATAGTTTAAGTATTCCTTGTATGAAATTCAAAGCCAAATTACAAATTCTGAGCTAGGCGTACCGATACGATCAAGCCAGTATCGATACGGTCTAACTGTCAATAACTAATTTACTTGTTTTAGCAAGGGTGTATCAATACGGTCATGAGTGTATCGATACGAGTCCCTTGTTTTGAATTTTTTTAAAGCCTAAATTGAAGAAAAATGGAGTAGATGGTGATTCACCTGCTTATTGCCACCCCTTCACATGGGATTCCTCAGATCAATAGAGCAAATGATTATCCTATAGCCATAAGGGATAACATTTGAAAGGATTGTAAATTTGGCTTAGCAAACCCTTAAAGGAAGGTACGCTTCCTATTGGTTGCTAAGTAGGTGAGTTAATAATTAAAGTTGGCTCCCTTAAAATGAATGAGAAAAATAAAGCTTTCATCTTTTGCCTTTGACCTCCTGAACTTCAAATCTCACTGTTGTCTTCTAACAAGCTCACAGCACCATTTCCATCTTCAAGCTTGAGCTAAGCTAGCACCTCGGTGCAACCTTCGACCTTCATTTAATTTCGATACTCCATTTGAAAGCCCACAACTCGGTGAGTAAAACCCTATATCAATTTGTTGACTCCATCACTTGTTGAGGTTTAATTCCGAAATTAGATTTTCTATGTTCAAAGGAAAGCCCATGAACTAGAAAGTTAATTTTGATATCCTGATGTTGCCTACAAGCTTTGGTAAGCTTGCAGTATGATTTGGAATCCATCGAATGAATTCTAATGTAACTCCTAATTTTGTGCTAGCTCAAATAGTGTAGAAGGATCCCTTGTCATCTCCAAAGGAAGCTAGGCACAACGGAGTTGTAATCCGAGAACCTCGTAATTAAGGTGAGTGTAATAGTGTCAAGGGATAGGCAAGGAGCCATCCCGATGCATTTGTTTATGTTATAATTGCATTTTGTTTAAAGGCTCACATAAAGCAAACATGTGTGGATGCTAACGGCTAGTATGGTAAGTCTTCGATACGATCGATATGGGTAAGTTCATGTAGTATGTTTGAAATATGCTATATGTGAATCTGATATACATATTCAATGAATATTCTATATGTGAATTTGATATGAATATGCTATATGTGAATCCGATATGAGTATGCTATGAATATGTTATGATATGATACGTATATGATATGATCCGTTATATGGAGTAAAGGCTCAATTCTGATTCTGATATGCTATGGCCTACAGGCATAAAGGTAAACTATATTATGAAATATGTGTAACCTTGGACATTTTTGAGTTTTGGATACAATTGGCATGCCATAGGGTTATTTGAGCTTGTATAAGTAAGGGATTGGACTACGGTCTGGGCTACGGCCTATATGTGGGGGAGATAAGGATGGATTGTGTAAGGGATCCTATCCGGAGCTACAACTCAAGGCTACAACCTATTTTACGTTATATGTGGCTACGACCTATTTTTAGATATATATATAGTGTAAAGGGGAATTCACGTATCCATTTGTTACATTGTCCAAGGGAATTAATATGTGTTAAGCCTTGCTATGGTTATGTGAAAGTATGATAAATGACTTAAGCATGAGACTTATGTGATTAATAGTGTAAGTATGATATTTGAGAATGATGTTATGTTATTCATGTCATTTAATTGATTTGCGTTTGTTATGCTACCTCACTAGGCTATGTAAGCTTACCAAATGTGTGTCTCGTGCATTTCAGGATCCTAAAGTTTTCTGGACATCGATCGTGTATTTTGCGATTGCAAGTCACTCACTCTGTAAGCATATGTATGTTTACTTTTGTTTCCAAACTCCTAGTAAGGTGGCATAAGGCTAGATAAGTTGTAATGACCTATTTTGGTGTGCCTGCATAAGCCTAACAATGTCTAGGTGATGTATGTGCATGTTGGTGTGTTTTGGACTTAGCAAACTAGTTAAAATGGGCCTTAATGCACTAAATGGTAAAATCCTAGTAAACAAATTCGAAATGCTTTAAAAATTTACATACTATTAGAATTATTGTTTGTTGGATTGCTAGTAAAATTTGGTAATATGTGGACAACATTTGCTAGGTCGATTCGATTAAAAACCAATAAAAACCTGTATTTATATGTCAGGGAGTATCGATACGGGTGATGGCGTATCGATACGACCCTTGCATAATTGGTCTGGTCAACCTTAGTGAAACATGGCGTATCGATACGGTTTGGGCATATCAGTATGGAATTTGGTCACTGGAATTTGGGATGAAAAATGGTATCAATACGATCTTAGAGCGTATTAGTACGGGGTCAACGCAGTCAGCTGTATCGGTACGGGCTTAACATCCTTTGAATCTTGAAATCTGGAATTAGGCTTAGCATATTGATACGGCTCTTAGGGCATCGATACGGTGTTAGTTAAATCTGTTATAAGGCCTAAAAACATAATTTGGATGGTTTACAAATTGGTCACTAATAACTATACCGCCTAATTGATTAGGTTAACGACATCCGATAGTAACAAAACTTCACAGATTAATAATTGGTAAGTTTAATTACAAGTTGGTAATAAAGAATTTGGATTAGGATTGCTAACTTATGGAATTTGCAACTTAGTCCCGAAGTTTGTAAAAGTTTAAAATTGACCCCATATTGAGTCAATAATTGGTAATTAGGTCCACTAAGCCTTAAATAAGAATATTAGAACTTTCAAATGAATTCCTGACTCTGATTAAGCGTCTGACATCTCAATATGTTTTCTGATAACACTTTTCGACCCGGTTCTCTACCAGACCGTGAAAGGGGTGTTACAGTTATTGTATCATAGCCTAGGTTTAGTTGATTCTAGGACTAAACCAAAGCCTATTACGAGCCTGTATGTACTTATACCACCTAGGAGTTATTTGTTTATGATATATGTGGCTTGCAGCTTACACGATTCAATTTTTTTGTATAATTAGATCCGAATATGTCTGCGCCTATTGATAGACGTGCTGTAAATGAACCCAATCCTGGTTCCTCCTAGACTTAGAGGGATAATCTGTGGCCCGAAGCAAGGCCTGAACAAGTGGGGTAGAATGACCCACCTCATCCTCCGCCAATACCTCCGGCTCAGTATGAGTATTTGCTATCGATGGCCGACAAGATCAAGCAAGTGGTTGTGTCCCTCCGGCAAGAACCACTCCCTCAGCCTGCTGAGGCAACTCTATCTGTTTCCCAAGCCCCTATCGACAAGCTCACATAATATCCAGTTTATACCTTCACTGGCCAGGACTTGGATAATCCCGAGATCACGAAATACTGCCTGAAGAATACCCTGAAAGTGCTGAACAAGCAAATGAGGTGCCCCGAGGAGCACAAGCTAGAATATGCCTTGGCTTTAATCGCCAAAGAAGCACAAAGTTGGTGGGACTCCATGACACTTACCGTGCCTAAGCACAGGATTACGTGGGACTTCTTCCTTCAAGAGTTTCATAAAAAGTACATCATTGACCATTATATCGCTGAAAGGTGTAAGAGATTCCTCCATATGAGACAAGGTGGAAGACTCGTGGAGCAGTACATCCATGACTTCTGCACGTACACAAGATATGGTACTGAGATCATCCGTACGAAAAGGAGAAGTGCCGAATGTTCATTGACGGCTATTGTGACGAATTACGTCCTCTCTTCGTTGCTCTAGAGATAGAGGACCTCGAAACGCTTGCCAACCAAGCCATTTCTACTGAAGCCTCCTAGAAGAATTCTAAAAAGAGGAAAAGGAATCAAGCCCGATCTGATAAGAGATTCTGTGATGATGCAAAGCCTCTTATGCCACAGAAGAAGGGAAGGCAGTGGGACCAGAAGTCTGCCACTTTTTAGCAGTTTCCACGATCTGGCTATCTGCCACAATTCCAGTCTGCAGAAACATCTGTTGCTCGTAAAACTTCAGTGGATAATACGGGTGGTTTCGTGAAGGGTTCTCAAATTCCTTTGTGTAACTTCTGCCAAAAGAGGTACCCAGGGCAGTGCCATAGACAATTTGAATCATGCTATCTTTATGGTGAATCTGGCCACTTCATCAGACAATGTTTGCAAAATCCAAATGCCCCTACTACCGTGGCTTCTCAGAATAATCCTAGTAAGGGAAGATGAGCAAAGCAGATGTAGTGTGGATCCGCGGGGAGACCTCGCAACACCAATGCCCCTCCGGCTAGTCGTGACCTTCAGACTTTGGCCCAAATGTACTATGTTTGGGGTCGTGAGCAGGAAGATGATCCTAATGTGGTTATAGGTATGGTGGAATTATATTCTGATCTTATTTATGCTTTAATAGATCCGGGCTCTATGCACTCTTTCATTAGTGAACCTTTGATTGCTAAGTATGCTTTAGAATCTGAACCTATTGCTTCTGAGATGGTTGTTTAGGTGATAGTGTGGTTATTCGATAGGTTTGTAAAGCTTATACTTTGAGGATCCAAGGGATCCCATTTCCGACCAATCTGATAGCCCTGCTCTTTCACGAGTTCGACCTCATCCTAGGCTTCGATTGGCTAGCTGAACACCAAGCGTGGGTGGACTGTTATAAGAAGAAGTTATATCTCTGTAGACTCGGCAAGGAAAACATAACCTTGATGAAATCTGAACCCGATCCTAAAAGACTCTTATGTGTGCCATAGAGTCTAAAGAAGATCCAAAGCTCAAGAATGGTCCCATAGTGAAAGATTTTCTGATTTGTTCCCCGATGAACTTCCGGGACTCCCTCCTACCCGTGAAGTGGAATTCAGGATAGAAGTGCAACCTGAGACTACTCCAGTTTCTATTACTCCGTATAGAATGGACCCGGTGGAGTTAAGAGAACTAAAGGCCTAAATCTAAGACCTTTTGGATAAGGGGTTCATCCAATCGAGTTTCTTACCTTGGGGAGCACCAATTTTGTTTGTAAAGAAGAAAGATGGATCAATGCTCTTATGCATCGACTATCATCAATTGAACAAGGTGACAATCAAGAATAAGTATTTGTTACCAAGGATCGATGATCTATTTGATCAATTGAAAGATGCTTTTGTATTCTCAAAGATAGACCTTCGATTCAGGTACTATCAAATGCTAGTGAAAGAGTCTGATATTCCAAAGACTATCTTTCGTACTAGATATGACCACTATGAATTCCTAATAATGCCATTTGGGCTTACGAATGCACCTGTAGCCTTCATAGACTTGATGAATCGTGTGTTCCGACCTTATTTAGATAAGTTTGTGGTGGTGTTCATAGATGATATCCTGATCTATTCAAAAGACGCCAGTACTCATGAAGAACATCTTCGGATTGTGCTTCAAACTCTCCGGGAGAAGCAGTTATATGCCAAGTTCAGCAAATGTGAATTCTAGCTATCCGAAGTATCCTTCCTAGGCCATGTGATCTCTTATGCAGGAATTCAAGTTGACCTAAAGAAGATTCAAGCAATCCTTGATTGGATTCCTTCGAAGAATATTGGAGAAGTTCGTAGTTTTATGGGCCTTGCAGGTACTACTGTAGATTCGTTAAAGGTTTCTCACTGATTGCTGCACCCTTGACAAAGCTTCTCCATAAGGACACTCCTTTTGTGTAGATAGTAGATCAGCAAAGGAGTTTTAATCAGCTTAAGCAAGTCCTTACTCATACTCTTGTTTTGGTGCAACCCGAGTCGGGTAAAGACTTCACTATGTACAGTGATGCACCCCACCTGGGATTAGGCTGTGTATTGATGCAAGAAGGAAAGGTCATTGCCTACGCCTCACGTCAGCTCAAATCGCACGAGCTGAGCTATCTAACACATGATCTAGATTTAGCTACTGTTGTTTTCGCCTTGAGGATTTAGAGACATTATCTGTATGGTGAAAAGTGTTATTTGTACACTGATCACAAAAGTTTGAAGTATCTTTTGACTCAGAAAGATTTGAATATCTGTCAGCGTAGGTGGATGGAACTTCTGAAAGATTATGACTTGGTTATTGATTACCATCCTGGTAAAGCCAACGTCGTAGCTGATGCTCTTAGTCAGAAACCTATTCCCTCTACGAGACGTTTGAATGCTCATTTTCGACTCAAGAAGCATGGTAAGTTGTTGGCCGAACTGAGAGTTCATTCAACCATTGTATCCCGAATCAAAGCACTCCAAGAAGCCGATGAGGAGTTGCAACCTCTCATTGCTAATGTCAAGGATAACACAGATCCTGACTTTGCTATGGATTTCGAAGGCTTGTTATGTTTCCGCAACTATATCTGTGTGCCCAAAGATTATGATCTTCGGAATCAGATTCTAAGTGAAGCTCATTCTAGCCCTTTCTCTATTCACCCGGGAGCTATCAAGATGTACAAAGATCTAAAAGAGATACATTGGTGGTCTGGTATGAAGAATGAGATCACAAACTTCGTAGCGAGGTGTTTTACTTGCCAGTAATTAATCTAGATTCATTAATGATGATATGCGTATGGTAATGATATGTGTGATCTGGTTGGAAAATCTTGGGTGACAAATTTTGTTTTAGTTAATATTTCATAACGATAAGGGCTATTAAATCATGCATTTTTGATAACTCAATAGTACATTAATCATAGATCAAAATTCCTCCAATAAGTGGAACTATGCAAACTCAAAATCTAGTTAATATTTCTAAGTGAACGAAGCAAATAATAGAGTCTTATGTTTTGACGTAGTGACAAATATATATGTGTGAGAGAGTTCACATGCTTGAATATAAAAGTTTAATAGAAAGTTTTAATTTATTCCGAGATTTGACTGTGTGTTGAGCTATGACATCCTTGTTGCTTGATTTTTTTTCATCAGTAACATTCTCTAATCCGGGTTTTCTTCTAGACCGGGTAGAGGGTGTTACAAATTGGTATTAGAGCTTAGGTTTAGTCGATCCTCGGACTAAACTGAAGTTCATTGTGCGTTTGCATTGTGCATGTGCCACCTAAGAGTGAAATTTATTATATGTACGCACGATCAATGTCTGATTAAGATTCTTATTTATGTTTCCTGAATCATTAGAAGTATCGAGAATATGCTTAAGACAGCATAATAAGAACTCAACCAATTTGTCCTTCAATGGAGGAAGTACAGAATGAATCAGAAGAACAAGATTTTTTAGAATATTTAGAGAAATTCTAAGGTTAAATGATCAGTTCCAAAATTCAAACTGCTATGACACGAGGAGTATCTTCGTTAGTTCAACTCAAAGAAATTCGAGGATGAATTTCTTTTGAGGGGGGAGATTTGTAACATCCCCAAAACCGGCTTAGTAGTATGTTATTAATTTAAGTGCCTTGATCCATTTAAAATCTAGATTGAATTATGGATCTAGGACTAAATTGTTAAGAAAGGTAAATAAGTTACCACTTTTAGAAGGGACTAAACTGAATAAAAGGCAAAACACCTTGTTTGCATGCTAAACCCAAATTCTTCTATGGTCATCACAAATGTCATTAGGAGAAAATCCATTTGGATTATTGTGGGTAATAATGGAAAACCAAACCCTTGTCTTCCTTATCTTCCATGCTTGGACCGAATGCTCTCATGGAAAAAGAGAATAAAGTGTAAAATTTAAGTGCGAGGAGGAGAGCACTCAGAGAGATGAATTAATCTAACCTTCAATTCATATTCTTCTCAAAGAAAGCTATCTAAGAAGGTAATCATCCTTGCTTCCTTTATAACCAAGCAAAATTCAAGGTTAAATTGGTAGGATTGTGTAAGCTTAGTTCGAATGGTACAAGAATACTTGAGAATTTGTGTTTAGAATTAGGTTTTGAATGTGTGTTGCTTGATTGTGTTATGGTTTATGTGTGTTAGACGAATGAAGGAAGATGATTAGGAATGTATATAATGTTCGAATGGAAGGATTTATACATGTATGAATCTATTGTTCATTGTAAATGTGTTATGATATAGTTGCTTCCCTGTTTCGGTTAAGCCTAAACATTTGATAGATTGTTTGTATTTGAATAAACAAGAAGATACATGAAGCGAAACTCTTTTGAGTATATTTATATATACGGTTTCGGGAATGGACAGTTAGAATATGTCAAAAATAAGTCTAATGTGATTATAGTAGATTTCAATTAGGTTGAAATAAATTGTTTATGAATAAGGAATTATGTTTAAAACTGCTTCCATTGATTGTTAAATCTATCCATGAACTTGATTAAGATAGATAGAGCAAAATTTTTGTATAATCAAGCCTTAAAAAGCTGTTTTGAATCATGGTTGGAAGTGTTTATATAAGTAACATAATTTTTGTATATTAGGGTCATAAAAGACTGTTTTTAAAGTAAAATTTGTAAGATTTTCAAAACAGGGCAGAATCACTTAAGGTTGGAGTTTAGAGGATTGTTTTATGCAATTAAGGTGTAATGGTCGAGTCAAGGCAGAACTGTTAATTTATGAAATAAAAAGTATCATTTTGAACAAGTATAAGTACAAGAAAAATGTGTTAAAGGCTTCCATGAATGTTCATGAATGAATTAGGGCTGTTTTAAGGTGACTAAGTATATATGTTAATGGCCAAGGATTGCTTGATTAATGTGTGATATGTGTATGAATAATTATTGGACTATTTTTGTATCATTGAAAGTACGCGTCGGCTGTTTTAGGTACATACATGTGATCTTGTGAAAGTTTGATTGCTTCGTATAATTATAAGTAGTATGAGCTGATCTGATTATGTGCTTAAAATCACATGGAATGTTTGACGTATAAACATACATGTATGAGTTGTAGATTATTTTGTTTATCTAAAAACATTAAGAAATCAAATTGTATGTGTATTCATAAAGGCAAATATGTGCAATAGAATTATTGGTAAATAGATTATGTTGGTATTGATGAATTGTTATTTCAATTAGAGGTACATTCCATGATGAAAGAGTGAGTATTGACATGAAGGCTAGAAAAGGAAGCAAATTAGGAGTGTGAAGGACTGTGTGGATTCAGGTATCCCGTAACTTTGGGATAACGGGTGAGAGTAGTTAAGTCTTGGGATAGATTGAAACTATCCCAAGCATGTATTCATTGTTCGTCTACGATATTGTCCTTTATTTTTTTTACCATACAGATGCTACTAAAGTTTGAATCTTAAGGTTTGTTCCATGTTACAAGAGTAATTGTGGTTGTTTGCGATGTGACTATTGTGAATTGTATAGTTGATAAAAGAACCCTTGCTATTCATTGTTAAGGTTCGAACCTTTAAGGAAAAAAATATGGTTGGAAATGATTGATTCATGCTGTGATAAGCTTTAATTGTGTAAGAATAAATAATGAAAATTACGATCACTCTTTCAAGAATATAAAGTGATGATAAGTTTGAACTCCACTGAGAACTCCACCTTCTTTCCTTGAATGTACCCATTTGACTGGCCTTGGTTGGCGAATGAAATCCTCCCAACCCTATGTGGTTAAGATGACGCGTATGGTTGCGTCAAACTATTGCATGTCTTATCTCAACATAAAAAGCTATTGGTTAGACTATTGCTGACTTGAAGTGTATAAGCCCTTCTTTGTGTATGCATAAGATTTTGCTTGTAGATGATCACAACAGCTCAATTGAACCACAACGAAGACTTAATCCAATTATGAGGACTATGATTATGAAGGAGATCATTAAATGGCTTGACGCTGGAATCATTTACCCTATCTCAGATAGCTCGTGGGTGAGTCTTGTACAGTGTGTGCCAAAGAAAGGAGGCATGACCGTGATCAAGAACGATGTCAATGCACTCATTCCTACCAAAACTGTTACTAGATGGTGGATTTGTATTGATTATAGAAAGTTGAACAAAACCACGAAAAAGGACCACTTCTCGTTGCCGTTTATTGACCAAATGTTTGATAAGCTTGCAGGGAAACCCTACTATTGCTTCCTAGACAGTTACTCCGGATACAACCAGATTGCTATTTTGTCAGAGTATTAGGAGAAGACAACATTCACATGTCCATATGTCATTTATGCCTTTCTCCGAATTCTCTTCGACCTATGTAATGCCCCAACAACTTTTTAGCATTGCATGATGGCCATCTTTTCAGACATGGTGGATGACTTCCTCGAGATTTTCCTGGATAACTTCTCTGTCTATGGATACTCTTTTAATCATTGTTTAGGCAACCTTGAAAAGGTGTCTGAGGGTATCGTCCGAGGACACCATATTTCAGACAAAGGTATTGAAGTTGACAAAGCCAAGATTGAGGTTATAGAGAAGCTTCCACCACTAGCTAATGTCAATCCATTCGAAGCTTCCTTGGCCATACTTATAACACCCCTTCCTCAGCCTGGTTGAGAATCAGGTTAGAGAATGCTACCAATGAACGAAACGATGATCGATGTGGTAAAATTTCAATAAAGTGCAACACTTAATCAATTTTATATCCTTCAATCATTACCCAATATCGAATTTAGCTCAATTTATCCCATTGTAACAATGTCTAATCAATTAGGACCAATTCCTAACTTTTAGAAGTTTTAGGGACCTAATGGTAAATCTAACAATTTAGGGGTCTTCTAATGCAATTAACTATACAATACTGAACTTCAATATGTTAACAGCGTTCCTGTAAATTTTCATGTTATTCCGATATCTTTTACTTGTCCAAATAGGACTTACTATATTCAGTGACCATTCTATAAACATTTTAAAACTGGGTTCAACACCTTTTAACATAATTACCTAATATCGATACGGATATGCATAGATTCATGCTTAGGCTTAAATGACCAAGGCTCTGTATCGATACCACTGAGGCTGTATCGACATGAGTTGACCAAAGTTGACTTGTTTCGATACACTTCCAAGGCTGTATCGATACCTTTTAATGCACAAACCTTACTGTCAAGATCTGTATCGATACACTTAGACCTGTATCGATAACCTATGAAGAACTCGATCCTGGGTAGGCTAAATATGCAAGGCCATATCGATACAACTTGACCTGTATCGATACGCCCTGCACTGTAATGCTAGATTTTAGCTAGTTTTTATTCGAATTAACTCACTAAACGATGTCCAGTTGCAACGAAACTTTACCAATAACATTTCAATACTATAATATACTTCCATGCCAAATTTTAAGGTTATTCAAATCCATTTACTAGGTTTTCACCTTTTGGAGCCAATTATGCATTTTTAGTCACTTTTAGCCTTACATAAAAGTTATTTTAGAACTATTCAACCTTGTAAAAAGCATAGGCAAAACATACACATCCAAAGTGTCATGAGTGACTAGTCTAGCTACTTTGCCACTGTTCAAGGAGTTTATAAGGACAAATTGCTTTAGTCTAGCTTGTTTGTGACTTGTTAATCCTCTGACTTCTCCGATCCAGATCCAACATTTCGATCAACCTAAAATGCATGAGATGAAATTTGCCTAGTGAGGTAGTCACAGCTAAATGTCAATATCAGTAAAATGAATTCTAAATCTGGTCTCCACAATAACAATGCAATGAATCATTAATAACAATGCAATGATCATGTTCAATAACAATAAATCCATAATTCAACAATGGCCTTGGATCAAATCGGAATAGTGGATACGCGAATTCCTACACCTCGCCAAATCAATGAATGATCTAGTCCTTTTGCCTCGCCAATATAACCAATATCACAATACATCCTTCTGCCTCGCCAAATCAATATAGGTCATATCCCTAGGACCGTATTCCACCCGTACTCTGAGCTCAGGAATTTTATGGCATGCCAATTGTATATAATGTCCTTCGAATCCAAGGTCTGGTAACAATATCAATGATCAATGTTCGGTAACAATGGCAATGTTCAATGTCCTTATCAATAATCAATACTTCAATATCAATATTTAATAGTCATGACAACAAAAGTAGCAATGTTCAATGATTCAATGACAATATCTATGTCCAATGATTCTTTTTTAATATTTTGATGACAATGACAATATCGATATTAATGCTTGATGACAATAACTATAACAATGGCAATGACAATACTCCATAATCAATATTCTATATTTCCTTAATTCAATGGCTATCATAATTATATTATCAATCACACCATCAAAATCTGATGTTTCGATGCTACACTTACCGATGCTTACCAAGGTATCCTCTAAAAAATGCGATGCAAAATCCCTTCACAATAGGGTTAACAATAATAAATTCGATAACAATGAAATCGGGAAAAGCACCTACTTAATCCCGAGACTCCGACTACACTCACCTCGATATTCTAAAGCTTTCAAGGCTCTCGGATAGTAATCCCTTTGTTTCTAGCTCTCGTTGGTGATGATGGATGTTCTTCTTCCACTTCTTGAGCTAGGATAAACAATAGGGAAATATTTAGGATTTGTAATACGATATTGAAATCAATATAACGATATCAAAAAAACTATCTAAACTCAATATAGACAATATCTATAAGTTATCTATTGATAGCCAAAACCCTAGTTTAAGATTACACTCAATATCTCCATGGATTTCGATAATAGTTTATGGGATTATTCTTACTCGTTCAATAGTAATGATTCGATATCGATAAACCAAAAGAAAACTAAGCTTGAAGTCAAGCTCCAATGGAGGTGTGAGCTTAGTTGAAGATGATGATGAGAGGTGCTTGCTTGTTTTAGAAGTTGGGTTAGTCTCTCCACTTTTTTTTCCTTCCTTTATTTGTAATGAGCCGATGGCTTTCCTTCATATGAAGGAAGCTCATCAACTTAGCCCGCGTGTGGGTGATTATAATTTGAGGAAGGGCTAATTGCAAGGTTAGTCCCTCAACTTTCCATTCCTTTACTTGTACCCCTAAAATTTCAATTTCTATAATTTAGTCATTAAACATGTTTTCAATACTTCCAATAAGGTCCTTAGACAATAATTCGACTCATTTAGAGTCCAATATCGATACATTTGACCTTGTGGTTGAAGTCAGCACAATATTTAGACAATTCTGATGTAGGGTTTCTGATCGCCGAACCCAATTCTGACTAGGCCAGATTTTGGGGTGTTACAACTCCCCCTTAAAAAATTTCATCCTCGAATTTTACCTACATCAAAAAGGTGAGGATATTGCTCTCGCATTGTTTCCTCCAGTTCCCATGCTGCTTGCTTAGCAGTGTGGCTCTTCCATAGTACTTTAACCAATAAAATAATCTTGTTACGAAGTCTCTCGACTTCCCTTGCAAGAATTTGAACCGGTTCTTCCTCGTAGTACGAATTGGGTTAGACTTCCAGAAATTCAGACTCAATGATGTGTGAGGGATCATGGATGATGGTAACCCATTCCTCAGTTTCCCAAAGTAAGTCAGGGCCCAACACCTTGCCTTCACCAAGTTCAGACCAACACAATGGAGTTCTGCATCGTCTGCCATATAGAGTTTCATAAGGTGCCACCTTGATGGAAGCTTGATAACTGTTGTTATAGGAAAACTCGATAAGAGGTAAGATTTCTCCCAAGAGCCTCCAAAATCAGTGATGCATGCTCGAAGCATATCTTCCAAAACTCGGATTACCCTTTCTAATTAGCCATCAGATTGAGGGTGGAAAGCAGTACTAAGATTAACCCTGGTGCCCAGAGCTCCTTGCATCGACCTCTAGAATCAAGAAGCAAAACATTGATCTTGATTGGAGATAATAGAATGAGGTACTCTATGGAGTCGGATGACTTTCTTGATATACAAGCCAGTTAGTTTGGAAAGACCATAGTCCATTCGGATCAGTAAGAAATGTGCCAACTTAGTAAAATGATCCACAATGATCCAAATGGCATCATGTTTAGCTAGAGACAAGGATAAACCACTAACAAAATCCATAGTGATTTTCTCAAACTTCCATTGTGGTAGGTTGTTTGGATGCAATAGGCCAGTAGGAACATGATGCTCAGCTTTAACACGCTGGCATGTGAGGCACTTGGACACGAATTCAACTATGGCTTGCTTCTTGCCCAATCACCAATAAAGCTCTCGTAGGTCCTTATACATCTTCACCAACCCCGGGTGGACAGAGAAAGAGCTCGAATGAGCTTCCTTGAGAATATCGTTGCAAAGAGATTCATTGTTAGGTATGCAGACCCGATCACGAAAACATAAGAGCCTTTTAGAATTGATTATGAAATCAGGATTATCTTGGAGTTTAGAAATAATATCTTGGAGTTCGGGGGCCTTGATCTTGCAATGTCTTGATCCTTGAAATAATGGTAGACTGAACTTGAAGCTCGGCTACGAGACAACAATGCTTCTGAAGACGGAAGTGAGCATTGATAGCTTGAGGAGCTACAATACAAGGACTTGCAATGAGTCGATGCAAGAATCATCACATCAAACTTAATTGATCAATAACAACACTTACCAGGCAAAGGTTTACGGCTGAATGCATCAGCTACAACATTGGCCTTGCCCGGATGGTAGTCGATGACAAGATCATAATCCTTGAGGAGTTCCATCCATCTCCGTTGTTGAAGATTCAAATCATTCTGTGTCAAGAGGTACTTGAGACTTTTATGATCAGTAAAGAGGTAACATTTATCTCCGTAGAGATAATGCCTCCAAATTTTCAATGCAAAGACAACTGCAGCCAGATCTAGATCATGGGTGAGGTAATTCATTTCATGTGGCTTTAGTTGCTAGAAGAATAAGCAATGACTTTGCTTCTTGCATCAATACACATCCTAACCCGAGATGTGAAGCATCACTATAGACAGTGTAGTCTTTTCCAGACTCGAGTTAGGTTAGAACTGATGCATGAGTCAAAACTTGCTTCAATTGATCGAAACTTCTTTGTTGTTCCTCGGCCCAAACAAATGGAGCTTCTTTTCTTAACAACTTAGTCAATGGGGATGCTAACATAGAAAATCCTTTGATGAATCTTCTATAATAGCCAGCGAGACCAAGGAAACTTCTTACTTCACCAATGTTCTTCAGTGGAGGCCAATCAACAATGGCTTGGATCTTTTTTGGGTCCACCTGGACGCTCGAAGTTGATACAATATGCCCAAGGAAGGCAACTTCAGTTAGCCAGAACTCACATTTAGAAAACTTGGCATATAATTGTTTCTCCCGAAGAGTTTAAAGCACAATGCGAATGTGGTTTCGATGTTCAACATAACTCTTGGAATAAATTAAGATATCATCAATGAACACCACTACAAATTTGTCAAGATAGGATCTAAAAACCCGATTCATTAGGTCCATGAAAGCTGCTGGTGCATTGGTTAGCCCGAAGAGCATCACCAAGAATTCTTAGTGACCATATCTTGTACGGAAGGCAGTTTTAGGCACATCACACTCCTTAACTCTCATTTGATAATATCTAGACCTCAAATCAATCTTAGAAAACATAGTGGCATCCTTAAGCTGGTCGAATAGGTCATCAATCCTTGGCAATGAATACTTTTTTTTGGTAGTCACCCTGTTCAACTGCCGGTAATCGATGCATAGCCTTATAGAACCACCATTCTTCTTCACAAAGAGAGCCAAAGTTCCCCAAGGCGAGGAACTTGGTTGAATAAAGCCTTTATCGAGCAAATCTTGAATCTGGGCTTTCAATTCCTTTAGCTCAATAGCTACTATTCGATAAGGTGCAATGGAATCTGGGGCGATTCTAGGTTGCACTTTGATGCCAAATTCAACCTCACAGGTTGGGGATAAACCCGAGAGTTCATCAGGAAAGACATCGAGAAATTCACACACGGTATCAACATCCGATAGCTGAGGCCTATCCTTGGCTTCCAAAGTCAAAGCATACAAGGAAGGATTTCTTGAGCTCATCAGCACAATGCTCTCCTTGCCAAGGCCTCAAAGATATAGTTTTCTTTTACTACAATCTACCCACGCTTGATGCTCACTAAGCCAGTCTAGACCCAATATAAAATCAAACTCATGAATCGGTAAAGCCAACAAGTTGGCCACAAAAGGGATCCCTTGAATCACCAAGGGACAATTCTTATATTCAAGGCTTATGGTAACACAATCACCTAGTGGATTGGTTACAGAGATTCTCGAGGCTATTGGTTCACTAGTCATTCCATGCTTCCTAACTAATTTAGTGCTTATAAAGGAATGTGTAGAGCCAGGATCAATCAATGCATATAAAGGATGAGAGTACAGTTCAATGATACCTACAATGACATCAAGCTCATATTCTCCTCCCTGCTCCTCACATGATACATATGAGCAGGAGTCTTGGATTCTTGCTTACTCGGTGCCTTGCCAGAGCCACTAGGTCTCCTTGTAGCTCCCGATGAACCTTGCCTTGACCCCTTACCTCTAAAAGACTGAGTAGGGGTTGCATTACTTTCCGGTGTAGCAGTAGACTTTGTTGCACCAAGAGGACAATCACAGATGAAATGACCTTGTTCTCTATAGTAGAAGCATGCTCCAGTTTGCTTACGACACTGACCTGCTGGCTGCCGCTTATGACAATAGTTGCAAACTGGATTCTGTAGACTTTGATTGGAGCCTCCAGTGCTCTCAACTAAAGCCGTCATAGCAAAATATTGTGTTACAGTCTGAGGTCTCTCAATGTTCCCAGATCGGGAAGGCTGTGATTAAGTATTCGGTTTAGGGCTTTGTACTTGCCCTTCTTGTTCCACTTGGGAGGTCGAGGATCATCTCTGAACCTCTTCTCAGATTTGCTAGATTCACCCGATCATTGAGCCTTCTGTACAGCTTCAGTGGCCTTAACTCGGTTTACAAGGTCTTGGAAGTCGGTGATACCCAAAGCAGTAAACACAGGGCGTGGTTCATTGCTAAGTCCAGAAATGAACATCTTGTATTTGTCTTCCTTCTTCTTGATGTATTCTGCAGCATACTGACAATAGTTGCAGAAATCGTGGATGTACTGCTCGATAGGTCGACCACCTTGCTTCAGATGAAGGAAAATACTACGCCTTTTTGCAAGGTAGTACTCACTAATGTACTTGTTTCAAAATTCTTAGAGGAAGAATTCCCAAGAGATAGTCTCTTTAGGAATGGTAAGAATAGTGGTCTCCCACCATTGAAGTGCTTCATCAGCTAGCAATGCAAGGGCACACTCCAGCTTGTGCTCATTAGAACACTACAACTACTTGTTTAGAATTTTCAATGTGTTGTTCAACCAGTACTCGATAATCTCAAGATTATCATCATCTTCACCAGTGAAAGTATATGCCTGGAGCAATGCCAACTTGTCAATAGGGGTTCGGGCATATTGGACAACTGCTGGGGTAGGTTGCACTACCGTCTCAGCCCTCATGTACATCATAAATAGTTTGAACATATCAGCCATGTTCCGATAACACTCAGCCTGAGCGTTAGGCAACCACAGCTTGACATTCTAAGGTGGGGGATTAGATGGATTCAATGGGTCTCCCCTTTACTTCCTCACCGTGAGTCAATGACCCGGTAGTAGGCTCGTTAATATGAGCTTGATTAGTCTCAAACATATCTAAAACATACAGAGATTGAGTTAGTCAACAAGTCACAATATACACGCCACACAACTCTTAGGTGGCAAAGTAGCACAATAACAATATAATAAACTTCGGTTTAGTCCTAGAATTGACTAAACTCTAGCTCTGATACCACAAATATAACACCCCTTCCCCGGCCTGGTCGAGAACCGGGTTAGAGAATGCTACCGGTGAATAAAACGGTGATCGGTGCGGTAAAATTTCAATAAAGTGCAACACTTAGTCAATGTTATATCCTTCAATCATTACCTAATATCAAATTTAGCTCAATTTATCCCATTGTAACAATTTCTAATCAATTAAGACCAATTCCTAACTTTTAGAAGTTTTAGGGACCTAACGATAAATCTAATAATTTAGGGGTCCTCTAATGTAGTTAATTATACAATACTGAACTTCAATACGTTAACAAAGTTCCTGTAAATTTTCATGTTATTTCAATATCTTTTACTTGTCCAATTAGGCCTTAATATATTCAGTGACCATTCTGTAAACATTTTAAAACTGTGTTCAATACCTTTTAATAGAATTACCTAGGTCTCTATCGATACGGATATGCACAGATTCATGCTTAGGCTTAAATGACTGAGTCCATGTATTGATACCACTGAGCTGTAACGATACAGGTTTACCAAAGTTGACATGTTTTGATACACTTCCAAGGTTGTATCGATACCCTTTAATCCACAAATCTTACTTTCAAGATCTGTATCGATACACTTAGACCTGTATCAATAACCTATGAAGAACTCGATTCTAGGTAGGCCAAATATGCAAGGCTGTATCGATACAGCTTGACATGTATCGATACGCCCTGCACTGTAATGCCAGATTTTAGCTGGTTTTTATTCGGATTAACTCACCAAATGATGTCCAGTTGCAACGAAACTTTACCAATAACATTTCAATACTATAATCTACTTACATACCAAATTTTAAGGTTGTTCAAATCCATTTACTAGGTTTTCACCTTTAGGAGTCAACTGTGCACTTTTTAGTCACTTTTAGCTCCACATAAAAGTTATTTTAGGATTATTCAACCTTGTACAAAGCATAGGCAAAACATACACATCTAAAGTGTCATGAGTGACTACTCTAGCTACTTTGCCACCGTTCTAGGAGTTTATAAGGACAAAGTTCTTTACTCTAGCTTGTTTGTGACTTGTCAATCCTCCGACTTCTCCGATCCCGACCCAACAATTCGATCAACCTGAAATGCATGAGATGAAATACATTAGGCATAATTTGCCTAGTGAGGTAGTCACAACTAAATGTCAATATCAGTAAAATGCATTCCAAATCTGGTCTTGACAATAACAATGCAATGAATCGTTAATAACAATGCAATGATCATGTTCAATAACAATAAATCCATAATTCAACAATGGCCATTGGACCGAATCGGAATAGTGGATATGCAAATTCCTATGCCTCGCCAAATCAATGAATGGTCTAGCCCCTCCGCCTCGCCAATATGACCAATATCACAACACATCCCTTTGCGTCACCAAACCAATATAGGCCATAGCCCTAGGACCGTAGTCCACCCGTACACTGAGCTCATGAATTCTATGACATGCCAATTGTATCTAATGTCCTTCGAATCCAAGGTCCAATAACAATATCAAAGATTAATGTTCGGTAACAATGGCAATGCTCAATGTCCTTATCAATAATCAATACTTCAACATCAATATTCAATAGTCATGACAACAACAATGGCAATGTTCAATGATTCAATGACAATATCCATGTCCAGTGATTCTTTTTTAATATTTCGATGACAATGACAATATTGATATCAATGCTTGATGAAAATAACTATAACAATGGCAATGACAATACTCCATTATCAATATTCTATATTTCCTTAATTTAATGGCTATTATAATGATATTATCAATCACACCATCAATATCTGATGTTTTGATGCTACACTTACCAATGCTTACCAAGGTATCCTTTAAAGGATTCGAGCAAAATCCCTTCATAATAGAGTTAGCAATAATAAATTTGATGAAAATGAAATCGGAAAAAACACCTAGCTTAATCCTGAGACTCCGACTACATTCACCTCGATATTTCAAAGCTTTCAAGGCTCTTGGATAGTAATCCTTTTGTTTCTAACTCTCGCTGGTGATGGTGGATGTTCCCCTTCCACTTCTTGAGCTAGGATAAACAATAGGGAAATAGTTAGGATTTGTAATACGATATCGAAATCAATATAACAATATCAAAATCATTATCTAAACTCAATATAGACAACATCTATAAGTTTTCCATGGATATCCAAAACTCTATTTTAAGATCACACTCAATATCTCTATGGATTTCGATAATAGTTTGGGGGATTAAGCTTACCCGTCTGATAGAAATGATTCGATATCGATAAACCCAAGTAAAACTTAGCTTTAAGTCAAGCTCCAATGGAGGTGTGAGCTTAGTTGAAGATGATGAAGATAGGTGCTTGCTTGTTTTAGAAGTCGGGTAAGTTTCTTCACTCTTTCTTTCCTTCCTTTATTCCTAATGAGCCGATGGTTTTCCTTCATATGAAGGAAGCTCATCAACATAGCCAACGTGTGGGTGATTATAATTTAAGGAGGGGCTAATCGAAAGGTTAGTCCCACAACTTTCCATTCCTTATACTTGTACCCCTAAACTTTCAATTTCTATAATTTAGTCACTAAACAGGTTTTCAATACTTCCAATAAGGCCCTTAGACAATAATTCGATTCATTTAGAGTCTAATATTGATGCATTTGACCTTGAAGTCAAAGTCAACACAATATTTAGACAATTCTGATGTAGGGTTTTTGATCGCCGAAACCCAGTTCCAACTAGGCCGAATTTAGGGGTGTTACAATACTGGTTTCTATAGAAAGTTCCTCAAAGACTTCTCCAAAATCTCGAAGCCTTTATGCTTATTGCTAGAAAAGAATAGAAATTTTGATGACCGATGTCGTGCAGTATTCGAAACCTTGAGGTAGGAACTTATTTCTGTACCTTTTGTAGTACCCCTGATTGGTCACAACCATTTGATCTTATGTGTGATGCTAGCGACTACGTCATTGGTGTTGTGCTTGGTCAATGCTGAAACAAGGTTTTTCATGTCATATACTATGCTAGTTGTACCCTTAATGAGGCACAAGTTACTTACACTACCATTGAAAAGGAACTTATTGTTATGGTTTTTGCATTTGATAAATTTAGGTCATATTTAATAGGGACTAAGGTTATTGTGCATACTGATCATTCTGCCATTAGATGCCTAGTAACTAAAAAGGATGCTAAACCTAGACTTATTAGATGGATATTACTGTTGCAAGAATTTGACATCGAGGTAGTTAATAGAAAAGGTATTGAAAATCAAGTAGCCTATCATCTCTCTAGGCTTGAGAATGCATGTGATACTGATGTTGCATGTGATATTAAGGAAGAATCCCCTGATGAGAAACTTTTGAAGGCCACGACCTTGTCGTGGTATGCTGACATCATTGACTTTCTTGTTAGTGGAATTTTTCCTTGTGATCTTAAGATCTAGTGAAGGAAGAAATTCCAACATGATGCACGCTACTATTATTGGGATGAGACCTACCTTTTCAAGCAATGTGCTGATTAGATGATCTGGAGATGTGTACCTGAGGAAGAACAAGAAGACACTCTCTACCATTGCCACTCTACCCCGTGTGAAGGACACTTTAGAGGACAAAGGACTATTGCAAAGGTCTTAAAGTCTGGATTCTATTGGCCAACTTTTTTCCAAGATGCCCATACATACTACAAGGAGTGTGATAAATGCCAAAGAACGAGAAACATGTCTCGATAGATACCATGAGTGCGATAACTTCTCATGCAAGTCATCCTTGAAATTGAAATCTTTGACATTTGGGGCATTGATTTCGTGGGACCATTCTTATCCTCGAAGGGACAATTGTACATCTTACTCATGGTAGATTATTTGTCCAAATGGGTGGAGGCTATTGCTACAACCAAGAACGATGCAAACATTGTCCTACGGTTTTTGCACAAGAAAACCTTCACTCAATTTGGAGTCCCTCGAGCCATTATTAGTGACGAGGGTAAACACTTCGACAACAAGTTGATTGCTAACACATTGCGTCGAAATGGAGTCAACCATAAGATAGCCACATCATATCACCAGCAAACTAATGGACAATCTGAAGTATCTAATCAAGAAATCAAGTAGATTCTTGAGAAGGTGGTTAAGCCAAATCATAAAGACTGGTCCCTGAAATTGGATGAAGCCTTATAGGCCTATCAGACAACATTTAAAACACCGCTAGGCATGTCACCCTATAGACTTGTCTATGGTAAAGCATGTCAATTACCGGTTGAGCTTGAGCACAAAGCCTTTTGGGCTATCAAGAAGATCAACATGGACTATCAACTAGCTGGAGAAAGACGATTTCTTAAGTTGAATGAATTAGATGATCATCGGCTGGATGCTTATGAAAATGCCAAGATCTACAAAGAAAAGACTAAAAGATGACATGATGCTAAACTAATGCCCAACATTTTATTGTGGGTCAAACAGTTTTACTCTACAAATCTCGCTTGAAGCTTTACACTCATTCGTCTGGCCCATTCCAAATTGTTAAGGTGTATCCATATGGTGCTATGGACATCAAGGACAACCCAATCTTCAAAGTTAATGGAAAACGATTGAAGGCCTACAAAGGAGCACCGATTCATCATGACAAATCTTCAGTCATATTACTGGATGTTTAGTGAATCTGGTCCCATCCTTTAATTTTATGCACTTTCAATTTTTGCATTTAATTTTATGCATTACTTTATTTTATTAGGTTTAGGTTTTATTTAAGGTTTGTTTGTTTTTTGGCAGTTATTACAAGGAAAAGAACAAAGGGTTGATGTTCTCCTAGGAATCGAGAAAACAAATAGGTTGAATATTGGCTTTTGGTCATTCAATGTAAGGATATTCCATTTTTGCCCTTCACCACACCCCAAAAACTCACCACACGTCATAACCCTATTCCACAGGCCGCTTACTTCCACTTTTCTTCTAAGCGAGGCTATCAGCATTTATTGTTGATTTTCCTCGATCACTCTAAAAACCCTTTGCCTCCCTAACCCTCCATATACTTTGGCCCACGCATCCTCATATTAGATAACCAAATTGATCTTCTTGCCAAAGAAACTTTTCATTTTCCTATGATAATCTCCAAATTTCTCCGACAAGTTCTCAACTCACAATGACACATCAAATAAGAAGCCTCAGTCCATCTTCTTCTCTTTCCTTCCACCAGTCATCCTCTGAATTCTTCTCTGACTTCAACTCAGACTCTTTCGCAGAACTACCGACACCACTCTGCAACTGACTCCACTCTGCAACATTCAAGCACTGATATAAGTCCCTAAAGAATCAAGAGCTTCTTCTAGAAGAATAAATGGCTCGGTCGCCCACCTTCACTCCCATATTCGTCGGTGAGGAGCTAGTCGTCATAGGCTCGCATGGTTGGGAGGTGTTCTCTTGACACTAGGGCCAATCAATGTTGATTGTGTACAATATTTTTATACTTACTTTGGCCAACACGAAGATGGTTGGGTGTTTTTTCGAGGTATAAAGGTGGAGTTTACAGTAAAACTTATTGCTCACCATTATGACCTAGAGATGTCAAACAAAATGCACTCTAGGTTTGTAGCCAACGCCACCGCGGCAACAGATACTAGGATCCTAAGAGACCTTTTTCTTTTTGGAACCACTTGGGAAAGAACACTATCCAATGCTAGGGTAATGCGATGACAGGACCTCACCCCAACCACCAAATTATGGGTGAGGTTCATCAACACAAGTCTCCTACCCATCAAAAATCAAACTACATTCTCCCTTCGACAATCTCTTATCCCCCACTACATTCTCAAAGGACGCAAGATTGAGCCGTACGAGCTTATTTATGGAGCCATTCTGGAATAAGCGGCGTTTAGATGAAACACCAGGAAATTACCTTTTGCCTAGACTCATCACAACATTCTGCCAAGAGGCTAGAGTGACAAAATGGGAATTGGACAAAATTCTCAAGGCACCTTTCGTATGGTTTCCTTAAGAGGTATGTGCTATCAAGAACTCACTGCATACGCATGCGCATACGCCTGCACCTGATCCTACCACCTGACAGAGACAGCGACCAAATACTAAAGCTGGTGCTTCCACCTACCCTACTAAGAAACCCACGTTCGCCCAGACAAAGGCAAGGGCATCGTCATCCGAGAACCACCTCCCCAATAGATCTCTGAATTAGTTTTTCTTTTCTTTTATTTTAGTTTCTCATTTTTCATCTGCATATTTGTTTTTCTTTTATTTCTTTTTTGCATTGGGGAAAATGATCATCTCAAGTTTGGGGGAGTACTATCCCATGTATATATTAGGTTAACTTTAGGTAAAATTAAAAAAAATATTTTTAATTACTTGTAAATAGTCTAATATGTTTTTGAAAGGTTCTATTTGGTATGATTCCATTGATTCTAAAATTGCAGCTGTATTGATCATGATTTCCTATGATTAATCTATGTTTAATGATTTGCAATGTGTTACGAGCTTTCGTGTTCTGAAGTTAGTGTTGAATCTGTTGTAGCCCTTAAAACACATGTATGAATTGAATGCTCAATGTACCAAAATAAAGGCTTAAACACTCTCTGAAAAATTAAGAAAATAATGAAAATTAATTGAAAACTCGATAATATAAACACAACTTTTGAGGGCCACTCTTCTATGCATCTTGCTATCTTAGTACACTAGGTGAGTTGTGTTTGCACCATTTAACTTTCCTTGGTAGGAATGATAGTACTGACATAAGTGTGAATGAAATTCTTCACGGGATGACTCTGCTCGTAGGGCTTGAGGATGGGTTGTTTGCTCCAGTCCATCTTCAGGTCTAAAGAGTAGTTGTGATCAGCTGAAGCCCTAGTGATATAGTTTTTAAACTTAAAAGAATGAAGGGGAGTAAAACAATAGGCTGAAAAAGGGAAGAAAAATATAGAGGCAATAATAGAGAGCAATCCTTAAATTTTTCTAAGGTCATTAAGTAATGATTGCATATAACTTAGCACCCACTGCACCTATAATAGAATTAATTCTTGGAACAGAATTGTAAGATCTAATACATTGCATCTCATTAATATAGCTGAAGAATGAATTACTGCTACAACATGTCTAGGAATCTTTGTAATCATAGCTTAGTCGGACCTTGGGAACTAAGGGGTTGTTTACTGTTTTTTATTTTTTTGTTTTCATCTTTCTTCCTTTCATTTTGCATTGCTTGAGGACAAGCAACAGTTCAAGTTTTAGGGTATTTGATGACTGTATATATATATATATATCCTATTTTATGTACCCTTTTTACTTGAGTTTTGAACGTTTTCATGCTTATTTAGTTGCATTTAGGTTAGATTTCATATAGTTTGCATGTAGATAGGGAGTTACATTGCATGCACTTAAAAGTTATATATTTTGGTGTTTTATGGGAAAAGTGGTGTTTTGTTGTGCAAGATACTAGAAGATGCTAGAGGAATACTGGAGCGGATGAGTAGCAGATCTCATGGTTGGAGCTGACGAGGCATAAAGTGTTGGAGACGAATCTACTTTTACCCATATGGAGTTTCTTCCTAATACGGAACATTAAATATAGTGGGGAATCAATGGCCTTCTTTAATGAAGTTGTTTTATTTTAATATTATGGATGTTTTAGGTTCAGACATGAGCTAAATACTTTAGTTGGGTTTATTTCTTTCCAATATTTTATGTTTTTATTATTCTATTTTAATGCTATAGTTTGTTTCCCGTTATCTATTCTGTTCATCATTCTTCATGCGTATATATTGTAAGAGTTATTAAGAAAAACCTTTTAACTATAGATTTGTGGCTTAATATCGAGATAGTTAGGTTATACAAATGTGAATAGTGGGGCTAAGTTGTTAACTTAGTCTTATTCTGGCTTAGAAATAAGTTTAGGGTTTCAATAACTAAAAGGGAGTTCTTAAAAAGTAATTTAATTTTTAGTGTTCATGCAAACATGTATCACCTTAGCATCAATGTTATTAACCTCTAGGCATCGAGAGAGTAAAAAGTTCTTTAGAAAATCCTGTCAAGTGGATAAAGATCTTAATGGTTTACGCAAACATGTATTGCCAGTTGCTATAGCATTGAAATAAGTAATCAAACATATATCCTTAGCAATAAATCCAGCTTCAATAATTATCTGTTATTTTTCGCAGCATCTATTCATATTAATCATAGCTTGTTTTATTGTAATTGTTTTTAGTTTTGATAAACCAACACCATCCAATAGTTGCAAACACAATCTTAACTTCGATAACTTCGTAGTTATTGATACAATCCTCATGGGTTCGACAGTCTACTCTATCACTTTATTACTTGATTCGACGAGTATACTTGCTCTAAAGTTCATCACTATTCGACGAGTATTGGGTAGTTGGCGGTGAACACTAGTCCCTCCTCTAGAATTAGTTCTTGGTTACACTTGTGCTCGTATCATTCCCGAAATTGGTCAGACTGTAAGTGGAAGTTGAAATTTTAAGTTTAGGTCTATTGAGAATTGGGATTTGGAGGAAGGGTAGCTGATAGAGTTTGGAGAAGAAGGAACAAGGAAGGGGATTGGGAAATATTTATGGGATATATAATATATTTATTCTTTAAGTTTAAAATGCGTTGTATCATTAAAGGGGGATATTTTTCAGTTTTTTTTTTATTTTCCAATTTTCATAAATTTCAAAATTTGAACTCGACTCGAACTTAAATTTTTTTTTGAGTTATTCAATTTGACTTGAATAACTCAAAACTGAAAAAAAAATTCGAGTCGAGTTTTGCTCTCCCCTATCCCATGTATATATTAGGTTAAATTTAGGTAAAATTAAAAATATATATTTTTTAATTACTTGTGAATAGTCTGATATGTTTTTGAAAGGTTCCATTTACTATGATTCTATTGATTCTAAAATTATTGTTGCGTTGATCATGATTTCCTATGATTAATTTATGTTTAATGATTAGTAATATGTTAAGAGATTTCGTGTTCTGAACTTAGTGTTGAATCTGTTGTAGCCCTTAAAACACATGTTTCATGCCTTCTAAAATCTTAAAAAACCTTAGGAAAATTCTAGGCCGACTCTCTGATGCCAAAACATAAATCAATGAATTAATTGAATGCTCAATGTAGTAAAATAAGGGCTTAAAAACTCTCTGAAAAATCGAGAAAATAATGAAAATTAATTGAAAACTTGATAATATAAACAAAAATTTTGAGGTACACTCTTCTATGCATCTTGCTATCTTAGTACACTAGGTGAGTTGTGTTTGCACCATTTAACTTTCCCTGGTAGGAATGATAGTATTGGCATAAGAGTGAATGAAAGCCTTTACGAGATAACTATGCTCGTAGGGCTTGGAGATGGTTTGTTTGCTCTACTCCATCTTCAGGTCTAAAGAGTAGTTGTGATAAGCTGAGACCCTAGTGATACAGTTGTTAAACTTAAAAGAATAAGGGGGTAAAACAATGTGCTAAAAAAGGGAAGAAAAATACAGAGGCAATAATAGATATCAATCCTTAAATTTTTCTAAGGTCATTAAGTAATGATTGCATGTAACTTAGCACCCACTGCACCTATAATAGAATTAATTCTTGGAACAGAATTGTAAGATCTAATACATTGCATCTCATTAATATAGCTGAAGAATGAATTACTGCTACAGCATGTCTTGGAATCCTTGTAATCATAGATTAGTCTGACCTTGGGAACTATGGGTTGTTTTCTGTTTTTATTTTTTGTTTTCACCTTTCTTCCTTTCATTTTGCATTGCTTGAGGACAAGCAACAGTTCAAGTTTAGGGGTATTTGATGACTGCATGCATATATATATATATATATATATATATATCCTATTTTGCGTACCTTTTTTACTTGACTTTTGCATGTTTTCATGTTTGTTTAGTTTCATTTAGGTTAGATTGCATATAGTTTGCATGTAGATAGGGGGTTACACCGTCTACACTTAAAAGTTATATATTTTGGTGCTTTTATGGGAAATGTGGTGTTTTGTGGTACGTGTGTAGGATACTGCAAGATGTTAGAGGATGGGGGACTTGGGCTTCTCCCTAAGCAAGGGGGCTGTTGGGTGGGGCGCATGACGGTAAGTAGGCGAACTATTGTTTAGTATGGAGGTTGATGAAGATAATAGAGAGAAATTAGATAATTGGTGTCTAAAAATAGGTTGGTTCGCCAATTTGTCATGGTTCAGAGCATGAGAATATGAAAAGTTAGGGAGATAAAAAGGTCATGTTATTATGGAGTGAAAATAGCATTGAATGTTGATAGTGTCGTGAAGTGGGAAAGTAAAGGGCGTGTGGTGTGTGTAATGGGGATAAGATGTGTGGTGGTCATAGGGAAGTGGAGAAGGGTAAAATAGGAGAGAGGTGTACGATTATAATCATGAAGGGAAGGAAAGAATAAAGTGTAATAAGTTACACAAAATTTTCCCTTTTTTTCCGCATGAATGGCCACCAAAATTTCCTTGTCCAAGATTAACCAGAAGTTTTCTTCCATAAAAAATCCTAGAAGGTCTTTCCAATTGTTTCTCTTGCTTTAATAACCGAAAACTTATAATGAAATAATACTAGAAACATAATAAATTAAAGTATAAAAATTAAAAAAATGCAGAAAAAAATAAAAGTGCAGAAACGTAAAGGGGGTAGAATTGGATTCTTAAGCATCTATTGGCATGAAGAAAGTTTTTTCATGTAGAATCGATGCTCCTTTGTAGGCCTTCAGTCGTTGACTGTTGACTTTGAAGATCAGGCCATGTTTAAGATCCTTGATGTCCACAACACCATGTGGATACACCTTGATGACTTAGAATGGGTCGGACCAATGAGACTTCAACTTGCCCAGGAAGAGTTTTAAGCGAGAGTTGTAGAGTAAGACATTTTGGCCTTCAAAAAATATTGAGGCATCAGTTTAGCATCATTTCATCTCTTAGTTTTCTCCTTGTAGATCTTGGCATTCTCATTAGCATCCAAGCGATGCTCCTCTAACGCATTCAACTCTATATCTACGCAACGCCTTAGCGATCAACTTATTGTCGAGTTGCCATCGTCACTAATTATAGCTCAAGGTACTCCAAATCGAGTGAAGATGTTCTTGTGAAAAACCTCAAGATGGTATTTGCATCATTCTCGGTCATTGCAATGGCCTCCACCCACTTGGTCAGATAATCAAGCGCGAACAGAATGTGTAAGTGTCCACTAAAGGATGGAAAGAGTCCCATGAAGTCAATGCCTCAAACATCAAAAAGTTCAACTTAGGATGACTTGCATGGGTAGCTCGTTTCGTCAAGATATGTTCCCCGTTCTTTGACATTTATCGCAAGCCTTGTAATATGCTTGGGTGTCCCTAAACAAGGTTGGTCAATAAAATCCAGACTGTAGGACCTTTGCAGCAGTCTTTTATCCTCCAAAGTGCCCTCCACATAGATTAGAATGACAATGGTAGATGATGTCTTCTTGTTCTTCCTCGGGTACACATCTCTAGATCATTTGATCGGCGCATTGCTTGAAAAGGTAGGCCTAGAAAGATGGTTGGCTACTTTATTTTCAATACATTTTTCTATCTACTACATCAATGTCAAATTTATGCAATAGTAAAATCCACCTAATAAGTCTAGGTTTAACATCTTTTTTAGTCACTAAATTTTTAATGGTCGAATGATCAATATGCACAATTATTTTAGCTCCTATAAGGTATACCCTAAATTTATCAAATGAAAAAGCCATAGCAAGTAGTTTTTTTCCAGTGGTAGTGTAGTTAAGTTGTGCCTCATTCAAGGTACGGCTAGCAATATATAATATGTAAGATCTTAATCCGACACTGACCAAGAACGGCGCCAACAACATAATCACTAGGATCGTACATAAGCTCAAAGGGTTGTGACCAATAGGGGGCACTACAGCCGGTGGAGAAATAAGTTCCTTCCTCAAGGTTTCGAACATTGCATGACATTGGTCATCAAACACGAATGCTCTATTCTGCTCCAGCAGGCTTCGAGATTTTGGAGGAATCCTTGATGACTCTTCTGTAGAAACCGTCGTGGCCAAGGAAGCTTCTAATGGCTTTGACATTTGATGGGGTGTAAGCTTCTCTATGACTTCTATCTTGGTTTTGTCCACTTCTTTGCTTTCTTGGAGATACGTTGACCTAGGAAAATACCCTCTACGACCATGAAATGGCACTTCTCCCAATTGAGTAGAAGATCAGTTTCCTTACATCGAGCCAACACATTGGTAAGGTTGTCTAGGCATTGATCAAATGAGTCTCCAAAGACAGAAAAGTCATCCAAAAATATCTCTGAAAATCATCCACCATGTCTGAGAAGATAGCCATCATGCAATGCTAGAATGTTGTTAGAACATTGCATAGGCAATAAGGCATTCGGTGAAAGGCATAGATGCCATATAGAAATGTGAACGTTATTTTCTCTTGGTCCTCTAGTGCGATAGCCATCTAGTTGTACTCGAAGTAATCATCCAAGAAGCAATAATAGGGTTTCCTCGTAAGCTTGTCGAGCATCTAATCGATGAACGGTAAAGGGAATTGGTCCTTCTTTGTGACTTTGTTCAACTTTCGGTAGTTAATGCAGATCTACCATCTAGTAACGGTTTTGGTCGAAAGGAATTCATCAGCATCATTCTTTATCACAGTCATGCCTCATTTCTTCATGACACACTGGACATGACTCACCCAAGAACTATCCAAGATAGGGTAGATGATTCCAGCATCAAGCCATTTGATGATCTCATTCGTAACCACAATCCTCATAATTGAATTATCTTTCTGTTGTGGTTCAATTGAGTTGTTGTGATCATCTGTAACAAATCCTTATGCATACACAAAGTAGGGCTTATACCCTTCAAGTTAGCAATAATCCAACTAATATCTTTCTTATGTTGAGATAAAACATGCAACTGATTATTTTCTTGGTCGGATGTTAAGCTAGAAAATATGATTACAGGCAACATATTATTCTCCCATAGATATGCATACTTTAATTGTTAGGGAAGAGGTTTGAGGTTAAGGTTAGGCGGATGCTCCATCGATGGCTTGGGAGATTTAAATTCCGCAAAATCCAAAGGTTCAAAGGACGTACCTAGCCTAGTAAGTACAACATTGGATTGTTCAGTTTCTTCCCTACCTTCTTCTCTAGCTTCACGCATTGCCTTCTCGAAATCTGATTGCTCCATGTTAAGTGTTCAAAAATACTATTTTTATAACCTTTTTACTCAAATTATTGTTAGACTTAGGCTTATTTTAGTTGCATTATTAGGCATTCATGCATGTTTTCATGATTTCCTTCTCCGTCATCCTTGATTTCATACTTTAGTTGATTTTGTGGAAAAAGGTATTGCTGGTGTGTGTTTTTGTGTGTGTAGGATCTAATTGCCCAAGCGAGTAGGAGATTGCCGTGGCAGCTAAGGAAGGAAACTGAAGGATTTGCCAAAGCATTCAAAGCTATTTTCCAAATGCCAAATTGGAGGGTCTGCCAAGGCAAATGAAGCTCTCTTCTAAATGCCATACTGAGCAGATTGCTGAAGCATGTCGGGAAAAATCCACCTCATTAGGGATAAGCACGAAAAGCAAGATATAAATCCCAAAGATTTGGATTTCCAAGAAGCATTTAATGAAGATTTAAATTCAGATTTATGAGGAGTCATTGGAGATCAAAGGGAGATTAAATTCCAAGACTTTTAGGAAAAGTTTTAGAGGAATTAATATATAATAAAAGAGATCTATTTATTTTATTGTATTTAATTCCAACTTAACTTCCTCCTCGAGAAAGACTTTGACCTAGCCATCTCCTATATAAAGAAGCCCTAGCCGCCTACTTGGAGGAGAGTTGGATTAAGAGAGGCGATTGGGAGAGAATTCGAAAAAAGGGGGTGCTCGATATCTTCTTGTTTTTCCTTCTTTGTTCTATTAGATTAATGTTTAGGGATTTTATTCTTGATTTTATTTTGTGCCCAACCATGAAGTAAACTTATTTGGCTTGGGTTATTGTGTTTTTGTGGTTGTGAGAATGATTGGATTTGTTTAGGTATTGAGTTTGCAATTTTACTTCAAAGTTTGTTCATTCTTGGTTCTTAATTTTGTTTGCGAGTGGATTGGGAGAGGATCTCGTGAATTCATCCATTTATCTAATATCGGGAGAGTTAGATTCAAGAAACGAATGAGCATGGTTTTCATACAATCGATCGATGGTGAAGACTAATTCGACTTAGGGATAAGTTGCGAATTTCAACGGCTAAAAGGAGCGCAAGATAGGTTGTTGTCCACCCTTGGTTCACGCAGGGATGTATTATCAAGGCATGCACAATTAACAACGTTTTGAGTTAGGGATAACAAGAAACCATTGAAGAACGCTTCGCCGAACTTTGAAGGTTGTCGCCCAATTGCCCAAGCAATCGCTCCATTCCCAGTTGCCCAGGCAATCGCAGACTTGCCCAGGTATTCGCAGACCCGCTGAGGCAATTGTAGAATTGCCCAGGTTGTCACAGGATTACCCAGGTTGTTGCAAAATTGCCCCAGCAATCCGACTGGATTCAATTGCTGAAGCGATTGAGCTACTCTAGCACTCAATTACCACGACAGTCCATTCGATTATCACACCACGATTCACGATAACCCAGCCTACTCTCTCTTATTCAATTACATATTTCTTTTTATTTAATTGCTCTTTTATTTTCTTGTTAATTAGAACTCCTACAATCATCTACTTGTGTTTTTACTTTTAGTGCAAGAAGTTAGGTTCCCGATGTAGCAACAATCCATGTGAGACGATACCTATACTATACTATAACTTGCAACGTGTACACTTACACCAATTGCGAAGCACTTAATACACGCAACAAGTTTTTGGCGTCGTTGCTGGGGATTAGCAATAGCGACTTTGTTTTTAATTTCTTGCACCTTTATTTATTTTTATTTTTATTTTATTTCTAATCGGTTTCAAGGGACTTACAACTTTGGTTTTGCATATGTGTATGACTAGGGCGAGACCAACATCACAAGACTACCCACTTGAACTCGAGATAGAATGAGTTCTTCATCAAAGAAGATGAGAACAACGAGCAGTAATGGCATAACAACAAGGTAATGCAATCGACAATTTGAATGCCAGTGGTAATCAGAATGCCGTAGCAACAGGAGGAGGAGATCTAGTCCTACAACATGTTCGGAATAGACCTATCCGAGACTATTTACAGGAAGATCTCAACGGTCTCAATCCAGGAGTTGTCGCACCTAAGATAGAAGCCCACTTTGAATTAAAACCTGTGATGTTCAACATGATCAACACAATTGGTCAATTTGGCGGCTCGACAACTGAAGATGCCAGACAACATCTCAAATCATTCCTGGAGTTTTACAATTCATTCAAGCTACAAGGAGTCCATGAAGATATCCTAAGGTTGAAATTATTTCCCTATTCACTGAAGGATAGGGCAAAAACGTGGCTGAATAGTATTCAATCCGGATCTATAGGATCTTGGACGAATTTGTGTCGTGATTTTATTGCTAGATTTAGTTATTCAAATATGACTAATAAGTTGTGTAATGATATTACTTCTTTTCGGTAGGCAGATGATGAATCTATGTACGAGGCTTGGGAGCGATACAGAGAGCTTTTACACAAATGTCCCATGCACGGATTCCCATTGTGGACGCAAGTGATGATGTTCTACAACTCAGTGAACATGCCGACAAGGATGATGCTAGATGCCTCGCCAAATGGTATACTACTCAACAAGTCACCTGAGGAAGCGATAGAGATTCTGAACCGTCTTACCAAGAACGATTATCAGTTCCCAACCACCCGGAGGGAATAGTCAAACACAATGCCACGATAAATGAGCTTAATTTATCAGGATCTATTTTTGTACAATTGGTCGATTTAACCAATATGGTTAAGAACATGCAGCGGCCTAGCAACACACAAGAGATCAAGGTAGTAAATTCAATTTGTGATTTATGTAATGGTAACCATGATTCTTCTGAGTGTCCACAGAACCAAGAATCTAGCTTTACGTTGGAAACTACAACCAAAACAACAATGTGATGTCCAACACATACAATCCAGCCTGGAGAAAGCACCCTAATTTTTCATGGAGCAACCCAAACAATGCCACTAATCAGAACAGTCAGAACACACAAGCAACGGGATTCCAGCAGAACATGCCACGGCAACAAATGCCACAACAACAGATGCAGCAGCAATTGACACCATCCAATTCTTTGGAAAATTCTCTCAATGCTTTCATGTTAAAAATGAAATCTTATATGGCTGAGAGTAGTAATTTCATGAAAAGGACTGATGCCTTTATCAACAAGACAAAGATGAGATTGCAAAATCAAGAGGTAGCCTTGAAATCCTTGGAGACACAAGTCGGGCAATTTGCTCAGAACTTGAATATGAGACCACCAGGAGGTTTACCTAGCGATATTGAGGTCTCCAAAGGAATAGGCCATGAGTAGTGTAATGTAATCACCACCCAGAGTGGACTAAAGCTTAATGATGCGCCTACCCAACCAATAAACTGACCACGAAAGTAACCCCTTATCCAGACAGATGAATTTAGCAACAAAACCTCCAATAAAAATGACGAGTTAGAAATTTCCAAGGCAACTCCACATGCTCGTGCCACGGCAAGCCTTGATGCCAAGGCAATACCAGATACCCATGCCTCGGCAATACCTGATGCCATCACCTCGACAACCAAGTATGCCTCGACAAGTCCTGATGCATCGGTAATTCCTCAAATCAAATTCCAATGCAAAGAACGAATTGAGGACATCCGACTTCCACCACCATTCCCATAGAGGTTGAAACGGCAGAAACATGAATACCATTTCAAGAAGTTCCTTGACATCTTGAAGCAAGTCCATATCAACTTGCCATTGGTTGAAGCAATAGAGCAAATGCCGAACTATGCTAAGTTCCTAAAAGACATTGTCTCTAAAAGAACAAGGCTAGTAGAATTCAATACATTTGCTGTGACGGAAGGATTCATGGCCATGATATATAACCGCATACCACCCAAGCTTAAAGATCCTGGCAGTTTCACCATACCATGTTCAATCGGAAACCATTATGTCAGGAAGGCATTGTGTGATCTTGGAGCAAGCATAAACTTGATGCCAAAATCAGTTTTCCAAAAATTGGGAATTGGGAAGGCAAGACCAACAACAGTCATGCTACAACTTGCTGACTGATCCTACGTGCACCCAGAGGGAAAAATTAAAGATATACTGGTAAGAGTTGATAAATTTATTTTTCCCGCTGACTTTATTGTTTTGGATTGTGAAGCAGATGAGTTCGCCCCGATTATTCTTGGGAGACCCTTCTTAGCAATGGGACGAACCTTGATCGATGTTGAAAAGGGAGAACTCACGATGAGGGTAAATGACCAGCAAGTCAAGCTGAATGTATTTCAGACCCTAAAGCATGTCGATGATCCAGAAGAATATCAATTAATCCATGCTACAACCGAATTTGATTTTGAAGAACTTTGCCTCGGTAATAACATTGCCAAGGAAAATTGCCTTGGTAATTACATTGCCCAGGCAATTGAACTTGAGGAGTTTGAAGAGCTGAACGATAACGAACCTGATGAAGCCAATTGGATGGTAAGTCATCCATGTAAGTATTTTGAACCATTGGACTACTCAGGTAAGGAGGGTAAAATCGAAAAACCCTCTATTGAGCAACCTCCTATTCTTGAATTGAAACCATTGCCATGGCAATTGAAATATGCTTACTTGGGAAACGATAACACTTTACCTGTAACAATTTCTTCTAAGTTGTAGCATGAACATGAAAAGAAGTTGATCGATATGTTAATGCTGCACAAGAAGCCAATAGGATGAACAATTGCCGTATTGAAGGGAATTAGCCCGGTAGTGTGTATGCATAAAATTTTATTGGAGGATGATCATAAACCGACAATTGAGGTACAAATGAGGCTTAACCCTGCTATGAAGGAAGTCGTGAGGAAGGAAATCATCAAATGGCTTGATGACGGCATCATCTATCCTATCTCTGATAGTACATACATAAGCCCGGTACAATGTGTACCGAAAAGGGAGGTATAACCGTGGTAAGCAACGAAAATAATGAACTAACCCAACTAGGACTGTGACCGGTTGGAGGGTTTGCATAGACTACCGCAAGTTGAATAAAGCTACTAGGAAAGATCATTTTCCTTTGCCATTTATTGACCAAATGCTTGATCGACTTGCAAGTAAATCTTTTTATTATTTTCTTGATGGTTATTTAGGTTATAACCAAATTGCCATAGCACCGGATGATCAGGCAAAGACCATCTTCACATGCCCATATGGTACCTACGCTTTTCGAAGGATGCAGTTTGGATTATGTAATGCTCTAGAAACTTTCCAGAGATGTATGATGGCAATTTTCTCTGACATGGTGGAAGATTTCTTGGAAATCATCATGGACAATTTTTCGGCATTCGGTGACAACTTTGACAATTGCCTTGGCAATTTAGAGAAAGTGTTAACAAGATATGAAGAGTGCTCAATTGGGAGAAGTGACACTTCATGGTAGATGAAGGCGCAGTGCTCGGTCACAAGATCTTATCCAAGGGAATTGAAGTCGACAGAGCCAAGGTGGAAGTGATCGAAAAATTGGCACCACCAAATTCGGTCAAAGGAATTCAAAGCTTTCTCGACCATGTAGGTTTTTATAGGAGGTTTATTTATAATTTTTCCAAAATATCTAAACCTTTGTGTAACTTGCTTGAACAGGACAAATCTTTAATTTTGATGACTCATGCATCCAAGCATTCGAAGCCTTGAAGAAGCAACTTGCCTCAGCACCCATTGTCGTTCCGCCTGACTGGACCTTACCTTTTGAACTTATGTGCAATGCAAGCGACTTTGCAGTAGGAGTAGTACTAGGTCAACAAATAGGTAAATTCTTTTATGTGATTTACTACGCTAGTAAAACTCTTAATGAAGCTCAAGTGAACTACACCACTACGGAGAAAGAGTTACTAGCTGTAGTTTTTGCTTTTGATAAATTTCGTTCATACTTGATCGAGACCAAGGTAATTGTTCATACTGACCATTCAGCAATTAAGTGCCTTTTCGCTTAGAAAGATGCCAAACCTCATTTGATTTGTTGGATTTTAATTTTACAAGAGTTTGACATTGAAATTAAGGACATGAAGGGTACCAAGAATCAAGTCGCCGACCATTTGTCACGCCTAGAATGAGGAAAAGACGATGACACAAACATGTAAATCCATGATGCATTCTTGAACGAGCAGTTATTAATCGCCCAGGCAACCTCAACTATCGATGCCTAGGTAACCCCAACTATCGATGCCCAGGTAACACCCGTGGCAATAGTAGCAGCAATTGCCTTGGTAATTCCATGACATGCAGACTTAGTGAATTTCCTTGTTAGTGGCATTTTACCTTATGATCTTACTCACCAGGGAAAGAAGCGGTTCTGACATGATGCTAAGCATTATCATTGGGACAAGCCTCTTTTATTAAAACGATGTGTAGATCAGGTTATTAGGCGATGCATCCTCGAGGAAGAGCAGTAAAACGTGCTCCGACAATGCCATTCATCTCCCTATGGAGGTCATTTTGGAGGCATTCACACCGCGGCCAAAGTCTAGCAATCCATTTTATATTGGCCAACACTTTACAGAGATGCTCAAGACTTCTACAAGAGGTGTGATCGATGTCAGCGAATAGGGAATAATTCACGCCGACACGAGATGCCACTATAGAATATCCTTGAGGTCGAGTTGTTTGACGTGTGGGGGATTGATTTCATGGGACCCTTCCCATCCTCGTTCGAAAATGTATACATCCTACTTGCCGTGGACTATTTGTCTAAATGGGTAGAGGCAGTTGCAGTTCCCAGCAACAATTTGAAGATTGTGCAGAAATTTTTGCAGAAAAACATATTCACACGATTTGGAACACCAAGGGCAATTATCAGTGATGGAGGCACCCACTTTGACAATAGGCTAATTGCCAAAATGCTAGAGCGATTTGGAGTGACGCACAAAATTGCCACGGCATATCATCCACAGACAAACGGGCAAACCAAAATTTCCAACCGTGAGTTGAAGGTAATTCTTGAAAAAGTTATCAATCCTTCTCAAAAGGATTGGTTTGTAAGAATTGATGAAGCACTATGGGCCTATCGAACAACATTCAAGACGCCTTCAGGTATGTCACCCTATAGACTTGTCTACAGCAAGACTTGCCACCTTATGGTGGAGATCGAGCACAGGGCTTATTGGGCGATCAAGACTGTCAACATGGATTGGGAGAGTGTTGGACAAAAGTGACTACTGGACCTTAACGAAATTGAAGAATTTTGTGCCTTAGCTTACGACAATGCGAGAATCTACAAGGAGAAAATGAAGCGTTGGCATGACAAGAAGCTATTGCCGCGACAATTTTTTGCTCAGGCAATTAGTTCTTCTCTTCAATTCTCGGTTAAAACTCTTTCCAGGAAAATTGAAATCGAGATGGTCCGACCCTTTTGAAGTCATCAAACCTTTCTCCCATGGTACCGTGATAATCAAGTCCACCATTAACGAACATGAGTTCAAAGTTAACGGACAAAGATTAAAGCACTATGTCAGCAACCATGTTGAGCGCGACAAGGAAGTGGTTACTTTAGGAGATGCATAACCATGCTCTTTTTTAGTATTTCTTTTTTCTTATTTATTTTTAGACTTATTTTATTTTTGGATTTATTTTTAGGATAAAAGTATGTTTTTAGTTTTTATTCTTTTTATCTTTATCTTTCCATATTTTTTCTTTGTTTTTGATTCCACAACCATAATCACCATGGCCAAGAACATCAAGACAATTATTCAACGGCTAAGGAACAAGAAGTGCCGAAGAAAGCCCCAAAAATGAAGCTTTCTTGGGCAACCAAAATTGCCTCGGCAATTCCCGATGCCTTGGCAAGCCCTAACGCCCAGGCAGCTGAACCCTACTTCAACAACTAAGGATGTCATGGCAACTGCCGCAAAAGAGGCAACACCATCCATACGCATTCAACCATCACAAATCGGCAAACGAACCAAGCAATTGGCATGAAGGAAACACATCATTCAAGGTTACGATCTTTTTGACTAACTCATTTGCATTTTATTTTAATTTTTGCATGCATTGAGGATAATGCTTCTCTCGAGTTTGGGGGCATTTTTTTCTAGTTAATTTCATGTTTAGTTGCATTCATCTTTAGTAATAGCATATAGGTTGTATATGTTACTTGCCATGCCTTTGATTGGATTTAATTGCTTGAATTTGTTGAATATTAAATGATGAATTTTTGCCACTGCACTTAATTGAAAGAACCTTTAAATTTTAGGATTGCATGAAAAGAACTTAGAATTTTACTATGATGATAAATATTATGAACACGGTTGTGGCTTGTTGATTGAAAGAAACTTGGTGAACTTAGGTTGCTTAAAATTTGGGTAACTTTAAAATTAAAAGTTAATTTCTTGCTAGAGGTGCCCAAAACTGGCTCTAGTAGTTGCACATTAAAGATATCACTAGAGGTGCTCGTAATTGGCTCTAGTCGACAAAAAAATTAATTAAATTAATTAAAATAAGAAATTGCTTTCTTTGCTAGAGGAGCCCGAAATTGGCACTAGTAAAAAGACGAAAAAAATACCCCGGTAATTAAATTGATAAAAGCCTATTGTTCACATATAATCTTGAAAATCAACTTGTACACAACTACGCACACACATTGTCACGAGCATTATAGTCTGGTTCCGGGAAATTTTTGTGCCATTCGAAAAATCCAAAAGGTGATCATACTTTGTGCCACGGTTCTGAGGTTTGAATTCAAGTTTGAAGCATGTCTATGATGATTAAAGTCTTCGTAGGTAATTATTAGATTTGCATTGCTTGAGGACAAGCAATAGTTCGAGTTCGAGGGTGTGTTAAGTGTTCAAAAGTACTATTTTATAACCCTTTTTAGTCATATTATTGTTAGAATTAGGCTCATTTTAGTTTCATTATTAGGTATTCATGCATGTTTTCATGATTTCCTTCACCGTCATGCTTGATTTCATAATTTAGTTGATTTTGTGGAAAAAGGTACTGCTGTTGTGTGTTTTTGTGTGTGCATGATCTAATTACCCAAGCGAGTAGGAGATTGTCATGGCAGCTAAGGAAGGAAACTAAAGGATTTACCAAAGCAGTCGAAGCTGCTTTTTAAATGCCAAACTGGAGGGTCTGCCATGGCAAACGAAGCTGTCTTCTAAATGCCATGCTAAAGAGACTGCTGAAGCATGTCGGGACAAATCCACCTCATTAGGGATAAGCACAAAAAGCAAGAGATAAATCCCAAAGATTTGGATTTCCATGAAGCATTTAATGAAGATTTAAATTCAGATTTATGAAGAGTTATTGGGGATCAAAGGGAGATTAAATTCCAAAAGTTTTAGGAAAAGTTTTTGGAGGAATTAATATATAATAAAAGAGATCTATTTCATTTATTGTATTTAATTCCAACTTAACTTCCTCCTCAAGAAAGACTTTGACCTAGCCATCTCCTATATAAAGAAGCCCTAGCTGCCTACTTGGAGGAGAGTTGGATTAAGAGAGGCGATTGGGAGAGAATTCGACAAAAGGGGGCTGCTCGATATCTTATTGTTTTTCCTTCTTTCTTCTATTAGATTCATGTTTAGGGATTTTATTCTTGAGTTTATTTTGTGCCCAGCCATGAACTAAACTTATTTGGCTTGGGTTATTGTGTTTTTGTGGTTTTGAGAATGATTGGATTTGTTTAGGTATTGAGTTTGCAATTTTACTTCAACGTTTGTTCATTCTTGGTTCTTAATTTTGTTTGCGGGTGAATTGGGAAAGGATCTCGTGAATTCATCCATTTATCTAATATCAGGAGAGTTAGATTCAAGAAACGAATGAGCATGGTTTTCATACAATCGATCGATGGTGAAGACTAATTTGACTTAGGGATAAGTTGTGAATTTCAACGGCTAAAAGGAGCGCAAGATAGGTTGTTGTCCACCCTTGGTTCATGCAGAGATGTATTATCAAGGCATGCGCAATTAACAACGTTTCGAGTTAGGGATAATAAGAAACCATTGAAGAACTTCGCCAAACTTTGAAGGTTGTCGCCCAATTACCCAGGCAATCGCTCCATTCCCAGTTGCCCAGGTAATCGCAGACTTGCCCAGGCATTCGTAAACCCACAGCAATTGCAGAATAGCCCAGGTTGTCGCAGGATTACCTAGGTTGTCGCAGAATTGCCCCAGCAATCCGACTGGATTCAATTGCTGAAGCAATTTAGCTACTCTAGCACTCAATTACCACGACAGTCCATTCGATTATCACACCATGATTCACGATAACCCGGCGTACTCTCTCTTATTCAATTACATTTTCTTTTTATTTAATTGCACTTTTATTTTCTTGTTGATTAGAACTCCTATAATCATCTACTTGTGTTTTTACTTTCAGTGCAAGAAGTTAGATTCCCGAAATAGCACCAATCCGTGTGGAGATGATATATATACTATACTATAACTTGCGACGTGTACACTTGCACCAATTGCGAAGCACTTAATACGCATAACACTTCACAACATTAAGTATCGTAACACCCTCTACCCGGCCTGGTAGGAAGACCGGAGTAGAATGTGTTACCAGACAATGTACCAAAGAAATTTTGCTCATCTTAACCCAATCATTAGGACACCATAGAATCATTCTTGCAAAAATGAAAATAATTTAAAACTTTTAATCTTTTACGCATGATTAGATCGATCCCAAATCAAAAATAAACAAACATATATGCATTTTACAATGTACTCTAACATAGAGGTTATTACCATATAACACAACAAGTTTTTAATATCCAGAACCTTAATTTACCATATAACATGATCAATTTGAATGCTAAGCATGGTTGTATGGTATATTGGTGCTTGTATGTGGCATGATAGTTGTGATTGAATGTTAAAGAACATGCTTGAGATATCATCTCATCTTGATGAAATGAAACATGAAATTACTTGATATGTGAGCTATGGCTCAATGGCCTAATATGAAATAAACTTGCTTGACATGATCTTGATCTTGAAACACTTGAATAAATGGTAAATCGAACAACCTTGGTAGCTAGTTGGACTAGGTAGAAGGGCATGCCTTAGAGTATAGAGCTCATTGTGTAAGGGTGGACTACGGTCCAAGGCTAAGGCCCCTATTTGGCGACAGATGGAGGGTACGTATGTGGTCTTTGGCGTCAGTAGGAGGGTTGACTAGCACTACGGTGCATCTTGTGGCAACAGTTGGTTGGAGACTCGATTACCTATACAAACTAAGTACCAAGGAGGTTGTTTAATGAATAACAATTGAAATAACAATCCTACATTATATGTTACATGTCTTGAATGCCATGAATTGTATGTTACTTGACTTGAAAGCATGACTCCTTGATTTCTTGTTTTGCAAGCATGTTGTGCTTGATTCATGAAGTATGATTCTTGTTTCTTGCCCCTTGTGACCGAATGTATGATATCCTTAGATAGGATAATCTTAATGCTTGAAAGCCTAGCTAAGATCACTCTTGATGCTTGAAAGCCTTAGCTAGGTCTACACTTGATTAAAAGACATGAAACTTGAAATAACAAATGGTTAGATTTAGTACTACCTCACTAAGTACATTCTTGTACTTATCACTCTTGTTTTCATTCTTCCCAACTACAGGATAAAGGATACGAGTTTGCTTGATCTTGAACCCTGTTACCTTGAGTAAGAAGCAACTCACACAAGTTTGCCTAAGTATGATTCCATACGTTTTTTTTATATCTCCTAGAATGGTGGCACTAGTTGTACATAGTTAGCTTGAACATGAATCTTGAAACTTGTATGTATTGATCTTGATAGGCCTACCATGTTATGTATATAGTATCAAGCATGTAATGAACATAAGTATCATGTAATTGAATGAAGTTTGTTGCGCAACTATTGAGTTAATTCATGAAATAATCTTTTGTTGATCTAGTTTGTTATGAAGTAGTTTGAAAGCCTTGTTATGTTCATTTGTATGTTTGAATTAAAAGTAGAATGCGATGAATCATGATGCTTAAGTTCCTTTCGAATTGCCATGGAAAGTACCGGATCCTCTTTTGTGTGTTCATGCCTTGATTATAAGTGTTATGTGCACTTGTTTGATGCATTGTTGAATGGTCTAATATGAGAATAGGATGATTGTCGAATGCATGGGATTAGTGTAAGGCTTGAATAGAACTAGTTTCATGCTATTGAATGTTAGATAATTATGCTTAGTAAGTATAGAAATGGAATGACTAAATGTATACAAACTAAGGAACCTTGAATTGAAACGAAACATGTTGGTATTCTTATGTAATTTGAATAGGATAGGTGACAAATATTGAATGTGGTAATATGAACTATGAAAGTAGTAACTTGTAATGTAAGCATGAAATGAATTAAACTTAGTGACCTATTCAAATGGATAGTTTGGAATAAGAATCAATTGTGTGGTTACTTCATTGATAAGTAATGTATGAATGGTTCCTTAGCCTTGTTCGATTGCTTTGGATGATTTAAATCAAGTGAGAGCTTACTTGTATGATAAGTAAGTTGCCTTGTTCATTGGTTGTTTGATTGTCATTGTATTGTTCTTGTTTATTTCCATGTCTTGTAATGTCCTTGCTTGCTTTTTAAGTAACGCTCCCGAGTTGGGTTCCTACTAGCCCGGGTAGGGGTGTTACATTTAATTGGTAATCATAGCTTTAGGTTTATTCGATTCTAGGACTAAACTGGGCTACCATGCATCATATAGGATACTTGTGCCAGCTATAAGACTTGTATTAAATAGCTTGGGTCTTGCTTATTAAACCGAACCCCTAATTATTCTATTTGAACGTAGAATGTCTGAAACAAGACTTGGCCAGGACAATAAATGTCCTAAAGGCTCCTCGAATGAAGGAGACAGTGTGAGGATGGAGCAAAATCCTCCACAACAACAAGCTCAAACCCGAGCCCAAACAGCTGCTCAACAAGAAGCTCTTGCTATCAATCCTGTGCAGCAAGAATGTCTTCTAAGTATGAAAGAGATGTTCAATCATCTAGTATCTACTTTAAAACAAGATCATCCTGTTGCTCCTCCTATTGTTATGCCAAGTAGATCCCCGATTGACAAGATGGCTCAACATCGAGCCTATACTTTCACTGGCACCGATGAAGCTAATCCCGAAGTAGCTGAGTACTGGTTAGAGGCCACTACTCGAATCTTGACTAAACAACTACCTTGTCCTGATGAACACAAGCTCGAATGTAACATAGCTTTGTTGGCAGATGAAGCTCTAAGCTGGTGGAAAACCACTACCCTGACTGCTCCTACAGAAGCTGTAACATGGAAATTCTTCCTCGAGGAATTCAGGAAGAAGTACATTAGTGAACAATACCTCGATGAGCATTGAAAACGTTTCTTGTACCTCAAGCAAGGTGGCCGACCCATTGAACAATACGTGAGTGACTTCTGCAAGTATTGCAAATATAGGTCAGAATATATCAAAACTGAACCTGATAAATGTCGGATGTTCATTGATGGACTGAATGATGAACTAAGTCCTATTTTCACTGCCCTGGGTATCACTGACTTCCAGAATTTGGTGAATCGGGTTATTGCAACCGAGGCAAAGATGAAGGCCTTTGAGAAACGCAAGAGTGGTAACTCCTAGAAGGACAAACGATCCAGAAATGACGACAAGCCTCATTGGCTATTAAAGAAAGCTAAACACTCTAAAGATCACTCTTTGAATCACACTCATGTTTAAAAGAGCAATTACATACCAAAACCTCAATCGGTAATCAAGTCTTTAGACCTGATCATCTCTGTTGATAGTACGGGGAATTCTGGCAAAGCTACTCAATATCCTACTTGTAAGTTCTGTTAGAAGCACCACACTGGGCAATGCAGAACTCAACAAAACTTATGTTTCTTATATGGAGCCTCCGATCATTATATCTGGGATTGTCCTCAGAATCCTAACAAGGTTCCAACTCAAACACCTGCAAATGCTAGTTCAGCACAATCTAATCGAAACAAGGGCCAGAGACAAGCTTAGTCAATGTAATCCTTTAATTTTGGACTAGCTCAAGAAGTGGAGAAAGACCCATCATTGTCTCCAACAAAAGCTAGGCACAAAAGGAGTTTAAATTCAAGAGCCTTGAAAGCATCAGAATTCAAGGTGAATGTAGTTGTGTCACAGGATCGGCTAGGTGCCATCCCATTGCATTTGTTTGTGCTTTAAACTTGCATGTGTAAGGGCTCAAGTAGAGCAAATGTATGTGGATTCTAATGGTAAGTGTGGTAAGTTCTCATATTGCTCGATATGTTGTAAGCTTATATGTGATATTAAAAATACATTACATGTGGAAAGTAATATGAATATGTTATTTAGAGGCAAGGCTCAATTCGTAATCTGATATGTTATGGCCTATGGGCACAAGGTAAGTTATGTGATAAATTATATAACCTTAGACACTTGTGGAAACTAGATACAATTGGCATGCCATAGGATTATTTGATCTCACTATGTAAGGGATTGGACTACGGTCTGGGGCTACGGCCTATATGTGGAGAGAAAAGGTTGGATTGTGTAATGAACTCCAGAGCTACGACTCAAGGCTACAACCTATCTTTGTTATATGAGGTGTACGGGGAATCCACGTATCCATTGGTTACTATGTCCAAGGAAATGTTATGTATCTATGTTTTTCAGGTGACATATGAGAATATAACAATTGGCCTCAAATATGATCGATATATGATTAATGGTGTACTTATGTCATTGAAGCATGTTTATAAGACATTTATGCCAAATAAGAACTTGGTTGCATTTGTTATATCCACCTCACTAGCCTATGTAAGCCTAACATGTGTGTGTCTCATGCATTTCAGGACCCTGAAGCAATCTGAGCCTTGATCGTGTTGTCGAAGTTGCAAGTCGCTCCCGCCAAATTTCATGTATGCTTACATTTTGATTTGAACTCCTAGAAAGGTGGCATAGGGATTAGACATGTTACATTGGTCTATTTTGATATGTATGTAATGGCCCTAAGGTGGTTAAGTACTAAAAATGGAAGGTGTGTGATTGTAAATTTAGAAGCTAGTTAAATTGGGCTTAAAGGCACTAAAAGGGAAAAAGCTAGTAAACGGATTCAAATAGACCTAAAAATTGACATGCTAGTGGATTTTACTGTTTAAATATTGTTGGTAAAATTTAATAAAGGTTGGACTTTGTTTGATCTGTTAATTCAAATAAAAACCAGATAAAATCTGTCATTACAGGTCAGGCGTACCGATATGGGTCAAGCTGTATCGATACGACCTTGCATATTTAGACTTGAAAAAATAGGGCGTATCGATATGCAAGGGGTGTATCGATACAGATCTTGGCAGTCAGGTCTGGAGAATAAATTGTATCGATATGGCCTTAGGTTGTACCGAAATGGGTTAACCTTAGTCATCGCATATCGATACAGGCTTAGATGTATCGATACAGGCTTGTTACCCCTGAATATGGAATTGAGAAATCTGGCTTAGCGTACCAATACGGCCTTAAATATATGGGTACGGTGTTAGTTAATTTTGTTAAAAGACTTAAACCACAGTTTTAAATAGTTACAAATTGGTCACCAAATTTTAAATGGCCTAATCAGATAGGTAAATGACCACAGTTAACAATGAAATTCCACAAGCTAATAACCGGTAAGTTAAATTGAAGATTTGTAAAAAGAAAACTTGATAAATACCCTTAATTTGTAGAATTCACAATTTGGCCCCTAAGTTCAAAAAGTTTAAAATTAGCTCCAAATTGAGTAAGTTATTAATAAGTTAGTTCAATAGGTCTTAAAAGAGATTAATAAGACATTTTGAATAATATTCCGAACTCCGATTAAGCTTCCGACCTCTGAATAAGTTTCTAGTAACACTTTTCGACCCGGTTCCCTACTAGGCCGGAAGGGGTGTTACATACTCACTTGCTAGCCTCTGTAGTGTCCTCTTTTCATTTTCAGTAGCCTACTCTAGGTATTCACGACTTTTTATGTACTGCAAAATGTCGTGATACCAAGGATGTTCGTCTTTCTCACCTTCCTCAATGTTGTAACAATAGGCTGGAGACTGGTATATACTCAGTTGTATGGGCCTTAAATCAGACTGCTTATTGACTTTAATCAATGAAGACAGAGTAGCCAAGGAGTCTGCCATTTGGTTGACTTCTCACGAGAGATAGTGAAAGGTTACCTCATAGAACTCTTTAATCAAGTCTAGGACAAGATTTTGATACTTCATCAACTTGGAATCTCTGGTCCCACATTCTCCTCAGAGTTGATAAATCACGAGCATGGAATCCCCGTATACTTTTAACAATTTAATCTCGCAATCAATGGTAGCTCGAATCCCCATGATGCATGCTTCATACTCCGTTATGTTGTTTGTACAATCAAAATCAAGCTTATTGGAAAAAGGATTGTGATCTCCCTCTTGGGAGACCAATACTGCCCAAATTCCTTTGCCTACAACATTGAGGTGCCATCAAAGTTTAGCTTTCAGTACCTATTTTCTGAGGTAGCTTCCTCAAAGCACATCAAATCTTCATTCGGGAAGTCAAAGTTCAGGGGTTCATAGTCCTCTAGGGCTCGGCTGGCTAGGAAGTCTGCTAATGCACTCCCTTTCACAACTTTTTGGCTCACGTAAACCAATGGGAATTCGGACAACAAAATCTGCCATCTGGCCATTCTTCATGTCAGTACAGTTGACTCCATCAAGTATTTAAGAGGATCTAACCTTGAGTTTAACCAGGTCGTGTGGTACAACATGTACTACCTTAGTATTCTAGTAGTCCAAATCAAAGCAGAACGCAATTTTTCGATTGGCAAGATAATAAATTGCCCTCTCTTTCTTTCCTGTAAATTTCTTGCTGAGATAATAAATTGCCCTCTCTTTCTTTCCCAAGTCGTCGTGTTGACCCAATACACTTCCCATAGAATTCTTGGAAACGGTTAAGTATAGTATTAATGGCTTATTCAGGATAGGTGGCATTAAAACTGGGGCATTTTTCAGGTAGTGCTTGATTTTGTTAAAAGCTTCCTGGCATTCATCATTCCACTCCCTGGGTTGTGCTTTTTGAGAATTTGAAAGATATGATCACATTTTTTGGTTCGTTATGAGATGAACCGGGCAGTGTAATTTAGTTTTCCCAAGAAACCTCTTACTTCCTTTTGAGTGTACGGGGGCGGTAAGTCTTGAATGGCTTTGACCTTGCCTGGATCAACTTCAATGCCTTTTCACTAACTATGAAACCTGAAGCTTTTTTGATGCAACCCCAAAAGTGCATTTAGCGGGATTTAGCTTCAACTTGTATTTCCTTAGTCTCAAGAATAATTTTTTCAAGACCTCTCTACATGATCTTCTTCAGTTTGAGACTTAGCAATCATGTCATCAACATACACCTCAATTTCTTTGTGCATCAAATCATGGAACAGGGCGACCATGGCCCGTTGATATGTTTCCCTTGCACTTTTAAGTCCAAAGGGCATCACCTTGTAATAGAAAGTTCCTCATTGCGTTACAAATGTTGTTTTTTCCATGTCATCAGGGTACATCCTTATTTGGTTGTAGCCTGAAAAACCATCCATGAAGGGGAACAAAGAATTTTTTGATATATTATCAACTAGGGTATCGATGTGAGGCAACGAAAAATTATCCTTTAGACTGGCTTTATTCAAATCTCTTAAAGAAACCTGGCATCATATTGTTTCTTTACCTCTTCTTTTATCTTCAGCAGTACATCGGGTCTCATTCTTCGCAGCTTCTGTTAGACTGGCTTGTAGTCTCCTTTTATGGGGAGTTTGTGTACCACCACATCTGTACTTAATCCAGGCATGTCTTGATAAGACCATGCAAATACATCTTTAAACTCTATGAGCAGCTCCATCAGATCATGTCTTGTTTTTGTGGTGATGCATGTGCCAATCTTCACCTCTTTCTGTTCATTTTCATCCACATGCTCACAATTTCTACTAACTCTTTGTGAGGAAAGATTTGCTTTTCATCTTGTTCTATCATTCTTAATAGGTCAAAAGATAGATCACAATATTGATTTTCTTTAAATTCTTTAAGCTCTCCTAGACACACATCTTGCTCGAAAATAAGTTCTGGATCAGTCTCAGTGTCGCTCGATACATCAATGTTAGAGGACCTGACACGAAATAATGACATCAATTGAACAAATGAATTAAGAATGGGTAATTTGTGTGGGATAGGTGTATATGAGGAAAAAGAAATAAGAAATGAAAATGAAATAAAATGTTTGCCAGAGATAACACAAAAAGTATCATTTCATTGACATAAAGATAGTAAGTTTATGCCCTTTACAAAAAGAACCTTGTTGCTCTTGGGCAAAAGTAACAAGTGTGTTCTGAACATTACTCTGAAACATTCCTAAACACTGTAGGGAGTTCTTCAGTAGTCCAGTTGTTCAGAACAGTTCTAGGGGTATAAGGACGAATCCCCATTAGATACAATCCTGCACTTCTTTTAGTGGTGACAACATTGATGTCCAAAGCTCCTTCACACCTTACTTTCTTCATCTTTTTTAAGCTGTTTGGGGTTGATGAATCCTCCAGAAACAAAAGTTTCAGAAAGGCAAGAAAAGTTTAGAGGTTCAATTGACATTTTCTCCTTTCAAACGAGCCTTTCTCCTTTCTTGCTTCTTCACAATCTCATTCCTTCTCTGTTTAGCATCTAGCTTGTATCCCATACCAAAGCGATCTTGTTTATTGATCACATACGGTGCATTGACCCTGCCTTATAAGTACTTCTTAATCCTCTATCGACTCGGGCTCCTCTCCCCACCGTTAGTTTGATTCCCATTCTTGTTGGTTTAGACAACTTTAGGGTGGGAATCCGACTTCCTTCAGCAACGAAGGTTGCATTGACAAATTCAAATGACTGAAATAAGCACTCGATGGCCTTCTCATCAGTTTCTATGTAAGGAGCATCACTAGTAATGGAAGCTATGATGTCTTCTCCGGCATCCAAAGTGATAAGTCGCCCATCAAAGACAAACTTTAATTTCTAGTGTAGTGGCAATGGCATTGCCCCGGCTAAATGGATCCAGTGACTTCCAAACAGACAGTTATACATGGGTTTGATATCCATTACCAGAAAATCAACATCATAGGTGTTTGGGCCCACTAGCAGCGGCACTTCAATTCTCCCTATCACCCTCCTCATAGTACCATCAAAGGCTCGAACTATAGTATTGCAAGCCTTTATATGAAAATTGTCTACTGAAGTCTGTTCATAGTGGTCAATGGCAGCATATTTAGAGCGGGTCAATTGTCAATTAGGACTCCAGGCAATGTATAGCCTTTGCACCGAGTAGTTATGTGCAAGGCCTTTGTAAACCCCATACCACCTGGGGGTATCTCGTCATCGTTAAAATTGATGAATTTATTAGCATTCAGATTATTTTCCAACCTGTCCAACTTGTTTACCGAAATGTTATTAGGAACAAAAGTCTCGTTCAGCACTTTCAGCATCACATTTCAATGTGATTCTAAACTCAACAGTAGAGATAATATTGATATATGAGCAGAAGATGATATGGAGAAGCAGATGATCCTAAGGGAAAAGCCTTGATAGTTGAGCCTGAGAAAAAGCATAATGCTGAATTGGAATCACCAATCAATGAGCCAGTTAAAGAGGAAGAAGTGAAAGAATTCTTAAAGTTCTGGATGTCATGATTTCCTTCGCCATGGTATAGACAGTGGTCTTCGGAAGTTTTCTTTTTGTCTCTTGGGCCGTACTACAACAAGCCTATTTCGACTATCTTTTGCCATACCCACTTCAATGGAGACTGAATACGGGTTTTGATTCTTCTACTTCTATCGCTGACGATTGCATTTACTCCTAGCTCGGCATGATTGGGTAGTGGGTTCCCAACTGTACCTTGCGCCGTGGAGTCATCAAATCTTACAACCCCCATTTTTATAAATTTTTCAACAAGCTTCCTGAAAGTGATACAGTTCTCAATAGAGTGCCCCATGATCCTTGCGTGATAATCGTACTATGCGTTGGGATCGTACCACTTTAGGTAAGGGGTTGTATTGGTTTTGTATAAAATGGAGATACCACATGTGCATTGTACAAATTTCTGTATAACTCCCCGTATGTTACCGGGATAGAAGCAAATTCAATATCTTCCACCTTTGCTCTTTGATTGGATCCTTGCTTCGAGGAAGTTTGGGCATTTGAGGTCGCAGCTTTGGGTTGTCCGACTATCAGCGGTTTGGAATAGCCGACATTATAGACACTTGTATTTCTTGCCTCGCCCTCCTTCCTTTTATAGTTTGGTTTTTTCAAGTTTTCCTCATCTTCAATCTTTCCTCTTCGGATTGCATTTTCAATCATTTCTCCATTCATTATTATGTTGGAGAAGTCTTTTGTAACATCTCCTATCATGCGACCGAGGAATGGTTTCTTCAGTGTACCGAAGAAAAGCATCATTGTCTTCTTTTCTAACAGTAGCATCTATACTTGGGCTGCTACATCTCTCCATCGTTACGCGTATTGCCTGAAACTCTTGTTAGGTTTCTTTTCCATGTTTTACAATGTAACCTGATCAGGAGTTATGTCAATATCATGGTTGTATTGTTTAACGAATGCATACGCTAGATCTTTCCAAGAGTTAATTTTGGCATGACTCAACTGGTTGTACCATCTTGTAGTGGATCCCATCATACTATCTTGAAAGCAATGAATTAGAAGGGTGTCATTGTCAATGTACCATGTCATCCTTCTAACGAACATTGTAATATGAGCTTCGGGACAAGTGGTCTCATTATACTTTTCAAAATTAGGCATCTTGAACTTCGGAGGTAGCGCCAAATTAAGAACCAAACTTAACTCTCTTGCATCCATTCCCGGAACTTGGTTAACATTTTCTAAAGCCTTGAATTTGTCTTCTAACTGTTTCCATCGATCCTCGAATTGTTTGGGTAGCTCGACCTTTAGTTTGTCGATTTCATTGAAATCTGGAACAAGGTATTCTCTAGGGTCGTCCTGAACTACCATTCCTTCTCACAGGGAAGATTCAGCCTGACTAACCTGTGGCTTTGCTATAAGAGTCTTTACTAGCGGGCGAGTCTTGCCGAGAGGATTACCCAAGTCTTTTATCAGTGCACTGGGATTTATAATCACTTATTTCTTCTTTTTGGAATCCCTTTTGGCCAACATCTCAGCTATTTTTGCTAACAAATCTTCTTGCGACTGCAAAATATGGGCACGAGTCTCCTGTTGCGTTCTCTCTAACTTGCTCTCAATATCCTTCTTGATATCTTCAAATACTTTCTCAAGTTTTTGCTAATCTCTCTTCCATGCCTTTAGCTTTGCTTTTGGGGAAGTAATGGTGTTGAATTTGTGGGTTTGTATGTCCCATAATTACTGTAATAATTATTCTTTAAGAAATTAAAATTGTAGTAAAAATGATGTAGTATGATGCAGCATGATGCGAATGCAAATGAGAGAATATGGTGTACATGCAAAACACATATTATATTAGTACCACAACATATTTTACACAAAAGGTGTTGATTTCAGAACAACTTTCAAAAGGAAACTTGCATTAGAACAAGTTTCTTTACATAAGGTGGGACTATTTCACATATACTACTTGGCCTTAACACCCAGAATATTGATCTTCCTGAAGAGCCATGCCAGCTTCTTGCCCAAATTAGATTTCAATTTAGTTGCAGGCTCAGAACATCAGCTAGAATGGCTAAAGTCTAGAGGTGCTCTGCTACTTCTCGTACTTGGACGAGAGCCTCTGTCATAACATGGTCTCTATCCTAGATTTGATCCTGAGATTGCTGTAGTCAGACCTCATAACGGTGATCATTCCACTTTTGAACTTCTTCGAAATTGTTAATTTGCCCCTAGCAAGTCTGCAAAGCTATTTCTAATTCCTTAACTTGTTTCGTTAGTGTCTCGTTCTTCTCTCTACTTACTTTTAATTTAGCTACAAAGTCTCGGTCATGGTACCTCTGTAGGGAGTATTCTAACTCAATAATTTTCCCCTCAAGGTCATATTCTCAGTTTTGCATCCAGTCAATTCTTCCTGCATGGCTATTCGTTGTGTCTGAACATCTTTGAATCTTCTTTTCCAAAGATCAGCTCACTCATTTTCCTCTCGGATTTCAAGCTTCTATTTTGGCAAATGTCTTTCCAAGTCTAGCATATTTTGCTGATGCGCGGAGCTTTTTAAAATCACCTCGTAAACCGCTCAAATCTTCTTTAGCTTTGCTTTTTACCTTCTTCAGCCTTTCAATCTCTTGTTCCTGAGATTGTATACCAAACTTCATCTGGTTCCTTTCATTTTCTAACCTTGACATATGGCTTTCCATCACGTAGCACTTCTTTTCAAAATCATGCTCTGCAATTTCCATTTATAAGGGATTGACTTGCAAATGTTACTCCACCAATACATTATTTTCTAGATTTGGTAAAGGAACATTTTCATTATTTCTTCTGTTTCTCTCCACCATCGATATTCTAGCATAACTCTAGGTTTTTCATCGAACGGCTCCATCTTGCAAATATGCTTCCATGCCTTAGTGATCATGAAAACAGTTTTCTTGTAGTCTTTACCTTTGTATGAAGATTTGCAGGTAGCAAGCCCTCTTGTTGCCGGGATAAACTGCCTCGACCTATATTGCCAGGATACTAGTAACGGAGCATATCCAGTTCCACCCCATATTCCAAGTAGGTGGACTTAGCCATAGTCTCCACATTTGTATATAATACTGTTAGGGAAGAACTGGTGTGCTTTCCGGACGACATCATTCTCCTAGAGGTTTCGAAAAATAGCCATCCATTTGTCATGAGAGATGTTCTCCTACCTTCGTGTAGACGCCAGATCTTTCAGCGGTGAGTAATTCTCAAAGCATGCTCAATAAGAAAATTTCTCTGGCTTCCAAAAATGGATGTGAAACTAGACCAGTAAAAGCTGAGCACAATAGATGAACCTCCCTTCGCCGCTTCTTCTACAAGCACTAAGAGACCTGAAAGTTTCGGCTAGGATTGCTGGAACAGGGGTAATTCCTTTGTCAAGGTGATTGAACAGTTCCATAACAACATCATCAATATATCCTAATGATTTGGGAAAGATAACCAAACCGTAGATGGCTAGGGCAAACATTTTGACCTATTTTTCTCGCTTGGATTGAACTTAGATTAAGTCTCGTATGGATCTCCAAGAGATGCACATGGTTTCCCCTTTTTTCTTTAATCTTGGCTTTAGCCCATTGTTCGTCCATGCCAGTCATTTTTAGCAGCTTTTTCTAAAACGCTGGAGAATTAGGAGACTTGAAGTATACTTTATCAACTTGGATTTTTGGGCAACGAATCAAAGCAGTGTACTCTTCAATGGTTGGTACCAAATCGACATCTCCGAGAGTAAAGCAATTGTAGGCAGGATTCCAGAACTGGACAAGGGCTTGAAAAAAAACTCTGTCGATACTAACATATAGCAAATAAGGTAAATCATCGTAGTTGTTGTAGAACAACTGCTTGTTTTCTTCGTACCATTGGTCCAGATTTCTTTTAACTCCCGCAGTTGGTTCTGAGTCGATCTAATACTAGTGAGATCCCAGAGTTCCGACTTTTAACCTTCTAGCAAACTATCCCCTTTCTGGTACTGAGTCTCTTCTGACCACCGCCGCACGCCTAGGTTTCCTTCCACCCTATCAAGAAATCAGTTCTCCATAGCAGATCCTTTGTAATGGTTGAACTTGCCTCAACACCCTTTTTAATAATAAAAAATGCAATACAAAGGCAAAGAAAATCAAAGACAAAACAAAACACATTAGTCTCAGTATAAATAATATCAAAATAATAAAGGAAATGAATTAAAATATTCCTAGAACATGCTTTTCTACCCAACATGCTTTCGAAAAAATAATCCTATTCCATCATGCTATCTACTCGCATTCTTGTTTTGCATAAAAGAAGAGACATGATATCGAATTATTGCAAAATAAATAAACAAATAAATAAAAAATACTAAAATTAAAGGGCATAATTGAAAAGAAATTAAAACCCCCATCATTCTCTATTATGCACTTCTAGAGTAACTCTCTAAACGGGGAGAGGTTCAATATGGCTCTAGACAAGGTAGGCTCCTATGGTTCACTACATGTGGTTTGGTTCTAACAAAGGTACCCGAACTGTACTTACTATCCTTCTAAGGCTAGTAAACACAATTTAGGGGATACATCCCCCTAGGCCTGCACGGAGATGGAAATCTCATGAAGACAAAGGGACATATATCCCGGAAGCCATCCACTATCCTGCACGGAGGCGGTACCTCACGAAGAAGTAGTTTCTCACTCCCACTTAAAAGGGACGGAGTTCGGGTGTAGAGCTCATGATATGCAAAATGAGGAAAACAAAATTTTAGGAAACCTTTTTGTAAAGAATGTAAAAGAAAAAGGGATCACAAAATAAATTAAACCAAATTTATAGTTTCCACTCATTAGGACAAAAAGTAATCGACCGGTGGCTCGACTCTCAAGAAAAAAAGGTAGTCCCCAGCAAAGTCGCCAAGCTGTAACAACGGGAGTCGCCACCAATCTTTTTTAATTTAGGTGAGATTGGATCACATGAAAACTCGGCTATTTTAATAAAACTTATCTCATTGTCGTTTTTATTAAAAAAAACGAGTTTGGGTTTGGGAAACCAAAAAAAATAGTTTCGAGAGTCAGTTACATGTGGGAAAGGATGAGCACCCCCACAACGCCCAAAATTGGTACCTAGTCGATTACTTAACGTCTTAATGATGGAAATTAAGAATTCAAATTTAATTTGGAAATTGTGATCCCTTAAAACTTTTAAAAGAATATTTCTTTGTATGAAAGGAATTTACACCCCTACACTCGGGGCATAATTTCCATTAGATTCTCAAATGAAGGGAACCTATTTTGAAATTTATAATTTAAAACTAAAAATGATATTTTGTAATAGAGACTAATGGAAAGCGGTACCCCTCATGTTCAAGGTACGTTTTTCACAATAATCCCTGATAAAAAGAGGGTCATTTTAATTTAAAATTTGATTAAAAAGTATATAGGACGTGTACGAATATATGTACATATATAGGTGTATTAATACACATATTAAAATATAAACATAGGATAAATAGTTATAATAGTAGTAGTAATAGTAATAATAAATTATATAATAATGATAATATATAATAGGAAAAACTTTGATACACAGGCCGTGTAAACTTTAGTTTACACGTGCCTTTTAGTTTTAGGGGTTAGGGTTTTAGTTTAGGGTTTAAGGTTTAGGGGTTTAGGTTGTAGGGTTTAGAATTTAATGTTAGCGTTTAGAAATTAGTGTAGAGGGTTTAAGGTTTAGGGTTTAGTTTTTAGGGTTAGGAATTTAGGATTTGGGTTTTTATAGTGTAAATACACAGGCTTGTGTAAAATCCTGTGTATCAAAGTTTTACCCTATATAATATCCTTAACAACAATAATAATATAGCAATAATAATTAAATATAATATAATAAATAAAATGTAACAATATAATATATGATGATGATGATGATGACGACGATGAAGATAAATAAAACTGAAATCAGTGACCAAATCAGAAAAAAAAAACATAAATTAAAAGACAGAAATGCGAAGGATACAAAGCGGAAGGCTGGAAATGTGATTTCTCCATTCACTCAAAACGTGTAGATCCTCATCGACGACGGAGAACTGCCACGAAAGGTGGCTGGAGTTCATGCAAGTAGGTGGTTTGAATCGGTTTTGACTCCCAATGCCGAATCTAATATTTGTTTTTAAAATCCTTCCCTAGTTTCTTAGATCTAACAAAAATCGAACGATTTTTTATATTTTTTTCTTTATCTTTTTTGCTTCGAATCTTGTTTTTTAATCTTTTTTGTTCGATTGCTTCTTTTTTTTCTCTAATCTGGTCACTCCTCCTTTATTTGTGCATATATGGTCCCCTTTATAGGGGTTCAGCCATGTGTTACGTGGAAAACGTGGACAAATGGAGGCTCATGGTTTTTGAGTTAGGGCGGTGGATATGGTGACAAAGTTTAAAAAACGTGGGGTTAGGGCGGCAGATCAGAGGGTAATCATTTGATTTGTAAGGGTTTTGGTTATGGTGTAATTAGGGGTTGGTTTCGAATGGGATTCGGTTAGGGTTGTCGGCAATGGTGGCCGGTGCTGGTGATAGAGACGGCGATGACTTCAAGTGAGGCGGCGGCTGAGGCTTGGACAACCAGCGGCACCTAGGGTTAGGATTAGGATTATATTAGTTTAGGATATTAAGGTTTTTGTATTTGGATTAAATTTGAGTTATTCTTTGGATTATATTATAAATGGGCTAAAGCCCGGATGAAATCTCTATTTACAACTAAAACCTTCGACCATTGAATCAATTGATGTCTCCATCTCCAACAAATATATTTACAACATCAATTCTCTTCTAAATCACTAATTTATTGATGCAACGTTAGATTAACTCTGATTCTTCACCTACATTTGGCACATTGTCACAACATATCTTCTTTCTTATCTCTTGAATCTCACAAACGCAATCTGCAATAATAAATTTCATCAAAACCAAATAATGACTCATGACCGTATCATGATGAGTCTCAAACCATATATTTGGTATCATTTGTTAAATTTTGTTGGCAAAAACAATCAAAGCGTGATCAACATTGAAATAAGGGTAAATTACAATGTCACTGAACTTCTTCTCTATCCTATTTTGATAATTGAAGTCTAAAGTTTTTTAATTTAATCACTGAACTTTTGAATTGATTATATTTTGGTCACCATGCAATTAAATAGTTAACGAGGTTATTACATGACAGCCGATCGTTGAAACCAATATAAAAGTCAATTTTCTCTTGATTCTCACCGCATTGTCCGTCGTCAACAATAATCGTTGAGTCTCAGAATTTCCCACCAAACTCGTTTCTCCCCTCCTGAATGAGAATCTAGTGTTGTTTAATCGGCAGACACCCCAAACTCCACGAATATAACGTTGAACACTTCGACTACTTATTTTCTGATCTCCTCCATTCGCTGTTAGACAAATTCTAAAATTAGATATGTTGCTCCCGTCTCAAGAGGGGCCTCTCCATATTTGAAATCTTCAAATTTGGACTCTGATCACCAGTGAGATTCTTTTAACTTTTTCCATTTTCAACCAATCTTCTAGATCCAAATCTTTTCTTTTTTACTCGGATTCCTTCGGTTCAATCCCCTTGTGAATTTATCATCTTCAACCCCAAAACTTACGACTTTACCCTCAAAACCCAAGATTTGATTTCAAATAGGGGTGGATCTAAAGGAGGTTGGAGGGCGCGGTTGTCCCCTAAAAGTTTGAAATTCTTATATGATTTAGGAATTTTTTAGAAAATTTTTATGTATTTTTATTGAAAATCTATTTTTCGCCCCCTAAAATTTTATAAATTCGCCCCCCTAAAATTTTATAGGTTTGCCCTCTAACATAAACTTCTACATCTGTTCATGGTCTCAACTATTACATTATTCAAAATGCCACTACGTTTAACCAAATATAATGCATTTATGTATCGGTTGATTAACATATTGGAAACTTTCATTATGCATTTATGTAACGGAGAAAACAAATGAGTGATAAAAAAAATATAATATCTAAAGTTTGATAAATAAATTAAATTTTTAAAATTTAGTGATCAAAATAAAAATAAAAAAATTTTAAATAATAAAATAATAATTTATTTTAAAACCCTAGATGAAAACAAATTAAAGACAAAAGAGAAAAATTTAATTATAGTAAAAAATTATACGAAGGGATATGAATAATAATTATTGACTCCTCTCCCACAAAAACACTACGAAGGGTCTACGTCTCTTCTAATTCTCTTATATTTTTAGGCTTAATGTCAAAATAAGTATCTAAATTATCGTATTTTTTGTAGGTGCGTTTTTTTTGTTCTTTTTAAGTACCTAAACTATCACGTATTTCCCTTTTAGGTGCCTGAATTTTTTTTGTCCCTTTTAAGTGTTCAAACTATTGTTTTTGCCCCTTTTAAAGTCAAACTGGGGCACCTATTTTGACCAAAATATGATTATTTGGACACCTATTTTAACAAAAAAAATATAGTTTGAACACCTAAAAAGGGCAAAAAAAAGTTTAAGTACCTAAAAGGGAACAATGAGATCGGCTGGGAGCTTAAAAGGGCAAAAAAAGTTTAAGCATTTAGAAAGAGAAAACAAAATAATTTGGACATTTATTTTGTTATTAAACTTTATTTTTAAAAGGTTAAATTCAAAACTTTATCTATAATGCATATTACTTAAAATTATTACTATTAATGAATATCTATTGCATTAGAATCTCAAATAAATATTAAAAATCTTAATTGAAATTGAATTTGGAAGGTAAAACCTTAGGGGTCCGTTTCACGATTATTTGAGATTTTTAATATTTACAAATCAAACGGATCCTAAGGTTAAATATGTTATTCTCTCTCTAATCGATGATTTTTTAGTTATCTTAGGTGCTCGTAATCACCTTTGATACGTCGTGTATGATTTGTGATAAAGCAAGTTGTCAACAAACTATTATTCTATTATTATGCTCTTCTTGATGATGCTTGTCGTTTACTGTTGGCAATGGTGTTCGTTTGTATTTTTTTTTTGAGTTATCTAGTTGAAGTTTTCAACCCTTTTCTTAATTAATAACATTTTCATTTTTCAGAAGCTAATTTTTTTTTTATAATTTTTTTTCTAAAATAATAACATTTTTAATTTTCGGAAGCTGATTTTTTTATAGTTTAAAGAAAAATGATTGATTAATATAATTAGTTTAATTTAGATTTTTACTCTTTTTTACAAAATTATAAACTTTTATTATATTTTTATATATTAAATAAAACTATTAATTATTATTATTTAAAAAAATCAGGTGGAGGTGGGGAAAGAAGCAACCTCTCCAATTGTCATTCCTAACCACAAGCTGGCAGGTTATCAATACAAAAAATTAATTAAATTTTTTTACAAATTCTAAATTTAATATTAATCTTATGCAGAGGAGGTTCTTAGTGGGTCTAGAACTCATGATCTAAGGAAATATAAGAGAACAAAGTTGAGCAACATGACCAACCGGTCAAATATACTTGCTCACAAAAAATAATTAGTTATATATATAGGAAAACTACACGGGTGGTCACCCAATTATTATCATTTCCTGTTTTGGTCACTCGACTAATTTTTTCGTCAAAATCGTCCTTCCTGTTAGATACCTTTCTTATTTTAGTTTCTCTCCGTTAAAAACCTAACAGAATTGTTGGTGTGGATTTTTTTTTAAATTTTTAAATTTTTTAAAATATTATTTTCTCTCTCCTCATATATTTTTAAAGGTTTTATTTAGACCAATCAAAACAAAGAAAATAAATCAATTTTTTACTAGGTCTAGAACCCATGACCTAAGAAAATATAAGAGAACAAAGATTAGCAACATGACAAACAGGTCAAATATACTTGCTCAAAAAAAATTAGTTATAAATATGGGAAAACTACACTGGGGTCACCCAACTATTACCATTTTCCTATTTTCGTCACCCAACTAATTTTTTCGTCAAAATTGTCCCTTCCGTTAAATACCTTTCTTATTTTGGTCTCCCTCCGTTAAAAACTTAATAGAATTGCTGATGTGGATTTTTAAATATTTTTTTATTGTTTTCTTTGTCCTCCATATATATTTTTTAAAGTTTTTATTTATACCAATCAAAACAAAGATAATAAATCAATTTTAAGGGGAGCTGGGAGCTAGGATTCAAACTTACATCCCATGCTTATAAGTGAGTGTATTAATCGCTAAGCTAAACCCCAAATTTAGTCATATTTTATCACAAATTAACTTTAAATTAATTAAACGAACCCCAAAAACCAAAGAAATATTTGTAATAGCTCGGATTCGAACCCACATCACATAGCATTAAAAGGCTAAGCACAAACCAAATGTGCTAGACAAAGAGTTTGATTCATTATAACTACAATTTATATTTAACGTATATAAAGTTACCAACAATGCAAAATAAAACATTAAAGATAGGGGAATGATTCGAACACAAAACCTTATTGATAAAAATTTAATATTTAAACACTAAATTAAACTAAGAAGTTGTGATACTTTTAACTTATTAAACTAAATTGTGATTAAAATTAAAAATCAAACTAGATTTCGTTTTTTCACTTTGTTCGATAATGACAAAATTAAATAAATATTTATTTAGTTTTATAAAATTAATATTAAATTATTTTAAAAATTAAATTAATAATATTTTTATTATAAAATATAAACTTTTAAATTATATTTATTTATTATTTTTAAATCATCTAAGATCCTTTTAAAATAATTTAATATTAATTTTATAAAAATAAAATAAATGATTATTTAATTTATTTTTTGGGTTCATTTCTTTAATTTAAGATTAATATGTGGTAAAATATGTTTATATTTGGTCTTTAGCCCAGTTGCTAAAATGCTTACTTATCCACTTGGGGACATGGGTTTGGATCGTAGCTCCCCCCAAAATTGATTTTTTTTGTGTGGTCACCTTGGTTTGAATAAAAACTTTAAAAAATAATTTGCGGAAGAGAGACAGTTCCGTTAGGTTTTTAATGGAGGGATGATTTTGATAAAAAAATTAATTAGATGACCAAAACAGGAAAAAGGTAATAGTTGGGTGACTACCCACGTAGTTTTTACTATATATATATTTGTGCTCCCCAATCGAGTCAGGTAAGCGCTGCTAGCTATTAGAAGACCAAATATGATGCAAAAATGACTTAAGTTATATATATATATATATATATATATTATATTTTTAAAAAAAAGTATAGGAATAAGTTATAAATTTTTTAAGAATTAAAACATAATTTTACAATTGATTTAAGCTGTAATTTTTAAAAGGTTCAAATAAAAACTTTATTATTTATGAGATCATACATTAATATTAGGGTAAAGTACACAAATGGTAACTGCACTTTGTTTAAAAATTTAAAACGGTAATCAAACTTTTAAAAATTACAGAATGACAATTAAATTTTATGTTTTGTTACAAAACGGTCACTAGACCATTAACAGACGTTAAGTGAACATTACAATTACGAAAATTTTAAAATAACACATTTAGTCATCTATATTTATAAATTTAATCAATTTAGTTAACGAGTACTCTTCGAAAAAACAATAGATGACAACAACAAACGAGTTGCATAATTCTCTCTCTGATCTTATCACTTGGCCAATAAGCTTGTTTTACATTGCACCGTTAACTGCACATTCAGCAGCAAAAGTAATCCACTATATATCTTGGCAATAGAGAATTTATGGACTATAATGGAATGGACTCTAAAACATAAAGCAGATACAATACCCTTATTTACATTTTGACCACCAGGGCCACCACTCCTAGCAGAACTCACGGAAACATGATCTGTAAAGAGTTGTTTAAGTTTAATTCAGCATATAAAATCGGCACAATGGTTAAAAATAATAATTTTTAGAAGTACCAAGAGAGGATAGCGAGGGATGAAAATGATTAGAATAGTAAAATTCATGTACATTTTAAGAGTGAAACAGACAGCAAATTAAATTCATTGGTACCGAAAGTGATTTGAGGAATGGGATCATTCCCGGCGGCCCTTGCTCGCTCTTCCGCTTTCTTAAGGAGCTGATGGTAGTGGTGTACATTCAGTTAATTCGGTCGGTGGTCGAACCGAATTAGCCATAACCGAATTAACCGACATTTTTGGAACTTTAACCGTTAACCGAACCGAATAATCCATAACCGAACCGAAATTATTTCGGTTAATTCGGTCGGTTTTCGAATTAACCAAATTTTTTTTACAATTTTTTTTATTTTAAATAACAATAGAATTATAATATTAAACAAAGGGATCTAAACATCTCACACCTTTTCCTAAGCATACTCTAATATATAAAAACAGTTTACATCTAATTCAAGTGCATAGAAACTAGAATACAGCAACATCAGTTTTTTAACAAAATAAAAGCAGTTTGACAAACTGCATAGAAGCTAAATTACAGCAACAACAGTTTTTTAGCATGTAGGTTTTTTAGCAGTTTACTATTCTAAATTACTGCTCCAAATTACTATTCTAGCATATAGCATATAGCATATAGCAGTTTAAAGTAGAACCAAGTCAGTAAGTTTACAACATCTAAGCTTGAAAACAGTTTGTAAAATCTAAACATAACATTTTTCAAGGTCTACTCATAGACAAAATGTAGCAGATTCACTCTTCAAAGTTCTCCACTCCATCTGCTTCGATTAAATTTCCCCAAAAAACTTCCATTTGCATTATTCCTACAAAATATATGTTATTTTAGTAAAAATAAAGATAGATAAATAAATAAATAAACAAATCATACATGATATAAACTAAAAGACTAGAATGCATACCCTTCCTTCAACTCACACTCACAGTATAGAAGCTTATGAGCTCATGAATTGAGGGTGGGCTCTAATGCATTCCAAGACAAATCTAAAAAACCAAATGATTAAACAAGTTACTGCCATGGTGTGCTATAATACTCAAAATCATTATACTTATTAAATTAAAATTAATAAATAAAGACATTGACATACCGTTATCAATCTTGTCAAGTTCTTGAATTTGTTCTTCAATCTTCTTGATCCTCTCTTCGGTTGATGAATTTCGAATGTAATCTTGGGTACACACAAGAGCTTGTACCATTTTAAGAGTCAAAAAACTCCTAAATTGATCAAGCACACGTCCCCCAGTACTAAATGTAGATTCAGAAGCGACGTTAGAAAGTGGTATAGCTAACACATCTTTGGTCATCTTTGAAAGAGTTGAAAATCTAGGACTATTGACTTTCCACCACAATAATAGGTCAAATTCATCATCATAATTTTCATTACTCTCCCCTAGGTATTTATCCAATTCAGATGTCTGGTCCTCACCACCATTTTCAACCACACGCCTTTTATACGAATCTTTCATGTGCCTCTTCACTTTTTGTTGTGGTTCACTTAAAGGAGTAGGTTTTCCAACACTTGATTGGCCATGATCACTAGAAACTTGAGGTTTGTACTCATCATACAATTCAAAAAAAGTACCCTTCAACTTTTGCATCACTTCAGAACTTTTTTCAGCATTGTACATTTCAGAAAGTGCAAATTCATGATAACTCAATTTCTGCTTAGGATTTATAACACAAGCAACAAATATAAGCATATTCATCTTATCAATATCACCCCAATATTTATCAAATTTGTCTTTCATCCTCATAGCCATAACACTAAAGTCGATATCAACACTTAATTAATCATCTCGTAAAAGAATGCTAATTTTAGTAAGCTCATCAAAAAAATTATTAGATGTGACATTAGAAGTTCCTAAAACTTGCAAAGTAACTTCATAAAAGTGTTCTAGAAAATCCCTCATGTTTCTAACAGTAGTCCAATCGTCTGTAGTTGGCCAACCCTCTCCTGATTCAAGTTCAATCCTAAAGTTTGTATCTTGCTCCTCAAATCTTTCAAAAGCTCTCTCAAAATTTTGAGCTGTGTCTAACATTAAATAGGTTAAGTTCCACCTAGTGCAAACATCAAGACACAACATCTTTTTACTTTCTATCTTTTCCACCTCAACACATTCCATAAACCTTTTTAATCTAGCCGGAGATTGTCTCACATATCTCACAGCCCCCCTAACACGTGCAACAGATTTATTCATTTCTTTTAAACCTTCCACAACAATTAAATTCACAATATCATATGAAGGTATTTCCCATTTGCAATGTAACCCCCTCGAGGATTAAATTTTTTAAAATAATTAATAGCAACATCATTGGAACTTGCATTATCAACAGTAACAGTGAACAATTTATCAATCCCCCATCCCAACAAGCATTTCTCAATCATCATCCCAATAGCCTCTCCCTTATGACTAGAAATTGGACAAAAATTTATAATTTTCTTGTTCAACTTCCAATCATTATCAATGAAGTGTACAGTGAGACACATATAATTTACTCTTTGTAAAGAAGTCTATGTATCGGTGTAGCGATGTCCCTCTCGCTAAAAAAGATATTTTTATTTTGAAAATAATGTCTTCCGTGGGATTTTAGAAAAATCGTATTTTATTTAAAAATGGAGTCGCCACCGGCCACTCAAGATGGACCGGACACCGTAAAAACCAGAGATTTCAAAATGTCGGGTTCGGGAGTCGGTTACGGATGGGGAAGGATTAGCACCCCCACATCGCCCAAAATTGGTACTTTAATAATTACCGCTTTATTAATATTACTTTCCGGATTAAAGTGACGATTAAATTAAAATTTGGTCATAAGTGCGAGTAAAATTTAAAAGCCCCGTTATCCGAGAGTAAACGCCAACTACCATCACTACGCCTGATACTGGCCTCGTTTACGCTCGGATAAAAGGGCACCGCATTGACAAACTTATATTCCAAATGCAACTTAAAACATGGCAAACATGAATAAATGTAATAAACGTATAAATAAATATTAAAATAATAAAATACATAAATATTAATCTAACGCATAAAAAAGAATCTAAAATAAAATAATATTCTAAAACATGCATAAATATTAATTAATATAATAATATAATAATATGTACAAACAACAATATAAATATACGTAAAATCTTATATATATATTAAAATATAAAATACATAATAGATATGAAGCATATATACATATATCATGATATTAATGTATAATAAAAAACTTTGTATAATAATAATAGCATATTACACATATGATGATGATAATAATAATAATAATAATAATAATAATGATGATGATACTAATGCTAATATGAATGCATGGATCATATTAAAATGCATGGAACAATATAAAATATATCATGAAACTAGATGCTAATGGCTAAAATGTACAAATACTAAATTACATGGCAAAACTAGCAAACATATTAGGACTAAAATGCAGCAAATATAAAATGTATGGTAAGAAATAATATAAAAAAGACTATACATGAGCATAACTATAAATGACAACAAATAAGGGGCTAAAAATTAAATAAACAGGTGATCAAATTGAAATAAAACAGAAATTAAAAGACACAAACAAACACAAAAAGGGCGAAAATACAAGGGCATAAAAAAAGGACCAAGGGCTGAATTATTCCATGACAGAAGTGAAAACGGGGAAGAAAGGGAGGGACCATAAGCGCAATTCGACCATTTTAGTAAAACATGGACACCAAACAGTGTCGTTTTGGATGATGGCTGGTTAAAAAAAGATAAGGGTATCATTTTTTTGAACCAAAACATCACAAACCCTAAAATTTCTTTCCTCACTTCTCCTCTCACTCACTCGACGGCGGCTCACCAGGGTTTCACGGCCGTTCCTCGGCGCAAGGCCTCACGGCGAGTGGCGGTGAGACGATGGCGAAGGCGCGAAGGCCCGAGCACACCGAACGAAGGTAAACTCACCCTTCCCCTTTCTTTTGATTTCCGATTAAAAAATGTTTCAGATTTCAAACGAAAAACCAAGATAAGAAAGCGATTTTATTTTAGAATTTTTTTTGAAACTTTATTAATTTTGTTTACACTTTCTTGATCTAACAATCTCTCTTACAATTTTTGAATCTGAACCCCTCTCTCAGATCTTCCCCTTACAAGTTTTTTGAAAACCAAAAGACCCCTCAAACTCTTTTTTTTCAAACCACCGACCCCCCTTTTTACATATCTTTTTTGTTCGGTTTTATAACCGGCCTGATAAAATAAAATAAGAAGCTTCCCATGTTGTTGCAGATCTTATGAGAGTAGGCAACCATGATTTGGGGCGGATTTTCGGGAATGAGATATGGGCAGTGGCAAAGTTGTTGGGCAATGGCAGAGTTGATTTTTTTAGGTTTTATTTTTTAGGGTTGGTTTATTTTGGTTTTAGGGTATTTGGATATGATTTGGGATTTGGGTAATTAAGGGTTTCTGGCAGTTACCGATGAAGTGACGGCGACAACAGACGAATAGCGGAGGGGGTGGCTGCTAGGGTTTATTTTTAGGTTAGGGTTATTTTGGTAATTTTAGGGTTAATAGGTTTCGGGTTAAAACGGGTTATGACAATCGATAATTAAACAAACTTTAGAACACGAGCTTTTCAAATATTGCTTTAGCTTAACCCTTTCATCCAGATACAACTGATAAACATCCCTAATTATAGTAAATCTAGAAGGAATGTGAAATCTAGGGCATGCCACAGACATAAATTTCTTAAAGCCTTCACTCTCAACAAACTTGAAAGGTAATTCACCATTCACAATCATTTGGGCTAAAGCTTTCCTAACTGCTTCTTGATCAAATTTCCAAGTTGTAATATGTCCAATTTCCCCTTCAGAACCCTTACTTGGTAAAACTAATTGGCTTTGATTAGTGTCAACCATATTAGTAGGATTTTTCTTGCATTGCATCATGTGATATTTGAATGATCCAGTTCCATTTTTTTCACATCACAACAAAATTCTCTATCACAATTATTACATCTACCCTTACTTTCACCCTTGCTAGTAACAAACTTAGTAAAGTGAGACCAAACTTCTGACCTTGGAACCATAGCTTTTCGTTTAGCTGTTGTCCCTTTTGATTTGTTGACTTGAAGCTCCAGCAGCAGTTGAATGTTGAGAATCTGTCGAAGGAGGTGAAAAACTACCCTCAAGAGATGCTTCTGTGTCAGACATGTATAGCAAAATAAAAAACAAAGAACAAAGTTGACAAACATCAATATTGAAATAACATCACATTAAAAACAAACCAAAAAATTCTCATACATATAAAAATAAACCAAAAAATTCCCATACATATAAAAAGGAAAGGAGATTCATTACCTTGTATGTGCTTATGGAAGAAACAGTTGGGCCTGAGCGGCGGAGATAGAGACGGAGATGGTGGCACGCCAAGAGAGAACCAGATCAGAAAAGCGCGCGCAAAGTAAAGAGATGGCAAGTTTAACACAATAGGAACTAGGAATCGACAGAGTTTAGAAGAGGGAAAATTGATAGAGTTTAGAAATTTAGGTGAGGTGTTTAGGGATTTTGTTTTTTCATTTATTATAATAATTTTAATTGATTGGGTTAAAAACTAATGTTAATGGTTTTATATATATTTATTGGGTTGGGCTCATAAGAGGATATATAATAATAATAATAATATAAATAATTTATAATATATATTTTAATTTATAATATCGATTAATTCGGTTAATTAATCAGTTTTGAACCGAATTAACCGATGACTGAATTTCTAAAAAAAATTAACCGTTAACAGAACTTATCTATAATTAACCGACCGAATTAACTGAAAAAATCTAATTCGATCGGCTAATTCGATTAAAACCGAATAATGTATCTAGCTGTTGAAATTTAGAGAAACAAATAAAGACTTTTCTATCGGAATCGGTGTCGGATGTGACGCAACGAATATGAGTAAAACTGATTCCACAATTGGGTGTAACTGCAGTGCCGTCTCTGGGCCAGGATATTAAAAGCGACGGCCTTGCCCAAGGCCCACACTCAGATAAGTTGGACTATCCTAACTAAGGCCCACAGCTTTAATTTACACTCCATTTTTCATCAAACTATTTTTTATATAAAAAACGTGTATAGTTTGGAAATTGGAATCCTCAATGATGGAATACATTGGTTATCTGGCCTATATCATGATTACGTTGGAGTAATTATTTTTTAAATAATTTACATCAAAATAAAGATTACACGGTTTGAAACAATTAAATACAAAGAACCGTTAGGTTTTTAACTAGTCTAGGGTTGTACAAAAAATCCGACAAATCAAAACCAAAACTCGAAAGAACCGATTCAAAAATACGGCTAACTAAATCGAAAAAATGAGTCTTGGTAGGTTTTTTAAAACTATATTATTTCGGTTCGAATACGGTTTATAGTTTTCAAAAAAGCGGGTAACCAAACCGACCAGTTATATAATATAATATACAAAATATATTATTTTTATACAATTATGTTAACAAAATTTTAAGGTTGTTTTTAATTTAATCCCCTCAAAATATTTACATATTTTTATTACCCTAGGAGTAAAAAGTGAACGCAAAATATTGATTTGGAAAGTATTCTGCCGCCGCAGAATATTGATTTGGGAAGTTAATAATTAAAGATGATTTATTCCGAGAATATTTTTATTACTCTTTGAGACGTGCATTGATTTTTTAAGTGTTTATTATTTTCAATGAATTTTATAGTTGTTTAATTGATTTTATTTGATTTTTTAGGTTATTAGGCCTAGTTTTTGCATATGTTACAATTATGTTTTATTGAATTTGTTCTAGTATTCAGAAGATATTGGCATTTTGTATCAAATTTTTGAAAGGTATATTTTATTTGACTATGTTGTTAAATTTTATATTTTTAATAAGAAAAGTAAAAAATCATTATCCGACCGAACTGAACCGAATATTTTAGTTAACCAGTTAACCGGTTTAATGGTTACGGTTTAGGGTTAAGAATTAAGCAACCCGAATTCACCGGTTATCCGAAATAATTTGTTAACGGTTAACCGAACCGGTTTTGCACACCCTTAAGTCTATTATTAAAATTTTAATAATAGTTTAATTTTTAACAAAAATAAAAATTTTAATTACACCTGTAAATAATTCTTATATTGTTATTAGGAGCCTCCCAAAAATTGGGGGTGTTCTTATACTAAATTCAATTTTTTTCTTCTAATATTTGTTCTTAAGTGTCTAAGCTTAATTTTTTTTTTTAATATTTGTTATTAAAAGTTCAACTTTTTCAATATTTGTTATTAGGTGCCCAATTTGTCTTCTTCTAATATTTGTTATTACATATATACTCTTAAAATTCATTTTTTAAAATATTTGTTATTAAAGCTGTATTTTTTTAGTACTTGTTATTATGAACTTACTCTTAAAATTTATTATTTTTTCAATATTTGTTACTAGGGACAAGGACTTCAATAACGGTCCACAACCTCAACAACAGTCGTTATATAGCAGTAACGACATCGTCCAAAACTATGCTGTCCACAACCGTTATGTCCACAATAGTAATAAACACAATCGTAATAGCATATGTTATGTTCGCAATCGTAATAAACGCAACGCGATAAAAAATGTGACCACAGTTGCAATTTAAAATTTGTATTACATAAACTTAAGTATCACCTATATTTAGGTATTTACTCTCTTGATTATGGGCTCAATTTTTTCGTTTGCCCTAGAGTCACCAAAATTTCAAAAATGGGATTAGGTGTAAGTTGGGCGGTGGTGTTAGAGGGAAAGGGTAGAAGAGGACGAGCCGAAGATGAGAAGGAAAGGGAAGATAGTAGGGGATGATGGAGGAGTTGTTTCATAATCGTGTTTGCACTTATGTTAATGACTGCCATTTGGAACTCTATAAATTGCAGTCCAAAATTAGAGTTTAGAGGGAGCAGTTGTAATCTTTTTTCCTTCGAAAAAGATGATAACAAAGAGGGGTTCAGTTTGGAGTTTGACAGATTGTGGTGGCTCAAAAAGGTTTATGCAGGGATTTAAATAGAGTTCGCAGTTGCGTTTTTAGTCGTGCTGTATTTATCACAATTGTAGACATAGCGGATGTTATTGTGGTCACTGCGGGTGTCACGGCCGTGATTTTTTTTTTAAATTCGCACAACTTATTGTATAAAATAATAATAATTATTATAGTTATTTAAAGTCACTTCTAATAATTTTTATATTGCTTTCTAACACTTAGATTAGTAGATTATTGAAATTAAAGGACTACATTGAACGAAAAGTAAACTTTACACTCTAAATTAAGTTCAAAACAATTTAATTATATTAAATTCTTATTTGAAAACTTAGAAAAATATAATATATTTTAGGGGTATTAGTGATTTATGAAAAGTTTAGTCTTTTTGTAATCTCTTAAAGTTATCGGTCAAATTAGAAATCTTAAAAGATTTGGGGCTAAGCCCCAATTTCACCAATCTATTTTAGTAATTTTTTTAACGTTAGCTTGCTGTCGGGAAGTGAAGAAATAATAACTAGGGTAAAGTTTACTAATGGTAACCGGACTTTGATAAATTAATCAATTTGATAATCAAACTTCCAATTGCTTCACTGTTACCATTAAACTTTTAATTTTGTTTCACTGTTATCATTAAACTTTTAATTTTGCTTCAATGTAGCTATGACTTATTAACAACAGTTAAAATATTTTGTATAATAAGACTTTTAGTCTTCCATGTTTGTACATTCAAACAATTTAGTCATAATTTGAAAAAATAATAAATTTAACATTCATTATTTAAACATTGTTTCAATTTGGCCCTATTTTTTATTAAAATAATTTAACCCTAAACCTTTAAACCTTAACCCTTAAACTGTAAACCTTATGGATTGTGTTACTGACTTACTGGTTTGACGCCAGTGAAGGCTTTGGTTATCATTCTCGCTATCTAGACTTTGCATCTGGTGAAAGCAACATGTTCCTGCATATTTTAAGTCTCGTGAGCTGCCTTTGTTCTGCTGTGCCTCCAAAGTTCTCAGTGAATGTACTGTTTATATTGTTTATGTGTGTGCGCGCGCGCAATTGGATTTTGTAGTTTGTTACTAGTAGCTTTAAATGATGGATTTCAAAGGAGAGAGGACGTACAGACAATTTTATTTTTAATAAATTAGAATCGACTTGGTGAAGTACTTGTTGGGTTGCGAGGAACATTTGGTGTGGAGGGGTGGCCACACACTTCATCCAAACCGACTCAAGTTGGAGAGATGCCATGTGGGGTACTGTGTTTCAGTAAGATCAGGTTGAAAAGAACATAATAAAATGACCATATTTTGAAATTACCGAGTAGCAGATTAGGTTGCCCGTGCTGTTCGGACTAACTCTTGCCCAGAGGACTGGGCTGTTGCTATTCCTCAAAGCTTGAGGGTGTTGTTGTAACTTCTCTCGTTTTGGACTGAAGATTGCGTCTTTTATGTCAAAAAAAAAAGTTGAAAGGAAACTTTTATGAATGGTTTGCTAGAGGAACCCTGCTTTATCTACCAAGAGTTGGGCAGTTAAAACATCTCGATAAGTGTAGTAGTAACGATACGAGATTATACAAGAAATGACAGGATCATAGTAAAGTGTTTAGTAAAGTACCGACTACCTATAGTCTTTTAGATGTTTAGCCATCTGCACTGCAGTATTGGATCTTAAAAGGCTTCTGTGAAATATGAGTGTTTAGATGGGGAAGATGAGTTGAAGTACGAAAAAGATTTGGAGCTTTATATTTTATTGGCTTTATTCGTAAATATTTCTTTCTTGCATATTATATAGGTTGTCTAAATGGGTTACTATAAGAAATCATCCAACAGATTTGTGATTAAGTATCATCTTGCTATTCCTTTGTATATGTGACTTGAGGATTTTCTTGCCATTGGATATTTTCCCTTTGCATGTTCCTTGAGAGGATCAAATTGAAATAATATTTAAATAATGAGGATAACATTTATTATTATTTTTTAATTAAGATTAAATTGTTTGAATTTAAAAACGTAAAGGATTAAAGGTGTTATTATACAAAATATTTTAATTGTTTTTAACGTCTGTTAACGGGTCAGTGATAACATTAAAGCAAAACTAAAAGTTTAATGGTAACATTGAATCAATTGAAAGTTTAGAATAATTTACCAAAGTTATCATTTATAAATTTTATCCTAATAATTAAAGCTATAAAAAAATATGCACAGTCCAAACCCACCAATGAAGAGTGTTCTTGTGCAGTGAAAAGATAAAATAATAAAAGCATAATAAAAAAAAAAGTAAATTAAAAAGCTTGAAACCAATTAATTTCCTCTATTCACCAATATAAAACTCATTCTTTCCCCTGTTCATTTTCTCTCATCGCAAAAATGAAACCCATTCATTTCCATCTTTTTTTTTCATCCTTTTCACTTTTACCTCTACTATTTTTCTTCATTTTCAGCCTTGTTACCCCTCCTTCTCTCTTCACTGTTCTTCTTTATCAAAGGATGAGAGGCTCAATGCTCCGGTGGATGGTGGTCCTTGAGGACGACGAAGTCCCAAAGCGCCAAAAGTGTCCCAAAATGGTCTGTTATTGTCGCGCTTCACCGTTACGCGTTAAATTACGGCTGCAATTTATCATTTTTGGTGCGAATCTGATTCTTACCATGTTTTTTTGACAATATCAGTATCGGCCGGTGGCGCTACCGCGAAATAGCGACCGCTAAAACGGTTGCGGCCCGCTATTTGAAACCTTGGTGTTATGGAGTATTGAGTGAAATTAGTGGTGTCTTCCAAATTTTATGAGTTTTTATTTGGAATAAGACTAAATTGATTGAATCTATAAATATAGAGGATTAAATGTGCTATTATTCAAATTTTTGTAATTACAACATTACCCACTTAACGTCCGTTAAGGGTCGAGTGACCGTTTTGTAACAAACATAAAATTTAATTGTTATTCTATAACTCTTGAAAGTTCGATTATTGTTTTGAAGTTTTAAATAAAATTTAGTTATCTTTTGTGTACTTTACCTTTAATATTATTATTATTTGAACTTGAAATTTTTGAATTTAAAGTGACTAAATTTTAAGAGCAGAGTCCATTTTCGGAAAGATTATTAGCAGAAAGAAAATTTAAGTTATAAAATTTGTATTTTGAAATTTCGAAAATGAATATTCGATCAGAATAATGAAAAATAATGTTTTTGTTGACCGACGATAATTTATTTTCAGATTTCTAATGCGATTAACAAAATGAAAAAAAATCAAATTTCGTATTACGTGTGTTTTGGTGGATTTGGATTATAGTTTCTATTTTTCTACTTTAATACATATATTTTTGTTGTGATATTTGATTTTGATATAATATAAAGAAAAAAATTGGACTTAAACTAGTTTGCAAAAATATTTTAAAAGCCCTTAAACTTGAAAAATATGTTTGAAATGTTTTCAAAGGGTTTTTGACATGCCTTAAATGATTTTAAATAGCCAAAGTGTAAAAACATGCCTTGAATACCGGTATAGTTTGACCTGTACCGATACCCAGAAGTGTTAGAGTATGCCCAAAGACCAATTATAAGGTGATTGTAAATGACATTTATTTTTACCTTGTTTATTCATAAAGAGGCATTGCCATTATTATTTTCAGTTATAATTCTGCGTGCATAAATAAACTAAATTATAATAAAGTCCTTAAAAATATATGGTTATTCTTAAATGTCTTTAGTCGAGTATTATTGTGGGAATGAACAACAATAATGCATTAAGACTAATATGTAGTTGATTGATGACAAAGTGTTGTCATTGACATGAAGATGTCAAAATCAATACATAAGTCTGTGTTAGAGAATGACATACTGCACTGACCCGCTATGAGCATGTTTCTTGGATTATTATGTGACAGACACAACATTGCTCATAGTGATAACTACATGTATGATCCTCAGACTTGAGATCATCATTACAGTCAAACGTGTGTTGTAACTGACTACTCTATAAAGACTGATATTGGATATATCACAATCTATGTAGTGGGATATGGTTGATTAAGATTGGATTTGTCCCTCCTACATAATAGTAGTACTATCATAGGCCACTTGATTGAGTGAGACTAGAAATGCATGATCATGCTCGAATAAGTTGATATGAGATATCATAGTTATTCGTTTATAATGGTCTACTCTAGATATCAAGAAATATTAGATGGACTATACAAGTGCGACTGTTCCATGACTTGTGTCCAATCTAGATATAAAGGACAAAAGGATGTAATACATGAAAAAGAGTTAATCACAAAAATGTTATGTCGAATCATGATTTTCTTGTAACTTAGGTGACAATGACATATTGCTAGATGTCACTCATTGTTTGTAATATTAAAAATGTTCTAATATTTACTACTAACATAACATGAACCTACAAGGTTACACCCACGGTTGAAATGAGCATATATTAAACGAATTATATATGTACAAATTTGTTGTACACGGATTTAGTTAAATTAATATATATTTGATATATATATATATAATTTAACTATTGGATAAATATTAAAAGGAAATAATTATTGTAATTATGACTCTTTTAATATATAAATAATATAATTCGACTTAACTTAATATATATATTGAAATCTTAATTACTTGAATTGGGACTATATATATTAATATATATTGAAATCTTAATTAAGTTAAATTGGGATTATATATATATTTAATATATATATATTGAGTTGAATTGAGATTATATATATCTAATATATATTATATATATATATAATTTGACTATTGGATAAATATTAAAAGAAAATAATTATTGTAATTATGACTCTTTTAATATATAAATAATATAATTCGATTTAATTTAATATATATTAAAATCTTAATTAGTTGAATTGAGATTATATATATTAATATATATTAAAATCTTAATTAAGTTAAATTGGGATTATATATATTTAATATATATATTTTTTGAAATCCTAACCAAAGTTGAATTGATATTATATATATATTGTAATCCTAATTAAAGTTAAATTAGGATTATATATATTAATATATATTAAAATCCTAATATGAGTTGAATTAGGATTTCAAAGGCTATATAAAAGGCATGAGAGATCTAGCAATCATTAATTCTTTTGGAAAACTGTAAAACCTATGTTGATTTTGATATAACAAATTTTTCAAGGACTTAATTGTAAAGAAAAGAAATTTTGAAAGTGTCCCAAACTGACAAATATTTTAAAGCATATTTGATTCTAAGTTAAAAACTTAAAGCCCTAAATTTTTCTAAGTGTTTTAAAGGCCAAACTATAAAAATACGCCCAGGCGTTCGATACGCTTCAAAGATTTTTTTATATAAGCATTTAATGACTTAGACATTGGAGTTAGTTACTGGAAAGACTATTTTTAAAATGCCGTTGGACACGTATCGATACACCTTCAAGGAGTACCGATACAGGTTCAGACAGTAGCCCAAGTAAGCAAAATTGCATCGATATGACCTTGCCTGTATTGATATGCCCCTTTATTTTACAGTGAGATCGTACCGATACGCTTCCTCGCATATCGATACACCCCTGCATAAATTGTACACAACAACTCTTTCTATTTGAGACAAGTATCGATACGACTATTCGTGTACCGATACAAGCATTTGAAGAAGTGCATTTATGGTGGGAAAAAGAGGAGCCAACGGCTATATTGATGACTTCAACCACCCAAACGGCCAAAAATCAATGAGAGGTTATAAAAGCAAGTCTCCAAAGCCTCAACAACAGCTATTGAACTTACTTGCATTATCCAAGCACATATCCAAACCTTCTTTAGCTAAAGAGTCAAATACTTGTAACCCCAATTGAGTGTATTTTTATTGTTTTATCTTTTGTGTATTTGGGGAGTGTGATATATTGTAATTGGGCAAAAATCCACCTATTTGAGAGCTTATTTATTGTTTGCCTATTTCTCTTTGTAAAGAGTGAAGTGGATCAATCTTTGGGTAGAAAGATTGATCGTTTGTAACAGTTTCCTCTTAAGCCGAGAAAAGGGAAAGAATTATAGTTAGTGAATTGTTGAAATCCTCAGTAAGATGATGGGGTAGTGGATGTATAGCTTGTTCGAAGCTTGAACCACTCTAAAATCCTTGTGTCTTCAATTTCTAATTTTCTTTTTGCACTCTTCAATTTTTAAACTACCAATTCATCCCCTCTTGGTAATTTGCCATTATTTGATCAACTCAACTATTGGTATCAGAGCTACACTCACTAGAAAGATTAACACCCTCTTGAGGAGATCTTTGGAAGAGTTCGATCAACTGACATCAAGTAATGACATCCACCTCCAGGCCAAGCATGTACGAGTCACAATCAATCACCAAACTGCCCTTCTTCAATGGGGATAACTATCCCTATTGGAAGAATAGGATGAAGCTCTTTATCAAGTTCAACGATTACTTACTTTGGGATATGGTAGAAGATGGACCAAAAATCCTTATGAAGAGAGATGGAGAAGGAAGACTCATTCCAAAGACAAAGGTAAAAATGGGTGAAGATGATCGAAAGAGATTGCAAGTCAATAACAAGGCCTTGCACATGCTATTTTACTCTATTGGGCCAAACATATACTCGAAAGTGTCCTCAATCTCAAGCGTAAAAGAAGTATGAGACACACTTGAGACAATCTATGAAGGGACAAGCGATGTCAAGGAAACGAAGATCGAGCTTCTCAATCTTAGTTATGAGAATTTTAAGATAATGGCCGATGAAAGCATAACAAAGATGTTTGACAGCTTTTTCGTCATCATAAATGGTCTCAAGGGCTTCAGTGAGATCATTCTCGAAGACAAGTTAGTCCGGAAGCTCCTCTACTCTCTTCCAGAATCATATGATAACAAAAGAACGACAATTATCGAAACTATAGATTTGAAGACTCTCAAGCTTGATGCTCCTTACTCATGAGATCATGAAGCAAGGAAGGGAAGAAGAGAAGAAGAAAGAAGATAAGAAAGTGGAGAAGAAAGAGAGTGAAAAGAAGAAGCTTGGAATTGCTCTCAAAGCTTCCTTTGATGAGAGCGATTCAAGTAAGGAGGAAGATGAAGAGATGGCCATGCTAGCCAAGCACTTCACTCAGTTCATGAAGTTTAATCGGGGTAGGAAATTCAACCGAATGAGAGACTTCAAGAACAAAGACAAAGAAGAAGAGAAGGAACAACTCATAGTTATGAGTGCAAGAAGCCGGGGCACATCCGAATCGAGTGTCCCCAACTCAAAAAGAAGAGCTTCATGAAGAAGAAGAAGCTTAAGGCCCAACTTGCCACTTGGAGTGATGAAGAATCATCCGAGGAGGAGGAGCAAGAGGTGGCCAATCTTTGCCTCATGGCCTTTGAGGAGGACCAAATGGTAAACACTAACTCATCATCTTTTAATCTTACTTATGATGAATTATATGATGCATATGATGAGTTGCAAGATGTTTATGATGAGTTAGTTGACAAATTCAAAGAATCAATTTTGAAAAACAAGAAAACTACTACCAATTTGAAAACTCAAAATGATTCTCTTTTAGAAACTAACTCAGAATTGGAAAAGAAAGTTTTATATTTGATAAATCTTTCAAATGAGCTTAAAAAGAAAAATCTCGGTTTAGAAAAATTTCTTTTCGATTTCCAAGATTATCACACAAAGGAGGTGGATAATCTTAAAACTTCTCTTACTATTGGGAAAAGTGTTTTTGAAAAAGGAAGTTCTTCAAAAACCTAATATGTTTAGAGAAAGCCTTTTAATGCCAAACAAAGAAGCTTTCAAAAGTAATATAGAATTAAAAGTGTTAGGAGTGTATGGGTTCCTAAGGAACTTGTTGTTTCTAACAATATGAATGCTATTGCTTATTGGATTCCTAAGGGAACCAAGCTTTTGGGAGCTAATACTCATGGACCCAAAATGATTTGGGTACCAAAAGTTAAGAATTAATCCTTTGTTTGTAGGGGAGCATTGCTACAAGGCCAAAGCTTCAAGCAAAAACACATGGTACCTTAATAGTGGATGCTCAAGACACATGACCGGAGACAAGAGTAGATTCATGGAGCTAAAGCCAAAGAGTAGTGGAGTGGTGACATTTGGCGACAACTCTAAAGGCTACATTGAGGGTATTGGTTCCATTGGTAATCTCTCTTCTATACTCATTGAAGATGTTTTATATGTCAATGGTCTAAAACATAACTTGTTGAGCATTAGTCAACTATGTGATAAGGGTTTTAATGTTCTATTTGATGTTAATGGGTGTAAAATCATGAACATTGAAACTAATAAGATAATGCTCATAGGTCATCGCATAGGTAATATCTATATGGTGCATTTAGATGACATACATACATCCAATGCATGCCTTGTGGCACATAATGAACATGATACATGGTTATGGCATAGGAAACTAGGACATGCTAGCATTAGTGTTTTAGAGAAATTAGTTTCCCTAAATCTAGTAAGAGGTTTACCTAAGCTAAATTTTTCTAAAGATAAAATTTGTGATGCATGTGCTAAAGGTAAACAACAAAGAACCTCATTTAAATCCATTAATGATGTTTCTACTAATAGATGTTTACAATTGATCCATATGGATCTCTTTGGGTCAATTAGGACTATGAGCTTGGGTGGTAAGTTATATGCATATGTGTTAGCAGATGACTATTCTAGATACACTTGGTTTCTCTTTTTAAGTACTAAGGATGAGGCTTTAGAAAAATTCATCACGTTTTCAAAAATCACCCAAAATGATCTTGATCTTAAAATTTCGCATGTTGGAAGTGATCATGGAACTAAATTTCAAAATATGGGTTTTGAAGATTTTTGCAATGAAAATGGTATTAGCCACAGGTTTTTGGCTCATCCCACTCTTCAACAAAATGGGGTAGTTGAGAGGAAAAATAGAACTTTAGAAGAAATGGCTAGGACCATGCTTTCTGAAAATAATTTACCTAAATATTTTTGGGCGGAAGCCACTAATACGACTTGCTATATAATTAATAGAGTAATTATTAGGCCTATTTTGAAGAAAACATCTTATTAGATTTTAAAATCCAAAAAGCCTAACATTAGCTATTTCCACCCTTTTGGTTGTAAATGTTTTGTTTTAAACAATGGAAAAGGTAATTTGGGTAAATTTGATGCCAAAAGTGATGAAGCTATTTTTCTAGGTTACTCTTTAAACTCTAAAGCCTATTGGGTATTTAATAAAAGAACTTTGGTTGTGGAAGACTCTATACATGTTGTTTTCGATGATAATCTCCTTCCTAGGAAGGATTCTTGTGATGTTGATGATGTAGGGATCATTAAAGCCATTGATGAAGGACAAACATCAAAGGTGGATGCGGTTCCAAGAAAAGAAGAGGAACCACAAGATCCACCTCTTGAAGCCTTGAAGGACATGGCTCTTAAGGAAAAGGAGGTCACCTACCCAAGAGAGTTCAACTATGTCAAAGGTGGTGAAATTTTGGGTGATCCATCCAAATGGGTAACCACTAGATCCTCTCTCAAACTTATGAATAATGTTGCATTTATTTCATGCATTGAGCCTAAGAATTTCAAAGAAGCATTAAAAGATGATTTTTGGATATCGGCCATGCAAGAAGAACTTAATCAATTTGAGAGAAGTAAAGTATGGACATTAGTTGATAGGCCTAGTAATAAATCTACAATAGGAATTAAATGGGTCTTTAGAAACAAACTAGATAAGAGTGGTAACATAGTGAGAAACAAGGCTAGACTCATTGCTCAAGGTTACACTCAAGAAGAGGGAATAGATTTCGATGAAACATATGCACCCGTAGCTAGGATGGAAGCTATTAGGATACTTCTTGCATTTGCATGCTTTCATGATTTCAAGCTTTTTCAAATGGATGTAAAAAGTGCTTTTCTAAACGGTTTTATAAATGAAGAAGTGTATGTAGAACAACCACCTGGTTTTGAAGATTCAGAATTTCCAAATCATGTTTTCAAACTCACCAAAGCTTTATATGGTTTAAAACAAGCTCCTAGAGCTTGGTATGAAAGGTTTTCAAGCTTTTTAATTGAAAAAGGTTTTGAAAAAGGCAAGCTGGATACTACACTTTTCATTAAAAGATATAGCAATGACATCTTAGTAGTTAAAATTTATGTTGATGATATTATTTTTGGTTATACTAATGAGTTTTATTACCAAGAATTTTCTAAGCTAATGCAAGGTGAATTTGAGGTGAGCATGATGGGGGAGCTTTTATTTTTCTTGGGGCTCCAAATCAAGCAAAGGAAGGATGGCACCTTCATCAATCAAGCCAAGTACATCAATGATATGCTTAAGAAGTTTGGTTTGGAGAACATAAAGCCTCAAGCCACTCCAATGAGCTCATCTATTAAGCTTGACAAAGATGAAGGAGGTAAGTGTGTCGATTCTAAGCTTTATCGTTCAATGATTGGCTCTTTGCTTTATCTTACCGCAAGTAGACCCGATATCATGTTTGGTGTTTGCTTGTGTGCTAGGTTTCAAGCTAGCCCTAGAGAATCGCACTTAGTAGCCATTAAGAGAATCTTTAGATACCTTAGAGATACACCTAGTTTAGGTCTTTGGTATCCTAGAGATTCCTCCTTTGATCTTCATGCCTTCTCGGATGCGGATTATAGGGGATGTAAGCTAGATAGGAAAAATACCTCTGGAACATGCCAATTCCTAGGTAGTATGCTCGTATCTTGGTTCTCTAAGAAACAAAATAGCGTAGCCTTATCTACCACCGAAGCAGAGTACATATCCTTAAGGAGTTATTGTGCTTAAGTCCTTTGGATGAAGCAACAACTCTTAGACTATGGTGTTGAAATAGATGCCATACCCCTTAAGTGTGACAATACTAGTGCCATTTGTCTCACTAAGAATCTCATCCAACATTCTAGAACCAAACACATAGAAATAAGGCATCATTTCATTAGAGATCATGTCTTGAAAAATGATGTAGTTCTAGAGTATGTCAATACCTTGAACCAATTAGAGGATATATTTACCAAACCTTTAGATAAAGAATGTTTTTGGACCCTTAGGAGAGAGTTAGGTTTAACAAGCCTTCCTTGACCCTTTAGAGTCCCAAAAACCCAAAAATTTGCTTGAATTGATTTGATTGCCATGTTTATGTAATTTTGCCTCTTGATGCATATATGCCTTTAGTTAGGGGGAGCTTGTCTCTATTCTTAACCTTCATGTTGTTCATACATCATAAACATGCATTTCAGTTCGAATAAGATCAAACTTTTGAGCAACTTGTGGCCCAAAATGCATTTTTTGGTTATTCGTATCGAAACGGGTGAAGGTGTTTCGATACACCATTCTTGACTCAACCCAAATTGCATTCCTCAGCACAAGTGTATCGATACGGGTCCAACCATATCGATACGGGTTCAAGAATAGGTTTCGATACAAGTAAGTCCGTATCAAAATAGTCTCCGTGTTTCGACACACCTGTATCGATACACCATGTGGCGTATCGGTATGCGCGGGCCCATTTTCTTTAAATGAGCCTTTAATGAGTATCCAACTTTAAATCAAACTTTTAAACCCTTATTCATCCGAAACCCTAGCTCTTCAACTATAAATACCCATCAAATCCTCTTGTTTTTCACACAAATTTTTGAGGGTTTTTGTTCAACAAACCAAGTCTAAGATCTCTCATCAAATTGGTGCATTATCATCCATCCATTCTTCCAATTTCCTCAAATCAAGGTATAAACTCTTTCTTTTTCTTTTTCTTTTTTTTCGTTTAGATTCATATACTATTTTTAACTAATTTTTGTACAAAAAGTACACATATAGTATGGGTTTTAAAGTTTTTGAAAAAATTCTTTCAAAATCGAAAAATTTTGATTAGAATATAAAAATATACCGCATTTTTTAAATCTGTTCTTCCAGATTTCTTTTTACCAAGATCTTTCTAAAATTATATTGTATAGTTTTTCATTAATACCTTGAATTTTGGATTACATATTGGATTGAATTTGATGATTTGTGCATACATATGTTTTGTGCCTAAATTGTTTTTCAGATTATCTATGGCATCAAGAAAAAGAGCTAGAACAAACGAGGTTGGTGAGTCTTCAACCAAAGACAATTCGGCACGTTCTAACCTTAGTGTCATTTATCAAAAAAAATTTCCAACCCTGGCGGCTTTAAACAACTTCAAGCAATACCAAAACTACAAAATCCACCGCGAATGAGTAACATCTGTTCCTTTTTTAAACTCTGAACACTTTAAGTTCAAGTATCTTCATCTCTTGCATCGTTGGAACTTTATTCAATTTTTTACTATCTCGGGTTTTTGTACCGTAACCTTATTTTGATCTTCTTTGCTAATGCCCGGTGCATCCCCAATCAAGACTATTCTAAAGTCATTGCTTTGAGTCATTCCTAATGGGGAAGAAGTTTTGTATTGATGTTCAGACTCTAGTCAATGTCTTTGGGTTTGAAGATGAGGGAATCGACGATGAAGACTCCTTGGGATATGTTCTTGGCGGTTCTGTCACAGTTCTTGATGCTCATGATCACTTCTTGCATCTCATGATCACTTGGTGGTTTCGGCCATCCGGTGGAAAGTTCTCCACTATCCGACAAGTGGATGACTTTTGGATAAGATGTTTTTGTGACGAGAAGTAGCCCAATCTTGCTCAAATAATGTTCACGGAGCTAGTTTACCTCATCCAACATCAACACACCCTTCTAGTTTCATCCTTCACTTATGGGACAGCTTTGAGTTACTTGTTTACTTAATTGGAGATCGATTGCTCACAAGACTTTCCCGAGCCTCTTACTGATCCCATTGATGAGTGCTCTCTTGTTTGTGCAAATTTTCACTATTTTAGTGGTTAGTGGCTACGTCTCGCCAAGCTTCCACATGATGCAATCCCTGGAGAACCGGAAACTCCTTAACAAGCCGCCCCTCAAGCTTCGGTAGCTCCACTGGCTATGGATGCTCTCATGGCTTATCTTAATGAGCAATTCACTTTATTCAAGACAACCATGAATGAAGGGTTTGCGACCATTGATACTCGATTTACTTCTTTGGAGGATCGAGTTCAAGCCATTGAAAGCCAATAAAGTTCGATGGACATATCTCTTACAGCTTTTCATGGAGAATAGAGACAATCTCAGGCTACTCAAACCCATGACGAAGATGAAGATCAAGAGGACGAGAATGATGAGGATGCTCCATAGACATACATTGCATTGCATATCATATTAGGTTTTTTATTTTTTTATACACCTATGTTATTTACTCTATGAACCTATGCCTCGATTTTAGTTTGTTTTGTGTTGGATTCAGATTATGTTGCTTTGAACTTTCATTGATAAGTATGTTGCTTTGATTATGCTTTGATTTATGCTTCATTGTTATATTTCTTGTTTTTATCCTTTAATATCATTGATTTTGATCTAACAAAAAGGGGGAGAAGAAAGAACTTAAACTTTCAAAAATAAAACGTTTTTGAAACCTATCTTAAAGTAAGAGGGAGTTTTTCACAAAGACTTAAAAATTTGCTTTGGGTTTTATTATATCAAAAAGGGGGAGATTGTAAAACCTATGTTGATTTTGATATAACAAATATTTTTCAAGGACTTAATTGTAAAGCAAACAAAATTTTAAAGTGTCCCAAACTGACAAATATTTTAAAGCATATTTGATTCTAAGTTAAAAACTTAAAGCCCTAAATTTTTCTAAGTGTTTTAAAGGCCAAACTATAGAAATACACCTAGGCGTATCGATACGCCTCTGAGCGTATCGGTACATTTTTAGAACATTGGCCACTGTAAGCATCTGTTTCGATACGGTTCCATCCATATCGATACGACCTTCATATGGGCTAAGTATTTTGCTCAAACGTTTTGATACGGTTACATATGTTTCGATATGGCCTTCATACTGGGTTTAAGATTTAAGCATAGCATACCGATACGCCACTAAGCGTTTCGATACGCTTCAAAGATTTTTTTATATCATCATTTAATGACTCAGCCGTTGGAGTCAGTTATTGGGAAAGACCATTTTTAAAATACCGTTGGACACGTATCGATAGACCTTCAAGGCGTATCGATACATGTTCAATCAATAGCCCAAGTAAGCAAAATTGCATCGATACAGCCTTGTCTGTATCGATACGCCCCTGCATAAATTGTACACAACAACTCTTTCTATTTGAGACAAGTATCGATACGACTATTCGTGTACCGATACAAGCATTTGAAAAAGTGCATTTATGGTGGGAAAAAGAGGAGCCAACGGCTATATTGATGACTTCAACCACCCAAACGGCCAAAAATCAATGAGAGGTTATAAAAGCAAGTCTCCAAAGCCTCAACAACAACTATTGAACTTACTTGCATTATCCAAGCACATATCCAAACCTTCTTTAGCTAAAGAGTCAAATACTTGTAACCCTAATTGAGTGTATTTTTATTGTTTTATCTTTTGTGTATTTGGGGAGTGTGATACATTGTAATTGGGCAAAAATCCACCTATTTGAGAGGTTATTTATTGTTTGCCTATTTCTCTTTGTAAAGAGTGAAGTGGATCAATCTTTGGGTAGAAAGATTGATCGCTTGTAACGTGTAATACCCCTTTCCTGTATTCATAGCTGAATACGAGTCAGAGATATCAAAAAACATTTGTAAAACCCTCTACATTTGTAACTCGGTAAAATTTTGTTTCTGTAAAAATGTTACAATGTATTTAGTTTTTATTTACAAATCTAGTTATTCGCGTAAAGTTTAAAAATAATATTTTCATCTTCAAATCGAATTTATTTTTGGCAGCAACTTATCAATTTAATTTGTGTTGATATAATTAATAAAACTGCCTAAAAAATAGAATACAAATTCTATCAGAGCAGACATGCCCTTTTAATATACATGCCAACTAGTAAATATCAAACAATATCAAAAGATATCTTACTAATACTGATGTACCTGTTATTGATTGATGATGTCCGTATATGCTCCTCACTCCAACCATTTCTTCTTTCCTACGTGTAAAACAGTTACACGCTAAGTATTTACTTAGTGAGACAATAATTCAAATTTAAGTATAATTTTCATAATATCAATCTCAATATTAATTATTAATTATTAATTATTAATTATTAATAATGCATATGATCACCTTACCATTACATGCTCATTAACATAATTAAATATGTAATAGCATATCTGTATATCAAAGTGATAAGATTAGATCTTACCAATATTGGTGCCATTTCCATCCGTAAGCTTTCAATGCTTACCAATACCTTTTTCCAACTCTGTCTGCAAGCTTTCAAGCTTATCATTCTATTTTTTTTATTTCAATTCAGTTTACTTAGCCCAAGGTATCGAATTAAGAGATTCTATGTACATGAGTCATCCCTCCATACCCAACCTTTCTTGAGTATGTATATTATCTGCACTCTATCGGGAGTGCTTAGCACCGAAGTGCTTCTGTATACTTACCGGAGTATACAATATATCCCTCATTGAGTTTTTATGAAATTACTCCGAAGTGCTTAGCATCCGTAATAAGTCCGTATACTCAAACCATGCATGAGTATACTCCTCAATGAGCATTTATAAAATTTGCACTTTACCTGAAGTGCTTAGAATCTTTATACAACTGTTTATGACTCTATGGGCAGCCAACTATACCTTTGAACCTCTATATCATACTTGGGCTTTATATCATCAAATATTTCATCCATGGAAATGTATATCAATTTATATTAACATGAAGCAGTTCATAACCGAATAACATTAATAGTAAATCATCATCAATAACTAGTGATCAATGCATTTATTTTCAACCTTTGACATATTTAAAGTATGTCAAATGTATGATCAATGACATAATTATCATGACGAAATATAAACCAGGTAGACTCATCGCAAGTCTTACCGGTGATGTATAAAACATCTATGTATAATGTTATGTATGCATTGCACTCACCTGGGCCATGTATTAGTATGCCTCACTAAGTCCTCTTCGATCCTTTCCTTCATTGTACCTTGAACCTCCCTTTATTCGAACTTAAATTCATAATTCAAATAAGTAAAATATTTGTTAGATCCCAATCTAACAATATGTTACATATTGTCCAATATAATCATTTGAATACAAAATCTCCAAACATTTTCTTTTCTTCCTTGTATTGTTCAAAAACTCCTTATGGTCCTTAGTGACCAATTTGAACTTCCATTAACCCTTTTCAAGCTTACTAATCAACCTTAGATAAAAAGTGTATCTAATTCTCATTTTCTGGCTGTTTGCATTACCTCCCAATAAATATTTCTATAAAATAATCTACAACTCGGAATTCGATTCCGTTTGTTCTGAAAGAAACTAGATTCAATAAGCTTTTCAACCATATAATTTAATAGCCCAAATTCATCTTGTATGATTTATGGAGAATTTGCAAAGTCAATTTCCAGTATTGAATTTCGGAGCAGCCTGCTATACTGTTTTCTGACCTTTCACCACTTAAAAATTCATATCTATTTACTCGAAACTCGAAATCAGTTTCCGTTTATTTCACACGAAACTAGGCGAACAAATATTTGCATCGGTATAAAATTCACCTTCTAACCATTTTTGTAGAATTTATGGTGAATTTTCAAAGTTACTGCCAAAAACCAGTTTTTCTACACAACTTCCATAAAACAACTTCAACTTTTATACTAACTTCTCCTTACTTCTCTTCTTTTCAATTTAGACCAATCACTAGCTTTAAACCACCAACTCATCACATTCTTCACCAAATAATTATTCACAATAATTCTCCCTAATTTTCATTATTTACCGAAATAGGTACTAAAATGCAAAGATAAGGATTCATGCTTCTTAACTTTGCAATTTAGTCCTCAATTCAACATTACTACCTTAATTCCATCATTACAACTAAAAATCAGATTTATCTCCCATACAAAACTTCCATTTCGATTTGGTCACTTAACTTTGACAAATTGTCAAAATGATCACTAATTCAATTCAACATCAATTTGGCATTCTAACTTCATTTTCTTATCTCTAACATCATTAATAATATAAATACACTCCAAATTCTAAAAATTCAGATTTGGTCCTTTAACTTTTCAATTTGCCGAAATGGTCCCTACACAATTCAACTTAGGGTTTTGCTTCCAAATAACAATTCAAGCTTACTAGATCATTATTTCAACATCACAAACCCTAAATTAAACTTGAATCCATAAACCCTAATCATCTTCATAATAATCAAAACATGTAAAACTTAAATTCCAACTCAATATCATGATTTTAACATCATATTAGCTTGATTTCAACTTGAATTTAATCATGGAATCATAAAATCTCAAAAGCCCCAATTTGATCCATAAACCCTAATTTCTTTCTCATGTAAATTCTCATCAATCAAGCATGGATTCCATGAATTATTGATATCAAAAGATAGAGCTTGAAGAGTAGAACAACTTTGTAGTTGAAGAGATTACCCGAAAACCGAGTTTCGAGCTTGGAATTTTTTCTCTTTCTTTCCCTAGCCCTCATGTTTTTTGCTGGAAAAGATGAACATTTGGTTCATCTTTTTACCATTATTTTACACATATATCTATTAAATGAATATTAAATTCATTTAATAGTGAAATTACAATTTTGCCCTTTTTAACCAATGGTTGAGATTGATTTTATCATTAATCAAGGGATAAGATTTAATATTCCATTTTCTCTTCCCAAAATTGCCCTTATAACTTTTAAAATATTTCAAAATTATCATTGGGGCCAAATGACCAATTTGCCCTCCAACTAGTTTTTATTTACTAGTTTGCCATTCTTGTAAAAATTCAACTAAATCTAGTTGGAATGCAACCAACTATAATAAAATATTCATAAAGTAATATTTTATGAAATTTTCCATATCTTTTGGATCAGTCTCCAAAATTTCCATTCGATCCAATATACTGATAAATAATCCTTTACTCAGAAATAAACTGTAGGATTCATCTTGAATCGAACTAAAATATTTCCAACACTTGGAAATGACTTTTATAACCTTTCTCTATTATATGGTAAAACTTCAAAATTTTTCAGTTTGATCCGGGTATCCGAATTCCACTTAAACTTTAACTGCGATTTTCCCAATAATCGAAGTATCAGATCGAACCAAAAATTCTGCATTTGATTCACACCCTTAGTTGATCTATTTATTTATGAAATAAAAACCCTTAACTTTTGGGAAATTACAACTTTTGTCCCCAAACTTTTGCAAAGTTTATACTTTAGCCATAAAATTTTAAAAATTTACATTTTGGTCACTAAACTTTAAACATCAATTTCCATTCCAATTTTCCTTGGTATTCAACCAAACTATAAGAATACCTTATTCAATTCACTATCTATCACATGATACCTTTAAACCTTAGAAATTTCCTTTCCAAAACTTATAATTAAAGAAATTCCAACTTTCGTATTTTTGGCATTTTACTCACAAAGTTAGCTTTTAAGCTATTATATTAGTACTAAATGACCCTTAATCAACTTATTAAATTTTGGGGTATTACAATTCTATCCCCTTAAGAAAATTCGTCCTCAAATTTTTCAATATTTATTTGGTTCCAAAAGGTGAGGAAACTATTTTCTTATATTTTCTTCTTATTTCTCTCAAATCTTTTCTTTAACCTTGTGATTTTTTTGTCAAAGAACTTTAACAAATAGGATTGTCTTGTTTTCTTAGTTCTTTGACTCCATGTGCTAGGATCTTTACCAATTTTTTTTCATAGCTTAAATCTGGCTGAATCTCTATTTTCTCCGGAGTAACAACATGTGAGGGGTCTAATCAATATTTCTAGAGCATCGATACATTATGAATCTTGTTAATTTCCAAAGATAAAGCTAACTATTCAGCTTAACCATCAGACTAACTCCTTTCACAATTTCTTATAGCCCAATAAATTTTGAACTTAACTTTCTCTGTCTAAACCATAACACCTTCTTCCAAGGTGAAACTTTTAAGGAATACTTTATCCTTAACTTCATATTAAATATCTTTTCTTTTAGGGTCAACATATAGTTTCCATCATTGATATAGAAATTCTTCCTTGATAATACAAATATCTATCAAACCTAACTTCCAAGTTTTCAGTTTCACTCTTTTCCACTTGTTTGCACATTGACCACATTTTTATCCTTTCTTTAAAGATATCTTATTTATTCCAATACGGTAAATTTTATTCTTAACTTGACAATTAAAACACCATATTCTTTTAATGCAAATCTTGCATTCATAGCTCTTAAGGCAACAATTGTCTTTCGACTGAGAGCACCAGCTATCACATTAGCTTTTTCTGGATGATAGTGAATGACCATATCATAATTCTTAAAAAGCTCAATCCAACTTCTTTATGTCAAGTTTAACTCTTCTTTAGTAAGCATATACTTTAAACTTTTATAGCCTATATAAATATAGCATCGTTCACTGTATAAATAATGATGCTATATCTTTTAATGAAAATACAACCATTGCTAGCTCCAAATTCTAAGTAAGATAATTCCTCTCATATATCTTAAGTTGTCTCAAGCATAGACCATTACTTTTCCTTCTTGCATAAGTAAGTATCCCAAACTTTTATAAGAAGCATCGCTATACAGCACATAATCTTTACCCGATTCTAGTTGTACTGGTACCGTGGCTTTTATTAAGATCTCCTTTAAAGTCTCAAAGATTTCTTAGCATTGATCTGTTCAACTGAACGACATTTCTTTCCTCAATAGCTTGGTCAATGAGGAGACAATCATCAAGAAATTCTGAACCTCTAAAACATTGTTTAGAGGTTTCCATTCAACTATAATTTGTACTTTCTTGAGGTCTATTCTTATTCCCATTGCCCAATCCACATAACTAATAAAACAACTTTAGACAACCAATCTCATACTTTAACAATTTAGCATATAGCTTATTTTCTCGAAAGGTTTGAAGAACAATGCAAAATGAGCATCTTATTCTTCCTTTTTCCTTTGAATAGACCAAAATATACTCAATGAATTCTACCAACAATTGGTCCAAGCAAAATTAGAATACTTGGTGCATTAGGCTTATAAATGCTGTAGGTATCATCACGAACTCATAGTATTCATACCGAGTCCAAAAAGCTATATTTAGAATTACTTCTTCCTTGATTTTTTTAACTTATCAAAAGATCACCAGTCTTTCTCTTTCACAATTAACATTGGTGTGCCCTCAAGATGACACACTTGACTTTATAAAACATCGACCTAACATTCCTTGCAATTTGTACCTTTAAATCTCGAAGTTCTATCAATATCTGGGGCCATTAATTTAGGCGCAATGCCTAGTAACATCTTTATTTTGAATTTCACCTCTCACTCTAGAGGTAATTCTTTCAGTTTCAAAACAAGTTATCAGGGAATACATCCGGATATTTTTGGATAGATGGAGTTATTTTTCAATTTAACTTCAACAGACAGCATCTACTACATTTGCTAAGAAAACTTACTAACCTTATAACAACAATTTCCTTAATAAAAAACTGAAATTACATTAAAAAGGTTTACCCCCTTTATCAACTACTACTATTTTTGTGCCTTCCATGTTTTTCAATATTAATCACTTTATCGACAATTCATCATGACCTAATAGGAAGGTAACCAATTCATGCCCACAATTATCTTAGACTCCTCAAAAGATAATTCCATTAAGTTTATCGGGATCTCTATTTCTTATGTTTTTATCAAGCAATTCCACATGTTCAGCTCAAACACTACATTACAACCCAACAAATTGAGACCCTATATTACTTGAAATGGGTTCTATAAGGATATCTCACTCACCATTCAACTTCATACTTATATAACGAGTAGTGTCACCACAAAAACTGTGTAAAGCTAGGACCCATCAACATCAATACAGGTTTATCCAAAAAGATGAGATGTACCTTCTATGATTTTCAAATCATCCCAATCTTTATGAACAGTGCTTGGTTATAAACTCTAACTATATGATTCAATCACGCTATAAAAATTAAATGGTTTTCTAATCTAGTTAAATCTCGAGAACAAAATAGCTCCAACCAATTTCTAGGGCCATCCGTCCAGATGAATCCTTAGACTATTCAATTATAAATCAACAATCACTAGACCTTAATATGCTTTTCCTTTCAATTGAAAAGGTGTTTCTAAACTTTTCTTGATTCCTTCATCCGCCATATACAAATTCTTGTTGTACCAAGTTCCATTCTTGTGGTTCCTATATTTATCCGAAGGGTTATTATTAACAGATTGTTACTACTCTTGATTCCTTCCAAAGCTTCCAATTTTCAAAGTCACGCTTTCTTGACTCAAATATTTCTTATAATTCCTCCCAATTTACATTAATAAGGAGCGACATCAATCAAATCGTAAAAACATCATATCAGTAATATTGATATCCTAGTGGCATGTATACTCTTTTTAACATAAAACCACTTGTAGAAAAGCAATTTTCTAGCTTTAGAAAAACTAATTAACGCATAAAAATAAAGCAGAATTTAAGTTTCTGCAGAAAAGAAGAAGAAAACAGAATTGATTTTCTGTTATTGAATATTTTCAAAAAATTACATCCCTTTACAGTGAATTTATAGACTCAAGTATTGGACTTTAGTTACAATTAGGAGTCCTAAGTACACAAGACATCTAACTCTATCTTTTAGGAAGTAAACTTTAATTTAAACTACTACATGAGGACTCTAACTCTATCTTTAAACTTTAATTTAAACTACTATTTACATAAGGACTCTAACTCTATCGGATAATCTAACACTCCCCCACAAGTTGGAGAATATACATTGTATAATCCCAACTTGAATAGAAACTTGTCGAAAAAAGCTTTTGGTAGTGCTTTTGTAAGTACATCTGCCACTTGTTCTTCTGTAGGAACATAAGATAAAGAAGCTGTCCCACTAGTAATCTTTTCTGAGATAAAATGCCTGTCAATCTCCACATGTTTAGTCCTATCATGGTGGACTGGATTTCGAGCAATTTGTATGGTGGACTGATTATCACAAAAAATCTCAAACTTCTCATCTTGGTTCACATTTAGCTCCTTCAATAGCTTTAACAACCAAATTCCATCACACATTCCCAATGCTAAATCCCTATATTCTGCTTCAGCACTGCTTCTAGATACAACTGTTTGTTTCTTACTCCTCCAGGTCACTAGATTTCCCCAAACAAAGGAGCAATAACCACTAGTTGATCTCCTTTCTGTCAGTTCGTTTGCCCAACTTGAATCTGAACAGTCCTTTCTTGAGTCTTTTTAAATAGCAATCCATGCCCTGGTGTCCCTTTCAAGTATCTCAAAATTCTAATTGCAGCTTCCATGTGATCTTCCCTTGGATCAGTCATGTGTTGACTGATAATATTAACTGGAAAAGCAATGTCCGGTCAGTTAATGACAAATAAATCAATTTTCCCACTAACCTCTGAAATTTACCCTTATCGCCTTTAGGGCTTGTGTCCTCTCTATTGAATTCTAAGCCTGCTTCCATGGGAGTATCAACTGGTTTGCATCCCAACATTCCTGCTTCATTAAGTAGATCAAGAACATATTTTCTCCGGTTTATCACTAGACCTTTGCTCGACCTAGCAACCTCCATGCCTAAAAAGTATCCGAGCTTTCCTAGGTCTTTTGTTTCAAACTGTGTATTTAACAACCCTTTCAAGTGACTTATCTTCATCATCATCATCACTGTCGTAATAATGTCATCCACATATACTATTAAAATAACCCTTTTATTGCTAGAGGTTACCTTAATGAAGAGAGTGTGATCTGCCAAGGATTGTTTGTATCCATTTTCTAAAATCACCTTGGTGAATCTGTCAAACCAGGCTCTAGGTGACTGCTTCAAACCATAGATGGATTTATTAAGTCTGCAAACTTTCTGATCTCCTTTTACTGACTTCAAGCCCAAAGGCACTCTCATGTACACTTCTTCTTCCAATTTTCCATTAAGAAAGGCATTCTTAATGTCAAGTTGATGAAGCTTCCAGTACCAAGTGTTATACGAGCAACAATTGGTTGGGGTCTCGTGTATCTAGACTAGACAATCGAGTCACAAGGCTATGATAATTGATAATATGAAAGAAAGTTGATGAATCGTATGAACTAAGAAATCTTGTCGACTAAGAAATGACTTATTATATGATGTTAAACTCCAATTGAGATCTAAGAATATTGTACAAAGATATTAAGTGATTGAAAGAATTATCTTGTTAAGCTTGCCTTTAAGAATAATTGAAATCCATGAATGAGATACTGATGAATTCGAATGAATGTTTATTTTTATAAGTTGAGATGTTATAAATTGCTATGGAAATCGAATATGAGATTATAAAAGAAACTATTCATGTTTTAATGGAGAACAATGTAGCATGTAGATGATTGATTGATTACATCATAAAGAGATTATAAAATATGAAATGATGATAAGCTATTAACTGGTACAATGGCATGATAAAAGATAAAGCTATGAGGCCAATAGAAAAGCATGATTCTTGATACTCCTTGCTTACACCAGATTTGAATTTGTGCTAGTAGTGAAAGAGACCATTGGAGTTGTAATATATGTTAATACTAGGCTTTAAACTTGCTTACTAAGCATATGCTTACTTATTGTCTCTTCACTACATAACAGGATAGTACTAAAGACTCTTTTTGCTTGGAGCTTGATCAAGTCACACTAGCCTTAACAAGTATGTTTTGTTGTTATTGAAAGAATTCCTAGGATGGTGGCAATTTGTTTGTACTTATGTTTGTGTTTGCTATTTTTGGGCCTGTATAACTTAATTAAGTCCATTCGAATAGAATGTAAACCTTGTGGTTGCTCGATGGTTTGTGTGATGGGTGACTTTGGTAGATAATTTATGTTATCTTTAGGTGATATAAATATATATCTAGCATGATCGTTATATGTTGATTATAAAGAGAAATGAGCTTATAATCTATTAAAGAACTTAACTCATAGTATTTAGGTCCATTTCAAAATGACAAAGCTTTTCACTTAATTAGTTGTTTCGAAACTTGGTATAGTGAACTCTTGATTGTTATGATATGTTTGTTTGATAACATTGAATGTGTTTGGTTTAAACTTTGTACTTCTAGGAATATGTTATGTATGCAATGTGAGAATTGGTTAAACGGTTTAACTCTTGAATGATAGTATGTATTAAGTTGACACTATTGGCTACTTAGTTTGTATTTAGGTAAGAAAATAGAGGATATTAAAGTTACAATGATTGTGAATAACTTGTAATGCAAGAAAGTTTTATTTGAACCTCCATATGCTTGTTTGGATCATGTATCACATAGGTTAAGTCGAAAACATCTAGATAAAAAAATTGAAATCAAGTTTAACTATGGTCTAAGTGAACGCTTGATTCGAGTGTTTTCTTGAGTTCTAAGAAATCATGAACATCTACCTTGTTCAAATGCTTCATAACCATTTCTAAGTCTGTAATACCCCAATACTTGGCCTAGGAGATTATGACATTCGAACCGTGCTAGATTACTACAATTATTATATCATGAATCTATTGAAGTCATTAGGATCTAATTAGAATTAAATGAAGAAAAGAATGCTCATTGTGTGAAAGACTAAATTGATCAAAATCCTAAACTAGATGCTTGCATGCAAAAATATCTAAAAGTGAAGTACTTGGACACTTGTCCAAGAGACAACTAGAGTTGGATGAGGGGTCGGTCAATGTAGCAAAAATATCCATTTCTTCTATTTTCTCCCTAAGAACCGAAACAAAAGATGATGTAGATTAGAGGAAGAGAAAGCTATAGAGAAAGACAAACTCACCATGGAAGTAAACGATGTTTAGGAGCTTAAGTACACCAAATTGTAGATGTTATTTGGTAAGTAATCTTGTTTTCCTTCGTTTTAGATCTAAGTTTATGAAGAATTTATGAATGATCTTGTGTCTCTTGGGTGTTAGTGATTTGAGTTAGTGAGAGATAGGTGCATGTTGGAGATTTATCTCTAAACAATTGAATGGTTCATATGTCAAAATGAATTGTATGATTTAAAGGTTATTTGATTGCTTATTTCATGGATCCTTGTTCAAATTGATTAAGTAGCAATTTGGAGGTTTTGTGATTTTAATTGGTGTTATGATATGAGTTGAGTTTTGATTTGGTTAATGGCTACTTGAATCGAATTAAGCAGCATTGTTCACTATAATTTCATTAAGAAACTGTTTTGGTAGTAGGTGAGAACATTGAGAGTAGATTTGCCTTAAGAATGTATGAAAATATGTAGATTGATTACACTTATAAACTGGGGAATAGAGTATTATAAATGCTTAACAGGACTGCCCTGTAAACTAAGTTTAAGGACTATTTTAGTATGAAATTCTCCATGCATTGTAAATACCGTTTTTGGACTGTTCTTGTCAATGAAAAAAACTATTTTAAAGCTGTTTTGAAGTGATGATATTAAAAGAAGGGCTATCTTGTGTGATAGTGTAGGGGTTGCTGCACTTGTTTAATGAAATAGAGGATTCTTTTAACTAGTAATTTATCAAAGGAAACACTTAGGAGGAAATTGGATTGTAGGTATATATATATATATATATATATACATGAACATGACTGGATCTGTTTTTATACAATTGAAAGGTAAGTGGACTGCTTTTGGAAAAAGAAAAACTGCTTTGAAGCTACTTGAAACCTGTTAGGAAGTATAATAGAAATTGGGGACTAATTGCTGAAATGAAACAGGAATTGGGGACGATTTAATGTGTTTAAATAAGCTTAATTGTGGTTGCACTGATTGATTATTGTTTGATAAAGAGTTTAAAAGGATTTGATTAAGACTATGCCAATTGAATATCTTGTAACGAATAAATAAATAGAGTACTATCGAAATGTGACCACAAGGCTTAACAAAGATTAAAGGATTGTTAAATAAAATTGAATTAGAAGCTGTCCTAGAACTTAGAAACAATTTCGAAACTATTTCATTGTGAATTGGGAAGTTGTTTCCCATAGGTATGAAGCATAGGATATAGTTAAATTGTTTTGGATAATTCGATAATTATTTGGACTGTTTTAGCTATATTAAAACCTGGCAGGGCTGTTTTGTACCATTAAAAGAAACTGTTTCACATTTAAAGGATATAAGGGGCTGTTAGAATGAACGAAACTAAACGGGTGAAGTAATGTCCTATGTTGTGTATGTTTACATGTGTATAAAACCTGACTGTTTTGGTATAATGGAGGAACATATTGGACTGATTCTATGAATATAAATGTGTGTACAAATGTATATACATTGTTGCAAACTGTTTTGAAGAGATTGAGTATGGTGTTATGTATGATTGATTTATGTGAGAAAATGGATATTCTTGAGTAATGTTTGGAGTGAATGTAATTGATTATTAGAAATTTAACTAATTCATGATTATGCTCTTGTTATATCTATACAAGAGGAAGATAGGAAAGAATTGGATGAGTGGCAAAGTGTATTTGAGGATCCAGGTATCCTGTAATGTCAGGATAACATGTGAGAGTAGTTTAAAGTCTAGAAAAGCGGTTGTAAACTTTCCGAGTATTGTTTCTAAATTGTTATGTTTAAAAGTAGCAAATATATGCTTGTTCTTGTGTTTATGATCATGCAAGCTTGGAGGCAAGGTACATATTTTCTTGAGAAATACTTGAGTTATGCATATTGATTGAAAAGTACGATTTAAATTGATTGCTTTGTTAGCACATGAATGATTGATGAATTGAATCGAATTAAGTAAAGAATATGTATGAACGTTTGATTCATGAATGGTAGATGATTTAAATTAATTTAAGTAAAGAATAATCATGAATGCTTGAACTATGAATGATTGATGATTTTAATTGATGGAACTCTTAAATGATTGTTACATGAATTTGGCTATGAGCCTTCGTTTACAATGAAAGGGACATGGGTCTCCAAATGTTTATGATTGAACCCTAATTGAGATGAGGGTATTGACACAGTGATGTGTAATTTAAATGAAGCTAAGCTCACCTATTGAAAGGATGATGATTAATGTAAGCCTTGGTCTCGAGTCAGTTCTAGATATAGTTGGCTTATTTGAATCTACGAATGCATGCTAGATGAGATAAGTAGTTTGAGGTAAGTGTAATATAGATTCGGGACAACTTTAAGGCTGTCCCGAATGCTTTAAATATTGAATTACAATAATCTTTGGTGTGCTCTTCTATTGTACATATGGAATTCGAATGAATGCTAGTAGAAGGTGAGTACTTGAGGTAAGCATACTTGAATTGCTTGTGTTACACTCTTGAAGTTACCATGGAAATAGATCTAGATGTATATAAAAAGAATTGAATTATTAATTTAAGACACATAGTATCTCTTGGTTGAATAGATAACAAATAAAGTAAGGAAGCCTTGATTCGAGTCAGTTTAGACATAAATGGCATGCTATAGAGTCCGTCGAGCTCGCTAGTTTGGTACTATGGTACCCTTTTTCAAATGAGATATAAATTTGGTACTTGGTGTACCCTTGTTTCGGTACTTTGTGTACCCTAGTTGTTATTCCCGGTGTTGGATTCGAGTGTCTAAGTGACTTGTTAATCAAGGACAAGGTTAAACTAATAATTCAATAATGAATCTTGAGAATCTGAAATAAGAGATTTGGACTATGTTCCCTTGATACTTGTTGGATTAAAATCCCTCAATGTGAAATGGATTATTGTATCCCTAGTAATGACTCAATATGTGCTTAATTGTGATGACATTTGGATAAACATGAATAGATCGTATGCTCGAATGATCACTTGATATGAAAATGTTATGAAAACTCTTATTGAGTTCATCTCATGAAATTGGTTAAATGGAATATTTTCATGCTTGTTCTATAGTGGCTTGTGAGATAAGAAATCTCTATTTAGGGTGTCATGCTTAAGCTTTATAATGAAATTTATTTTGTGTTAAGTTAAAGGATATTAACAATTGTGTTTGTATTAGGATGTAATCCTTACTTCGAATAACAATAAAAAGGAGCATGTGATGCATTAATTGTGAAATGGTTGCTAAGCTTAAACCCGTAGATTGTGTGAGATCCGATTGGGTGTATAGAATCCAAGAAAGTTATAAGTAGAGAATGATTATAAATGTATCATGGTTAATAAGTAAATTGCATCTCAGAACACTCAAATGTGGTGTACTCACTTGAAGAAGGCAATTGAAAGTTTATAATGAATTAAAGATTCTAACGGAATCAATCAAGAACTTGCAAAATGTTTTATTTGCTGACTAAATCGATTGTCTTGGGACTAGTAAAATAGCTGAATTACTACTACCCAAATGAATACATAAACTTTTGATCCAAACCCTTAAAATTAAACTTTACAAGGCATCTTAGTAAACCAAATTGTAAGTGTGAATATGGAATGCCCTAATTACATGTAGAACTCGAAGACTATAGTTATGGAATGAGACACGTTTAAATTGAGATAATCATAATTAGACAAGATCCTATTTGAATAGAATGCTTGTTCTTGTGGACTCTCTTCTATTTCAAGTTTGTAGATTTGCACATCTTAAAGAAAATCTGCGAAAGGATAGAATATTGGTTCTATGTTAATGTCTACTTCGAACTACCTCACTAAGCAATTCAATTGCTTAATTATTTGTATGTTACATTTCAAGATAAATGTGTTTGTGGACTACTCCTAAGCTGGGACGTGATCACAATTATCGGATTAGGGCACGAAGTTCTATCATTAGGTCCTAGAAGGCGGCACATTATTGTTAAGATGCATGGCACATATAGATTCATGTTTGTTCATTCCTAAGTGTGTAATTTTATTCTTGATTAAGTCTGTAATGGGCCTTTATATTAATTGTTGATTGCTTGCTTTATTTGATTTGAGTAGTAATTAGGTTGTGTGATAGCATGAATATCTAGAGAAGCTTGATATGGTAACTACTTTGTTGCCGCATATGTTCTGCTTTGATTCATGCATACATTATCATGTGTTGGATTCTAAATACTTGGTGTGACTTAATGAATTAGCTTAATAGATAAGGTAACCATTGATTCAAGTCAAACAAACAGTTTGGTGTGGTGTATATTATATATGCTTAAGCGGTCATGATTGTCTTATGTGTTAAGGTGATTTTGATATGAGTAAAGTAAAATACTTACCATTTTATTGATAAGTCATGTGTTCTATGGAAGTGATCGATTGTTATTGATCTATAATCGATTGTGATTTGTTTGGTTATTAAAGAATCTTTTATAACAAGACTTAAGAATGTTGTAACAAAAAGTATGCTTAAAGATTGTTAAATAATGAGTTGAAATCCTTTTAAATGATTTTAAGTTAATGAAGTATATGAAAGGCAAGAACTCTTATATGATTGTTCAGAGTATGCATGTTAAATGGAAAGTGAGTATAACTTCCTTTAGACGTATGTAAAGCTTCTTAATGAGGAATTTTGGTTTCCTATTTATTTTTTAAAGGACATGTAGTTATATTGGAAATCTTATTTGTTGGTTTACACCTAAGTAGATTATCTACTTAAGTGCAAGGTACATAAATTCTTTGTAGCTTATAAGGTTATAAGCTATTATTAAAATTTTGAATTGTTATATGGTGTGTATGTTTGAGTAAGTGATTGCTTCATTCAAATAAAAGCTTTTAAGAAGAAAAGTTTTAGAATTTCCCTGATTCTTGTTTGCATGCCTGATAGGAAAGTGTTAAGTTAACCATGTTTGCTCGATTGTTGTTAGTAACACGTTCTAATCTGGTTTATCTCCTAGACCTGGTTAGGGGGTGTTACAATGTCAGTTTATGCTCCTTGTTAACATGTTAGCCTTAGTTTTCTTTTAGGCCTAGGTTGGGATGTTACAAATTGATAATCATAGCTAAGGTTGTATGGTCCTAAGGCTAAGTTGTAGTATTGTATTGTATTGATTGTTTTAATGCCACCTAGGAGTTAGTCTATTATGACTTGTATCTGATCAAGCTCCTTCTCTTTTTATATTAGAATGTCTAAAACAAGGTTGGGAAAGGATAATGAAAGCCCAACAGGCTCCTCCAATGAAGGAGGAAGCGTGAGGATGAATCAAGATCCTCCAAAGGTTGCTGAGCCTCAACAAGTTCAGCAAGAAGCTATTGCAATTCATCCCGTTCAATGGGAATGTTTCTCCAGTTTAAAACAAATGTTTGACCAAATGATCATCTTTATGAGACAAAACCCCCCAACTCCTCTCAATCCTCCGGTAGTAGTACTGGAAAGAGCTCTAATCAACAAGTTAGCTCAACATCAAGCCTACACCTTTACTTGAGCTAATGAAGAAAAACCTGAAGAAGCTGAATTCTGGCTAGAATCGATAGTGAGGGTTTTGACTAAACAGTTACAATGTTCGAACGAACATAAGTTGGAGTGTGTGGTGTCCCTTTTGGCTGAGGAAGCACTTAGCAGGTGGGAGACTACGATTCTCGTGGCCCTGGCTGAAGATATCACCTAGGAATTCTTCCTCAAGGAATTTCGAAAGAGATACTTTAGTGACCAATACCTTGTTGAACGTAAGATGCGATTCCTGTATCTGAAGCAAGAAAGTAAACTAGTTGAGCAATACGTTAGTAAGTTCTGCAAGTATTGCAAATATGGGTCTAAATTTATTAAGAAATAAGAGGACAAGTGCAAAATGTTCATCGATGGGCTCAACGATGAGTTAAGTCTGATGTTTACTACTATCGAGATTACAGATTTCCAAGATTTGGTCAATCGGGTGTTAGCTACAGAGGCTAAAATGAAGACCTCAGAGAAAAAGAAAGGGAACCAGTCGAAAGGTGATAAAAGACAACGGGATGATCATAAGCCATATTGGCATAATAAGAAGCAGAAGTACCATGGAGGAAATTCTTCCAATTTCAGTAACTCCTCAAATGGCAATTTTATTCCCAAACCTCAATCCATGGGTAAAAATTTTGCACCATCAGTATCAATTAACAGCACTGGAAATACTGGAGGAGAAATTCAAATTCCAGCTTGCAACATTTGTCAAAAACATCATTCGGGAATATGCAGAAAACAATCTAATGCATGTTATTTGTGTGGGGTGACTACACACTTCATCAAAGATTGTCCCCAAAACCCAAATAAAATGCCCTCCCATGTGTCAATAGGTTCGAATCAGAATCCTTCACCAAAAGGAAAAGTGTCGAAACAAGCCCATTTTGGAAACTATGGAAGGAATAAAGGCCAAGGGTCAAATGCTGCTTATCAAGAGTCTCGGGCACATGCTAAAGTTTACCATATTCGAGGGCGTTAAGAGGAAGAATCACTCGATGTAATTGTAGGTACAATCTTTTTGGACACACATCTTGCATATGCTTTTTTTTATTTGGGTTCAACCCATTCCTTTATAAGTTCTTCTATGATTGAAAAGCTTAACTTAAAAATTGAACCCACAAATAGTGATCTCATAGCCACAAATCCTTTAGGAGATAGAGTGATAGTAAATCAAATATGTAAAAGTTGCCCTTTGTTTGTACAAGGTATACCATTCCCTGTCGATCTTTTAGTCCTGTCCTTCTCTGATTTTGATCTTATATTGGGCTTAGATTGGTTGGGTAAACATAAGGCTTGGATATATTGTACTAAGAAAAGATTGTATCTTTTGGGGTTTGGAAAAAATTCTATTACCTTGCTAAGTAAGGAAACATTCGAACAAGTGACCATGTTTGCACCCATATCTCAATTAAATGAATCCAATTTGTCTTTTGAATCCATTTTAACCGTATCCGAATTTCCTGATGTGTTTCTTAAGGAATTTTTAGGATTACCTCCAACAAGAGAAGTGGAATTCAGAATCGAAGTTCAACCGAGTTCAATACCAGTTACTATTACACCCTATCGTATGGCCCCGATTGAACTCAAAGAACTTAAGAGTCAATTACAAGAACTACAAGATAAAGGCTTTATCAGACCAAGCTCATCTCTTTGGGGAGCCCTGGTTTTATTTGTGAAGAAAAAGGATGGGTCTATGAGAATCTGTATAGATTACTGGCAGTTAAATCAACTCACCATCAAGAACAAATATCCTTTGCCAAGAATAGAGGATTTGTTTGATCAATTAAAAGGTGCTACTGTATTCTCTAAGATTGATATGCGTTCGAGATATTATCAAATGAAAGTCAAGGAAGCCGATGTGCCAAAAACTACTTTCCGAACCCGTTATGGTCACTATGAATTTTTAGTAATGTCTTTCGGCATAACTAATGCCCCTGCAGCCTTTATGGACCTCATGAATCGGGGTTTTCAAAACTTATTTAGAAAAGTTTGTTGTAGTCTTCATAGATGATATTCTTGTCTATTAAAAGAGTAAGGAAGAACATTCAAATCTTTTGAGAATTGTTTTGTAAACTCTTTGGGTCAAGCAATTATATGATAAATTCAACAAATGTGAATTTTGGCTCTCGGAAGTGTCCTTCCTTGGCCATGTAATATCGGCTGAAGGTATAAAAGTTGACCCGAAGAAAATCCAGTCCATTGTGGATTGGAAACCAATAAAGAATATTGGAGAAGTTAGAAGCTTTCTCGGGTTGGCTGGATATTATAGAAGATTTGTTAAAGGATTCTCAATCCTGTCTGCCCCTTTAACTCGACTTCTTAGGAAGGGTATACCGTTCGAATGGTCAGAAGATCATCAAAGAAGCTTTGATCAATTTAAGCAAGTCCTCACTCGAGCTCCTATTTTAATTCAACCTGAACTGGGGAAATATTTTACAGTCTTTAGTGATGCTTTCCACCTCAGTTTAGGGTGTGTTCTAATACAAGATGATAATGTAGTTGCTTATGCTTCTCGGCAATTAAAGCCACATGAATTGAATTATCCAACACATGACTTGGAACTTGTTGCAGTTGTTTTTGCTTTAAAAATCTAGAGACATTACTTGTACATGGAAAGATGTCATATTTTCAAGGATCACAAAAGTTTAAAGTACATTTTGACCCAAAAAGACTTAAACTTAAGGCAAAGGAGATGGATGGAGTTAATCAAGGATTATGACTTGGTTATCGATTATCATCCGGGGAAAGCGAACGTTGCGGCTGATGCACTCAGTCGAAAACGTTCTTCTGGTAAGATCCTAAAAAAACTTAAAATTTGTTATATCAAGACCTTGTCTATTCAAAACCTTTCAAGCTTGGTGTCTAAAATGATTCATTATTTTTGTAGCCCCTTCTACAATCAATGCTCATTTCAGACTACAAAGGAATCAAAAATAGTTGGCTGAACTTCAGATTCAATCTAAATTCAATGCAAGAATTAAGAATCTCCAACAAGTTGAACCTGAGCTACAAAATATTGTGAACAAGCTTGACGCACCCACAAATTCTGATTTCCTCCTTAGGCTAAATGGTTTCCTTTATTTTAGAAACCGAATTTGTGTGACTAATGATAAAACTTTGAAGGAGGAAATGCTTCGAGAAGCCCATAGCAACCCTTTTTCGATTCATCCTGGCTCTGTTAAGATGTACAAAGACTTGAAAGAAGTCTATTGGTAGCCTAAGATGAAATCTGACTCACTAAATACGTATCCAAATGCTTGAGTTGTCAAAGAATCAAAGCTGAACATCAAGTACCTTCGGGATTACTTCAACCTTTGGAAGTACCCCAGTGGAAGTGGGAACGTATAACTATGGATTTTGTAATCGGGCTGCCTTTACCACCAAGAAAAAATGATGTTGTTTGGGTGGTAGTTGTTAGATTTTCTAAATCAGCCCATTTCATTGTTTTTCGAATGATTATGAACCTGAAGATGTTAGCTAATATCTATATCAAAGAAATAATTTGTCTCCACGGTGTTCCTATTTCCATTGTTTCAGATCGGGATTCTTGTTTTACTTCCTGGTTTTAGGGTTCCTTACAAAGGGCTTTAGGAACCAAAACCAACCTTAGTACTGCTTTCCATCCTCAATCTGATGAGCAATCTGAAAGAGTAATCCAAGTGCTTGAAGATATGCTTAGAGCTTGTGTGATTGACCTTGGAAAGGATTGGGAAAAGTCTCTATCATCGGCCGAATTTGCCTATAATAATAGTTACCAAGCCTCTATTAAAATGGCACTCTTCGAAGCTTTATATGGGAGAAAATATAGGACTCCTTTATGTTTGTCCGAGTTAGGTGAAAACAAGGTTTTAGGACCTGATTTACTTCGGGAAACTAAAAATCATGTTCGGATTATACATAATAGATTGAAAGAAGCTTTTGATAGACAAAAAGCATATGCTGATCTTAAGAGAAGGGATGTTCAACATGAAGTACGGGATCGAGTGTTCTTGAAAGTATCTCCTTGGAGGAAAATCCTCAGATTTGGGAAGAAGGGGAAATTAAGTCTCCGTTTTATTGGACCATTTCAGATCATAGAAAGAATTGGACCAGATGCATACATATTGACACTTCCCAAGGAATTTGATAGAATTCAAAATTTCTTTCATGTATCGATGTTAAGAAGATACATATCAGATCCATCAAATATTCTGGAGCCTGATGAAGTTGAACTTAATCATAATTTATCATATGAGGAAGAACCGGTTCAAATTTTGGATAGAGAGGTTAAAAGATTATGCAACAAGATGGTGTCATTAGTTAAAGCTATGGAGAAATCACAAGGTGGAAGAAGCTACATGGGAACCGGAAGCAACAATGAGAGATCAATACCCACATCTTTTTCTTACAGGTAAATTCGGGGACGAATTTCCTTTAAGGGGGGGAATGTAATACCCTCAATGTATGAATTAAAAGGTATAAGTGATTCAATTGATTTGAAACCAATCTATTATTAATCTCCATAAAATTTTGAAAGGGGCTAATTAGAGTAAATCAAAAGTTTGGAAACTTAAGTTAAAGGACTAAAAAGTGTAACCTTTATAATTCAGGTATTGCATGGTAAATCAAATTAAAGTGGGGGACAATCCACATGTCCATCTAAGTTTGCTTACTCGGTCACTAGAGGTAAGCATCTTCTTCATTTGTCTATACCGAAACCAATTAAGGAGAGAGAGTTAAAGAGTGATAAAGCTTGAGAAACATGGGATTGAGCTTCGAATAGGGATCAATCTAAGTCTAGTTGGTACATTTAGGAAGGTAACACTTGTTTTCTTATTCAATTTGCATGTTTGATCTTGATTTGATTATATGCTTGACAATTTATTTGAGTGGTGAATGTATGAGAATCTTGATTTTGAAACTATGATTTTGGGTGGATTATATGAGACTTTTGAAGATGGCAATAGCTGGTTAGTTTATGAATTGTTCTAATATTCTTGGCTGATTAATGAAATTGGAAGGGTCAAATGCTTCTCTCTAATATCAAGATTTATTGCAAGCCAAATATAGATTGCTTTGATATATTAGAGCATGTTGAAAACTGTATCGAATAGATTGTTGTGATTTGGGTAATTCTTGTTGTAGTGAGAGTGATAGATTGAATAGTTGATCGAATTGGTAAATGAGTCTCAAAGTAGATCTTGGAATCGAGTAATTGGTAAGTTGTAACAATGTGAAAAACAAAATTTGTACAATTAAGTAGTTATGGGACTGTTTTGCTTTGATTTAGCGAATTATAAGGATATTAAAATTGAGTAAGAGGCTGTTCTGTTTGAAAGAATGAATGGTAGGATATTGTAATTGTTGCGTGTAATAAGTGCTACGCAAATGTGCAAGTATACACGTTGCAAGTAATAAAGTGATATGAGTATCGAGTATCGTCTCCACAGGGATTGGTTTGGGCCACTTTGCTTAAGTTACTGCACTGTGAAAATAAAAACACAATTGATAATAGAGGTTTTAATTAACGAGAAAAGTAAAAGCAATAAACTAAAAGAATAGATGAAAGAAAAGAGAGAATAGGCCAGGTTATCGTGAGTTGAGGTGTGATAGCCGATTGGATTGTCTTGGTAAAAGAGTGCAAGGGCAACTCAGTTGCCGTGGCAACTTGCACAGCGGGGTTGCCTTGGCAACTAATCGATGGTTGCCTGGGCAACTAGCTGGGCAACTACTTGGGCGTCTGGGTAGCAACTTCAAGGTTCGGCGAAGGGTTCTTCAATGGTTTCTTCTTATCCCTAAGTCGAAACTCTAGCTACTTGTGCATGCCTTGATAATACATCCCTGCGTGAATCAAGGGTGAACAACAACCAATCTTGCGCTCCTCTTAGCCGTTGAAATCCTTAACTTATTCCTAAGCCGGATTAATCTTCACCATCAATAGATTGAATAAAGACCATACTTATTCGTTTATTGAATCTAACTCTCCCGATATTAGATAAATAGATGAAGTTACGAGATCCTCTCCTAATTCACTCGCAAACAAGAATAAGAACCAAGAATGAGTAAACCTTGAACTGAAAGTGCAAACTCTTATTACCTAAACAAAATCCAATTGTTTTTCACAACAACAAAACACAATAACCCCAACTAATCAAGTTAGTTCATGGTTGGGTTCAAAAGATATACAAAGAATAATCCCCAAACCATGAATCTAATGGAAGCAAAGAAGAATAAGAAATCGAACTCTCTCCCTCCTTGCTATCTTGTCAAAATCTCTTTCTTCTTGCCCTTTGGAGTTGTTGAAAATCCTCTCTTCTTGCTCCCCCTTGATTGTCGAAATCTCCTTGCTATTTATAGGGCTAGGCCAAAGTCCTTCTTTGAGGAGGAGTTTGAGTTGGAATTAAATTATCTTTAAAGAATATAATTCTTTATTATAATTGTATTCCAACTAGAACTTCTCCTATCTTCTTGGAATTGAATTCTTCTTTAATCTCTGCATGGAAATCAAATTCCTTTGGGTTTGGGCTTTGCTCCACGTCATCTTGGGCTTGTATAGTCATTAATTTTGACATCCCTATTGCATTTTCTCTTTATCGACAATTTCCATGGCAACTGGCTCGACGTCTCCTTCATGCATTCCCTGGCAACTAGCTCGGCGTCTCCTTCATGCATTGTCCTAGCAACTAGTACTAGCCTTGCTTTGGCAAGTGATCCTGCACACACACAAAAATACACCAAAGCAGCATCTTTTTCCACAAAAATCACCAAGTTATGTAATCAAGCTCAACGGTGGAAAGAAACATGAATTAATGCATGAATAACTAATTATACAACTAATATGAGCTTAAGTCTAACAATAATATGAGTAAAAAGGGTAATAAAAATAGTACTTTTGAACACTTATCACGCCCCCAAACTCAAACTATTGTTTGTCCTCAAGCAATGCAAACTAACAATTACCTGCCAAGACTTTAATCATCAAAGACATGCTTCAAACTTGAATTCAAACCTCGGAACCGTGGCACAAAGTATGATCACCTTTTAAATTTTTCATATAGCACAAAAATTTCCCGGAACAAAACTATAATGCTCGTGACAATGTATGTGCGTAGTTGTGTACAAGTTGATTTTCAAGATTCTATGTGAACAATAGGCTTTTATCAATTTAATTGCCGGGGCATTTATTTTCATTTTCACTAGAGCCAATTTTGGGCACCTCTAGCAAAGTAAGCAATTTCTTATTTTATTTTAGTCGACTAGAGCCAATTTCGGGCACCTCTAGCGATTCTTTAATGTGCATTAACTACTAGAGCCAGTTTCGGGCACCTCTAGCAAGAAAGTGTATTTACTACTAGAGCCAGTTTTGGGCACCTCTAGCAAGAAATTAACTTTTAATTTTCAATTTTCAATTTACCCAAATTTTAAGCAACCTAAGTTCACTAAGTTTCTTTGAATCAACAACCCACAACCGTGTAAAAAAATTCAGCATCATAGTAAAATTCTAAGTTCTTTTCATGCAATCCTAAAATTAAAGGTTATTTCAATTAAGTGCAGTGGCAAAAATTCATCATTGGATATTCAACAAGTCTTAAGCAATTAAATCAAATTAAAGGCATGGCAAGTAACATATGCAACCATATGTGATTGCTAAAGATGAATGCAACTAAACATGAAACTAACTAGAAACCAACACCCTCCAAACTCGAGAGAAGCATTGTCCTCAATGCATGTAAGAGTGAAATAAAATTTAAAAGAAACTAAATGAAATAAGTTAGTCAGAGAGGTCGTCACCTCGAGTGATAAGTTTCCTTCGTGCCGTTTGCTTGATTCATTTTTCAGTCGGTGGTTGAATGCTGGTGCCGCGTGAATAGCATTGCTTTGATTTGATCCATGTTTGCCGATACAGGTTCACTTGCATGGGCATCAGTAGTTGCCGAAGCCATTGTTGTTGCCTGGGCATTGCCAGTTTCTGTTGTGGTTGCTGTGGCAAGTAGTCGGCAGTAAAATTTCCTTAGCATGGTGGTTGTGAGTCTTGTTGTGGAAAAGAAAATAAAGAAAACCTGGAAACTAAAGATAATGAAGAAAAATAAAATATCTCCTAAAAATAAAAATGAAAAGAAAAAGGAAAAAAAATATTGAAATGAGAGCATGCTCAGGCATCTCCTAAAGTGACCACTTCTAATGTTACTGCATATCTGAGAAAACTTGAGGAGAGTCGTTTCCGATACTTCTTATAGTCCATCCGTACCCTCCATCGGGTGACAATATTGCCCAAAAAGAGTTGGGCCAATGTGCTCCCAACTACTCCCTTTTGCATTACCATGGTGGAGGTGTCTTTCTTCTTTGTTCGCTTGTAGTCCATGTATACTCTCCACCTTGCTACTATTTCTGAAGGCACAAATATATTAATAGGAAAAATTATATCCATTCTCAACCATTCAATTACCTCATTCTTGTCGACTTCTATCATGGTTGGATGTAGCCTTTGTTGTCGTGGCAATTGCTGCTCAAGCCAATTGCCGTGGCAATCAGTTGTCAAATTTTGCTTTAAGTCAAGGGAAGAATCAATTTTCTGAAGAGCTTTATGAATCCAAACACCTTTTTCTTTTGGCCTCTCAAACATCTCCATCAGTAGAGATTTCGATGGCTTCAAATCTACCAACCTCGGTTCCTCAAGACATACCTGCAATGGACGAGGTGAGTTTTTAAAGAATTCAAAAGGTTCAACTATTACCTGCTCATATTCCATTGGCAAAGTATTATCATCTCGTTGATCTTGCATGTGGTCGTGTAATTGCCGTGGCAATTGTAGATGAGAGCAATCTACACATTCCTGCTTCAACATCAACGTAATAACTTTCTGGGCATCAGGTTCCTCAGAATTTGCTGTAGTATTGTTGTTCTCAGCTTCACCGAGTGTTGTCGCGGCATTGCTCTATTCAGGCTCCTCAATCATTGCCGAGGCAATTTGTTGTTCAAGCTCATCATGTGTTGGGCAGTCTCTCTCATTGGCATCCTCTTGACTTTGAGGTTCTAGTTGTTCCTCACACATCAGAGAGATTTTCTTTGTATTGCTCCTTATCCTCTTGCCTAGGACGTCAGTATCCCTAGGAATGAATTGTTGGTGCATGTTATCCATGACATATGTGGATCTCCCCAATTGATCTTCTGAATCCCCTAAGGTTGCATCCCACTGAGCTATCCTCGTGTCCATAGATTTTGATAGTTCTCGAATCTCTTCAATTGATCCGTCAAGTCTAGCCAAGGAAGCTAGTAACGTTTCCTCCAAGGAATTGGAATTCTCTTGAAAATGACTACATTGCCATGGCATATCTGTTGCTGCGGCAAAATTGTTATGGTAAAAAAAATTTGAGCTTTTTGACCATACCATGAAGAATTTTGCTGCTGGTTCCCTCTATGGTCCTCCATGTAGTTATATGCACCGAAAATGTGAGGGCAATTTTCAAACACATGATGTTCTCCACACATAGCACAAGATTTTTCCACGGTATAAGTTCTTTGGGCTTTTCTCGGTTGGTATAGGTAATCATCAAAGGGTGCAAGAAACTCTTGATTGGATTGATTCATATCTTCCAACATCATATCTCGAATAGATTGGCTTTTATTTCCCGACATGTTGATGTTCCTTAACTTGTAGCACACCTTTTTTTTTTTGATAAAACAAAAAAAGTTAGTAAAACTAAGAGAAAAAATGCAATAACAAAAAAAACTAACACCAATTGCCAATCCCCGGCAACGGCGCCAAAAACTTGTTGCGTGTAATAAGTGCTACGCAAATGTGCAAGTATACACGTCGCAAGTAATAAATTGATATGAGTATCGAGTATCGTCTCCACAGGGATTGGTTTGGGCCATTTTGCTTAAGTTACTGCACTGTGAAAATAAAAACACAATTGATAATAGAGGTTTTAATTAACGAGAAAAGTAAAAGCAATAAACTAAAAGAATAGATGAAAGAAAAGAGAGAATAGGCCAGGTTATCGTGAGTTGAGGTGTGATAGCCGATTGGATCGTCTTGGTAAAAGAGTGCAAGGACAACTCAGTTGCCGTGGCAACTCAGTTGCCGTGGCAACTTGCACAGCGGGGTTGCCTTGGCAACTAATCGATGGTTGCCTGGGCAACTAGCTGGGCAACTACTTGGGCGTCTGGGCAGCAACTTCAAGGTTCGGAGAAGCATTCTTCAATGGTTTCTTCTTATCCCTAAGTCGAAACTCTAGCTACTTGTGCATGCCTTGATAATACATCCCTGCGTGAATCAAGGGTGAACAACAACCAATCTTGCGCTCCTCTTAGCCGTTGAAATCCTTAACTTATTCCTAAGCCGGATTAATCTTCACCATCAATAGATTGAATAAAGACCATACTCATTCGTTTCTTGAATCTAACTCTCCTGATATTAGATAAATAGATAAAGTTACGAGATCCTCTCCCAATTCACTCGCAAACAAGAATAAGAACCAAGAATGAGTAAACCTTGAATTGAAAGTGCAAACTCTTATTACCTAAACAAAATCCAATTGTTTTTCACAACAACAAAATACAATAACCCCAACCAATCAAGTTAATTCATGGTTGGGTTCAAAAGATATACAAAGAATAATCCCCAAACCATGAATCTAATGGAAGCAAAGAAGAAGAAGAAATCGAACTCCCTCCCTCCTTGCTATCTTGTCGAAATCTCTTCCTTCTTGCCCTTTGGAGTTGTCGAAAATCCTCTCTTCTTGCTCCCCCCTTGATTGTCGAAATCTCCTTGCTATTTATAGGGCTAGGCCAAATTCCTTCTTTGAGGAGGAGTTTGAGTTGGAATTAAATTATCTTTAAAGAATATAATTCTTTATTATAATTGTATTCCTACTAGAACATCTCCTATCTTGTTGGAATTTAATTCTTCTTTAATCTCTGCATGGAAATCAAATTCCTTTAGGTTTGGGCTTTGCTCCATGTCATCTTGGGCTTGTATAGTCATTAATTTCGACATCCCTATTGCATTTTCTCTTTGTCGACAATTGACATGGCAACTGGCTCGACGTCTCCTTCATGCATTGCCCTGGCAACTAGCTCGGCGTCTCCTTCATGCATTGCCCTAGAAACTAGCACTAGCCTTGCTTTGGCAAGTGATCCTGCACACACACAAAAATACACCAAAGCAGCATCTTTTCCCACAAAAATCACCAAGTTATGTAATCAAGCTCAACGGTGGAAAGAAACATGAATTAATGCATGAATAACTAATTATGCAACTAATATGAGCTTAAGTCTAACAATAATATGAGTAAAAAGGGTAATAAAAATAGTACTTTTGAACACTTATCAGTAATCATGTTGGCAGCATACTAATTTATTGTAGTGGGCATATAAGTTAATTAAGGACTGCTCTAATCTATGGGAAAGAATTTTCAAACCTGCCCTGTTTTGGAGCAAAATAGTAACTTGATAATTGAGTTTCAATGATATTGATTATAAGCTAGATTTTTAGTTTCATGTGTTTGAATGATTGTAAGGATGTAATTATGTGATTTTGAACATAGGCTCGATAATAATACAAGTACATTAGTGATTTATGAATTGAGATATAAGGATAAATGACCCTGAATTGTGTGTGGAATGTGAAATTGAATGTTGATATGTATATAATGGCAATAATATGTGAATTATTAGATCATGATGAAATTGAAGATAAAAGGAACAACGTAGATCAAACAGTCGATAGGCAAAAGAGAATTGTAATCCAGGATCGTCAGTAGCTCGAAGAAACTAGTGAGTAAAGTTTAAAGCCTCGGAAGGGAATCGCAACCCTTCCGAGCATTGTTCTTAATTGTTATGCTTTAAAAATTAGAATGATTGGTTGGTTTATGCTAATATAATGCAAGCATGGAGATGAGGTAAGTATTTCTTGGAAATACTTGTTTATGCCATGAACTTTGAAGCATGCTCAAATTGATTGAATTATCATGATAGACCTTGATTAAGTCGAATGGACAAAGTAACCTATGTGTAAAATCTTGCGAGTATAAAGTTAAATGTGAATGAGATAAATTTGATTGAGCATGCATATTGATCATAACCAAAGGTTATATTAAAAATTCAATGCAAGAAAGTAGTTGATGAGCGAAAATGTGTTCGGCCTTGGGCCTATGATTGTGAAAGTGAGACTTGGTCTCTAAATGTGAATGTTAAGACCCTAATGATTGATATAAGGGCAAAGGCACAATGTTGTGCAAATTTGAATTGTATTGAGCTCATGTTAAAGCATTGAATATAATGATGATAAAGGGAAGCCTTGGTCTCGAGTCAATCGTAGATATAGTTGGCATGCCATAGAGTCAATAGAGCTCAGTGTCAGGGTGAGACTATGGTCTGGGACATTGGTCCCTAATGGGAGACAGTAGGAGGGATGTGTATGTGGTCACTTGGCGACAATAGGAGGGATTGACCGATACTGCGAGTACCAAGTGTTATATGGGCGACAGTTGGTTGGGGACTCGTGTATCTAGACTAGACAATCGAGTCACAATGCTATGATAATTGATAATATGAAAGAAAGTTGATGAATCTTATGAACTAAGAAATCTTGTCGACTAAGAAATGACTTATTATGTGATGTTAAACTCCAATTGAGATCTAAGAATATTGTACAAAGATATTAAGTAATTGAAAGAATTATCTTGTTAAGCTTGCCTTTAAGAATAATTAAAATCCATGAATGAGATACTGATGAATTCTAATGAATGTTTATCTTTATAAGTTGAGATGTTATAAATTGCTATAGAAATCGAATATGAGATTGTAAAAGAAACAATTCATGTTTTAATGGAGAACAATGTAGGATGTAGATGATTGATTGATTACATCTTAAAGAGATTATAAAATATGAAAGGATGATAAGCTATTAACTGGTACAATGGCATGATAAAGGATAAAGCTATGAGACCAATAGAAAAGCATGATTCTTGATACTCCTTGCTTGCACCAGATTTGAATTTGTGCTAGTAGTGAAAGAGACCATTGGAGTTGTAATATATGTTAATACTAGGCTTTAAACTTGCTCACTAAGCATATGCTTACCTATTGTCTCTTCACTACATGACATGATAGTACTGAAGACTCTTTTTGCTTGGAGCTTGGTCAAGTCACACTAGCCTTAACAAGTAGGATTTGTTGTTGTCGAAAGAACTCCTAGGATGGTGGCATTTTGGTTGTACTTATGTTTGTGTTTGATATTTTTGGGCCTGTATAACTTAATTAATGCCATTCGAATAGAAGGTAAACCTTGTGGTTGCTCGATGGTTTGTGTGATGGGTGACTTTGGTAGATAATTTATGTTATCTTTAGGTGATATAAATATATATCTAGCATGATCGTTACATATTGATTATAAAGAGAAATGAGCTTATAATCTATTAAAGAACCTAACTCATAGTATTTAGGTCGATTTCAAAATGACAAAGCTTTTCACTTAATTAGTTGTTTTGAAACTTGGTATGGTGAACTCTTGATTGTTATGATATGTTTGTTTGATAACATTGAATGTGTTTGGTTTAAACTTTGTACTTCTAGGAATATGTTATGTATGCAATGTGAGAATTGGTTAAACGGTTTAACTCTTGAATGAAAGTATGTATTAAGTTAACACTATTGGCTACTTAGTTTGTATTTAGGTAAAAAAGGATATTAAAGTTACATTGATTGTGAAAAACTTGTAATGCAAGAAAGTTTTATTTGAACCTCCATATGCTTTTCTAGATCATGTATCACATAGGTTAAGTCGAAAACATCTAGATAAATAAAAGTCAAAATCAAGTTTAAGTGAACGCTTGATTCGAATGTTTTCTTGAGTTCTAAGAAATCATGAACATCTACCTTGTTCGAATGCTTCATAACCATTTCTAAGTCAGTTTATGGTCCTTGTTAACATGTTAGCCTTAGTTTTCTTTTAGGCCTAGGTTGGGATGTTACAGAAACCTTTTCACCTGTTGCTATGTTTAAATCCATCCGGATCGTACTTGCAATAGCTACATTTTATGACTATGAGATATGGCAAATGGATGTTAAAATCGCTTTCCTTAATGGAAAACTTGATGAGGATGTGTACATGACACAAGCTGAAGTTTTGTCAATCCAAAAGATGCTAAAAAATATGCAAGCTACAAAGGTCCATTTATGGATTGAAGCTAGCTTGTCGAAGTTGGAATCTTCGTTTTAATGATGCAATCAAAGAGTTTGATTTTACCAAAATGAAGATGAGTCATGTGTTTTCAAGAAAATTAGTGGGAGCACTGTCATATTCTTGGTACTGTATGTGGATGACATACCGATAATAGGAAGTGGCATACCTAGCTTACAATCTGTAAAAACTTGATTAGGAAAATGTTTTTCCATGAAAGACTTGGGTGAGGCAACATACATATTAGGAGTCAAGATCTATAGAGATAGATCGAGACGACTCCTAGTACTGAGTCAAAATACATATATAGAAGAAGTACTGAAAAGATTCAATATGGAAAATTCAAAAAGAGGTTCTTACTTATGAGACATGAAATTTCACTCTCGAAGGAAATGTGTCCTTCAACACCTTAAGAAAGAGAGTGCACGAGTAAGATTCCATATGCTGCATCAATTGGATCTATCATGTATGCCTTGCTATGTACTTGTCCAAATGTATTATACGCTTTAAGTATGACAAGTCGATACCAGGTAGATCCCGATGAAGGTCACTGGATCGCAGTTAAAAATATCCCCAAGTACGTAAGAAGAACTAAGGATACATTCCTTATATATGAAGGTAAGGAAGATCTAAGTATAAATGGTTATACTAATGTCAGCTTTCAAATTGACAAGGATGATTCACTATCGCAATCAGGTTTTGTGTTTTATCTTAATGGAGGCGATGTGAGCTGGAAAGGTTCAAAGCAAGATACAATAGCTGATTCTACAATAGAAGCTGAGTATATTGTAGCATGCGATGCTGCAAAATAGGGTGTTAGGGTCAAGAAGTTCCTATCAGAACTAAGGGTTGTGCCGAGCATTTTGAATGCTATAGATCTACGTTGTGATAACAACGGAGCCATCACACAAGCAAAAGAACCCATATCTCACCAATGATCCAAACACATACTTAGGTGTTACTATCTCTTTCAAGAAATTATAGATCGAGGAGATGTGAAAATATGTAGAGTACCAGCAGATGATAACATTGTCGGTCCACTGTGTAACCCCCTCAACCCGGCCTAGATGCCAGACCGAACCGAAGGAGCTACATTGGGTTTGCTGAAAGAAACCTGTGAAGAGATAACTCGAAAATCATCCACTTTTTACTTCCTTTTTATCTTGTCTAGATGCATATTATTAACCTAAGGTATGCATACTAGCAGGGGGTGAAAATCAACTCAATCGGGCGTCGAATCAACATCCAATTGCACGTAATTGCAATTTAGGAACCAAAAAGCAATTCTAGAAAATTACAAGGACTTAATCCATTTGGAAGTTACCAATCCTTAATTAGTCAAATTACATGCTTGTATGCCAAATTTCAACTTAAAACGATCATCCAATCACATACAATTGCACTCACAACAATCAGGGACCAAACTGAATAAAATTGAAACCTTAAAAGCATATTATAACTGTTTTAACAGCTACCCGTATCAGTACACGAGCAAGTGTATCGATACACCCATGCATTTCCAAAATTTCAAATTCCAATAGCTCAAACCCATACCGATACACTTCTTCGAGTATCAATACGCTATACCTAAAAACACTAACCCGTATCGATACAGTCTCACGCGTATCGATACGCTATGCCTGAAAACACTAACCCGTATCGATACGGTCACACATGTATCAATACGCCTTGACCTCAAATGTCCAATTTTGCTGGTTTAACTTACATTTATGGATTCAAACGTGTCCCAAACATTCGTAATCATAAACACAACTATTCCAAGGATCATTCCATGCCAAATCATCAAGGATATATGAACAAATCATGGCAACATGGATCAACATGATTCTAGAGGCATGCTTCCTATAAACCATTTATCTTAACACCAAATAGAACTTTAAGGCATACTTCAATATAGGTATAGCATCATCCGCCCTAAGAACGTTATTTAAAACATGCTTGAACCCTTAAGGACTTGATCATAAGCATTGACAATCAACATGCTTACTAAAGTGAAAACACCAAACATAAGCCCATGCTAGCATACCATCAACATTCATTGTAACACCCCAAATCCTAGCTTAGAAGTATTGGAACCAAATTGTATAAATTGATAGCTTAATTGAATTTAGAATTAAGCTAAATTGAATAGTCAAGGGCCTAATTGAAAGAATGAATGAATTAAGTGACCAATTTAAAAGTGACTACATTGAATTAAAGGAGAAAGATAAGGCTTGCATGATAAATTTCATGAATCTCTTATTTGCCCTTGACTAATTACATGATTAGTAACTAATTGAGGGTTAGTTTAGTAAAATCCTAATTCCACTAATGTGGATAACCATGTTGTCATCATCTCCATTATCCTATTGTTAGCCGAAATTGAGAGAAGAAGTAGTGAGAGAGAAAGTTTGGAAATTCAGCCATTGGAGAAGGAATTAAGCTTGCATGTGTAGTAATTCTTCATTGAAATTAAAGCTAGAAGCAAAGTAAGTATGATTATTCTTGTGTTCAATTGAATAGGCAGCTATGATTGTTGTATTGGACTGTTTTGATGATGTTAGATGGAATTATATATGGAATATGTGATTAGATGATTATATGGTTGTAGAATCATGCAAATTGAAGAATGAAAACTAGGTACAATGCTGGAAATTATGTGTTCATGCTAGTGTAATAACCTAGGTTGCTGGAAAATTGAATTGTGATATTGAAGTAGGAATTGAATGAATAGAACTTAAAATTGAGCTATAGAATTAATGAATTGATTATGATCATGAATAGGTAATGTAAAGAATGTGTTAAACAAATTGAATTGTTAGCTAACAATGCTAGAAATGAAGGATAAAAGCATGAACATAGTTATGTAACATAGAAACTGTTTTGTGGACTTGAAATTGAGTAAACATGAAAGATTAGGCATTGTAACCAACTTGCCCTATTTTGACAGCCTTGTATAATGGATTAAAATTGACTTAACATGTTATGATATCATATGAAATGAATTATAGGGCCAAGACATTGGTTAAAATGAATTAAAGGCATTAAAATGTAATTAGATGCAATCTGCCCAGAATTGCTCTGTTCTGGGAAGTCACTTTGAAAATTCACCAAAAATTGTATAGATTGAATTCAGGGCTGAAATTTTACTGACATGATTCTTAGAATGTCTTTTTTCATTAGGTGAAAACAGAATTGAAAACTGGGTCCTATACTGAAAACTGTAAATAGGAATTGCTGGATAGTGCAAACTATCCAGGCAGTGTAAATGCCCTGTCTTTGAACGATAAACTGTATTAATTGGCTCAGAACTAAAATGCAAGTCTTACATGGTCTTATAGGAATTTTTTTAGCTTTCCAACGGTGTATAGAAATCGAAATTCCGACGTACGGATTAAAAGATATGGCCATTTAAAGGGACAGTGTGCAAACTGCCAGGCAGCAGTGTCCTGGGTAGTTTGGGACTATTTTTGCACCTAAATGCAAACTGTTTCCAAAACTGTTTTGGGACATTGTAGTCTGTCCAGTTATGCTTTAAAATGAAGTAATAACAATTTGGAGATAAATTGGTAAGAAATGCTTCAAAGGAAGTATAAAAAAACAGTAGCTAAATGTTAGGTACATTGTGATAACATTGCTACTATGATTGTATGATATATTGTACTTTTTTTGATGAAATGTGTATGTGTTATGCTTGCTAGACCAAGGGCAGCAAATTGAGGAAGAAAAAGGAAATCATTCAAGGGCCAAGAACAAGGGGATAGCCATACAAGATAATTGCTAGCTTGCTTGGATTGTATTGTGAGTGTAGTTATCTTTAGGGTTAGGACTAGGTCCTAACCATTGCATTCTTATTACATTCTTGTCATGATAATGAATCTAAGCATGAACTTGACTTAATAAGGGAAGGATGATTAAAGATACGCATGAAACATGATCCTAGTCTTATGTACATGCCTATTCGAAATGCTTATGCATGATTAGTGATAGCTTGGTTACTTGTATGAGCTATGATGCAACATGATTGAATGCAAATGACTTGGTTGAGATATGATTGTTATCTCAATTTAATGAAATGGATCTTGAAACCACTTGACTTGTGAGCTAAGGCTCAATAGCCTAAGGGCTTAACATGAATTGATGTTGTTTGACATGAACATGATCTTGAACTTGATAACTTGAATGATTGGTAATTCGAACAACCTTGGTAGCTAGTTGGATTAGGTAGAAGGGCATGCCTTAGAGTCTAGAGCTTATTGTGTACGGGTGGACTACGGTCCAGGGCTAAGGCCCCTATTTGGCGACAGACAAAGGGTATATATGTGGTCTTTGGCGACAATAAGAGGGTTGACCAGCACTACGGTGCATATTGTGGCAATAGTTGGTTGGAGACTCGATTACCTATACAAACTAAGTACCAAGGGGGTTGTTTAATGAAATAAACAAATGAAATAAGATTCAATTATACATGATACTTGTCTTGTATGCCATGAAATGTATGTTGCTTGATTCAAAAACATGACTCCTTGGTTTCTTGTTTTGCAAGCATGTTATTGATTCATGAATTATGATTTCTTGATGCCTAATCTTGATGGCCGAATGCATGCTATCCTAGTTAGGATATTCTTGATGTTTGAAAGACTAGATAAGGTCAATCTTGATACTAGAAAGACTAGTTAAGTATACTTTAATGCTTGGAATCCTTAGCTAGGTCTACACTTGATCTAAAAGACATGAATCATGAAATAACAAAATGGATAGACTAGTTATTACCTCACTAAGTGCATTTTTGTACTTATAACTCTTGTTTCATTCTTTCCAACCGACATGTTAAAGGATTCAACATTGCTTGATCTTGAAGCTTGATTCCTTGAGCAAGAAGCATCCTACACAAGCTTGTTAAAGTATGATTCCATACTTGTTTTGTATTCTCCTAGAATGGTGGCACTAGATGTATCTAAGTAGCTTGAACATGCATTTTGAAGGGTTGTATATCATGCTTGATAGCCTATCTATGATTTGTATATAGATTAAGGTTTGTAATAAACTTAATTAACTTATATGGTTGAATGTTGCTGCCCATATGTTGATGGAATGACTTAATGTTAATCTATCTATCTTGATGACTTTCATATGCTATTATCTTGTATGTGGTTTGCTTAAATAGAAAGTAGGATGATGAGTCAAGATGCTTACTTGTACCCTATTCGAATGGCCATGGCATATAGGATCACTTGAATGTAACAATGCTTGTTGTGTGTGATATGTATGCTTGTAGATGTGATTGCCGAATGCATGGGATTGAATTAAGCATGAACGAAACTAGTTACATGCCATGTTGTACATATAGGTAAATGGTCGAATGTTTAGGATTAGAATGTGGTTTGAATGCAAGCTAAAACATGTAAATTTGAATGATCAATCAATTATGATAGTAATTTAGGTAAGAGATGGCACATTTTCACATCAATGAGCAATGAAATGAAAAAAGTATAATTGAACCTCAAGATAGTCGAATAGGATAGGTGTTCAAGGTTGGAAGTTGATATAAGAACCATGTATGTAGTAACTTGAGGTGTAAGCAAGAAAGAAATGAATCCATGAGCATGGTGTTAATAGCCGAATTGTTTAGGTGAAAGAATAACTAGAAATGATTGCTTGTTATTGTAGTTGGAATACCTTTGAAGATTTGATGCCTAAGTATGAGTTGCTTGCATGAAAAGAAATGCATGATTTGGTTGCTTTGGTCTAGTTCGAATACAATGGAGGATTAGGAGTCAAGTATGAGCTTTCTTGTTAGTTAAGTAAACATGTATGAATGTTTGTTCTTCTTGGTTGATTGATTGCCTAATGTATGCTTGATTATTGAATCAAGTTTGGATGTGCAATGCATGTATTGTCATTGCCTTGTCTATGTTCTAGTATAGTTTGAATGCCATGCCTTGTCTTGTCTTTCCTTGCTTGCTAAGTAACGCTTCTGAACTGAGTTACTACTAACCCGGGTAGGGGGTGTTACATTCATGCCTCAATCCAAACCATGAAGACCATCAAACCACAGCAGTAAAACCATCACAAAACAATCAAAATCCAGATTACAAATCATCCGAAATATGGTAAACACATTTCCTTATTAACCAAATTTAAAACCCAAGTTTCATTATCAAGCTATTGCCTCAATCTTAGACCTTCCTTGCCATGCCAATGCTGCCCCACAACTTTAATGCTCTACATCAATGTGGAAAAGAGAGTGTAAGCACAAATGCTTAGTAAGAATGCTCATAAACAAAACATTGATGCATTTTTAAAAACCGTTTGAAACCCATAAACCATTTTTTCTCAAAACATGCTTAACTACCCAAGCATTCTCATTTGTTTTCCAAAACAAATAGTGCATAACAACCCTATGCATCATCATTTATAAATCGCATGCTTAATTACCAAAGCATCCTTATTTGTTTTCCAAAACAAATCGTGCATAACAACCATATGCATCATCATTTATAAATCTCATGCTTAGTTACCAAAGCATTACTTATTTGTTTCCACAACAAATCATGCATAATAACCATATGTATCAAATCATTTATAAACTCTTTAATCACTAATATTCTCATATATTGGCATTTATAGTGATCCCGGATAGACTCACCTCTATCCCCAAATAGACTCACCTCTATCCATACATGTTCAGATACACAGATTTCTCATGATGGGCTCACCTCCATCAAATCTAAGACCTTGTCTAGTTAAACCGATCCATACATGTTCAGATACACAGATTGTTCATGATGGGCTCACCTCCATCAAATCTAAGACCTTGTCTAGTTAAACCGCAAGATACCATCACCATGGACTGCCTAGTTAAACCGCATACCCAAGCGATAACCCAATAGTTCGAGTAGCCTAGTTAAACCGCTTTTCCACAAGGACTATGACATGATCGATTTTATATATTATAGTGAAATTTAATCCTATGGCTAGCCAACTATATTCGACACTTTCCCAATACGTCACATAGCCTATATATCATTTTCAAATGTATTTACTTACTGTTTTCCAATGCATTTCTCAAAACTGTTTCATATGCAAAACCACATTGCCAAAGGCAACAACATATTCCTTTTAAGGAACAAATCTCAATGCTCATAGGAATTCATTACTTTGATAAACATTGCATATTTATCCAAAATGATGCATTTACAATAAGTAAATCAAACCATGTTCAAAACCAAGCATGTAAATCAAATCATGTTTAAAGCAACATAAAATTCACAAGCTCATCTCAAAGCCAATATTCAAACAAGGTAAGAACAAATTACACTTGAACTTAGTTAAGCTTGTTAGGCAATAACTAAACTCCCATGATCCACCGATCAAACCTTGAAAAGAGCTTTAACGTGTTTAAACACTCACCGATACGCCTCGCCTTACTCGCCAACGCGAATCAAGCCACCGGTGAGCAATATACACAACTAGGCAACCTTGCCTTGGTCATCCCCTGTTTTAATCACATAAAAATAGAGGGAAAATGCATCATTATGCATTCAACTCAATGCTAAACAAAGATCCCCTGCAACCTCAACATTCGCCTTCCAAAAACTAGTCCAAACTATCGAAAACAACATCAAACACCTTCGAAACTTAAACAAGCCAAAACCTACTGGTTTAGTCCATCAATTACCATCAATTAACATCCAAAAACAACCTAATAACATGCTTATACCTCCAGCATCCATAAACATCCAACAACTCCTCAAAAACATATAACTAACAACCTAGAAATTAGAGGTTCACCTAGTTTATGGATTCCAATGTTAAAACCAACTTATTAACATTATCAAAAATCAAAATCATGATTAAAACCAATCATGATCTCAACAAAACAAATCCAATACGAAAATCACATGATCTCAACAAATAAACCTTGATTTAACCAATTTCCATTATTAAATCATCAAAACTCCTTAGAAAACATTGAACAGGTATCAACTACTTGGGAATTTTAGTAAATAACCTTTCATTAGAGATGAAGAACAAACTTTACCTCCAACGAGTGAATTTCCTCTCAATTGGATGTTTTACTCTTGAAAAATAAAACAATGATATTTTGGAAAACAAGATTGAAGAATCCATTAGAAATCAAAATTCTAAGAAATCAATATCATTACCTGAAATCTTTGATGAAAAAGAGAGTGTTTGGCTGAAGTGATTTTGAGAGAAAAAGTTACGTCAAAAGTGGTTTAAGGAAATAACTACCTTCTTTTATTAAATCCCCTTTTAATTCCTTAATTAAAACTCTTTAAAATAAATCCTAATTGAGAGGAAAATATAATAAAAACATTTGGTAAATTGGCTCCTTAAAGATTCTAAGATTTGACCCTTTTTCCAAAATAATCACTAAAAATAGTTTTCATTCTTTACATTTTGGTCACTAACCCAAAATGTCAAATGTACAAAACCCATTTCCCAAAATTAATTTCACCAAATATATCTATATATTAAATAATGATTTTAGGATATTTTCCCATATTTTTATCTACGTTAAAAATATTTATTCTGAATTTTAGCTCAAATCCAATTTGAATCTCTAATCTCGGTCTACCAGACCGTTTAATTAACCTAGAAAACTCCTAGGCCCAAAACCAGGGCGTTTCAACTCTGCCCCTCTTAAGAATTTCGTCCTCGAAATTTACCTGAAGGAACGAGATGAGGAAACTGTTTCATCATGTCCTCTTTTGTCTCCCACGTGGCTTCTTCAACTCCTCGATGTCGCCACAATATCTTGACCATCTCTCTGGTCTTTCTGTGCAGAACCTTAGTGGTCAAATCCAACACTTTCACAGGCTCCTCATCATAAGACAAATTTGGACACAACTCAATTTCCTCAACAGGCATAACATGCGACAGATCCGATCTATACTTCTGAAGCATCGACACACGGAAAACATCATGTATCTTTTCAAGCTCGGCCGGTAACCTCAACCTATATGCAACTGGACCCACTCGCTCAATCACTTTATAAGGTCCAATAAACCTAGGGCTCAACTTACCCTTGCGCCCAAATCTCATCACCTTCTTCCAAGGTGAAACCTTTAAGAACACCTTATCACCCACTTCATATTCAATCTCTTTTCACTTCAAATTTGCATAGGACTTTTGTAGACTCGAAGCCTCCTTAAGCCTTTCACAAATGAGTTTCACTTTCTAATTTGTATCTTTAAGCAAATTGGGTCCTGCCACATGTTTCTCACCCAATTCAGTAGAGGTGTACGACACCTACGACCATAGAGAGCCTCATAGGGAGCCATTTGGATACTCAACTGATAAGTATTATTGTAGGCGACTCCACAAACGGTAGTTGCTTCTCTCATGTACCTTGAAACCCAATTACACAACACCTCAACATATCCTCCAAAATCTGAATAACACGTTCAGATTGCCCATCTGTTTGAGGATGATAAGACGTACTAAGATTAAGCCTCGTACCCAAAGTTGTCTGAAAACTTTCCCAAAACCTTGACGTAAAGCGTGGATCCCTATTCGATATAATCAACTTAGGAACTCCATGCAATCTCACTATCTCAGCATTATACATATTAGCCTTCCTATCCAATGTATACATCGTATACATAGCAAGGAAATGCGCTGACACCATAAAGCGATCTACAATCACCCATATCAAATCCTTTTTGGTCGGTGTCAAAGGCAAACCCGTCACAAAATCCATGGTGATTCTTTCCCATTTCCATTTCGAAATTTGAACAGGTTGCAACAACCCAGAAGGAAACTGATGTTCAGCCTTAACTCGCTGACACACCATGCAACGTGCAACAAACTCAGCCACATCCTTCTTCAAACCAACTCAGCAATACAAATCCTTCAAATCACGATACATTTTCGTACTACTCAGATGCATAGCAAAAGGACTAGCATGAGCCGTAGTCAAAATAATGTGCCTCAACTCTAGATCATTGGGCACCACAATATGACCCTTGAAGCTTAAAACACCATCATCATCAAAACGAAAATCTGCCAGATTACCATCCGAAATATCCTTAAGATGCGGTACCAATGCATCGTCATACGGTTGCATCACTTTAATCCTTTGAGACAATGTAGACCTAACTTACAACTCAGCCAACAACCCACCTTCTCCTGTCACACTTAACTCTACAAATGTCGCCCTAAGCTCAACAACAACTTTACGGCTCAATGCGTCTGCTACCACGTTAGCCTTACCTGGATGATACTCCAACGTCAAATCATAATCCTTAAGAAACTCAATTCATCTTCGTTGCCTAAGATGCAATTCTTTTTGAGACATCAAATACTTCAAACTCTTGTGATCGGTGTAAACAATACACTTCTCACCATAAAGATAATGTATCCAAATTTTTAAGGCAAACACGACCGCTGCAAGCTCCAAATCATGGGTAGGATAATTATGCTCATGAACCTTCAACTGCCTTGATGCATAAGCCACAACCTTACCGTCTTGCATCAACATACAACTGAAACCAACATAGGACGCATCGTTATAGACTACAAACTCCTTACCAGACTTAGGTTGAATTAGGATATGAGCATGTGTCAAAACCTCATTCAACTTCTTAAAACTACGTTGTTGACTCTCCATCCACACATACAAAACATTATTTTGTAACAAATTTGTCAACAGAGCGGCAATACTAGAGAACCCATCCACAAAACAACCATAGTAACTAACCAACCCAAGGAAACTACAAACTTCATACACCGACTTAGGTTGTTTCCAATTAAGAATAGCCTCTATCTTCTGTGGATCCACACGAATACCCTCGACCGAAACCACATGACCAAGAAACATCACTTCCTTAAGCTAAAATTCGCACTTACTCAACTTAGCATACAACTGATTTTCCTTCAAAGTTTGCAAAACAATCCGCAAATGTCGATCATGATCTTCCTCGGTATGTGAGTACACAAGAATATCATCAATAAACACTACCACAAAACGATCAAGTTATTCATAGAATATCCTATTCATCGTATCCATGAAAGCAGTTGGAGCATTTGTCAAACCAAATGGCATAACCAAAAACTCATAATTCCCATATCTCGTACGAAAAGCAGTCTTCGGCACATCTACATCCTTAACCTTTAATTGATAATATCCCGACCTTAAATCAATCTTGGAAAACACAACAGCCCCACGAAATTGATCAAACAAATCATCAATTCGCGGTAAGCGATACTTATTCTTAACCACCAACTTATTCAATTATCGGTAATCAATGCACATACGCATTGTCCCATCCTTCTTTTTCACAAAAAGGACCGGTGCATCCCACGGATAAAACTAGGTTGAATAAATCCTTGATCCAACAACTCTTGGAGTTGAGTCTTTAATTCATTCAACTCCTTCGGTGCCATTCGATATGGAGTGATGGACACCAGAGTCGTACCCGCATATGTCTCGATGCCAAACTCCACTTGTCTATCCGGTAGTAAACACGGTAACTCTTCAGGAAACACCTCTGAAAAATCACACATCATCCGAATGGCTTGCACTCGAACCCCCTTTACCTCCAGATTCATCACAATTTCTATTTAACCTTGATAACCTCCTTGCATCAACTTATCAGCTTGCATTGTCGAAACAACATTGGACTAGAATTTAACATTCTCGCCCACGACTACAACTTCATAATCATCGGCAAGCCTTAAAGAAATCCTTTTGGATTCACAATCCACAATCGCTTTATACTCACTTAACCAATCCATACCCAAAATAACATCAAAGCCATGAAATGGAAACTCCATCAAATCCGCGGCAAACTCATGACCTTGAACTACCAAATGACATCTCTTATACACCTTTCTAATCGTAACCGTCTCACCAAATGAACTACTTACTATCATACCCACATTCAAAATCTTAAAAGGAACATTCAACAAATGTGCATGCTTACTCAAGATATATGAATGAGTAAACCCCGAATCAATTAAAGAAAATAATGACAAAGATTGCAAGGTAAAGGCACCTGCGATTACATTTGTGTCATTACGACCCTCACGATGAGCATAGATTCGTGTTGGCCCACCATTCTTTGATCACCCAGCAACTGTATGAGCCATAGTCCTTCGACCATCATCACGCCTCTAAAAATTACCCCTGCCACAACCTCAGCCTGTAGCAGGTGCAACAGCCTGAATTGGTGCATCTCTCACAACATGACGACAGTCACGCTTTAGATGATCAGGCGACCCACACTCCCAACAAGATCCAGAAAATCCCCAACACGCACCCGCATGGCGTCTACCACAATGCTCACAATCAATAGCAATCCACAATCACTTATTACGGCCACCGCCACTACACTTATGATTCAGCTTGTATCACTTATCACGCGACCTCTTGTTTTGCCTTCTTGAAAAACTAGAATCAGCGGTTCACTTTCCCGTAGCCGAATTCACCACCTATGCAAAACCACCCAAGGATTTCTCAATATCCTTAGCCCGATTGACCAACACATCAAAATCTGTATAGTCTGCGGCCAACAAGTATGTCTTGATATTTTTAACAAGCTGTAACACCCCCTACTTGGGCTAGTAGTAACCCAGCTTGGGAGCGTTACTTAACAAGCAAGCAATGGCAATGATCAAGGGGCATCAAGAACAAGGCAAGCAATACAAGAACAAACAATACAAGAACAAGAAAACATACTTATCATACAAGCAACTCATGTTTGATTTCAAACCCTCAAAGAATTCGAACAAGGTACCAAATTATCTTCTTTCATGCTTACATTACAAGTTATTACTTACATGATTCATATTACAACATTCAATCTTTGTTATCCTATCCTAATCGAATGAACTAGGTGTAGCATGATTCCACTCGTTTCCTTGAAACATAATTTGTATACCTTTTAACATTTTATAGTTAGATTTCTAAACATGAGCATTTGGTCATTTCTATTTACATGTAACTAGGTTCATTCAAGTCATTCTATATACCTAACCATTCAACAATCATCACAAACTCATATTAGACCATTCAGCCTTACCAATCAAACATACAAGAGATCATATATTTCCTAAGGCAATCAAATAGAAGACAAGCAAGCATCATTCGATCATACATCCATCAATACAAGCAAACACATAAACATGAACATGGTATTCGAATGTCCCAAGGTGTACTAGATTAAACATTAGATCACTTCATCCTATTATCAAATGCGCAACAAAACATCATCCATTACATGTTATCTAAGTTCATTACATACTTGTTACTAAATACATAACATAGTAGGCCCATCAAGACATTATATACAAGCTTCAGAATGCATGATCAAGCTAACTATATACATTCTAGTGCCACCATTCTAGGAGATATACAAAACAAGTATGAAACCATAATTAGGCAAAGCTTGTGTGAGTCGCTTCTAGTTCAAGGTATCAGGCTTCAAGATCAAGCAATACTCGTATCCTTTATCCTGTAGTTGGAAAGAATAAAAACGAGAGTGATAAGTACAAGAATGTACTTAGTGAGGTAGTAACTAGATCTAACCATTTGTTAGTTCAAGTTTTATGTGTCATTTAATCATGTATTGACCTAGCTAAGGCTTTCAAGCAAAAGAGTGATCTTAGCTAAGGCCTCAAGCATTAAAGTGATCTTAACTAAGGCTTCAAGCATTTGAAGAATCCTAGCTAAGGATATCAAGCATCAAGATAATCCTAATTAAGGATTCAAGCATTCGGCCATTCAAGGAACAAGAATCAAGAAATTCATATCATGAATCAAGTACATCATGCTTGCAAAACAAGAAATTAAGGAGTCATGCTTTCAAGTCAAGTTACATACAAATTCATGGCATTCAAGACAAGTAACATACGATGTAGGATTGTTATTTCAATTTTTATTCATTAAACAACCCCCTTGGTACTTAGTTTGTATAGGTAATCGAGTATCTAACCAACTATCACCACAAGATGCACCGTAGTGCTGGTCAACCCTCCTACTGTCGCCAAAGACCATATATGTACCCTCCGTCTGCCGCCAAATAGGGGCCTTAGCCCTGGACCGTAGTCTACCCTTACACAATGAGCTCTAGACTCTAAGGCATGCCCTTCTACCTAATCCAACTAGCTACCAAGGTTGTTCGATTTACCATTTATTCAAGTGTTTCAAGATCAATATCATGTCAAGAAAGTTCATTTCATATTAGGCCCTTAGGCCATTGAGCCATAGCTCATATATCAAGTAGTTTCATGTTTCATTTCATCAAGATGAGAATATGTCATAAGCAAGTCTTTAATATTCAATCACATTGCATCATAGCACATACAATTATCCATGTTATCACATAATCATACTTAAGCATTCGAATTGATCATGTATACAAGGCTAAGATCAAGTTTCATGTATTACTTTAGTCATCCTTCCCTTATTAGGTAAAGTTCATGATTAGATTCATTTAACATTTCAAGAATGTAACAAGAATACATTGGTTAGGACCTAGTCCTAACCCTAGAGGTAACTACACTCACAATACTACATGCTAGCTAGTCTTGGATCCACACTCTTTTGTTCTTGGCTTTAGGATGATCCACTCTATCCCCCTCCACCAAGTTTACTCCTGGTTAATCTTCATAGCTATTCAATTTTCAAGCAATTGATCTCATGCAAGCTTTCTTCCCCAATAATGGTGATTTTCTTTCCTAGATGGATGATAGGATTTTTAGCCAAGGTGGAGTAGAGGAGATGATAGCAAGATGGCCACTTGGCCAAGGTGTTATCACATGGCTAAGCTATTTTCCTCCACTTGGCAAATTTTGGTCTAGTTTCTTCATAAATCCTTAATTACTCATCCTTATTGCATGCAATTCTACATTTACAATTTGTTATTATTTGATCCTTCATGATTAAGCTACTTATTTAGCAACCCATCTAATTTAGTCACTTGGTTTAATCAATTCTTCTAATTTGTAGATTGTTTTACAATTAAACTCTAATTAGTTTATAACATGTTATTAGGCCATGATTTGGGGTATTACAATTCTCCCCCTTAAGATAAATTCGTCCTCAAATTTACCTGAATCGAATAGGTGAGGATATTGCTTCTTCATGACCTCTTTAGATTCCCAAGTTGCCTCTTCAACCTTGTGATTTCTCTACAAGACTTTGACAAGAGGAACATTCTTGTTTCAAAGTCTTTTGACTTCCTTGTCAAGCATCTGAATAGGCTCTACTTCATATGATAGATCGAGATTCAATTCCACCTCTTCAGGCTCAAGAACATGAGATGGACCATACCTATATCTTCTGAGCATAGAGACATGGAAGACATTGTGGTTCTTATCGAATTTACTTGGAAGTGCCAATCGATAAGCCACTTAACCAATCCTTTCAATGATTTCAAATGGTCTGATAAACCGAGGGCTAAGCTTTCCTTTTCTTCCAAATCTGAAGACTTTCTTCCAAGGATATACTTTGAGGAAGACCTTGTCTCCAACATTGTTTTGGATGTCTCTCATTTTCAAGTCAGCATAAGCTTTTTGCCTATCGAAAGCTTCCTTTAATCGATCATGAATGATCTTCACTTGTTCTTCGGTTTCACTGAGCAATTGAGGTCCTAAAACCTTGCTTTCTCCCAATTCAGACCAGCACAAGGGAGTTCTACATCTTCTTCTGTATAGAGCTTCGAATGGAGCCATCTAAATAGATGTCTAGTAGCTATTGTTATAAGTAAACTCTACTAGGGGTAGATATTTCTCCCAAATTTTTCTGAAGTCTATTACATAAGCACGTAGCATATCTTCGAGCACTTTAATGATTCTTTTAGATTATCCATCTGATTGAGGATGAAAGGCTGTACTAATATGCGGTTTAGCTCCTAGAGCCTTCTGCAAGGAATTCCAGAATCAAGAAGATAATATGGGATCACAATCAGAGACTATAGCTATAGGTAGACCGTGTAATTGAATCACTTCACGGATGTATAGCTCGGCTAAGGTTTCCAAGCTCATGTTCATTCGAACAGGGATGAAGTGAGTAGACTTTGTAAATCTATCAACAATCACCCATACATCATCATTCTTTCTTGGAGTGGAAGGAAGACCAGTAACGAAGTCCATTGTAATCTGATCCCATTTCCATCCACTGAGGGAATTCGATAGGCTGGAGCAATCCAATAGGGACTTGATGCTTGGTGTTAACTCTTTGACAAGTTAGGCACTTCGATACAAAGTCTGTGATAGCCGATTTCATACCCAGCCACCAGTATAGTGGCTTTATATCCTTGTACGTCTTAACTGATCCCGGGTGAATCGAGAAAGAGCTTTGGTGGGCTTCTTGTAACATCTCTTGTTTTAGGTCCTCATTGTTAGGAACACATACTCTATCCTTTAAATAGAGGAGTCCATTCAACTTGAGGGAGAAGTCAGAATTAGATTTAGAGTCTAGCTTGGATATGATCTTCTGAAGATCTGGATCAGTTTGCTGGAGTTCTTTAATTCTCGAGATCAAGCTAGATTGAACTTGAAGCTTAGAAAATAATTTTCGTCCTTTGGATAACTGGAAATGAGCATTGATAGCCAAGGAAGCTACAAATGAAAGAACAATATCATTAAGGTAGAATATTCGAGTAGTTACTTACAAGACAAGTAAGGTATTCAAATGGATTACTTGTATTCCAAGTAAGATTAATTTTGAATAAATTATTCTAGAATTTGGATTTAGGGGTTTACCTGAGTATGGTCTGCGACTAAGGGCATCAGCAACTACGTTTGCTTTCCTCGGATGGTAGTCGATAACCAAATCATAATCTTTAAGCAATTCTAGCCATCTTTTTTATCTTAGATTCAAATCTTTTTGAGTCAGGAGGTATTTAAGACTCTTGTGGTCTACGAACAAGTTATATCTCCCCGTACAAGTAATGTCTCCATATTTTGAGAGCAAACACGATAGCTGCCAATTCTAGATTGTGTGTACGGTAGTTTGACTCGTGTGGTTTCATTTGCCTTGAAGCGTAAGCTACCACTTTTCCATCTTGCATTACGACACATCCTAGTCCTAAATAAGATGCATCACTATAGATAGTGAATTCTTTACCCGATTCTGGTTGGATAAGAACTGGTGCATGAGTCAGGGCTTGTTTAATTTGATCGAAGCTTCGTTGTTGGTTCTCCGACCAAACAAAGGGCGTATCTTTGCGAGTTAACTTAGTCAAGCTTGCGGCAATGGATGAAAATCCCTTGACAAAACACCGATAATACCCGGCTAAACTGAGAAAGCTTCTAACCTCACCAACATTCTTCAGAGGTCTCCAATCCATGATGGATCGAATTTTGCTCGGGTCTACTTTAATCCCTTCTGCCGAGATGACATGGCCAAGGAACAAGACTTCCGATAGCCAAAATTCACTCTTGGAGAACTTTGTGAACAATTGACGTTCTTGGAGAGTTTGCAATACAATTCGAATGTGTTCTTCCTTATTTCGAGAATACACCAGGATGTCATCGATGAAGACAAACACAAACTTGTCAAGATAGGGCTTGAATACATGGTTCATGAGATCCATGAAAGCATCCGGAGTATTCGTTAACTCGAATGGCATTACAAGGAATTCAAAGTGTCCATATCAAGTACGAAAGGATGTCTTGGGTACATCTTCTTCTTTTACCCTCATTTGATAGTATCCCGATCGAAGATCGATCTTTGAGAACACTGAAGCATCCTTAAGTTGATCGAAGAGATCTTCTATCCTTGGGAGAGGATACTAATTCTTGATTGTAAGCTTGTTCAATTATTTGTAGTCAATACAGAGTCTCATAGTCCCGTCTTTCTTCTTCACGAACAAGACTGGAGCACCCCAAGGAGATGAGCTAGGCCGAATAAGGCCTTTGTCTTGTAGCTCTTGGAGTTGTTTCTTGAGTTCTTTCAATTCAACAGGTGCCATTCGATAAGGTGTGATGGACACCGGAGTTGTTCTAGGTTGAACTTCAATCCCGAACTCTACTTCTCTGGTTGGAGGGAGACCAGGGAGTTCCTCGACAAAAACATCAATGAATTCAGACACAATTGGCATACTAGGTAAGCCAAATTCAAATTCATCCTGCATAGTCATGGCAGCAAAGATTGATATCAGTTTTCTATCAATTAGGTAGATTGATTCCTTCCTTAAACCTCAGAGGTACAGTCTCCTATTTTGGCAATCTATCCAGGCTTCATGTTTGCTTAGCCAATCTAGTCCTAACACTAGATCTAACTCACAAGAAGGCAATACAAAAAGGTCCGTGGGAAAAGGTACATTTCAAATGGTTATAGGACATTGCTTGCAAAGAAAGTTAATAGGCATATTTCCTCCTATAGGGTTCAAAACTACTAGGCTGGTTTTAACAAGTTTGGGTTTTAAGTTTAACTTAGCAATCAAGGAAGAACATATAAAGGAGTGGGTAGATCCCGAATCAATCAAAGCATGTGCAGGACTTGAATTTAATTCAACAGTACCTGCAATAACATCAGATGCTTCTTCTTCCTCTTTCCCACGAATGTGGTAGATTCGAGCAGGGGCTCGGGATTCTTGGTGTGTAGGTGCCGAATGTTGGCCTCTACCCTTGCTTTGATTCCCAAACCGAGCTTGTCTTGGGCCCTTGTTTCGATTAGATTGAGTTGAACTAGCATTTGCAGGTGTTTGAGTTAGAACCTTGTTAGGATTCTGAGGACAATCTAGGATATATTCATCGGAGGCTCTACATAAGAAACAAAAATTCTGTTGAATTCTACATTGCCCGGTGTGGTGTTTCTGATAGAACTTGCAAGTAGGATATTGAAAAGCTTTGTCGAAATTCCTCGTACTATCAACAGAAATGATTGGGCTGAAGACTTGATTACCGTTTGAGGTTTCGGTATGTAATTGCTTTTCTAAACAGGAGTATAATTTGAGGAGTGATCTTTGGAGTGTTTAGCTTTCTTCGGCTGTCAATGAGGCTTGTCGTCATTTCTGGATCGTTTATCTTTCCAGGAGTTACCACTCTTGCATTTTTTTAGAGGCCTTCATCTTTGACTCGGTTGCAATAACCTGGTTCACTAAATTTTGGAAGTTAGTGATACCCAGGGTAGTGAAGATTGGACTCGGTTCACCATTCAATCCATAAATGAACATCCGACATTTATCAACTTTGGTTTTGATGTATTCTGACCCGTACTTGAAATACTTGCAAAAGTCACTCACGTATTGTTCAATGGGTCGGCCACCTTGCTTAAGATACAAGAAACGTTTCCGGCGTACGGCCAGGTACTGTTCACTGATGTATTCCTTCCTGAATTCCTCGAGGAAGAATTTCCACATTACGGCTTTAGCAGGAGCAGTTAGGGTAGTGGTTTCCCACCAGCTTAAAGCTTCATCAGCCAACAAAGCTATAGCACATTCCAGCTTGTGCTCATCGGGACAAGGAAATTGCTTGGTCAAAATTTGAGTAGTGGCCTCTAACCAGTACTCAGCTACTTCGAGATTGGCTTCATCAGTGCTAGTGAAAGTATAGGCCTGGTGTTGAGCCAACTTGTTAATCGGGGCTCTGCTTGGCACAACAACAGGAGGAACAATAGGATGATCTTGTTTTAAAGTAGTTACTAGATGATTGAACATCTCCTTCATGCTTAGGAGACATTCTTGCTGCACAGGATTTATAGCAGGAGCTTTCTGTTAAGCAACAGCTTGGGCTCGGGGTTGAGTTTGTTGTTGTGGAGGATTCTGCTCCATCTTGACACTGTATCCTTCATTTCAGGAGCCTTCAGGACTTTCATTATTTCGACCCAGTCTTGTTTCAGACATTCTACGTTCAAATAGAACAATTAGAGGTTTAGTTTAATAAGCAAGACACAAGCTATTCAATACAAGTCTCCTATATGATGCATGATAGCCTAGTTTAGTCCTAGAATCGACTAAACCTAAAGCTCTGATTACCAATTAAATTGTAAAAACCCCTACCCGGGCTAGTAGAAACCCGGCTCGGGAGCGTTATTTAACAAGCAAGCAATGGCAATGATCAAGGGACATCAAAAACAAGGCAAGCAATACAAGAACAAACAATAGAAGAACAAGCAAATATACTTATCATACAAGCAACACATGTTTGATTTCAAACCCTTAAAGTATTCGAACAAGGTACCAAATTATCTTCTTTCATGCTTACATTACAAGTTATTACTTACATGATTCATAATACAACATTCAATCTATGTTATCCTATCCTAATCGAATGAACTAGGTGTAACATGCTTCCACTCGTTTCCTTGAACCATAATTTGTATACATTTTAACATTTCATAGTTGTATTTCTAAACATGATCATTTGGTCATTTCTATTTACATGTAACTAGGTTCATTCAAGTTATTCTCTATACCTAACCATTCGGCCATCATCACAAACTCATATTAGACCATTCAACATTACCAATCAAACACACAAGAGATCATGTATTTCCCAAGGCAACCGAATAGAAGACAAGCAAGCATCATTCGATCATACATCCATCAATACAAGCAAAGACATATACATGAACATGGCATTTGAATGTCCCAAGGTGTACTAGATTAAACATTAGATCACTTCATCCTATTATCAAATGTGCAGCAAAACATCATCCATTACATGTTATCTAAGTTCATTACATACTTGTTACTAAATACATAACATAGTAGGCCCATCAAGACATTATATATCAGCTTCAAAATGCATGATCAAGCTAACTATATACATTCTAGTGCCACCATTCTAGGAGATATACAAAACAAGTATGAAACCATACTTAGGCAAAGCTTGTGTGAGTCGCTTCTAGCTCAAGGTAACAAGCTTCAAGATCAAGCAATACTCGTATCCTTTATCTTGTAGTTGGGAAGAATGAAAACGAGAGTGATAAGTACAAGAATGTACTTAGTGAGGTAGTAACTAGATCTAACCATTTGTTATTTCAAGTTTTATGTGTCATTTAATCAAGTATTGACCTCGTGATCATAGCTAAGGCCTCAAGCATTAGAGTGATCTTAACTAAGGCTTCAAGCATTTGAAGAATCCTAGATAAGGATATCAAGCATCAAGATAATCCTAATTAAGGATTCAAGCATTCGGCCATTCAAGGAACAAGAATCAAGAAATTCATATCATGAATCAAGCAATCATGCTTGCAAAACAAGAAATCAAGGAGTCATGCTTTCAAGTCAAGTAACATACAAATTCATGGTATTCAAGACAAGTAACATATGATGTAGGATTGTTATTTCAATTGTTATTCATTAAACAACCCCCTTGGTACTTAGTTTGTATAGGTAATCGAGTCTCCAACCAACTGTCGCCGCAAGATGCACCGTAGTACTGGTCAACCCTCCTATTGTCGCCAAAGACCACATACATACCCTCCGTCTGTCGCCAAATAGGGGTCTTAGCCCTGGACCGTAGTCCACCCTTACACAATGAGCTCTAGACTCTAAGGCATGCCCTTCTACCTAATCCAACTAGCTACCAAGGTTGTTCAATTTACCATTTATTCAAGTGTTTCAAGATCAAGATCATGTCAAGCAAGTTCATTTCATATTAGGCCCTTAGGCCATTGAGACATAGCTCACATATCAAGTAGTTTCATGCTTCATTTCATCATGATGAGAATATGTCTCAAGCAAGTCTTTAATATTCAATCAAATTGCATCATAGCACATACAAGCATCGATGTTATCACATAATCGTACTTAAGCATTCGAATTGATCATGTATACAAGGCTAGGATCAAGTTTCATGTATTACTTTAGTCATCCTTCCCTTATTAGGTCAAGTTCATGATTAGATTCATTTAAGATTTCAAGAATGTAACAAGAATACATTAGTTAGGACCTAGTCCTAACCCTAGAGGTAACTACACTCACAATACTCCAAGCTAGCTAGTATTGGATCCACACTCCTTTGTTCTTGGCTTTAGGATGATCCACTTTATCTTCTTCCACCAAGTTTACTTCTGGTTAATCTTTCTAGCTATTCAATTTTCATGCAATTGATCTCATGCAAGATTTCTTCCCCAAAAATGGTGATTTTCTTCCCTAGATGGATGATATGATTTTTGGCCTAGGTGGAGTGGAGGAGATGATAGCAAGATGGCCAGTTGGCCAAGGTGTTATCACATGGCTAAGCTATTTGCCTCCACTTGGCAAATTTTGGTCTAATTGCTTCATAAATCCTTAATTACTCATCCTTATTGCATGCAATTCTACATTTACAATTTGTTATTATTTGATCCTTCATGATTAAGCTACTTCTTTAGCAATCCATTTAATTTAGTCACTTGGTTTAATCAATTCTTCTAATTTGTAGATTATTTGTACAATTAAACTCTAATTAGTTTATAACATGTTACTAGGACATGATTTGGGGTATTACACAAGCCTATAATGGAACTTGTCACACCTCTATCTATCATTCAGATGCAGCTCATGAGCATACAGGCTCAACCTAACAAATTTCACGTCATACTCGGACATCGTCATGCCATCTTGCACCAATGACATAAACTCAAGCTTTCTTAGCGTCCAGATACTGCGGACTGAGATACTTTCTCTTGAAAGTTGTCCGAAAGAACTCCCAATTCACATTTGCCTCGAGAACTCTTGCAATCGTGGTTAACCACCAATGGTACGCGTCACCGTACAACAGGGACACAATACAACCCAACTTACGCGCATCATTACAGTCCATCTAAACAAGAATACAAATAGTGCTCTCAAGCCACTCTTTCACCACTTCAGGACTCAATCCTCCAAATTCTGTACCTCCCAAGCTACGAAGATGCTCTAGAGGCAACCCATGATTAACAGCCACAACAAGCGCTAGTGCTTGCACATGCACCCCAGCTATCGTAGCTTGGAAAACTCCCATCATCGCTTGAGTTAACGGTGTCATATCACCAAACACATGCACTTGCGGAACCTGAGGGCCACCACCCACCCCAACTCCAACACCAACAAGAGGAATATGTGGAGGACGAGGTAAACCATTAGGAGGAATCACATACAATTACAAGGACTTAATCCATTTGGAAGTTTCCAATCCTTAATTAGTCAAATTACATGCTTGTATGCCAAATTTCAACTTAAAATGATCATTCAATCACATACAATTGCACTCATAACAATTAGGGACCAAACCGAATAAAATAGAAACCTTAAAAGCATATTATAACTATTTTAACAGCTACCCGTATCGATAGACGAGCAAGTGTATCGATACACCTATACAGTTTCAAAATTCCAGATTACAGTAGCTCAAACTCGTACCAATACACTTCTTCGAGTATCAATACGTTATGCCCAATAACACTAACATGTATCGATACAATCTCACGCGTGTCGATACGCTATGCCTAAAAATACTAACCCATATCGATACGATCTCATGCGTATCAATATGCCCTAACCTCAAATGTCCACTTTTGCTGGTTTAACAAACATTTATGGATTCAAACGTGTCCAAAACATTCGTAATCATAAACACAACTGTTCCAAGGATCATTCCATGCCAAATCATCAAGGATACATGAACAAATCATGGCAACATGGATCAACATGATTCTAGAGGCATGCTTCCTATAAACCATTTAGCTTAACACCAAATAGAAATTTAAGGCATGCTTCAATATAGGCATAGAATCATCAGCCCTTATTTAAAACATGCTTGAACCCCTAAGGACTTGATCATAAGCATTGACAATCAACATGCTTACTAAAATGAAAACACCAAACATAAGCCCATGCTAGCATACCATAAACATTCATGCCTCAATCCAAACCATGAAGACCATCAAACACCAACAGTAAAACCATCACAAAACAATCAAAATCCAGATTACAAATCCCCCAAAATATGGTAAACACATTGCCTTATTAACCGAATTTAAAAACCAAGTTTCGTACTCAAGGTATTATCTCAATCTTGGACCTTCCTTTTCGTGCCAATACTGCCCTACAACTTTAATGCTCTGCATCAATGTGGAAAAGAGAGTGTAATCACAAATGCTTGGTGAGAATGCTCATAAACAAAATAATGATGCATTTTTAAAAACCATTTGAAACCCATAAACCATTTTGTTCTCAAAACATGCTTAACTACCCAAGCATTCTAATTTATTTCCAAAACAAATAGTGCATAACAACCCTATGCATCATCATTTATAAATCTCATGCTTAATTACCAAAGCATCCTCATTTGTTTTCCAAAACAAACAGTGCATAACAACCATATGCATCATCATTTATAAATCTCATGCTTAGTTACCAAAGCATTACTCATTTGTTTCCAAAACAAATCATGCATAATAACCATATGCATCAAATCATTTATAAACTCTTTAATCACTTATATTCTCATATATTGGCATTTATAGTGACCCCGGGTAGACTCACCTCTATCCCCAAATAGACTCGCCTCTATCCATACACGTTTGGATACACGGATTTCTCATGATGGGCACACCTCTATCAAATCTAATACCTTGCCTAGCTAAACCGCAAGATACCATCACCATGGGTTGCCTAGTTAAACCGCATACCCACGTGATAACCCAATAGTCTGAGTAGCCTAGTTAAACCATTTTTCCTCAAGGACTATGGCACGATCGATTTTATATATTATAGTGCACTTTAATCTTGTGGCTAGACAACTATATCTGACACTTTCACAATACTTCACATAGCCAATATATCATTTTCAAATAAATTTTTTACTGTTTTCCAATGCATTTCTCAAAACTGTTTCATATGCAAAACCACATTGCCAAAGACAACAACACATCCCTTTCAAGGAACAAATCTAAATGATCATAGGGATTAATTAATTTGATAAACATTGCATATTTATCCAAAATGATGCATTTACAATAAGTAAATCAAACCATGTTCAAAACCAAGCATGTAAATCAAATCATGTTTAAACTAACATGAAATTCGCAAGCTCATCTCAAAGCCAATATTCAAACACGATAAGAACAACTTACACTTGAACTTAGTTAAGCTTGTTCGGCAATAACTTAACCCCCATGATCCACAGATCAAACCTTTAAAAGAGCTTTAGCGCATTTAAACACTCACCAATACACCTCGCATTACTCTCTAACGCGAATCGAGCCATCGGTAAGCAACGTACGCAACTAGGCAACCTTGCCTTGATCGTCCCCTATTTTAATCACTTAAAAATAGAGGGAAATGCATCATTATGCGTTCAACTCGCTGCTAAACAAAGATCCCCTACAACCTCCATATTCGTCTTCCAAAAACTACTCGAAACTATCAAAAACAACATCAAACACCTTCCAAACTTAACCCAGCCAAAACATAATGTTTTAGTCCATCAATTACCATCAATTAACATCAAAAAACAACCTAATAACATCCTTATATCTCCAACATCCATAAACCTCCCATAACTCCTCAAAAACACATAACTAACAACCTAGAAATTAGAGATTCACCTAGTTTCGGCATTCCAATGTTAAAACCAACTTATTATTATTATCAAACATCAAAATCATGATTAAAACCAATCAAGAATTCAAAAAAATAGATCCAATACGAAAATCATATGATCTCAACAAATAAACCTTGATTTAACCAATTTCCATTATTAAATCATCAAAACTCCTTAGAAAACATTGAACAAGGATCAACTACTTGGGAATTTCAGTAAAGAACCTTTCATTAGAGAAGAAGAACGAACTTTACCTCCAATGAGTGAATTCTCTCTCAATTGGATGTTTTACTCTTGAAAAAAAGGAAAAACAATGAGGTTTTGGAAAACAAGATTGAAGAATCCATTTGAAATCAAAAGTCTAAGAAATCAAGATCATTACTTGAAATCTTTGACGAAAAAGAGAGTGTTTGGCTGAAGAGATTTTGAGAGAAAAAGTTTGAGAGCAAAAGTTACGTCAAAAGTACTTTAAGGGAATAATTACCTTCTTTTATTAAATCCCCTTTTAATTCCTTAATTAAAACTCTTTAAAATCAATCCTAATTGAGGGGAAAATTGGCTCCTTAAAGAGTCTAAGATTTGACCCTTTTTTTCAAAATAATCACTAAAAACAGTTTTCATTCTTTACATTTTGGTTACTAACCCAAAATGTCAAATGTCCAAAACCCATTTCCCAAAATTGATTTCACCAAATATATCCATATATTAAATAATGATTTTAGGATATTTTCCCATATTTTTATCTAATTTAAACATATTTATTTCGATTTTTAGCCTGAATCTGATTCGAATCTCTAATCTCGGTCTACCAGACTGTCTAATCAACCTAAGCAAACTCCTACGCCCAAAACTGGGGCATTACACACTGACGAAGCCTCTGATGCAGTAGATGCATGATTGTCACCCTAAGTCACTTGGTGTTAGATACATGAGTGATTGGTCTTAGTGCTAGTGGGAGATTGTTAGAGTATGCCTAAAGACCAATCATAAGATGATTGTAAATGACATTTATTTTTACCTTGTTTATTCATAAAAGGGCATTGTCATTATTATTTTCCGTTACAATTCTGCGTGCATAAATAAACCGAATTATAATAAAGTCCTTAGAATAATATCGTTATTCTTAAATGTCCTTAGTCGAGTATTATTGTGGGGATGCACAACAATAATGCATTAAGACTAATATGTAGTTGATTGATGACAAAGTGTTTTCATTGATATGAAGATGTCAAAATCAATACATAAGTATGTGTTAGAGAACGACATACTAGACTGACCCGCTATGAGCATGTTTCTTGGATTATTATGTGACAGTCACAACATTGCTCATAGTGATAACTACATGTATGATCCTCAAATTTGAGATCATCGTTATTTCAAAATTGCTCATAGTGATAACTACATGTATGATTTTTGGGGTACCAATACGCTCCTTTGTCCCTGAGTTTTGACAAATTCCAATAGCCAAATTGAGTATCAGTACAACTTTTAGCCATACTGATATGAAGGGCCCTGTGTATTAAATGCTCCAACGATTCTTTCTTCTTAAAGCAGGTACAGATACCAGACCTCGTGTACTGATACGATAAGCCCAGAACTACATTTATTGCTGGAATTAAAGTCCCCAACAGCTCTAAACAACCCCCAATGGCTAGTAATGATCATGAAGCCATTAGAGGGTTTAAAAGACATCTTCAAGCAGCCATGCAACAAGAAGAAACAACACTACCAACATTCATGTATAGAGAAAATGTTTTTGTGCTTTAACTGTCAATTTTCTTTGTAAAACACACTTATGAGCTTAATTGTTATATACGCTCAAGTGTTAGGTTTTGGGTGTGAGCTTGGAATTACAAACAATCGGCCTTATAAGGTTTTCCCTAGTTGGCTTATTTTTTCTCTTGTAAGAGAGTGTTTAACAAGACTTTAGGGTATAAGTCTTGTGTTGTAAAAGTTATCTCCTTGAGCCTGAGAAAAAGGAAAGAAATTCAATAGTGAATTTGGGAAAATCCTTAGTGGGAAGCTAAGGTAGTGGATGTAGACTTTGGTTAGAATTTGAATCATTATAAAATCCTTGTGTCTAATTTTTAAGTTTCATTGCTTCCACCAATATCACTCAAAAACCAATTCACCCCCTCTTGGCTATCTCCGTTAATTGCTCGAGCCTCCCAACAATTTTCGATCATGAGAACATTTTTCCTCGATTAATGTTGTCAAAGGTAAACCACTCCAATAGTCACTTAAATTTTTAGGAATTATCATTTTGGTTGCCAAAAAAAATCTTTCAATTTAGTTACGGTTGTTAGTTTTTTTTAATCACCCAACTTAACATGCCACCTCATTTCCCACATGTCATTTCCACTTTGGCCGCCTTAATAGAGACATTTATTTATCAACGAAAATGACATTTGAAAATGGGACATCGTGTTGAGTCAAATGAGACATTATTTATTAGCATGAGATGAAGCAAGGGATTACGTGACTTTTGACTGTTGTCTTGTTTTGTTTTGTTATTGTGGTCGAGCTTCACTCTTTGCACCCCTATGTAAGTATTACTATGGGCACCCTTTTTCCTCCAACTAGGTTTAGGGAGGTTTTTTTAACGAGGCACATGGTAGTACCTTTTTCTACAGTTTTATTAATAAAATGTTGTTAGAGGTTTAACAGTCTAGTAGCGAGAATAAAAGTTTTTTGTAACAATTTTGCTTAAATGAAAATGTTTTTTACCAAATTGATAAGTCCTTAAATTTAGGTGACCGTTAGGGTAGTTTATCCAAGAATTTAATATTTTTTTACTGACCAATAATTTAATACTATTTATCTAAGAACATGTGATTGCATGATCCATACTGTCTTTTTATACAATTGAATTTTTACACATTAAAAAAAACAAATGAGAAAAAGTATAGCATGCTAATTTTTTTAAAAAAAAATATGTCGCATCATTGTTTAAAAATTAAATAAAAGATTAATTTCAAAACCAAAAGTATACATTTTAGAATATAAAACGATTAAAAATATTAAATTATAATATAAATACTAAATTAAAAAATATTGGACTCGAAATTGACCAACTGAAATCACCAAGAGGGGTGAACTGAATTTTTGATTTGGTGGATGAAAAGCTAAGAAATAAAAATAGGACAATGATTTACAGTGGTTCGAGTTTCTAACCAAAGTTTACCTCTAGTACCTTAGCTATCCATACTAAGGATTTTCCACAAATTCACTAATTTGTCTTTTCTTTTTCTAGGCTCAAGGAGATAATCCTTACAACCCTCGAAGCTTATACCCCAAAGCTTTGAGAAACTCTCTAACAAAAGGAAACAAATTAAGCAAACAATGAAACCTTTAACAAGGCAAATGCGTTTGCAAATGAAGTATTCACCCAAAGGCCAAAACCTAACACTTGAGAAAATATAACAATTAATCTCACAAGTGTGTTCTACAAAGAATTATGACAAAATTGAGCACTAAAACTCTTTCTCTAACATTAAATGTTGGTAGTTGGTTTCTTGTTGTTCCATGGATGCTTGGATCTTGCTTTTAAACCCCTAAAGGAGTTTGTGGTCGTTACTAGCCGTTGGGATTGATTTGGAGCCGTTGGGGACTTTATTTCCAACATTAAATACACTTCTAGGCTCGTCGGTATCGGTACACGACCTTCGGTATCGGTACTTGCCTCAAAGAAGAAAGAGTCGTTTGGCATTTTTACATTGGGTATTAGTACATGATACTAGCGTATCGGTACGGGCCCTTGAGTATCAATACCCAATTTAGCTACTGAAAAAATTGACTGTTGGGGAAAAAAGGGTGTATCAATACATGGCTTATCTGTACCGATACGGGCTCTTTTGGGTATCGGTATACAAAAGACTGTATCGGTACACAGAGCATGTTTTTGACTTTTGGGTTATTTTGAAAGTATTTAAACAATTCAACAACCCTTTGAAAACCTTTCAAACATATTTTTTAAGTTATGGACTTCTGAAATATTTTTACAAATTAGTTTAAGTCCAAAAATATTTTTCATTTTAAGTTATATCAAAACCAATATCTCAACAATCTCCCCCTTTTGATATAACGAAACCACTTGAAATTTTATTTTAAAATATCTCACCCTTAAAAAATAATTTTAGAAAAAAAGAATATTTTAAAAAATATTAAAGCTCCCATTGTTTTTTGAAATTAAATTTCTCAAACTTATCTCTCCTCTTTTTTTTATATCGAAAATAATTTCAAAACTAAGTTTGAAATCACCTTAAAGCTTAAGACACCAAATGTTAAAGGTTTGAAACTAATTGATAGAATATACCAATTGTTGGTGTAAAATAACAAAGGAGAAAAGACCAAAGATTTTATGAAAGAATTAAAAAAATGGTGTTGCATGTTTAGAGCGCTTCGCAATTGGTGCAAGTGTACACGTCACAAGTTATAGTATAGATTAGATATCATCTCCACAAGGATTGGTTGTAACTTCGGATTCTAATTCCTCGCACTGAAAAGAAAATGCAATTTGTGATAATAGGAGTTTGAATAAAGGAGTAAAGTAAAATGCTCAAGTAAATAAAAGAGATGTTGATCGAATGAGAGAGTAGGTCGGGTTATCATGAATTGTGGTGTGATGATTGAATGAACCGTCGTGGCAATTGATTGCAAGAGCAACTCAATCGTCTTAACAATTAACATCAGTTGAATTGCCTGGGCAACTGGGAATGGTTCGATTGCCTGGGCAACTAGGCGACTTCCTTCAAAGTTTGGCAAAGTGTTCTTCAATGGCTTCTCATTATCCCTAACTCAAAACACTGTTAATTGTGCATGCCTTGGTGATACATCCCTGCGTTAACCATGGGTGAACAACAACTGATCTTGCGTTCCTCTTAGCTGTTGAAATTTGCAACTTATCCCTAAGTCGAATTAGTCTTCACCAATATTCGTCTGTATGAAAACCATGCTCATTCATTTCTTGAATCTAACTCTCCCGATATTAGATAAATGGATGAATTCACGAGATCCTCTCCCAATTCACTCACAATCAAAATTAAGAACCAATAATGAACAAACTTTGAAATTGAATTGCAACTCAAAAACCTAAACAAATCCAAATGTTTTCATAACCACAAAAACACAATAACCCAAGCCAAGTAAAGATTAGTTCATGGCTGGGTGCAAAAGAAATACAACATAAAATCTACCCAACATGAATCGAATGTAATAAAGAAGAAGAAGATGATGTCGAGCAGCCCTATTGAATTCTCTCTCCAATCGAACACCCTGGAGGGCTGTGACTTGTCTTCTATTTATAGGAGAAGGCTAGGTCAAGTTCTTTGTTGATAAGGATGAGTTTAAGTTGGAATTAAATAGGATAAAAGAGATAAATCTCTTTTATTTATTTATCCTCCAAAAACTCCTCATAAACTCTTAGAATTTAATCTCCTTTTGATCTCTTCTTGGAACTCCAACTCTTCTAGGATTTATCCTTGCTTCTTGTAATTATCTCAAATTAAATGGATTTATCCCATCAAAATCGGCAGCTCCCTTCTTCTTATCCTTAATTGCTTCAGCAATTTCCTACTTGCTTGAGCAATTAGATCCTGCACACACAAAAACACATACATGTAGCACCTTTTCCACAAAAATCAACCGAATTATGTAATCAAGCATTACAATGAAGAAAATAATGCAATTATGCATGAATGACTAAAATGCAACTATAATGAGACTAAGTCTAACAATAATTAAAAGTAAAAAAGGTAGAAATATAGTACTTTTACACACTTAACACACCCCCAAACTCAAACTATTGCTTGTCCTCAAGCAATGCAAAACTAACAATTACCTGCCAAGACTTCAATCATCAAAAATTTTGCTTTGTATCTGACTTCAATCCTCAAAAACGTGGCACAAAGTATGATTGCCTTTCAATTTTTCGGATGGCATAGAATTTACTCAGAATTAAACAATAATGCCTGTGACAATGTGTGTGTAGAGTTGTGAACAATAGGTTTTTATCAAATTAATTACTGGGGTATTTATTTTTATTTTTACTAGAGCCAATTTCGGGCACTGTTAAGTGTCCAAAAGTACTATTTTATTCACCATTTTTACTCATATTATTGCTAGACTTAAGCTTATATTAGTTGCATTATTAGCCATTCATGCATGTTTTCATTGTTTCCTTGGTGGTCAAGCTTGATTTCATATTTTGCTTAATTTTGTGAAAAAAAAGATGCTGCCGATAGTTGTTTTTGTGTGTGCAAGAATTAGCTGCCAAGGCGGTGCAGGAAGGATATGCTGACACAGTTGCCAGGGCAGTGCAGGAACAATATGTTGAGCCAGTTGCCAAGGTAATTATCGACAAGAAGAGAAAAGCTGATGTGGCTGCCGATTGATGAATGGACAAAACCAGTATGACGTGGAGCAAAGAAAAAATCCTAAAGGAGTTGGATTTCCATGAAGAGGTTAAAGAGAGATTAAATCCCTATAGGATAGAAGAAGATCTAGGAGGAATTTAAATATAATAAAGAATTATATTCTTTAAAAGTATTTAATTCCAACTTGACTTCCTCCCCAAGAAAGACTTTGACCTAGCCATCCCCTATTTAAAGAACCCCAAGCCGTCAACTCAAGGGGGCGATTGAGAGGAGAGAAATCGACAAGAGGCTTCAACATCTTCATCTTTTTTCCTTCTTGTTCGATTAGGTTTTGTTAGGACAACTTTATTTTGTGTTTCTTTTGAACCTAGCCATGAACTAAATCTATTTGGCTAGGGTTATTATGATTTGTGGTTGTGATAAATGGTTGGATTTTGTTTAGGTAATAGAGTTTGCACTTTCAATTCAAGGTTTACTCATTCTTGATTTTTATTCTTGTTTGCGAGTGAATTGGGAGAGGATCTCGTAAATCTATCTATTTATCTAATATCGGGAGAGTTAGATTCAATAAATGAATGAGTATGGTCTTTATTCAATCTATCGATGGTGAAGACTAATTCGACTTAGGAATAAGTTTAGGATTTCAACGGCTAAGAGGAGTGCAAGATTGGTTGTTGTTCACCCTTGATTCACGCAGGGATGTATTATCAAGGCATGCATAATTAGCTAGAGTTTCGACTTAGGGATAAGAAGAAACCATTGAAGAACAGTCTGTCGAACCTTGAAGTCTGCTGCCCAGTCACCCAACGATTGCCCAGTCAGTTGCCCAGGCAACCGTCCTACTAGTTGCCAAGGCAACTTATCTGTGCCAGTTGCCACAGCAACTGTGTTGCCGCTGCACTCTTTTACCAAGACGAATCTTCCGACTATCACACCTCAACTCACGATAACCCGAGCTACTCTCTCTCATTTGTTTACATCTTCTTTTACTTTATTGCTCTCTAGTTTAGTTGTTAGTTAGAACTCATACAATCACCTACTTGTGTTTTTACTTTTACAGTGCAAGAGATTAGATTCTTGAAGTAGCACCAATCCCTGTAGAGATGATATCTTTTATACTATAACTTGCGACGTGTACACTTGCACAATTGCAGAGCACTTATTACGCGCAACAAGTTTTTGGCGCCGTTGCCGGGGATTGGCAATAGCAACTTTGTTTTTATTTTCTTACACTTTTTATTTTTATTGTTTAAAATTCGAAGGGTTAACAAACTTTGGTTTTGCATTGGTATATGGCCATGGCGAGACAAACTACGCCAGAATATCCATTTGATCCAAAAAATCGAATATACCTTCCAAAGACTCAGACTAAGGCTAAGAGTAGCAATGGCTAATCAAAACGGCAATGTGAATGCCAACGACAATCAGGATGTTCTAGTGGGAGGTGGAGTGATTCTTGCACGAAACAGAACTGTTTGAGACTATCTAGAGGAAGATCTTGAAGGACTTAATCCAGGAGTTGTCACACCTGAAATTGAAGCCGACCACTTTGAGTTGAAACCGATGATGTTCAATATGATCAACATAATTGGTCAATTTGGCGGCTCAACAACTGAAGATGCACGACAATATCTTAAAACTTTCCTCGAGATTTGCAATTCATTCAAAATACAAGGAGTCACCCCAGATATTTTACGACTAAGATTATTCCCCTATTCACTGAGGGATAGGGCGAAAGCATGGTTGAATAGTATTTTGGCCATATCAATAGGATCTTGGACCGATCTATGTCGTGATTTCCTTGCTCGATTTAATCCTACCAATTTGACTGATAAGCTTCGTAACGAAATTACTTCTTTTCAACAAGTAGATGATTAATCCATGTATGAGGCTTGGGAGCAATATAGAGAACTTCTACACAAATGTCCCCTACACGGATTCCAGGTATGGACACAAGTGACGATGTTTTACAATGTAGTGAATACACCAACAAGGATGATGCTAGATGCCTCGACAAACGGCATACTCCTAGACAAGTCACCGAAAGAAGCAATGCAAATTCTGAACCGGCTCGCCAAGAATGATTATCAGTTCCCAACTATGAGAAGAGAAGGAGTTAGACGCCAAGCCACAATACATGAACTGGAATCATCAGACTCAATTTCGGCACAATTGGCCACTCTAACCAAGATGGTCCAGAACATGCAGAAACAAAGCAACACATAGGAAGTCAAGGTAGTAGATTCCTTTTGTGAAATATGTGGTAGTAACCGTGATTCTTCTAAATGTACGTAGAACCCAAAATCCAGCTTCTACGTGGGGAATTACAATTGGAGCAACAATGTGATGTCCAACACATACAATCCAGCTTGGAAGAAGCACCCGATTTTTTCATGGAGTAATCCCAACATCGCTCTGAACCAGAATAATCAGAATGCACAAGCATCAGGATTCCAGCACAATATGCCACGGCAACAGTTACCGCAGCAACAACCAACAACATCTAAATCTTTGGAAAATTTTCTCAATGCTTTCATGTTAAAAACTGAATCTTATATGGCTGAGAATAGTAACTTCATGAAAAGAACTGATGCTTTTATTAATAGGACCGAGATGAGATTGCAAAACCAAGAGGTGACACTCAAATCATTGGAAACTCAAGTTGGACAATTTGCTCAAAACCTAAATACTAGACAGCAATGAGGTTTACCTAGCGATACTGAAGTCACAAGAGGAACTGGCCACGAGCAATGTAAGGCGATCACCACTAGAAGTGGCCGACAACTTAAAGAGGCTCAAGCTCGCTCATCAAAAAAACTCCACATAAAGAACAATATGAATTCAGTAGTAAAGCCTCAGATGTTGAACCAGGGAATGCCACGACAACCCCATATGAACATGCCGCGGCAACCAATGATAGGCATGCCACGGCAACTCTAGTTGCCCCGACAATGCCGTCAATCAGGTTCCAGACCAATGAAAGGATCGAATATATTCGACTTCCACCACTATTCCCACAAAGGTTGAAGCGACAAAAGCAAGAATATCAATTCAAGAAGTTTCTTGATATCCTAAAGCAAGTCCACATCAATTTACCGTTGGTTGAGGCAATTGAACAAATGTCGAACTATGCCAAGTTTCTTAAAGACATTGCATCTAAAAGAACAAGGCTAGGAGAGTTTGAAACAGTTGCCGCAACAGAGGGATGCATGGCTATGTTGTACAATCGCATGCCACCTAAGTTGAAAGATCTTAAAAGTTTCACAATACCATGTTCCATAGGAAACCACTATGTCGGGAAAGCATTATGTGACCTTGGAGCAAGCATAAACTTGATGCCTAAATTGGTTTTCCAGAAACTAGGAATTGGGAAGGCAAGACCTACGACAGTTATGCTATGGCTAGCCGACAGATCCTATGTGCATCCAGAGGGAAAAATCGAAGACATACTGGTAAAAGTTGATAAATTTATTTTTCCCGCTGACTTTATTGTTTTGGATTGTGAAGCAGATGAGCATGCACCTATCATTCTTGGGAGACCCTTCCTAGCAACAGGGAGAACCTTGATCGATGTTGAAAAGAGAGAGCTCACAATGAGGGTGAATGACCAGTAAGTTAAACTAAATGTGTTCCAAACACTAAAGCATGCCGATGATCCAGAAGAATGATAACTTTTTCATGCCACAGCAGAGTTTGACTTCAATGAGGAAATTAGTTGCCTCAGCAACTACATTGCCGATTTAGAGGAACATGAGGAGTATGAAGAACCGATCGATGAGGAACAACAAGAAGAGGCAAATTGGTTAGTCAATCGACCAGGTATATACTTTGAACCACTAGATTACTCAGGTAAGGAAGGTAAACTCGAAAAACCTTTTACTGAACAACCGTCGATTCTCGAGTTGAAACAATTGCCAGGGCAACTAAAATATGCTTATTTGGGAACCGATAATACACTGCCTGTAATTATTTCCTCTAAGTTACAGCCTGAGCAGGGAAAAAAGCTGATCAACATGTTGAGCCACAAGAAGGCGATAGGGTGGACAATTGCCGACTTGAAAAGAATTAGTCCGGCAGTGTGCACGCACAAGATTTTGTTAGAGGATGATCACAAGCCTTCAATTGAGGCCTTGAGGAGACTGAATCATGCCATGAAAGGGGTTGTAATGAAATAAATCATCAAGTGGCTTAACGCCGGCATTATATACCCCATCTCTGATAGTATATGGGTAAGTCCAGTACAATGTGTACCGAAAAAGAGAGGTATGACGGTGGTAAGTAATGAAAACAATAAACCCATTCCAACCAGGACTGTGACCGGTTGAAGGGTTTGTATAGATTACCGAAATCTAAATAAGGCCACTAGGAGAGATCATTTTCCCTTACCTTTTGTTGATCAAATGCTTGACCGTCTTGCAGGTAAACCCTTTTATTGTTTTCTTGATGGTTACTCAGGTTACAATCAAATTTCCATAGCATTAGAAGATCAAGAAAATACCACCTTCACGTGTCAATATAGTACTTATGCCTTTCAAAGGATGTCGTTCGGATTATGCATGATGGCACTCTTTTCAGACATGGTCGAAGACTTCCTTGAAATCTTCATGGACGATTTTTCTGTATTTGGTAATGACTTTGACAGTTGCCTCGGTAATTTGGAGAAGGTGTTGGCAAGATGTGAAGAATCCGATCTAGTCCTTAATTGGGATAAGTGTCATTTTATGGTAGATGAAGGAATCATTCTCGGCCACAAGATTTCATCCAAGGGTATCAAAGTAGACAAAGCCAAGGTGGACGTGATCAAAAGATTACCCCCACCAAGTTCGGTCAAAGGAATCAGAAGCTTTCTTGGACATACAGGTTTTTATAGGAGGTTCATTCATAATTTTTCCAAAATCACTAAACCCTTGTGCAATTTGCTTCAACAGGACAAAGCTTTTAATTTTGATGAATCTTGTGCCCAAACACTCGAAACCCTTAAGGAAAACCTTACCTCGGCCCCTATTGTCGTTCCACCCGATTGGACACTACCTTTTGAGCTCATGTGTGATGCAAGTGATTTTGTGGTAGGAGCAGCCCTAGGCCAACGCACAGGTAAGATTTTTCATGTGATATACTACGCTAGTAAAACTCTTAATAGCGCTCAAGTGAATTACACAACAACGGAGAAAGAGTTACTAGCCGTAGTTTTTGCATTTGACAAGTTTCGGTCCTATTTGATTGGTACAAAGGTAATTGTCCATTCAGACCATTCGGCAATTAATTATCTATTTGCTAAAAAGGATGCCAAACCTCGTTTGATTCGTTGGATATTGCTTTTACAAGAGTTTGACATTGAAATTAAGGACAGGAAAGGAACAAAGAATCAAGTTGCCGATCACTTGTCATGCTTAGAACGCAATAGGGAGGAGGATGTAGATTTAGAGATATACGATGCATTCTCAGATGAGCAACTGTTAGTTGCCTCGGCAACTCCTAATGCCTCAGCAACTCCATTGCACATGCCTCGGCAACCACTGAAGTAGTTGCCACGGCAACCCTTGATGCCTCGGCAACTCCAGAAGCACACGCCTCAGCAAGCCTAGTTGCCTCAGCAATACCCTGCTACGCTGATTTAGTTAACTTCCTTGTTTGTGGCATTTTACCTCATGGCCTTACTCACCAAGGAAAGAAGCAGTTCTGCCATGATGCTAAGCATTATTTTTGGGATGAGCCTCTTTTGTTCAAACAATGTACAGATTAGGTTATACGCCGATGTGTCCCTAAAGAGGAGCAGTATAATGTACGTCGGTAATGCCATTCTTAACCCTATAAAGAAAATTTTGGAGGAACACGTACCGCGGCCAAAGTCTTCCAATCCAGTTTGTATTGTCCCACACTTTACAAAGATGCCCAAGAGTTTTACAAGCAATGTGATCGTTGCCAGAGGACGGGCAATATCTCTAAACGACATGAGATGCCACTCCAAAACATCCTTGAGTTTGAATTGTTCGATGTATGGGGGATCGATTTCATGGGACCCTTCCCATCTTCATTCTGCAACCTCTACATTCTACTTGTTGTCGACTACGTGTCTAAGTGGGTTGAAGCCGTTGTAATTCCCGTTAATGATTCCAAGATCGTGCAACGATTCTTGTAGAAAAATATATTTACATAGTTTGGGATGTCGAGAGCAATTATCAGTGATGAAGGCAAGCACTTTGACAACAAACTTATTGCCAAGATGTTGCAACGCTTCGGCTTGTCGCACAAAATTGCCATGGCATATCATCCACAAACTAATAGGCAAGCGAAAATCTCCAACCAAGAATTGAAGAATATCCTCGAGAAGGTTGTCAATCCTTCCTGGAAAGATTGGTCTACAAGACTAGACGAAGTGCATTCAAAACACCCTAAGAATGTCCCTGTTTCGCCTTGTCTATGGTAAGACCTGCCACTTACTGGTGGAAATTGAACACAAAGCATATTGGGCAATCAAGACCATGAATATGGATTGGGAGAGTACCGGACAAAAACGTTTACTAGATCTCAACGAGATAGAAGAATTTCGTGCACTCGCCTATGACAATGCACGAATCTACAAGGAGAAAACAAAGCAATGGCATGATAAGAAGCTATTGCTGCGGCAATTCCTGTCAGGGCAACTAGTTCTATTCAATTCTCGGTTGAAACTTTTCCCGGGAAAACTGAGATCAAGATGGTCGGGACCATTCGAAGTAGTCAAACCATTCTCCCATGGTGCCGTGATAATCAAGTCCACCATTGATGAACATGAATTCAAAGTTAAAGGACAAAGATTGAAGCACTATAACGGTTCCCATGTGGAGCGTAAAAAGGAAGTGGTGACTTTAGGAGATGCATGAATATGCTCTCCTACTATTTTAATTTTTTTTATTTTCGTTTTTATTTTATTTTATTTTATTTTCTATATTTTTTTAGGATAAGGTTTTATTTTTAATGTTGTTTTAAATCTTGTTTTTAAGAAAATAGTCCAAGATCAAGAGAAGTTAAACCCAAGATGGAAGTTTATTCAAACAAGGTAACTTAAGGGCTAAATATAAGGCCCACAATCAAGCCTAAATTTACCCTAAATAATACCTATATAGTCGGCCAAAACCCTTCCCCATCATTGTGTGGCGCCCAAACCACACACAATACTACCGTTGATACACCTCATCTTTTGCTCATACATTCTATCTTGCATAATCGCATCATTAACATTGGCAAAAATATTTGTAATGAGATTTTTGTATGTAGCACAAAAGACAAGGGTTCTCTTTTCTTCCCTTGCCTAATATCCTCTCTTTGCAAGGAGACACATGTCCCAAGTGAGCCAACCGATGAAAATGCACTACCAAAGTCCAGTTGGAATCGTGCACAAATCTGAAAGTTAATGGGAGAGGCCCCGGTAAAATCCCCAACGCCTACAATTGCCACGGCAACTCCTACCGCCTCGGTAATTCCTGATGCAGAAACCACCGCTGATGCCCAGGTAACTCGGCCAACAACCCCAGGACAACTTCAAGCACTCTTACAACCGTTGGCACACATCCTTAAGCAAATTGAAGCCCGTCAACTAATGTTCATGCGGTACATGAAGGACCATAACAATTCCATCACCCAAGTCATCCTGGAAAATTACCCGGACAGTCGATTGTCGTTCCCTATCATTCCTGTCGAAATTCTTGCCATGGCAACCGCAACAAATGATGTCCCACACTGAAGATGATGTGGTAACCGAGACTGAAGATGCCCTGACAACCATTGTAAAAGACAAAGGTAAAACACCTATGCCCGACCCAACTCGTACTGAATCATTGTCTGATTTTTTAGATTCGGACGAGTCCTCCATTGTACCAACAAAGACCACACCAGTCGAATCCTCCAAGCCCAAGCAAAAAGCCATTGACATTGAAGAATACGATGATAAGGATGATGAGGACACACCCGTACGAGGATCGGTTCCACCACTGGCAACAAGGAAGCAACCACTGCGTTCAAGCAAAAGAATCAAGACATCAGAAACAAGGAAACTAATCATCCACGATGACGAGCTCTCAGAGTAAGTCGTCATTCTCATTTTTTTCTTTCTTTAATTTTTTCTTTTTATTTTCTTTGCATGCATTGAGGACAATGCCTCACTCGAGCTTGGGGGGATTGTTACTAGTTAGTTGTCATGTTTAGTTGCATTCATCTTAAGTATTGCATATAGGACACATAAATTGCTTGTCATGCCTTTAGTTGGAACAAGAATTGCCTAGACTTGATGAATATCTGATGACGACATTGCCAATGTACTTAATTGATACAACTTTTTATTATAGGATAACCATGGAAACACTTAGAATCCTACTATAATGCTAAACTTAATGAAACACTGTTGTGGCCTGATTGATTTAAGGAATTCTAGTGAACTTAGGTTGATAGTTAAAAAATTGGGTTAATAAAATAAAAATTGGTTGATTGCTAGAGGTGCCCGAAATCGGCTCTAGTCGAATAAAAGAAAAATTTAAGAAAACTAAACAAATCATTAGAGGTGCCCAAAATCGGCTCTAGTTGAAGCATGTTAAAAGAACCCAAGGAAGTAATTTGAAAACCTCTTGTTCACATAGAATTCGAAAAATCAACTTGCACACAACTCCGCACACACTCACAAGCATTATAGTTTGATTCCGTGTAACTCCTAAGTTGTCCAAAAAATGAAAAGTCAATCATACTTTGTGCCATGGTTCTGAGGATTGAAAGCAAGTTCGAAGCTAAGTTTGTGAAAATTGAAGTCTTGGCAGGTAATTATTAGTTTGCATTGCTTGAGGACAAGCAATAGTTCGAGTTTGGGGGCGTGTTAAGTGTCCAAAAGTACTATTTTATTCACCCTTTTTACTCATATTATTGCTAGACTTAGGCTCATATTAGTTGCATTATTAGCCATTCATGCATGTTTGCATTGTTTCCTTGGTGGTCAAGCTTGATTTCACATTTTGCTTAATTTTGTGGAAAAAAAATGTTTATAATAGTTGCTTTTGTGTGTGCAAGAATCAGTTTCCAGGGTGGTGCAGGAAGGATATGTCGACACAGTTGCCAGGGCAGTGTAGGAACGATATGTCGAGCCAGTTGCCAAGGTAATTATTGACAATAAGAGAAAAGCTTATTTGGCTACCGATTGATGACTGCATAAAACCAGTATGATGTGGAGCAAAGAAACAAATCCTAAAGGAGTTGGATTTCCATGAAGAGGTTAAAGAGAGATTAAATCCCAAGAAGATAGGAGAAGATCAAGGAGAAATTTAAATATAATAAAGAATTATATTCTTTAAAAGTATTTAATTCCAACTTGACTTCCTCCCCAAGAAAGACTTTGACCTATCCATCTCCTATTAACCCCAAGCCGTCAACTCAAGGAAGCGGTTGAGAGGAGAGAAATCAACAAGAGGCTTCAACATCTTCATCTTTTTCCTTCTTGTTCAATTAGGTTTATGTTAGGAGAACTTTATTTTGTGTTTTTTTTAACCTAGCCATAAACTAAATCTATTTGGCTAGGGTTATTATGTTTTGGGGTTGTGAGAAATGGTTGGATTTTGTTTAGGTAATAGAGTTTGCACTTTCAGTTCAAGGTTTACTCATTCTTGATTTTTATTCTTGTTTGTGAGTGAATTGGGAGAGGATCTCGTAAATCTATTATTTATCTAATATCAGGAGAGTTAGATTCAAGAAACGAATGAGTATGGTCTTTATTCAATCTATCAATGGTGAAGACTAATCCGGCTTAGGAATAAGTTTAGGATTTCAATGGCTAAGAGGAGTGCAAGATTGGTTGTTGTTCACCCTTGATTTACGCAGGGATGTATTATCAAGGCATGCATAATTAGCTAGAGTTTTGACTTAGGGATAAGAAGAAACCAGTGAAGAATGCTCTATCGAACCGTGAAGTTTGCTGCCCAGTCGCCCAATAATTGCCCAGTCAGTTGCCCAGGAAACCGTCCTACTAGTTGCCAAGGCAACCTATCTGAGCCAGTTACCACGGCAACTATGTTGCCGCTGCACTCTTCTACCAAGACGATCCTTCCAACTATCACACCTCAACTCACGATAACCCAGCCTACTCTCTCTCATTTGTTTACATCTTCTTTTACGTTATTGCTCTCTAGTTTAGTTGTTAGTTAGAACTCCTACAATCACCTACTTGTGTTTTTACTTTTACATTGCAAGAGATTAGATTCTTGAAATGGAACCAATCCCTGTGGAGACGATATCTTTTATACTATAACTTGCGATGTGTACACTTGCACAATTGAGGAGCACTTATTACGCACAACAGGCACCTCTAGCAAAACATGCAATTTCTTATTTCAATTTTTAGTCGACTAGAGCCAATTTTGGGAACCTCTAGCGATTCTTTAAAGTGCAATACTAGAGCCAGTTTCGGGCACCTCTAGCAAGAAATATTTTTAATTTTCCCAATTTTTAAGCAACCTAAGTTCACTAAGTCTCCTTTAATTAATCAAGTCACAACAATGTCCAATTATATTCAGCATCATAGTAGGATTCTAAATGTTTTCCATGCGCATCCTAAAATTAGAAGTTCTATCTATTAAGTGCAATGGCAAAATCATCATTAGATATCCAAAAAGTATAGGAAAATTAAATCCAGTCAAAGGCATGACTAGTAATATATTCATCCTATATGTGATTACTAAAGATGAATGCAACTAAACATGAAACTAACTAGAAACAAACACCCCTCAAACTTGAGCAAAGCATTGTCCTCAATACGTGCAAGTACTAAAAATTTAAAATTAAAATGCAAATAGTTAGTCAGAAAGGTCGTCACCTTGAATGACGATTTTCCTTCAGACCATATGCTTAATTCTTTTTTCGGTTTGCGGTGGTTGAATATGTGTGGCTGGTGGTGTGGCTTGAACCCTCACTTCCAAAACCTCATCGCTCGCTTCTTACTTTTGGTTGGTCTCTTCAATGATCGGAGCTTTACGCTTCAGCTTTGGTGGTTTGACAGGTGGTCATGTCACTGGTTCGGAGATGGTCCCATCTGAATCTAAAAATCCATGTAAAGATTCAATCCGAGAAGGTTCAGTCATAGGGGTTTTACCTTTATCATGTGCAGCAGTTGCCATGGCATCCTCAGTTGTTTAGGCAAGTAGTTCAGCAGGAAACACCGGGAAAGGCACGGTGCTATCGGGGTACTTCTCCAAAATCACTTAAGTGATGGTTGTGTTGTTGTCCTTTATGTACCGCATGAATAGCAATTGACAGGCCTTCATTTGCTCCAGTTGGTGGGATAGTGGGCAGAGCATCTCTTCAATTCGATCCATGCCTACCGAGGCAAGTTCACTTTCCTGGGCATCAGGACATGTCGAGACATCAGGAATTGCTGAGGCATCTTTGGTTGCATGGGCAATTTTCAGTCCAGGGGATTTCTTTGGCAATGCTTGTTCTTTCGCCGGTTCTTCACCCATAATCCTCAAGTTTGAGTGTAATTCTACCCAGTTCTAGAAAGTAATTTCTCATCCGTTGGATCACTTGGTACTTTTTCTTTCTCGCATAATTGGGATATTAAGCTCGGGAAGAAAAGAGCACCTACATCCTTTTGACTACAAGCAAATATCTCATCACAAATAATTTGTCCAATATGTATAATTCGCTTGATCAAAATAGAATGCAATAACAAAAGACGAGAATATGAAACTTTGGTGTTGTGTGTAGTGGGCATTAAACAATTTTTAACAAATTTATTCCATAATTTTGCCTCAGGTTTTAACATAAGGCAATTTACCGTCCCTTTCAAGGCTCCTCGGTTCCATTCGGCACCTTCGATTGTGAGGTCCTTGAATACTTTCTCGACTCCTTCGGCTGTGATGTTGTCAACAAAGGCTTTATGTTCATCTTTCGCAATGTATATCTCGTAGAAAGTATTATTGGTGTCGGCATCGATAAGGATAGCACGCAGAATTAAAAAAATGGTGTTGCGCGTTTAGAGTGCTTTGCAATTGGTGCAAGTGTACACGTCGCAATATATAGTATAGATTATATATCATCTCCATAGGGATTGTTTGTAGCTTCAGATTCTAATTCCTCGCACCGAAAAGAAAATACAATTTGTGATAATATGAGTTTGAAAAAAGGAGTAAAGTAAAATACTCAAGTAAATAAAAAGGATGTTGATCGAATGAGATAGTAGGCCGGGTCATCATGAGTTATGGCATGATAATTGAATGGACCATCGTGGTAATTGATTGCAAGAGTAACTCAATCGTCTTAACAATTAGCATCAGTCGAGTTGCTTGGGCAACAGTAATTGCCTGGGCAACTCGGAATGGTGCGATTGCTTGGGCAACTAAGAGACTTCCTTCAAAGTTTGGTGAAGTGTTCTTCAATGGCTTCTCATTATCCCTAACTTGAAACATTGTTAATTGTGCATGCCTTGGTGATACATCCATGCGTTAACCATGGGTGAACAACAACTGATCTTGCGCTCCTCTTAGCCGTTGAAATTTGCAACTTATCCCTAAGTCGAATTAGTCTTCACCAACATTCGTTTGTACGAAAACCATGCTCATTCATCTCTTGAATCTAACTCTCCCGATATTAGATAAATGGATGAATTCACGAGATCTTCTCCCAATTCACTCGCAATCAAAATTAAGAACCAAGAATGAACAAACTTTGAAATTGAATTACAACTCAAAAACCTAAACAAACCCAAACATTTTCACATCCACAAAAACACAATAACCCAAGCCAAGTAAAGTAAAGTTTAGTTCATGGCTGGGTGCAAAAGAAATACAAGATAAAATCTACCCAACATGAATCGAATAGAATAAAGAAGAAGAAGAAGAAGATGATGATGATGATGTCGAGCAGCCCTAGTAAATTCTCTCTCCAATCGAACATCTTGGAGGGTTGCGACTTGTCTTCTATTTATAGGAGATGGCTAGGTCAAGTTCTTTGTTGATAAGGATGAGTTTAAGTTTGAATTAAATAGGATAAAAGAGATAAATCTCTTTTATTTATTTATCCTCCAAAAACTCCTCATAAACTTTTGGAATTTGATCTCCTTTTGATCTCTTCGTGGAACTCCAACTCTTCTCAGATTTATCCTTGCTTATCGTAATTATCTCAAATTTAAGGGATTTATCCTTTCAAAATTGGCAGCTCCCTTCTTCTTATCCTCAATTGCTTCAGCAATTTCCTACTTGCTTTGGCAATTAGATCCTGCACACACAAAAACACATACCTGCAGCACCTTTTCCACAAAAATCAACCGAATTATGTAATCAAGCATGACAATGAAGAAAACAATGCAATTATGCATGAATGACTAAAAATGCAACTATAATGAGACTAAGTGTAACAATAATTAAGAGTAAAAAAGGGTAGAAATATAGTACTTTTACACACTTAACACACCCCCAAACTCAAACTATTGCTTGTCCTCAAGCAATGCAAAACTAACAATTACCTGCCAAGACTTCAATCATCAAAAATTTTGCTTTGTATCTGACTTCAATCCTCAAAATCGTGGCACAAAATATGATTGCCTTTCAATTTTTCGGATGGCATAGAATTTACTCAGAATTAAACTATAATGCCTGTGACAATGTGTGTGTGGAGTTGTGTACAAGATGATTTTTAGGATTCCATGTGAACAATAGGTTTTTATCAAATTAATTACTGGGGTATTTTTTTATTTTTACTATAGCCAATTTCGGGCACCTCTAGCAAAACATGCAATTTAGTCGACTAGAGTTGGTTTCGGGCACCTCTAGCTAGAATTTTTTTTATTTTCTCAATTTTTAAGCAACCTAAGTTCACTAAGTCTCCTTTAATCAATCAAGTCACAACAATGTCCAATTATATTCAGCATCATAGTAGGACTCTAAATGTTTTCATGCGCATCCTAAAATCAGAAGTTCTATCAATTAAGTGCAGTGGCAAAGTCATCATTAAATATCCAACAAGTCTAGGAAAATTAAATCCAGTCAAAGGCATGACAAGTAATATATGCAACCTATATGTGATTTCTAAATATGATTGCAACTAAACATGAAACTAACTAGAAACAAACACCCCCCAAACTCGAGCGAAGCATTGTCCTCAATGCGTGCAAGTACAAAAAAATTAATATTAAAATGCAAATGAGTTAGTCAGAAAGGTCATCACCTTGAATGACGAGTTTCCTTCGGACCGTATGCATAATTATTTTTCAGTTTGCGTGGTTGAATACGTGTGGCTGGTGTTGCGGCTTGAATCCTCACTTCCGAAACCTCATCGCTCGCTTCTTGCTTTTGGTCGGTCTCTTCAATGATTGGAGCTTTACACTTTAGCTTTGGTAGTTCGACAGGTGGCCATGTCACTGGTTCGGAGATGGTCTCGTCCGAATCTGAAAATCCATGTAAAGATTCAGTCCGAGAAGGTTCAATCATAGGGGTTTTACCTTTATCGTGTGCGGCAGTTGTCGTGGCATCCTCAGAGCTTAGATCATTATGAAAATTAGACATGGAAATCATGATCAAGCAATTTCATGAAATTTAAATTTATCACTCGAACCAAGGTATGATATTAAGCCTCTCCTTTTTCAAGTTTCATTCTTCCTTGTGTGTCAAGTGCTTCTAAAATTTGACTTTGCTCATCAATGCTCAAGCACACCTACAAGTTGACAATTAAGTAATTTTTTGTATCCAAATTGCTTTGGATTCAATGGCATTAGTCCCAAAAAAATTTGTTCCCTTAGGGATCCATTTTTCAATGACATCCTTACTAGATTGTCTAACATAAAATTTTGATTACAATATTGTTTTTGGAGCAATCTCCATTCTTTTTTTCAAAACTTTTGTAAATCAAATCCTTTTCTTTTCTAAGATCATCCAATTCTTTTTGATGATCCTCTTGAACTTTTTGAAAAAAATTTGTAAATCGAAATTCTTTAGTTCAAAGTCCTTGAGCTTTGCTTCAAGTTCATCTTTGGTTTTAGAAATCAAATCATTTTGAAATTTTAAATTTGAAATCAATTTCTTGTTTTTCAAAATATGATTTTTAAACTCTAAAATCTAATCATCATATGCATCTTGTAATTCATCAAATGTAGATAGAATTGAAGTAGATGAACTAGAAGTTACCCTTGAATCTTCTTCAATGACCATGAGATAAAGGTTGGCTACCTCATCATCAGTGGAGTCCTCTTCATCACTCCATGTAACCACAAATGCCTTCTTATTATGGCTTGGTCCATTCTTTTTTATTTGAGGGCAAACATACTTGGTGTGCCCCAGCTACATAACTACAATTGCACCCACAACTACTATTGCACCCACAACTACTAATTTTACAGTATTTTATTGTAGCTACATAACTATAAACGTAATACACCATCCTCATGGGATCATCATTCAAACAAGATTACCTTGTTTCTATTCTTGCATCGATAATGTAGCTTTCACTAAAAAGTGTGACGTTTTCACACCGACCACTCCTCTTCATTCTCAATTCTTGTCTTGATTCTTCCTTTTCCTGCTCCATGAATCGGATGAACTTCTTGAAGAGCTTGGCCATCTCTTCTTCTTCACTATCCTCACCACTTGAATCTTCTTGTTGGCTTATAGAGGATTTAAGAGCAACATTCAAATCTTCAATGCCCTCTTCTTCTTTCTTCTTCACCTTTGACATCATCATTTCATGGGTTAGTAAAGATCTCATAAGCTCGTCAAGCTTGATTTCCTTCAAGTTCTTTGCTTCAATGATTGCGGTCTTCTTGGAATCCTATGAATCAGGAAGCGAATAAATCAACTTCCTCACAAGGTTGTCCTCCAAAATCACTTCTCCAGATCCTTTATGTCCATTCACAATGGTGGAGAATGATCGGAAATAGCTTTGATGTCTTTCGTTAGGTTCATCTTGAAGTTCTCGTACTCAATGTTGAGAAGACCAATCTTAATCTCCTTTACTTCATGAGTGACTTCAAGCTTTTCCCAAATTTTCTTGGCACTCGAGCAAGAAGATGTCTTTTCATACTTATCAGATCCAAGATCACAAAACAAGATGTTGATAGCTTTATCATTGAGTTGCAACTTATTCCGATCATCATAGGTCAATTCTTGTCTTTCTTTCTCGATGAGATATTCTTCAACTCTTTTCATCGAAATAGATGACGTTTCCATCATAATATCCCAAAGGAGGTACTTGATTGATTTGAAGAAAAATTTCATCATGTTCTAATAAGAATAGTGGGCACCATTGAAGTAAGGAGGCTTGTCGATAGATTGCGCCATAAGCTCCAGTTGATCTATAAAGGTTGATCACTTCAAATATCGACTCTAGGATGTTAATCCAATGTAGAGACGAGGCTCTAATACCAATTGTTGGGCTCAAAATCGATTAAATGAAATTGCAAGAGGTGGTGAATTGGATTTTTGCTTTGTTGGATGAAAAGCTAAGAAATAAAAATAGGACACAATGATTTATAATGGTTCGACTTTCTAACCAAAGTCTACCTCCACTACCTTAGCTATCCACACTAAGGATTTTCCACAAATTCCCTAATTTTTCATTCCTTTTTTCAGGCTCAAGGAGATAACCCTTACAACTCTCAAAGCTTATACCCCAAAGCTTTGAGAAACTCTCTCACAAGAGGAAACAAATTAAGAAAAATGAAAACCCTTAAAAGGCAAATGTGTTTGCAAATTAAGCACTCACCGAAAGGCCACAACCTAACACTTGAGCAAATATAACAATTAAGCTCACACGTGTGTTCTACAAAGAATTATGACAAAATCGAGCACTAAAACACTTTCTCTAACATTGAATGTTGATAGTTGGTTTCTTGTTGTTCCATGGATGCTTGGAGCTTGCTTTTAAACCCCCTAAGGAGTTTGTGGTCATTACTAACCATTGGGGTTGGTCTGGAGCCGTTGGGGACTTTATTTCCAGCATTAACTACTTTTCTGGGCTCGTCAATATCGGTACACAACCTTCGGCATCGGTACTTGCCTCAAAGAAGAAAGAGTCATTGGGTATTTTACACAAGATATCAGTACACGATACTAGCGTATCCGTACATTCCCTTGAGTATCGGTATGGCTGAAGGCCCGTCGGTACCCAATTTAGCTACTAGAAAAACTAATCGCTAGGGACAAAAGGGCGTATCGGTACATGCTTATCCGTACCGATATGGGCTCTTCTGGGTATTGGTACAATAAAGATTGTATCAGTACACAGAGCATGTTATTGACTTTTGGGTTATTTTAAAAGCATTTAAACAAGTCAAAAACCCTTTGAAAACCTTACAAACATATTTTTCAAGTTAATGGACTTTTGAAATATTTTTGCAAATTAGTTTAAGTTCAAAAATATTTTTATTTTAAGTTATATCAAAATCAATATCTTAACATAAAAGAATTAGTAAATGGAGTTTTTTGAATTTAACGAAAATAAGAAATTCTATAAAAAACAAAAAGAAGAAAGAAAATGTCTAATTATGTCACTAATCCATGTAGTATTTGAACTGTTGAAATTTAGTTTCTGTAATATCAAGATATATCAGCAACGAACAATAACAACAAGATAAAGAAAGATGATGATCGCAAACAAAACAAGAAAATAAATAACACCAAGATTTACATGAAAAATCCAAAACAAAAAAAATCACGAGTAGAGGATGAGAGCTTTCACCATGACAAAAAATAAAAGATTACATGTTTGCAGCTTAACGCTCTATAGAATCCTTGATCTACATGTTGTATCTTGTGTTGTGTCTAAAACTCTAATCATTTTTATCTACCTATAGGGATACGTTACTTGTTTACAAACAAACTTGCATAATAATTCTACTCAACATAGGTTTTCTACTTTTAATTAATATAAAGTAAACAAGATCTGCAAAAATAAGATTCTTAATTTAAACTAAATCTTAAAAGAATTTAGATCACAACTCTAACAAATCTCCACCTTAAGACAAATTCTTGTCGAGCAATATCTTCACCTCTTCCAAGAAACCCCTTCAAGGGGTAGTCTTCAACAATGAGACTTGACCAAGTTCAAACTCTGCTCAAACTTGGTTGTAGAGAGTGACTCTATCTCTTCTTGCATAACCAACATCCATAAGCTTGAGTCTTCACCGCCAACTACCTTAAGAGTATGTGGTAGAGAAGTCTGGCTTTCCCCTACTACACCATTCTGCAAAATATGGTTTAAGAAGTGCAAGCGAATATGAGATACGATTTTTGATGCTTATGCCACTTTTTTGCATTCGACCATTCCGGTGGTATCTTATCAAACCCTTCCAACACAACATTTAAATCAATTTGTGCAAGTACATCCTAAATCTTCACCTGCCATACAAGAACTTGGTGTTGAGATCAAATAGCGAAATATCATACTTCATTGTTGCCATTACTGTGACCATGATGAGAACTACAAATGATAACGACAAAACAAACCAAAGATGGTGATCGTAAACAAAACAAGAGAATAAATAACACCAAGATTTACGTGAAAAAAACCCAGAACGAGAAAAACTAATGTAGAGGATGAGAACTTTCACTATGACGAAGAATAAAAGATTACAACATGTTTGCGACTTAACGCTCTGTAGAATCCTTGATTTACATGTTGTATCTTGTGTTGTGTCCAAAACCCTAGTACTTAGTATCTATTCATAGGGATAGATAGATTGTTTTTTTTGACAAAACAAAACAAAGGTCATTTATTCTTAAAAGAAAAGGGGTACAATCCGAGGGGTTTCCCAAGCTAACAATTGCAACCATGCAGCAGAAAAACATCTCAAACAAAAGGGAAGACAACACAAAGCCACAGAGGGTAAACAAAAAACATGACATGAGCCAATTGACCTCCGCAGCCGACAAAAGGGAAAGATAAAAAGGGGAAAACGCAAAACAAATAGATGCCATAAATCAAACAATCTCTTTTGCGAGAGCTCCATCTCTGGAGACATGCTTCCTCGTCTATAGGGATTGAGGATATTGTAATCAAATGATTCGTTTGAAACAACATGTAAGCTTTAGAGCTCCATTTTCTTGAAACACATGCCAAACACAGTGCATGAAACACATAAAGGGTGGTAAGTACACATATGATCGTTGGGGAATAAAGATGCCTTGAACCCATCGATCGTCTTTTTCCAAAAAGCAAGGATGGAGAGCCCACAACTGATCATGGCTAATGCAGATAATCTTCCTCGAGGGCATCTGCAATAACAAACGAGCAAATTGTAATACCCCCTACCTAGTCTAGGAGAAAATCGGATCGAATGACTTAACAGAAAACAAAACCAGACTTAATCAAATCAGAGCAATCAGCTTCAATTTTGCATTCAATGAGACACATACCAAAGCAATTACCAGCAATGCATGCATTTAAATCAATCTTCATCTTCCAAGCTTCCTTGAGTCATTTGATTCAATTCTAATTTTTACTTTTAGGGGTTAAAATATAACTTTTCAAAGTTTTAGAGACCAATCTATAATTTATAGACATTTGTGTCCCTTTTAGAGTTGAAAACATAGAATTGAAATTTATATTTTGGAGGACTCACCTTTCACATTTCATCACATTCAGACACTTAGAACTTGTTTAATTGGACAAATTAACTTCTAGGGACTAAATTATAAACATTAGAAATTAAGGGTCTCTTAAGATTAAAGGTCATGCTTGAGAATTTCAGATCATATTATTCATATCCAAAGCCTTCCAGATTAATTATAAGTCTTTAACCCATTTAATTAGACCAATTCATCCTTAAGGACCAAAACATTAATTTTGGAAACTTAAGGTCCTTTCAATTAATCAAAGACATGATTATAATATTTATGCTAAGTTGTCTAAGCATGTAAATTTTAATCCAATCAGAGACTTAAGTCATATCCAATTAGCCTTTACAAGTTTTAGGACCTAATTACAAAGTTTAAATATTCATTTTCATCTTATAACCGTTTTACATACTTTTGGTACTGATACTCGATATGACGTACCAGTGCGCCTGTAATGTATTATATTCTTTAATAATTGGTCTCGGTACAAGGAGCTTCATACAGATACGATGCTCACATGTACCGGTACTCAAGGGTTTCGTACTAGTACTTCGCTATAATACCAAATTCTAGTGAGCATTTTTTGTATTTGTACATGGTTCCATCACTGATACTCTCCTTACATCATTGATTACATTAAGCTCATCGTACCGATACTAGTCATATCGTACTACCGGTACGTTCTGTACAATGCTCATATTGGCCATGTCGTACTGGTATGGTACGCCATGTACCGTACCAGTATTGTAATACCCCAAAATTTACTAAGTTGATTAAGGGTCATTTAGTACTAATATAATAGCTTAAAAGCTAACTTAGTGACTAAAATGACAAAAATGCGAAAGTTGGGATTTCTTTAATTATGGGTTTTGGAAAGGAAATTTCTAAGGCTTAAAGGTATCATGTGATAGATAGAGAATTGAATAAGGTATTCTTAAAGTTTGGTTGAATACCAAGGAAAATTGGAATAGAAATTGAAGTTTAAAAGTTTAGTGACCAAAATTTTATGGCTAAAATATAAAGTTTGGAAAAGTTTGGGGACTAAAGTTGTAATTTCCCAAAAGTTAAGGGTTTTTATTTCATAAGTAAATAGATCACCTAAGGGTGTGAATCCAATGCAGAATTTTTGGTTCGATATGATACTTCGATTATTGGGAAAATCGCAGTTAAAGTTTAAGTGGAATTCGGATACCCGAATCGAACTAAAAAATTTTGAAGTTTTACCATATGATAGATAAAGGTTATAAAAGTCATTTCCGGGTGTTGGAAATATTTTTAGTTCGATTCAAGATGAATCCTACAGTTTATTTCTGAGTAAAAGATTATTTATCAGTATATTGGATCGAATGGAAATTTTGGAGACTGATCCAAAAGATATGGAAAAATTCATAGAATGTTACTTTATGAATATTTTATTATGGTTGGTTGGATTCCAACTAGATTTAGTTGAATTTTTACAAGAATGGCAAACTAGTAGATAAAAACTAGTTGGGGGGCAAATTGGTCATTTGGCCCCAATGGAAATTTTGAAATACTTAAAAAGTTATAAGGGTAATTTTGGAAAGAGAAAATGGAATATTAAATCTTGGCCCTTGATTGATGATAAAATCAATCTCAACCATTGGATAAAAAGGGCAAAATTGTAATTTCACTATTAAATGAATTTAATATTCATTTAATAGATATATGTGTAAAATAATGGTAAAAAGATTAACCAAATGTTCATCTTTTCCAACCAAAAACTTGAGGGCTAGGGAAATAAAGAGAAAATTTTCCAAGCTCGATTCAAGCCCCGAACTCGTTTTTTAGGTAATCTCTTCAACTACAAAGTTGTTCTACTCTTCAAGCTCTATCTTTTGATATAAATAATTCATGGAATCCATGCTTGATTGAAGAGAATTTACATGGAAAGAAATTAGGGTTTATGGATCAAATTGGGGCTTTTGAGATTTTATGATTCCATGATTGAATTCAAGTTGAAATCAAGCTAGTATGATGTTAAAAATCATGATATTGAGTTGGGATTTAAGTTTTACATGTTTTGATTATTATAAAGATGATTAGGATTTAGGGATTCAAGTTTAATTTAGGGTTTGTGATGTTGAAATAATGATCTAGTAAGCTTGAATTGTTGTTTGAAAGCAAAACCCTAAGTTAATTGTGTAGGGACCATTTCGGCAAATTGAAAAATTGAAGGACCAAATCTGAATTTTTAGAATTTGGAGTGTATTTATGTGATTAATGATGTTAGAGATAAGTAAATGAAGTTAGAATGCCAAATTGATGTTGAATTGAATTAGTGACCATTTTGACAATTTGTCAAAGTTAAGTGACCAAATCCAAATGGAAGTTTTGTATGGGGGCTAAATCTGATTTTTAGTTGTAATGATGGAATTAAGGTAGTAATGTTGAATTGAGGACTAAATTGCAAAGTTAAGAAGCATGAATCCTTATCTTTGCATTTTAGTACCTATTTCGGTAAATAAGGAATATTAGGGAGAATTATTGTGAATAATTATTTGGTGAAGAATGTGATGAGTTGGATATTTAAAGCTAGTGATTGGACTAATTTGAAAAGTAGAGAAGTAAGGAGAAGTTAGTAGAAAAGTTGAAGTTGTTTATGGAAGTAGTGTAGAAAAACTGGTTTATAGTAGTAACTTTGAAAATTCACCATAAATGGTTAGAAGGTGAATTTTTTACCGATGTAAAGATTTGTTCGTCTAGTTTCGTTTCCAAAAAACAAAAATTTATTTTGAGTTCTGAGTAAAAAGATGTGAATTTTTAAGTGGTGAAAGGTCAGAAAAAGTATAACAGGCTGTTCCGAAATTCAATACTGGAAATTGACTTTGAAAATTCGCCATAAATAGTACAATTTGAATTTGGGCTATTAATTTATATGGTTGAAAATATTATTGAATCTAGTTTCTTTCATAACAAACGGAATTGAATTCCGAGCTGTAGATTATTTTATAGAAATATTTCTTGGGAGGTACTGCAAACAGCCAGAAAATAAGAATTGATACACTTTGTATCTAAGGTTGATTAGTAAGCTTGAAAAGGGTTAATGGAAGTTCAAATTGGTCACTAAGAACCGTAATGAGTTTTTGAATAATACAAGGAAGAAAAGAAAATGTTTGGAGATTTTGTATTCGAATGATTATATTGGACAATATGTAACATATTTTTAGATAGAGATCTAACAAATATTTTACTTATTTGAATTATGAAGTTAAGTTCAAATCAAGGGAGGTTCAAGGTACAATGAAGGAAATGATCAAAGAGGACTTAGTGAGGCATACTAATACATGGCCCAGGTGAGTGCAATGCATACATAACATTATACATAGGTGTTTTATACATCACCGGTAAGACTTGCGATGAGTCTACCTAGTTTATATATTGTCATGATAATTATGTCATTAATCATACATTTGACATACTTTAAATATGTCAAAGGTTGAAAATAAATGCATTGGTCACTAGTTATTGATGATGATTTACTATTAATGTTATTCGGTTATGAACTGCTTCATGTTAATATAAATTGATATACATTGCCATGGATGAAATATTTGATGATATAAAGCCCAAGTATGATATAGAGGTTCAAAGGTATAGTTGGCTAGCCATAGAGTCATAAACAGCTGTATAAAGATTCTAAGCACTTCAGGTAAAGTGCAAATTTTATAAATACTCATTGAGGAGTATACTCATGCATGGTTTGAGTATACGAACTTATTACGGGTGCTAAGCACTTCGGAGTAATTTCATAAAAACTCAATGAGGGGATATATTGTATACTCCGGTAAGTATACAGAAGGACTTCGGTGCTAAGCACTCCCGGTAGAGTGCAAATAATATACATACTAAAGAAAGGTTGGGTATGGGGGGATGACTCGTGTACATAAAATCTCTTAATTCGATACCTTGGGCTAAGTAAACTGAATTGAAATAAAAAAAAATAGAATGATAAGCTTGAAAGCTTGCAGACAGAGTTGGGAAAAGGTATTGGTAAGCATTGAAAGCTTACAGATGGAAATGGCACCAATATTGGTAAGATCTATTCTTATCACTGATATACATATATGCTATTACATATTTAATTATGTTATTGAGCATGTAATGGTAAGGTGATCATATGCATTATTAATAATTAATAATTAATATTGAGATGGATATTATGACAATTGCACTTAAATTTGAATTATTGCCTCACTAAGCAAATACTTAGCGTGTAACTGTTTTACACGTAGGAAAGAAGAAATGGTTGGAGTAAGGAGCATATACGGACATCATCAATGAATAACAGGTACATTAGTATAAGTAAGATATCTTTTGATACTGTTTGATATTTACTAATTGGCATGTATATTAAAAGGGTATGCCTGCTCTGATAGAATTTGTATTTTATTTGGTATCTGGATGAATTTTAAATCAGGCAGTTTTATTAATTATATCAAGATAAATTAAATTGATAAGTTGCTGCCTAAAAATAAATTCGATTTGAAGATGAAAATATTATTTTTAAACTTTACGCAAATAACTAGATTTGTAAATAAAAACTAAATACATTGTAACATTTTTAAAGAAACAAAATTTTACCGAGTTACAAATGTAGAGGGTTTTACAAATGTTTTGTGATATCTCTTACTCGTATTCAACTATGAATATGGGAAAGGGGTATTATATTTATTGGTATCAGAGCTGCAGGTTTAGCCGATTCTCGGCCTAAATGGAAGTGGTTTTATGTTAAAAAGAGTATACATGCCACTAGGATATCAATATTACTGATTTGATGTTTTTACGATTTGATTGATGTCGCTCCTTACTAATGTAAATTGTGAGGAATTGTAAGAAATATTTGAGTCAAGAAAGCGTGATGAACTGGTAAATTGGAAGCTTTGGAAGGAATCAAGAGTAGTAACAATAAGGTTAATAATAACCCTTCGGATTAATCTGAACAAGAAAGGGGCACCTGTACAACAAGAAGTGCATGTGCCGGATTAAGGAACTAAAAAGTTTAGAAACACCTAAATTGAAAGGAAAAGCAGATTAAGGTCCAGTGATTGTTGATTTATAACTGAATAATCTAAGGATTACACTAGACGGATACCGAGAAATTGGATGGAGCTATTTTGTTGCTCCGAGATTTAAGCTAGATTAGAAAACCATCTGAATTTGCTTCATAGCCAGGATTGCACATATCAATTCGAGTTTATAACATCAGGACTGATAAAGATTGGGATGATTCGAAAATCATAAAAGGTACATCTCATCTTTTTGGATAAACCTGTATTGATGTTGATGGGTCCTAGCTTTACACATTCGTATAAAAGTACGAAGTTGAATGGTGAATGAGATATCCTTATAGAACCCATTTCAAGTAATATAGCGGTCACGAATTTGTTGGGTTGTAAACTAAGGGCGAGCTGAACATGTGGAATTGCTCGATAAAAACATAAGAAATAGAGTTCCCGATAAACTTAATGGAATTATCTTTTGAGGAGTCTAAGATGATTGTGGGCATGAATTGGTTACCTTCTTATCAGGTCATGATGAATTGTCGCATAAAGTGATTAATATTGAAAAACATGGAAGGCACAAAAATAGTAGTAGTTGATAAAAGGGTAAACCCCTTTTCTAATGTAATTTTAGTTTTTTATTAAGGAAATTGTTGTTATAAGGTTGCTAAGTTTTCTTAGCAAATGTAGTAGATGCTCGGGCTGTTGAAGTTAAATTGAAAAATAACTCGACTATCCAAAAATATCCGGATGTATTCCCAGATGAATTACTCGGAATTACCTCTAGATTGAGAGGTGAAATTCAAAATAAAGATGTTACAAGGCATTGCGCCTAAATTAATGGCCCTGTATAAAATGGCTTCGACCGAACTTCGAGATTTAAAGGTACAAATTGCAAGGAATGTTAGGTCGATGTTTTATAAAGTCAAGTATGTCATCTTGAGGGCACACCAGTGTTAATTGTGAAAGAGAAAGACTGATTTCTATCAGCTCGAGAAGGTAATAGTAAAGAATAAATATCTTCTTTTGAAGACTGATGATCTTTTGATTAGTTAAAAAATCAAGGAAGAAGAAATTCTAAAGATAGCTTTTCGAACTCAGTATGAATACTATGAGTTCGTGATGATACCTACGGCATTTATAAGCCTAATGAACCAAGTATTCTAATTTTTCTTGGACCAATTTTTGGTAGAATTCATTGAGTATATTTTGGTCTATTCAAAGGAAAAGGGAAGAATAAGATGCCCATTTTGCATTGTTCTTCAGACTTTTCGAGAAAAAAAGCTATATGCTAAATTGTTAAAGGTGAGATTGGTTGTCTAAAGCTGTTTTATTAGTTATGTGGATTGGGCAATGGGAATAAGAATAGACATCAAGAAAGTACAAATTATAGTTGAATGGAAACCTCTGAAAAATGTTTTAGAGGTTCATAATTTCTTGATGATTGTCTCCTCATTGACCAAGCTATTGAGGAAAGAAATGTTGTTTAGTTGAACAGGTCAATGCTAAGAAATCTTTGAGACATTAAAGGAGATCTTAATAGAAGCCACGGTACCAGTACAACCAGAATTGGGTAAAGATTATGTGGTGTATAGCGATGCTTCTTATAACAGTTTGGGATGCGTACTTATGCAAGAAGGAAAAGTGATGGTCTATACTTGAGACAACTTAAGATATATGAGAGGAATTATCTTACTTAGAATTTGGAGCTAGCAATGGTTGTATTTGCTTTAAAAGATATAGCATCATTATTTATGCAGTGAACGATGCTAAATTTATATAGGTTATAAAAGTTTAAAGTATATGCTTACTAAAGAAGAGTTAAACTTGACGTAAAGAAGTTGCATTGAGCTTTTTAAAAATTATGATATGGTAATTGACTATCATCTAGAAAAAGCAAATGTGATAGCTGACGCTCTCAGTCGAAAGACAATTGTTGCCTTAAGAGCTGTGAATGCAAGATTGGCATTAAAAGAAGATGGTGTTTTGATTGTCAAGTTAAGAATAAAATTTACCATGTTGGATTAACTAAGATATCTTTAAAGAAAGGATGAAAATGTTGTCAAGGTGCAAACAAGTGGAAAAGAGTGAAACTGAAAACTTGGAAGTTAGGTTTGATAGATATTTGTATTATCAAGGAAGAATTTCTATCTCAATGATGGAAACTATATGTTGACCCTAAAAGAAAATATATTTAATATGAAGTTAAGGATAAAGTATTCCTTAAAAGTTTCACCTTGGAAGAAGGTGTTATGGTTTAGACAAAGAGAAAGTTAAGTTCAAAACTTATTGGGCTATACGAAATTGTGAAAGGATTTACTCTGATAGTTAATCTTAATAGTTAGCTTTATCTTTGGAAATGAACAAGATTCATAATGTATCGATGCTTTGGAAATATTTATTAGACCCCTCACATGTTGTTACTCCGGGGAAAATAGAGATTCAGCCAGATTTAAGTTATGAAAAAAAATGGTAAAAATCCTAGCACATGGAGTCAAAGAACTAAGAAAACAAGACAATCATGTTTGTTAAAGTTCTTTGACAAAAAAATCACAAGGTTAAAGAAAAGATTTGAGAGAAATAAGAAGAAAATATAAGAAAATAGTTTCCTCACCTTTTGGAACCAAGTAAGTATTGAAAAATTTGAGGACGAATTTTCTTAAGGGGGAGAGAATTGTAATACCCCAAAATTTACTAAGTTGATTAAGGGTCATTTAGTACTAAGATAATAACTTAAAAGCTAACTTAGTGACTAAAATGACAAAAATGCAAAAGTTGGGATTTCTTAAATTATGGGTTTTGGAAAAGAAATTTCTAAGGTTTAAAGGTATCATGTGATAGATAGTGAATTGAATAAGGTATTCTTAAAGTTTGGTTGAATACAAAGGAAAATTGGAATGGAAATTGAAGTTTAAAGGTTTAGAGACCAAAATGTAAATTTTGAAAATTTTATAGCTAAAGTATAAATTTTGGAAAAGTTTGGGGAATAAAGTTGTAATTTCCCAAAAGTTAAGGGTTTTATTTCATAAATAAATAGATCATCTAAGGGTGTGAATCGAATGCGGAATTTTTGGTTCGATCTGATACTTCGATTATTGGGAAAATTGCAGTTAAAGTTTAAGTGGAATTTGGATACCCGAATCGAACTGAAAAATTTTGAAGTTTTACCATATGCTAGATAAAGGTTATAAAAGTCATTTCCAAGTGTTGGAAATATTTTTAGTTTGATTCAAGATGAATCCTACAGTTTATTTCTGAGTAAAGGATTATTTATCAACATATTGGATCGAATGGAAATTTTGGAGACTGATCCAAAAGATATGGAAAAAATTATAAAATATTACTTTATGAATATTTTATTATAGTTGGTTGGATTCCAACTAGATTTAGTTGAATTTTTACAAGAATGGCAAACTAGTAAATAAAAACTAGTTTGAGGGTAAATTGGTCATTTGGCCCCAATGGCAATTTTGAGATATTTAAAAAGTTATAAGGGCAATTTTGGAAAGATAAAATGGAATATTAAATCTTTGCCCTTGATTGATGATAAAATCAATCTCAACCATTGGATAAAAAGGGCAAAATTGTAATTTCACTATTAAATGAATTTAATATTCATTTAATAGATATATGTGTAAAATAATGGTAAAAAAGATGAACCAAATGTTCATCTTTTCCAGCCAAAAACGTGAGGGTTAGGGAAAGAAAGAGAAAAAAATTTCCAACCTCGATTCAAGCCCCGAAACTCAGCTTTCAAGTAATCTCTTCAACTACAAAGTTGTTCTACTCTTCAAGCTCTACCTTTTGATATCAATAATTCATGGAATCCATGCTTGATTGATGAGAATTTACATGAGAAAGAAATTAGGGTTTATGGGTCAAAGTGGGGCTTTTGAGATTTTATGATTCCATGATTGGATTGAAGTTGAAATCAAGCCAGTATGATGTTAAAAATCATGATATTGAGTTGGGATTTAAGTTTTACATGTTTTGATTATTATGAAGATGATTAGGGTTTATGGATTCAAGTTTAATTTAGGGTTTGTGATGTTGAAATAATGATCTAGTAAGCTTGAATTATTGTTTGGAAGCAAAACCCTAAGTTAAATTGTGTAGGGACCATTTTGGCAAATTGAAAAGTTGAAGGATCAAATCTGAATTTTTAGAATTTGGAGTGTAATAATGTTATTAATGATGTTGGAGATAAGAAAATGCAGTTAGAATGCCAAATTGATGTTGAATTGAATTAGTAACCATTTTGACAATTTGTCAAAGTTAAGTGACCAAATCGAAATGGAATTTTTGTGTGGGGGCTAAATCTGATTTTTAGTTGTAATGATGGAATTAAGGTAGTAATGTTGAATTGAGGACTAAATTGCAAATTTAAGAAGCATGAATTCTTATCTTTGCATTTTAGTACCTATTTCGGTAAATAAGGAAAATTAGGGAGAATTATTGTGAATAATTATTTGGTGAAGAATGTGATGAGTTGGTGGTTTAAAGCTAGTGATTGGACTAAATTGAAAAGTATAGAAGTAAGGAGAAGTTAGTATAAAAGTTGAAGTTGTTTATGGAAGTTGTGTAGAAAAACTGGTTTATGGCAGTAACTTTGAAAATTCCCCATGAATTCTACAAAAATGGTTAGAAGGTGAATTTTATACCGATGTAAAGATTTGTTCGTCTAGTTTCGTGTCCAACAAACAGTAACTGATTTCGAGTTTCGAGTAAAAAGATATGAATTTTTAAGTGGTGAAAGGTCAGAAAATAGTATAGCAGGCTGTTCCGAAATTCAATGCTAGAAATTGACTTTGAAAATTTGTCATAAATCGTACAAATTGAATTTGGTCTATTAATTTATATGGTTGAAAAGATTATTGAATCTAATTTCTTTCAAAACAAACGGAATCGAATTCTGAGCTGTAGATTATTTTATAGAAATATTTCTTGCGAAGTACTGCAAACAGCCAGAAAATGAGAATTGATACACTTTGTATCTAAGATTGATTAGTAAGCTTGAAAAGGGTTAATGGAAGTTCAAATTGGTCACTAAGGACCATAATTTGTTTTTGAGCAATACAAGGAAGAAAAGAAAATGTTTGGAGATTTTGTATTCGAATGATTATATTGGACAATATGTAACATATTGTTAGATTGGGATCTAACAAATATTTTACTTATTTGAATTATGAAGTTAAGTTCGAATCAAGAGAGGTTCAAGGTACAATGAAGGAAAGGATCGAAGAGGACTTAGTGAGGCATACTAATACATGGCCCAGGTGAGTGCAATGCATACATAACATTATACATAGGTGTTTTATATATCAACGGTAAGACTTGCGATGAGTCTACCTGGTGTATATGTTGTCATGATAATTATGTCATTGATCATGCATTTGACATACTTTAAATATGTCAAAGGTTGAAAATAAATGCATTGATCACTAGTTATTGATGATGATTTACTATTAATGTTATTCGGTTATCAACTGCTTCATGTTAATATAAATTGATATACATTGCCATGGATGAAATATTTGATGATATAAAGCCCAAGTATGATATAGAGGTTCAAAGGTATAGTTGCCTAGCCATAGAGTCACAAACAGTTGTATAAAGATTCTAAGCACTTTAGGTAAAGTGCAAATTTTATAAATACTCATTGAGGAGTATACTCATGCATGGTTTGAGTATGCGGACTTATTACGGGTGCTAAGCACTTAGGAGTAATTTCATAAAAACTCAATGAGGGATATATTGTATACTCCGGTAAGTATACAGAAGCACTTCGGTGCTAAGCACTCCCAGTAGAGTGCAAATAATATACATACTCAAGAAAGGTTGGGTATGGGGGGTGACTCGTGTACATAGAATCTCTTAATTCGATACCTTGGGCTAAGTAAACTGAATTGAAATAAAAAAAATAGAATGATAAGCTTGAAAGCTTGCAAACAGAGTTGGAAAAAGGTATTAGTAAGCATTGAAAGCTTACGGATGGAAACGGCACCAATATTGGTAAGATCTAATCTTATCACCGATATACATATATGTTATTATATATTTAATTATGTTAATAAGCATGTAATAGTAAGGTGATCATATGCATTATTAAAAATTAATAATTAATATTGAGATTGATATTATGACAATTGTACTTAAATTTGAATTATTGCGTCACTAAGTAAATACTTAGCGTGTAACTGTTTTACACGTAGGAAAAAAGAAATGGTTGGAGTAAGGAGCATATACGGACATCATCAATCAATAACAGGTACATCAGTATCAGTAAGATATCTTTTAATACTGTTTGATATTTACTAGTTGGCATGTATATTAAAAGGGTATCCTGCTCTGATAGAATTTGTATTTTATTTGGTATCTGGATGAATTTTAAATCAGGCAGTTTTTAGGCAGTTTTATTAATTATATCAAGACAAATTAAATTGATAAGTTGCTTCCTGAAAATAAATTCGATTTGTAGATGAAAATATTATTTTTAAACTTTACGCGAATAACTAGATTTGTAAATAAAAACTAAATATATTGTAACATTTTTAAAGAAACAAAATTTTACCGAGTTACAAATGTAGAGAGTTTTACAAATGTTTTGTGATATCTCTGACTCGTATTCAGTTATGAATACGGGAAAGGGGTATTACAAGTATCCCTTGTATTATTTTAAAATTACAAAGTCTGGCTGTATCGATACTGGTGTATCCATACCGATATGTCTTGCACTATGTTGCAAAATTTCATATGTTTTTTATACTAATTACCTATTTGTAACTTATCCAATGTATCATAAACATATACATCATTTTTCCGGTATGTTAAGCTTATCATGGTTCATGTTCCTAATTAGTATAACAATCACTTAATTCATTTATCCAGGTGCCATCTAGTCCAATACATAACTCAACATGTATGGTTACTCTATATGGATCTCATTCATGCGTTCCTTGACCTTTCTTATTCATAAGCATAAATGTTATCATACTCACAGCATTTATGTAATACCATACATCAAATCATACAAATCAATCATGACATATACTTGACACCATAACCTGAACATGTTATAACTAGCCATATCTAAATACCCGTTAGTCCATTTATTTCATAATCATCCATAAATTTCTTAGATTTCTTACTTATACTAATGTACCTGTTATTCATTGATGATGTCCGTATATGCTCCTTACTCCAACCTTCTGTTTTTTCCTACGTGTAAAACAGTTACACGCTAAGTATTTACTTAGTGACGCAATAATTCAAATTTAAGTACAATTGTCATAATATCAATCTCAAATTTAAGTACTAATGTACCTGTTATTCATTGAAAATCTCCTTACATCAAATCATATAAGGAGATTTTCAAGGAGAAAAAATAGGATATTTATGTGTTAGGATCCATTACGTGATGTAAAACTTATTTAGTTTTACACTAATCTATGGCCATTGGATGAGTGAAATGGATGAATGAAATTAAACATTCCTATATATATATACATGATGTAAAACTTATAGGGTTAGGACCCGGTTACATAGTGTAAAAGTTTTTTCAAGTGATAATCTTCACATATTCTACTATTAATCTCAACCATCTGTTTCACTCATCCAACGATCCAAAAAACGTGTAAAACTTAAAAGTTTTTAAACTGTGTAAGTAGAACCTAACCCATATATATATAACCATCTCATATCTCTTAATTATACCATGATGCCAATCAACCCTATTCATCAAAATTCAAATCTAGTATGCTTAATTCATATGTTAATATGCCACCAACTAGGAGTTAGCTAAGAAATTCATTACTTGATACATTGAAAGGGTGACTTGCAACCGCTCTGGTACGATCCAATAATCAAAAAGATATAAACTTGAAAATGCATATAATGAAACATAATAAGCTTATATAGCCCAATGAGGTGGTATCTTAATTTTATAAAATATCATACAAAATGAATGACATGTATCTAATATTATCAAAGCTAAAGGTGGCATCAATGATCACAAATCTTGCTATAGCATGTGTTTTCATATAAGTTCCATGAAATGTCATGCTAACAAAATAACAATGCATATTCATATTTTCATGTAAATGTATAAATCATAAATAAATAATTTTATTTCATCTTTCTCTTTGGATCACAGTAACCAATGGATACACAAATTCTCAACTAACTTAGCCTTACGTGTGAGGTCAAACCTGCCAACTTCTCCTAAGACCAACCAATACATCCCTTTGTCATCGCCAATAGGGACCTTAGCCCAAGCACTGTAATCCACCAGTAAATGAGATCAACGAATTCTATGACATGCCAATTGTATTCAAAGTACTCATGTATCCAAGAAATTCATAATTATCATTATAACAATCATACATACATATAATATACATCCATGATTTATGTTTCATAGATCCGTAACATGGTAGAGCCACAAGCTCATATTTATAACATATCATATCATGTATTATCATATATCATTATGTCATATTCATGAAACATAAATAGGCCACTGAGCTTGCTCTATGTGAGCTTCATGAATCATGTCACGACGCATAGCAATAAAACATAATTATATGCAACCAATGACAACCTGAGATGACACCATGTCATCTCGGATAATAAACTACACTCACAGTGACCTTCCGAAGCTAAGGTTGACCACTAAACACAATCCTTTGGTTGTTTGCTTTAACTTTTTCTTGAGGAATTGATGCTCCTTTGGTGTTAAACTGATCTAGTATATTGTTTAACATGAAGATTATCAATAATGTAATTAAATCACTTAAATTCTAAGTTTAACGAATCATGGAATTTTCAAAACTATTATGGGTTAATTTCTAATAATTTTATGATTCTAAAATCATAGTCATCATTTCTAAGTTTTAAAATTCTTAAACTTTTTGAAATTCTTTGAACAAAAAAATGTTTTAAAATTCATCCTAATTCTCATATAATTACCTACTTTAATCATAGCTAAGAACATAGATGCAGGTGCGGAACTAAAAATTTATAAAGAAGACGATTATGAGATTAAAAATTTTGAAAGGGATAATAAAATTATTGAAAGATTATAAAATTAATTTTACTTTTCTTTTAAAAAAACGTATTATATTACTATTGAGAAAAAATTAGCAGGTCCCATACCCATAAAACCCTCCCTTCGTTTCGCCCATGCATAGATAGTTTTTTTTTAACATTACATAGATGATTTGTTCAAAATCATGTAAGCTTAGAACTTAATAAAATATCACTATGTGATCTCTAAAGGCTTAGGCTTACCAAAAATTAAGAAACACCAGAAAATAATGATCAAGGTGATGGAAATTAAGCCTCCAACCAAGCTTTCCTATTCTTCTTCAATGGTGGAGACTTGTGATGAAGGGAACAAAGAAGATGACAATAGCTTGTCTTTTCATTTTCCCTTCCTCCCCTTTCCCAATTTTTCCCCAATAAAATTCTTAATTTCTTTTATCTTTTTACTACAAATTTTATCTTGAAGACGCCTAGAATGGTGATTAATCAAGCAATGGTCAAATTACGAACTAAGCCATTAAACTCCCTACCTCTTGCACATTAGTCACTTAGCCTTGATTTCTTCCAATTTAGTCACTAAGCACACTTTTAGTTCTTACATTTTAGTCACTAAACGGTCTAATTACCCACTTACTCTTTCCTTTTTTTCTAATCTTGCATTTAAGACTTAATACTTTTCATCTTTACGATTTGACCCTTAATTTCATATTTCATAACTTTACAATTTAATCTTGATTCTTTAAAATTTCAAATTAATCTTGAAATCTTTCAATTTATCAAATTGATCCATTTTACTCATTTTATTATTTATTTTAAATTATTAAAAACGAATTTTTGATCAACGGAAATCGAAATTCGACTAGGCCAATTTTCGAGGTGTTACACAAACATTTGCAATCCTTGAGCCATCTTGATTATCCACCAGGGCTATGTCGACTAAGACGGTCAAAGAAAGAATATTAGAAACATCGAGACCAAAGGGGTCCATCCCGATTTCAATAACACCCACGTCCTCGAAAGCCAATATATAAATTTCCAAACATTGTTCCCTCATAGTTGTTTTCTTGATCAAATTCAATTGCTTGATACCAAATGTTGACCCACGTTTTTTCTTTCAATGTTGTTGATGATCGGGGAGGCTCCCGTAAAGGATCCGAGAAAAAAGCGAGTTTCAAAATGTTGTCATCGACCATAGCACTGAACCCTTGGTCACCCCAATTCCCTAGGCCGAGCTCGATAACACCATCAAAAATTCGATCAAGCAGTTCCTGTTTCTTAGCCTTAAGAAAGTCAACAAAGAAATATTGATCTCTTTTCCTTTCTAAGTTCATAGATACTTCTATTTCAGATAAAGACCCAGCAATCGCATCTCCTATATGGCTACAATCAACAATAACCGCCTTTTCAACTGTAAAAACAGGCTGGTCTGAGACTCCACCTGGCACTAACAACTGGTTGACACCCTTTTGCACCCTTGTTACTTTCATCCAGATCTTTGATTTCGATGATGAATTACCTCACATATTCCTAGGAGGAAACAATGTTTGGAAATTGTTTATACGCAAATTTCCTTTGTAAACAAACAATCCATCTAACAACACTGGCAAAGGATTTGAAAAACCAACATCCACGTTATTTGTTGCATGCATCGTACCATCATGCATCAAGGGCATTAATGACCCTAGGACACTGTCCTTTGTTTGAGTTTTGTCCGATTCACCACCCTTGAACTCTTCTTCTCTACCTTGGCTTTTTGAAGTATTAGACTATTAGCCATGATTGTATAAGCTTTCATTTCCGCTTGGAGTGGATCATACTTCCTTGGTTGAAACCCAACATTGTTACGTTTCTATGTAGACGACGCCCGCGTCTAGGGTCCATATCGACCTGCCCTTTTGTAAACCGCAGAGTCAAACCAATATTCACGTTTTTGGTGACCTAGTCGACCACATGCATAACAAAAATCTGAGACTTTCTCGTACTTGAAGAAAACTCCAATAAGCTTTAATTGATTTCGGTTTAAGGTAAAACCGATCTTCAAAGGGTCCTCCACCCTTAAAGCAACCTTAACCCTTAACTGACCATGCCATTTAACACAATGGTCTTCATCTAAGTTGAAATCGTGAAAGACCAAAAAAAGGTTACCAATTTTTGCTGCATTGCTCTTTGTGATTAGAACCATTGGAATGCTGTGTATTTGGACCCAAAAATCAGCCAAAGAGAAATCTATTTCCTCTAAAGTAGCTTTCAAAGGCCAATCTTTAAGAATAAGCAACTCTTCTTGTATGGACCAATGGCATTGGTCTAGGATTTTCATTTTCTCATCTTTTGACTGGAAGATAAACAAATATATTTTTTCTCAAATCATGGCATTCAAGATCCTCCTCACACTGCCACACTTTTTTCAAGATAGCAAAAATGGTAAGATGTTTAGTTGGACGGTTTGAAAGTATCTTACCTATAAGGGAGAAATCTTTGATATCTTCATTAATTTCCCTGTCAGCTTCTAAGTCAAGACATTCGATTTGTTGAGATACCATAATAGAAGCATTTACAACTTCAAGTGGACTAAATGCGGATTCCACAGTGCACGAAACAGCAGGAGACAAAAAGGGAAAGACGCGAAAAAACAGTAAATAAAGAAGAGAAAACCTCATGTGACAACACACCAGCTACAAAACTAAACAAAGTTTACCACAACCTTCCAAGAAACCCTCGTCAAGAGGTCAAACAAGAACGATCCTTGAGAAGGCTCAAAGAAAAGAAAAGAAAAGAAAAAAACAGAAAAAAAAATTGTTAGATAGATTGTTTGTTTACAAAGAAAATTTGCCTAGAAACAATTTTACCTAACATAATTTCCTTACATTTTAATTAATATAAAGTAAACAATATATGCTAAAAATAAAATTCTTACTTTAAACTAAATCCTAAAAAAATTTTGATCACAACTCTAACGATTTCCTTACTTTTAATTTCAAGAATTTAACCCATCTATTTATCTAATTTAAAAATTGGAGTCTAATCAATAATATTCTTACCATACTAATATTAAATTTAAATATTTGATATGAATTAAATTCTAATTCTCAAGTCAGACGTTCAAATATTAAAACACTACACATCCAAATTTAACGAAAATTTATTAATAATATTACCAACCTTTAGTTTTCAAATAAGACAAAGTAGATAATTAAATACCTAGAAATAAAAGTAGACGTGCTAAATTTAAAAAGACCCCAAAGTAAAGGAACTGGGGGCATAATAAACCAAAAGAAAATTGACCTTACTCTTACTATGAACAGGCTGGGTCGATACTTCAGATGGAACTATAAAAGGAAATTACATTAAAATCCATCCCCAACTCTCCTCACAAGTATTCCCTGCCGTCATTAAGAAAGCTTTCAAGGATAATATAGTCGATTCACCTCAAAAAAACTCCCCGAAATTCAACGAAACACTTCACCGGAGTCCCAACACAAGGAGAGTGAGATCTACAAAAAAAAAAAAAAACCCAAAGCAGAAAACCTTAATCCCGTCTTCTTCCCAGTCTCCTCGGTTTGATTCGAATCGAGGGCTTAATAACGATGAGCGATTTCAATCTCGCTCTGGTAATCGTCGCCATAGTCGTTTGTGTACTAGTGTTCCTTTTCAATGTCTACCTCCTCGTTAATTACCAGCACCCGGACGACGCTAACCAAGCCTATTTCCCCAAATTCGTCGTCGTTTTCGGGCTCTCCGTCGCCACCATTTCAATACTCATGTTACCGGCTGATGTCGCCAATCGGCAGGCATGTAGGCACGCGATATACAACGGCTCCTGCAATCTCACCTTGCCTATGAAAGATCTCTGGCTCGCCATTTATATCGTCGACGCCGTGCTCGTTTTCTTCGTAATCCCCTTTGCCATGTTCTACTACGAAGGGGACCAGGATAAGTATGTGTTTCTAGGACTTTGATTGTTAAAAATTATTTGATTATATTGATGCATTGTTGTTTTTTGTTGCAGGAGTGTTGGCAAACGGATAAAGAGCGCGTTGCTATGGGTGGTGACAACTGCAATAGTTTCTGCTCTCCTGCTTGGCATACTATATGGTTCGGTTATACTTGTCCCCCTTTTTCTTTAATTTCATTAGCATTTCTCTTTAATTGAAAAGTTTTTGCTTGCCATGGAAGTATTTAGCTCTATGTTAATTTAGGAATAGGACCATGATCACTGGCGGAACTTAGAGTAAGAGTTTGGGGGCCAAAATAAAATTTTAAAAAAATTTAGTCTTAAACGAAAATTTTCAAAATTTTAGGAGGGAATTTAATTAAAAAAAATTCAAGCTTTTGAAGCTTAATATGAATTTTGAGGGGGCCAAATTAAAATTTTAAAAAAATTTAGGGGCAAAATTTGGGAGGGGGGCATGGCCCCCTCTAGCCCCTTAGAAGTTCCACCCCTGACCATGATATTGATCACTGGAATACTCCATTAGTATTTTGAATATAAATTTTGATTTAAGGTGTTTTTACTATTAGAAGATCTTAGCAAATATTTTAATTGGAGTGGCATGCTAGAACCGGTGCTTGCATTGAGCGGATAACTAAGCAATTCCTTTTACATTTCTTGAAGTGTTGGTTTGTATGCTTTCTGGTTTTATTATAGTAGTCATACCAATGATTTTATTTTATCATTTTGAATGGTATATCAGGGCTAGTTGGAAAGGTAGATTTTACTGTTAGGCACCTATCTTCTGCCACTACTAATTTCCCAAGTACTTGGGATTTCACCAACAGCCAGCCATGTATTGGTGGAGCTGGCTCACGAGCGGTTAGTAATTCATTTGTCCTTTTAAATTGCAATGGATCCTTTCTTTTTTCTGTTGAACATTCTTGTTTGTCTCATTATTTACCTTCTCTTTCATCATTTTCCTGTTTGTCACAGTGCTCTGCATATACTGCAAGTGCTTCATCAGAAAAAACATGGACTATGCGCACTACATTTCCTGAATATGTTGTTGCTCTTGCTAGAATTGTTGGATCTGTTCTTTTCTCGGTAAATATATTACCTAATACATATTATATGTTGGTTGGAGTTTAGATGGCAACTCTAGCTTGTAAATGTTGATCTTTGTTTTTGGTTGGAATATATTGCTTTCATCTTGACATTTTTGGTTAGATATTTGGTGGTGTAGGTATTGCTTGTTTGCCTCTTGGGCTTATCGCTTCATTTATCCGTCGTCCAAAAGCTGTTATCACTCGCTCACAGTATATTAAGGTGGTTATTTATATTGCTTATTGTAGGATAATACGATATGTATGTCTAAGAGTTGTATGTAATGTAAAAGTCTTGTAAGTCATGTAAAAGATTAAGAGTTATCTGTTAGTAGGATAAGGATTAAGAGTTATCTGTTAATAGATAAGAAGTCTTCTATTATTAGGAGTCCTAGTTAAAGATAAATCCTTAAGGACTCTATAAAAGAGTTCTATGTTGTAACCTAGGTAATTATCGAATAAAACAAAATACTTTCTCTTATGTTTTCACTACTTTATACATGGTATCAGCTTGGGTTTCGATCCTCTAAATTAAACCCTAGTCGATGGCCACTTCTTCTTCTTTTAATTCCTCTACTGAAATTACTTCTTCACAAGAAATTTTTTCTGTTACGATGATCTCAATGAAACTTCCACCTTGTTATTACTTGTCATCGATGAATGGCAATAATTATTTGGAATGGTCTCAATCACAAGATTTTTATCTCGGGACGAGGCAAATTGGGCTATCTCACGGGGAGGTTGAACGACTGCGCCACCGCTGCTGCTTTGTTATACCAAATGGATGCGGGAAAATAGCCGTGTGATGTCCTGGTTGCTCAATTCTATGACCCCTAGTGTAGGCGGGAACTTTATCCTTTACCAAACAAAGAAATTGAAATCTAGAGGGCTGTCCAAGAAACATATTCGAGTACGATAACATCTCGTAATTGTATGGGATTGAAGGTCGCTTTGGGTTCTCAAACAAGAAGGAATGTCACCACCCTATACTACAACACACTAAATGCCCTTTGGCGTGATAGATCTTTATGAACAGAATGAATGGGAGACACCAAGAGATGTTTGCTTTGTACAAGAAAATTACTGCACAACGCAGAATTTTCCAATTTCTTCATGGATTGAATAAAGAATTAGAGATGCGATTCGTAGTAGGATTCTTGGCGCCTCCCTCTTCCTTCGATTAGAGAGTTTTTTCTCATAGATTAAGAAGGAGGAAAGCGGCGCAATGTGATGCTTCCCGAATATTCTTCCCATGAAGGATCTCGCTCTTCTCACTCGGACAACTTCTACTAGAAAAGGTAGGCCCCGTGTGATCATTGCAAGAAACCAGGCCATTCCAAGGAGAAGTGCTGGAAGCTTCATGGTAAACCAGTCGATTGGAAGCCAAGGTCTTCTAAAGATACACAGTCCCATTTAGCTTCTGCCTCAAGTGTCACAAGTTTTACCAAGAACGGATCGAAGATCTCCAGTGTTTGGCAAGTTTGCATGCCCAGTGAGGCAAATCGCCATGAAAGAAATCAAGGTAACTCCTTTCCTACAGCCCTATTATCTACACAACTTATTCCAACGTGGATCATCGACTCTGGGGCATCTGACCATATGACTGGTAACAAGGAATTGTTCCTTCAATACACAGCATCTTCTTCTGATAGATCGATTAAAACTGTTGATGGCTCACTTTCTCAAATTCAGGAATGTGGTTCTATTAGTATTAATGAAAATCAGTTGCTCCATGATGTCTTATTTGTTCCCAATCTTGCCTGCAACCTGATATCTGTTAGCAAGCTTTCAACAGATTTAAATTGTTTCACAGTTTTTAATGCTTCTGGTTGTGTTTTGCAGGCAATGGATTCGAAGACATGGCAATGCTAGGTTGCACAATGGCCTCTATGTTCTTCATGGCACTCCACCCTCTTCTATCTCTCAAACTCCTTGTTTCTTTTTGAAACCTTAGGACAAAGTGATGATGTTTTATTGTGGCACTTTAGGTTAGGTCATCCTAGTTTTCAATATCTTGCAAAATTGTACCCTTCCTTATTCATCAATAAAAAGCCAAGCTTATTTAAATGTCATATCTGCCCTCTTGCTAAACAAACCAAAGCATCCTATTTGCCATCTACTTATAAACCATCTCACCCTTTTTCTTTGATCCATAGCGATATTTGGGGCCCTTCTAGAGTGAAGAATGCTGATGGTTGTAAGTGGTTTATTACTTTTATTGATGATCATAGTAGGACTACTTGGACTTATTTGATGAAAGAAAAATCAAAAATCAAAGCATTTTTGAGAGATTTTACACCATGGTCATTACCCAATTCCATACTAAAATCCAATTGTTTAAGTCCGATAATGGCAAAGAGTTTTTTGCTAGGTCTTTGGGTGATTCTTTTTTTGAAAAAAAGGGGATAGTTCAGATTAGTTCTGTGTTGATACTTCACAAATGTAATGGAGTGGCGCAGAAAGAAAAAAATCGACACCTTCTTGAAGTCACTCGATCCCTTTTATTTACCAATAATGTTCCTAAGTACTTGTGGGGAGAAGCCTTGTTAATCGCCACATATTTGATCAATCGCATGACCAAGAAGGTTTTGAAATTTCAAACCCTCAATCCATTTTCTTGGACAAATATCCCCACTTTAAGCCTCTTTCTTGTACATTACCTCCTAAGATCTTTGGGTGTACAGTTTTTATTCATAATTCAAATGAAGAATAGGTCCAAGTTAGATCCTAGATCTGTAAAGTGTGTGCTAGTAGGGTATTCTTCACTTAAGAAGGGCTATAAATGCTATCATCCACCATCTCAAAATTTTTTGTTACTATGGATCTTACCTTTTTTGAACAGGACCTTTACTTTACTACTACCGCAATTCGGGGGAGACTTGGGATGATCTTGACCTTCCTACCAACATCAGGTAATTTCTCCTAGTTTTTCTATACCTTTAGATCTTTCATCCACTCACTCCACAAATCCATCCTTGCTACCTACAACACCTTCAGATTTCTCACCTGTATCTCCTTTACCAATCCCTTCACAAACACCAACAACTTCTCAAGATCCTTCCAAAACACCTACTCCTCCCAAACAACTTTTGACCTATACAAGGAGAAAGAAAACTATACCTGAGGCCATCTTGCAATCTGACACTTGCCGAGAATTGGATTTGAGTCCAATTGCCAATATGGAAGATGAAGGAAATGTGATCGATAAGTCTACTACTACTAACTGGATGATTTTCCTATTGCTATTAGAAAAGGAGTTAGACAAAGTGCACTAAACATCCTATCCGTAAGTTTGTTGCTTACAGACTCTTTGATGTCATCCTTTAAAGCTTTTACAAAAGTTTAGATGAAAAAGAAATTCCTACAACTGATGAGGCACTAAAGCATCCTAAGTGGAGAAGGGCTCATGAAGAAGAAATTAGTGCACTTGAGAAAAATGGTACTGGACAATAATGGATCTTCCCCAAGGTAAAAAACACATCGGTTGTAAATGGGTTTTTTTCAGAAAAATATAACTCGATAGCAGTTTTGCGAGAGATATAAAGCAAGGCTCGTGGCTAAAGGGTATACACGGACCTATGGGATTGATTATACTTTGAAACCTTTGCTCCAGTGGCAAAACTCAACACTATTCGAGTTTTGTTAAGTCTTGTTTGTCAACAATGATTGGAACCTACACCAACCGGATGTCAAGAATGCATTTCTTAATGGGAAGTTAGAGGAGGAAGTTTATATGAAGATCCCACAGTCCAAAAATCGGTTGAAAGAAATCGAAAAATTTGTAAGCTCAACAAGTCACTTTATGGCCTAAAGCAATCTCCTCGAGCTTGGTTTGACAGTTTGCTGTTGTTATTCTCAAGAATGGATATAGGCAAATCACTAGCTGATCATACACTCTTTATTAAGGTAACTTCAAAAAATAAAAGGGTTATCTTGATTGTTTATGTGGATGACTTAATCTTGACAGGATGATGATGAAGAAATTAGTCGCTTGAAGAATCTTCCAATATAGAGTTTGAAACAAAAGACTTAGGGAAGCTTAGATATTTTTTGGGCATGGAGGTTGCAAGGTCAAGTAAGGGGTTGGTGATAAATCGGAGGAAGTATGTCCTTGATTTACTAGATGAAGCGGAATGTTTGGGGTGTAAACCAAACAGATACACCAATGGAGGCTAGCTTGAAATTTACTAATGAAACAGGCTCTTTAGTTGACAAAGAAAGGTTTGAGATTAGTGGGAAAATTGATCTATCTATCACTAACCAGTGCCGGACATTGCTTTTCCATTAATGTGATAAGTCAAAGATATGACCAATCCAAATGAAGAACACATGGCAGCAACAAAATGTAATCCTCGTGTACTTGAAGAAGACTCACGGACATGGTTTATTGTTTAAAAAGACACGGGACAGATCTGTGAAAGTATTCACCGACTCTAGTCAATGGAGAACTCACTAAAAGAAGATCAACCAAATGGCTCTTTGTACTTTTGTTTGGGGAAATCTCGTAACTTGGAGAAGTAAGAAGCAATCGCTTGTCTCGTATAAAGTGCGAGGCGCAGAATTCGAGCTTTGGCACTAGGAATGTGTGAAGGAATTTGGCTACTTAAGTTCTTGAGGAGTTAAACACGTACCAAGAAAATAAGTTTGAGATCTTGTGTGATAATCAATCAAGAATTCAAATTGCTAGGAATCCATTCAACATGATAGAACAAAACATGTTGAAATTGACAAGCATTTTATTTCGAAAAAAGGTTAACAATGGGATAGCTTCTTTGTTATATATTCCTGAGGAAGGACAAACTAGGTGATGTACTTACAAAAGCTTTACCCAAATCAGTTTTTGATGAGTTCTTATCCAAGCTGGGACTATACAACGTATACTCTCCAGCTTGAGGGGGAGTGTAGGATAATACGATAAGTATGTCTAAGAGTTGTATGTAATGTAAAAGTCTTGTAAGTCATGTAAAAGATTAAGAGTTATCTGTTAGTAGAATAAGGATTAAGAGTTATCTGTTAATAGATAAGAAGTCTTCTATTATTAGGAGTCCTAGTTAAAGATAAATCCTTAAGGACTCTATAAAAGAGTTCTATGATGTAACCTAGGTAATTATCGAATAAAACAGAATACTTTCTCTTCTGTTTTCACTACTTTCTACACTTATGATGCTGCCATCCTGCCATATGAAACCATGCAATGAAGTAGGAAGATAGTATTGACATTTGTATTATATTGTATTGTAATTGCTCATAGTCATAGTTGTAATTGGTATTGTAGGAAGCAACTGAACTTGGTAAAAAGGCAAGAGAACTGAAGAAAGCAGCTGATGCACTTCATCAGGAAGAAAGAAGCAGTTCTAAGGGTAGAAAGTGGCGTAAAAATGTTAAGGCTGCGGAAAAGGTCTATGCAAAGTCCTACATTTTCATTTTCCATTGAATTATATTTTGTGTCATTCTATATGATAATATTTATGTTGACCTGGCCAGCTTTAGTCATCAGTAGTTGATCCCTCTAGTTCTAATGTTATTTTTTTTTTTGAGTTTTCCTATTAAACTTGAAGATCTGATTAATTCAACAATTTGGCTTGTGTTATAATTGTTGTTATTCTTAGATAAGTTATATTTTTCCATGATATTAACTTGTGGCAGATCCTTTTAGTTGTTTCTTAGTAAAGAGTTGAAAACTAGTGAGCGTTGTTTTTAGGGGATGTTAAAATAGCCATCTAATGGTGTTTTCACATATTGCGGCATTGTTCAGTATCCATTGCTATTGATACTGTTATGTTCTTGATTAAAATCTTCAGGAGTTGCTTCAGCTGGAAGAGATGTACCCTCAAGGAGAAAAGGTATCTAATATGACTTGCTCGACTTCTAGTATGCATGAAACTTGGTTATGATCTCATCCCCCTTTTCCGCACCTTTTCCCCCCATCTGTTATTAACTCCCTTGACATGACATTTCAGGCTGAAACATCCTGGGCCTTGACTGTTCTTGGATACTTGGCAAAACTTGTTTTGGGAATCCTAGGGTGAGTGCTTAGTTCCTTTTTTTTTTAATTCCAGAACTGTATTATTGTTGTGAATTTACAATTGAGTTTGGATAATTTCATGCACTATAAGGTTGTCAGTGCTTAATGTAAGTAAGGTATAATAACAGGATATTTTAAAGTGTGAGCTTTATTTATGCACCAAATAAAAATAAATTTAATTTCATGCACTTTAAGGACGTCAGTGGTTAATGTAAATAAGGTATAATAACATGATATTTTAAAGTGTGAGCTTTATTTATGCACCAAATAAAAATAAATTTCTGCCATCCTTAGAATGAGGGATTTCGACAAGCCTGTTGAGGAGGTATCTTTGCATCCATTAACCTGATGACTTTGGCCTCCGACTTACTAAAAGGAGTTATCTAACTTGGAATTTGCCCTGCACTGTGTTAGGTTAATTGTTTCAGTGGCTTCGGTTACTCATATTGCATATATCTTCGGATTGATCCACCACTTTCTCCCTTTCTGAATGAGGTTTTCATCAAGCTGGATGATATATGGGGTAATTTGTAAACCATTTTGAAGTTTATTTCATTCTATTTTGCTTCTTTTAAAATTTAAAGAGATACTGATGCGTGTTTTATATTTTGTCAGGTCTTCTGGGTACTGCAGCATTTGCATTCTTTTGCTTCTACCTTCTACTTGCTGTGATTGCTGGTGCAATGATGCTTGGTCTGAGATTAGTTTTCATTATGATTCATCCTATGAAATAATGGGTTTTGTGTTGATGCTGTTTTGGTTAATTTCCTATCATTGGGTAAATCACCAGCTGCTGATATATGTTTAATGGGCTTTCGTAGGTGGGGAGCTACACTAATGAACTCTTTTCTGTTCAATGTGGCACTTATTCTTTTGTGCTCAATAAGGTTGGTGACCGTGCTCATTTATTCAAATCTTGTTTCTGGTTATCTTAAGGCACCTGGCTTAGATCATTGTTGAAATTGTATCTCCGTGTTTTTGCTTGGTTGTTGAAGATAGTAGTAAGGAATTATGTGCTGTTATATAAAGGGAACCTGTTTTCAACATTATCTGATGGGAATATTTTGTCTGTATTTGCAACTTCAGTGTCATACAGTTCTGTTCGACAGCATTTGGGTACTATGCTCAAGCAACCGCTGCCCAGGAAATATTCGGCCCTACATTGCAGTCTCTTCGTGGAATAAAATATTTGTACAAGTGAGTATATGCTGTTTTCAAATCCTAGTTTTAACCTGACAGACATGTAAGTATTTAATTGTATTCTAATGATGTTTGTATTGTTGTTACAGGTACAACGTATTTCAAATCGCATTCATCGTTCTAGCAGGGTTGACCTTTGTATATTATATTGCCTTTGTAAGTTTCAGCTACCTCTACTCTTCTCTTCTCTCTTTTCTTTCCTTTTTTTTCTGAGTAATTGCCTGCGTGTGCTCGCTAGATTTCGAGGTCTGATTTCTGTCTGGACATTTCAGGGCTGGAGAAGAAAAAAGCCTAGCGGCAAATTCCAACTTTCGTCTTAAGAATGTTTTCCCTACATGATGATGCATTCCCTCGAGCCATCAAAATTCTGTGTTTATCATCCCTTTTGGAGTGTGTTTCATATGCTCGGACGGCCACAGCCTGATTTTGCCGTGATGTTGAAGGTTTAAAGAGATAGGCAAATCCCGTCCGAGTTAAATTTGGTTGCCTGAAGTAGGAGCACGAGAGTGGTGCTAGCCTGCTTGTGTTGATGCTTGCTTACCTCGCCTTTTTTATGTATGCACTGTTTTCTTTTTATTTGATTAATGGTTACACGTTTTTGGCTTGGGCATGTAATTGTGGTATTGTGGAGAGTTAACTTGACTCATGGGAATTGGGTTTGTGGAACTTGTTTTCATGTACTATAATTGAGAACAAAAGAATTAGTGAACAAATTTATTGTTTTGTTGGAATCATTCGAAAATTCCCCCAACAGTGCCTTCAAAAATCTACGCCAATTTTTCATGATCCTTCGTGTTAGTTTGTGGTTAATACCATAATTGGCGTATAGCATTGGGGTGTCAGCTGACTTCAAAATTTTTAAAAATAATCTTTATAAATTTTATTTTATATAAAAAATATTAGAACGATATATTTGTAATATTTAACCCTAATTTAAATGTGACGCTATCATTTTAAATTCTGACATAATAATTTAGTATTTCTTATTTTGTCACTAAATATCATAATTATATTTAGGGACTCCACCTATTGGCGCGTTTCTGTTTTGGTACCCAGCTAAATTTTTTGACAAAATAATATTTAACGTTACGTTTTATTTTCTGACATAAACTAATTATTATCGGTTTAAAATTAAAACAGTACGTATCAATATAATAAATATAAGGGATAACTACTTAAATAGTACCTCACCTATTGGTGCATTCCTATTTTGGTACTTAGCTAATTTTTTTAACAAAATAATATCTAACGTTACGTTTTGTTTTCAAATTGGTACCTCGCCGTTAAAAGTTAACGTTACATTTTAAATTCTGACATAATAATTCTGTTTTGGTACCCACCTATTGGCGCGTTTCTGTTTCGGTTCCAATCGTTTTATTTGCAAGGTGTGTGTGCAGTGCCAAAAGATTAAAGAATATATCAAACAAATACTACCTTATAATTACCTTTAGACTATTCAAAGAAAAGACATGTATCTACTATATTTAAAAAGAACGCAACCATAAACACTTTAGAAATGTATCTAGAACTAGTGATGCTTTGTTAATCTGTGCTTAAGGCATAGTTTGTAGTAGAGTACAAGAGCATAAGATTGGAGAATGTAAATAGAAATCTTTATGCAGCTTGAAAAATTTTCTAAAGAAGAACCCAACAAGTGCTCTAGTGAAAAAGCGGATGATGTTCATCTTAAAATATACGGGATCAAATCACTTTGTTTACAAAGTGTATGCACATTATTAAAGAATTAATAATATGTAGAAACAATACTATCTTGTAATCACCTTTTGACTATTCAAAAAAAAATCTAAAGAGATGACTGTCAAAGAATATGTATAGGTAATTTATAACAGATTTGTTGCTTTCTTTGAATAATAAATTAATATTTATCCAAAAAAATGTTTTTGGCACCACCAAAATAATTGTAAGAAGAATATTTATAATATAAAAATAAAAAAGAATTCTATTTCTTTTGACATTTTTGGTTGACAAAGTATAATTATACAAAACTTAACGAGATACATTAATTAAAAATAAATAAAAAATCTAAAAATTAATATGACTAATTATACGCGTAATTCTCCTAATTCTTAACCATGTAAGAATTAAAGAGTATAATTGGGGTGTTTCAATTATACTCGAATCAACAAAAGTTACTGTCACACTTGTAATTATAAGCAATTACAAATCTAATTATTGAAGGGTTTTCTAACCACACTTTTAATAATTTTTAACCATTTTGGGTTTTTCTCTTTTGCCAAAAATATAATTTTGAATCTACTTTTAATTCTAAAGTTGTATATAATTTACCTGAGCTATTTTCTATCCATTTATCAACATGGAAATTTGCAGAGCTCGAAGTAACCTTACAATTAGGAATTTCATTACATTTCCCTCCAATTGAGCAGCCTGGGAGTCTTTATTTACATGCAATGTTCAATTGATTGGAAGAGGAATTAGGAAAACCTCTTTCTGTTCACATTTTTCTGCGAAGTCAACAAATACCATAAAAATAAAAATAAACCGAAAGGTCTAATTGTCTTCGATCTTTGTATTCTTTGAACTTTTGAAATTTAAATTTCTTACCATTTATTTCAGGAACTAAGCATTTTAGTTGTATGATTTAAAAACTAAAGTCACTTTAAAAGCACCGTTAAGTATTTGTCGTTAAATTCGAATATATGTTATGTGTTTGGTTTTGATACTTAGATAAAACAAGTAAAGAATCTTGACTTACATGATCATATATAGAATCATCGCCGAATTCAATTGGCAAAGAGGTGCTGCATAAACTTGGTTCCCAACCTGCCTCTTCAACGGCTTTCAAGATCTCTTTAGCCACCAACTTGCTCCCTTCGGAAGAGAAATGGATGCCATCCCTATTATCATAGGAACCGATTCTTATCAACTTCCCATATTTCAAAGAAATCATAAAAAAATATGAATATGGAGGTCCACTAACTGGTCGAGTGGTCAATAATACTTGTGTTGTTCATATCCTAACATTTATGTTAAATGTAATATTTCTCTACTTAATAAAATGAATATGGACGAAGTCGGAAATTTTTAAAGAAATAGAATTAAAAGATAATTATAATGTAATCTTTTTCTACTTAATAAAATGAATATGGATGAAATAAATTTTTTTTAAAAAAATTAGAATTAAATTATAAATATAATTACGGCACCACCCTTGGATAAAAAGTATTGTACGTGTTGGTTTTTGGTCTATGTATTTTTAATAGTTTTAAAGATAATTATAATATAGTATATGTTTATATTTTTTTAACTCTTTTAATAAAACACATATTTTACGGATAAAATTGTTTAAATTTAAATCTCTTAAAATAAATATATTTTTAATAGGACAAACTCATTGAGTTCTGGTCTGTGTACTTTTTAAATCAACAAAAAAATCATAAAAAAATATGAATATGGAGGTTCACTAACTGATCGAGTGGTCAATAATATTTGTGTTGTTCATATTTTGTGTGAGTTCGAATCCCAACATTTATGTTAAATGTAATATTTCTCTACTAATAAAATGAATATGGACGAAGTCGGAAATTTTTAAAGAAATAGAATTAAATTATAAATACAATTACGGCACCACCCCTGGATAAAAAGTATTGTACATGGTGGTTTTTGGTCTATGTATTTTTTTAATAGTCTTAAAAGATAATTACAATGTAATTTTTTCTACTTAATAAAATGAATATGGATGGATTCAAAATTTTTTTAAAAATTAAAATTAAATTATAAATATAATTACGGCACCACCCTTGAATAAAAAGTATTGTACGTGTTGGTTTTTGGTCTATGTATTTTTTAATAATTTTAAAGATAATTATAATATAATATCTGTTTATATTTTTTTTAACCCTTTTAATAAAATACATACCTTATATATAAAATTGTTTATATTCAAATCTCTTAAAATATGTACTTTTTAAATCAACAAAAAAGCTTATGTATAGTAAAACAAGTAAAATAATTGTTTGTGTAGCGGTTGAAAAAAACTATTCATTTTATGACGCATATTTAATTAAACAACGCGGTATTGAAATTAAGAAAAACTTAATAAATGGTTCCAGTAAAAGAAATAGAGTTTATCTTAATAAATCTGCAAAGTACGTATATTTTATCAAAAAATTAAAAAAGAATATTAATATATATTATCTTGTAATCGCCTTAATATTTTAATCTAGTTTAACTTTTTGAATAAATTCACTACTTCCACCTTAAAATAGGAAATGCAATAAGGAATTTGATTGGTCTGAAAGCAAACTTACGTAAAGCAAGTAGTGATCCAGTCATCTCTTTGCCGGATTGCAGTCCAAAGATCAACACATTTTATACCCAGTTCTTGGCATAGCTTTAAACAAGCTTCGGAATAGACCCGGCTGCCTTCATTGGTTCGACCCGAAATACCAATGGTTTTCTGTATTTGTTCCTCGTTCACCGGTGGAGTACTAAGAAACATCACACGAGTCTTCTCCGATAGGCCCTGAAAATCAAAACATAAGTGACAGTATTCAAAAAACCCAAGCCTAGAATGTGAATGACCCGAATCCAAATCGATATGAACCCGATCTCAGAATCAATAATATACCTTGAGATGGATAGCAATCTTCTTCATGTTGTCAACATATTCTGGAAGAGGGACATGGGGACCAAGGCCAGATGGGTGGGGTTCAATTGAGTCATTTCCACCAAAGTAAACTATCACCAATGAAGGTTGGACCACTCCATCCTTCATTCGTATCATTCAAATCAATAACATGTATGAATTCAGCTATAAAATACATACGAATTCAGCCATACATAACATACGATACCTGTGGAAAGACTTTATTTAGAACCTCTAGAGCACGTCTCGAGTTCCACCCTGCGTATCCTCGCAATATTATGTCTGCCTATGTCCAATCACACATGTTTACGGTTATCATAAAACTCGAAGAATTTCAAAATATCAATAGAGTTATATGTATTTTGCTGAATCTCGTAGTGTTTTCGAGCGATGGGGTGTAGCAGTGTATAGAAAATAATTGCTTACTCGAGTTTTGATCATGAAGCTGATGGTTCCAGCTTGTTGTGCACTAAGTTTTTTTTGCTAGTGTTATGCGTTATTGCTTTGGTGTTTTTTTTTTGTCTTGGTGTTTAGTCCTCTTAATAATATCGTGGTAATTTTTAATGAATCATACGATCATATTATTTGTATGATTTTTTACTCTAATAAAATTATATTTGCTGATAAAAAAAGATTTTAGCATATTGATGTATTGTAGTTTTTACAATTAAACGTAAAAGTTGGCAGTGATCATCCTTTACTCCTTAATGGATATCAACTTTCCACCCACCAAATCCAAAGCATTTTAAAGAACAAGAACTTGTATATATATTATGCGAAAATATTTCATGCACTAGTAATAAAAAAATCTGTTTAGGGTTTATGGGTTTAGTTTAAGGTTTTGAATATATTATACCTTGCGAGAATATGTATGAGCAAGAATGGCACCCCAACCTTCGTTGCTAAAACTAAACTGAACGATGGAAGATCCGAAGAGAATGAAGAGAGGTCTGCCTGGACCAACCATGTCTGAAGGCTCTTTCTGTTTCTGTTGCTGTGTTGCTGCTTCGGACGAAACGAAAGTTAAAATCAGTTGTGTTTGTCTTATGTTTTTCTTGGTTTGATTCCCGTTGGGTTTACATTTTTATAGTAAGACTGGAATTGAATTCAATGGATGGAAACTGAGGAGTCTTTTGTTTGGAAGGTTCTTTAACAAGTAATAACCTAAAAAGGTGGGAAACCATTTACTATATCATTTATGCTTCATTTACTTCAGAATGATAGGCCTAAATGCTCTGTTTGAGACCAAATTTAGATGGCTTAAACTAGGCCTTTTATTTCTTGGTATATTGATAAATGTAGTCCTTGATTATATTTTTTAATCGATTTAACCCTTAAGTTTTAATTAAATTTGACCTTATAGTTTTTTTAATCAAATCACTCAAGTTTTAACAAAAAAAATGATTAGATTGTTAAATTTTTCATAGCATTTATGTGACAACCTGTATGATTGTTATAATCCGAGATGAAGTGTAAATGATAAAAGTATGGGAAAGAGATCTCATTATCTTTGTTAATGAACCAACCTGTAATATCTCAAAGAGACCAGGCTATTTATACAAAAGGAGAAGCATTTATAAGTTGGTTTTAAGAACGGCATACTAACGAACATCCCTAACCATTCTAACCAACTACAACCGCTAGGTACATTAATAACAATTCCTAATAGTTCTAGCTTAATCTAACATTCACCATAGTTCTTCAAAAAACTTCTTCATTCCTCATTCAGCTTTTCATTCCTACTTATCTGATGTGTGCACACAAACAAAGAACAATATACATATATAAGAACTCTAAAGAAAATTTTACCTTTCGGTTACATGAAGAAGACACGTTCAGCACATACAACTTGTCTCGAAATATGTTGAAAAAGGTTGCAGAAAAAGACTTGGTCATAAGATTAGCAATTTGTTCACAAGCATGTACTTCATTCACCAATAATCTCCCGGCAGTAATTTTTTCTCGCACAAAATATAAATCTAATTCAACATGTTTAAATTTTGAATGCATAACTGGATTAGCTGAAACAGTTACGGTACTTGTAACAATAATAGTTCATGTATACTTCATTACTGATGCAATATTGTACAATGCCAATAACTTTCAAAATTATAACATTTTTTTATAAATAATGCACTAAAACACTGTTGCATCGTTTATATATAGTTTCTGACTTTTGCTTTTCGTCTACTATCTTTAAGAAACTGATGATAATATTAGTTCATCATATTGATGACGATGATTTTTTTTTTGTGTGTGTTGAAAGGAAAGAATGAATCCCGTGGAATTCTATACGTGAAAAAAAGGGAAAGATATATTTTTTGCTTGGGTTTCCAGCTATGACTGCGATTCATTTCTTTCTAAGAAGCTTTTCTTTTAATGTATGTTTAATTGCATGTCGAATTTTTGATATTTTTAATAATTATTTAAAAATTATTAAAAGCTAATGACACGTAGTTCTGTGTAGTGTTAATGGTATGTAACATTGTGTGTCGTCCGTTCTAAAATATTCTTATACTATATATGTTATACGATTTCTTACTGATGAAAAATAAATAGAAGTAGACTTGTAAATGAACTGAACGAACACGAACGAGGGTATGTTAACATGTTAGAAATATTGCATGTTTTTAATATATTTTATTCCTCATTTTCTTGATATATATACTACTAAACCGCTTCTTTTGGGCTTTATTTTGGTAGGAGCTCCATTGGACTATGTCAGCTCTAAACCAACAATTGAAGGTAGAATCTGGATTTTTACTAGATGTCGTGGGCACGACACAGTCTGAGCCCGATGAAACAGATTTTGACGGTATAGTCAGTAGCTTCTAGAAGGCGGACTAGCATTATCTCAAAGTCAAATTCGAAAATATCTTAAGGATAAATGCATGGGAGATAAATATGAGATTATCTACAAGATAAAGCAAAATTCAACTAAAGCTACATGATTCAAATTAATTATCTTTATCTTTTGTGATAAATCCTTACTTTAAATTTAGTCCACTAGTTTAAAATATTTATCCCTTATTTTATTTTCGATTTAAGGGATTTGTTATTTTATCTCTTTAGGATCCTTGGACCCCCTAAGTTCAACACTTGAACTCAGATTGGATTTTGTAATTCCTTGGTTATTTCTATAGAGATTTTTCTTTTCATCTTTTTACTTGTTTTTTTTATTTATTTGTTCATATGAAAATACTAAGCATGATCCTATCCATACTTAGCTAAACTTCACTTAGCCTAAAGCTTTGTGATGTCTCAATTCTAAATCGTGAGAATTGGATTTGCACTTAACAACTTCGAGAAAGTATTCTTCGATTCTCTAAAAATTAAGAGCGGCAATCGGTCAATCCTTTAAAAGTTACTACATCTTCAACTCAAAAATACGACGTTGATTTGAAAGGTGTTTTGGCTTGCAGTTTGAAAGTCAGATTGGTTGGTCATAATCCGACTTCTTGTGAATAAACTTAGCGGTGGTATGCTAAGGGGAATTAAGATTGGGTTCAATTCTTAGAGAGACACTATAAATCGAGTTGGGCTCTTCCAGAACTCAAAGTTGTCTTGGTGCTAACGACAATAAACGTGGTTAGACCAACAAGGATCGAATTTCGGAGATTGACATGGAAATCTCGGCTAACCGAAGAGTTAGCTGCAAGGGTTGGGCCCTGTAGACTGTAACTAGCGTACTATCAAGGTGGGATAATTTATTTATATGATCGATCGAAATTGAGGCTAGCAAGGCCTAGGGTATCTCACCATTCTTGAACTCTTTTATAATTTTCTATTTAATTTATCATTCATCACTTTCATTATTTATTTTTTTTACCGTTTTATTATTCCTCAAAGCCCTCTTTTTATTTTTGTAGATTACTCAAATTAGGAAACAAAATCGTTAATTTCATTAGTCCCTGTGGACCAACCCTACTTCTCTATTCTACTTTTTTATTTTTTCATTATTAGAGATTAGGAATATTTATTTGACAATTTCAGCACTTGTCATATGTTCATGTTCATGCTTTTAATTTTAACCGATCAAACGAAGAAACATGAACAACTAAATGAACATAGTTTATTGTTCGTGTTCGTTCATTAAAGAATATAACTTGTTCGTGTTCGTTCATAAAAATGATAAACAAATTTTGAGTATGGTTTATTTTTTTCTTTTTATTTCATATTTTAAATATACATTTTTAATTTTTTTAAATATAGTAATTTTTATGAAAGGAATAAATATAAATGGACATATGTGAATAAATTTAAATGAACATAAACAAACAGATTATTGAACGTTCACGACGTAAATGAACGAACGAGCCATTTGTTCGTGTTCGATCATTTAATTAAATGAACTAAAATCTTGTTCATGTTCATTCGTTTAGTAAGTAAACGAATATAAACTAACTTCTCACCAAACGGTTCACGAACAGATCGCTAAACGTTCAGTTCATTTATAACCCTAAATAGAAGAGAGAGAATGAGGGGACTCTAACATGGAACAAGACATCATTTTTTGGGATAAAACCATTAAAACATCTCCAGTTCCCTCCTTTGATTTTGTTCTTTCCATGGTGTCTCTCTTCAATCGTGAAGGCATTCTCTGCAATATAACGACGAATAACTTGTAGGCGATAAAATAATAAACCAAGTCCTATACGGCGGTAGATCAAACTCACTCAAATCACCTCAACATTCAACTTCACTAGACATCTTAGAAATCCTACAAATTGAACTTTTCCCTAGAAGCTAAAACCTCAAATGTTGAAGTGTAGTGATTCATAACAGAAAAATTTTTTAGCTGGTCTTCATTAGTTAGTGTGTTTAGTTGCGTAAATCTCTCTTATTTTGCTGGTAGGAAAAAGTATTGATTTAATGGCATTATTTGCTCTAATTAGTTGAACATTTTTAGCATTTTCTAGTATTGTACTGGCTTACAAAATGACATTTTTCTGATTAAATAATATACTGTAAACTTTCTCATCCTCAAATTATACTTTCTATCCATTTGTTTTTCTCTTTCTCTATTTTGTACCCAACATTTGTGGTATTAGAGCCAGGTTACAAATAAAGTATATTTGAGAAAAAAACATTGAGATAAACATCTTTAGTGAAATTGTAACACCTCAATCCCAATGAATCCGAGATGCTATATCCAGGTTACCTCTAACCTAACGTATAAAATTTTGTTCGATTTGAAAATTCCAAGTTTAGCCATAAATCGACATTTAAGACAAATCTTTAAATAAGAGTTTCATAAATAGTTCAAATCCAAAAGATAAATGAACTCTTTACGAATAAACACCGTATTTCAAAATAAGGTAGAAATAGAGTTACAGACCAACTACAATAAGGTTCTATGGATACATAGCCCTACAACTAAAATCAAGGTAATGAACTCGAGTCGAATCGGTGCTGGGAAATCCTCGTCGATGTGATCCTTCCAAGAAAGTGATCTGTCAATCTATGCACGGGAAAACAACACATCCGCACGTTGAGCTAACAAAGCTCAGTGGTACATGTCTTCTCTAATATGCTTCATGAAGTTCATGAAACTAAGCATGCATAAATAAGCAATGAGAATATGACATGAATAAGAAAATCAAGCACTAAATACCATCACAGTGGAAATCAAACATGTTAGCTCGAAACCACTAAGACACCAGGCTAGCCACATGTGTACTCAGGACCACTTAGACTTCGAGTACCATGCTTGATATTCAGGACCACCCAAACATCGAATACCTTGCAATGCCACCAATACAAGACCACCGAGACATCAGGTTGTGTATGATGCTTACCCGAGACCACAAAGACATCGAGTAGTGAATGTCTCTCGGAACCACAAAGACATCGAGTGCATTGACACTATATATGTATTGTTGTACCTATCTTGGGTATTCGAATACCATACCAAAACAATCATTAAACAATCTAAGACTCACAAGGCCCGTTTATAATACAAGCAAGGAAGAGTCGTTCATTAAGTGCATCTAAAGTCATAGGTCTACCAAGGGCTCGACAATATAATTCATTATATTCAAACTTTTTTTAGTATAGCCCCCATTCAACCCTTATTATACCTTTATTAAAAATCTAACAAATTTGGGCAGTTTGAACAATGGGTACCAATACAGTCCAAGGCATACCGGTACTAATGGAATTTGGGGAAGACCTACCCGTACCGGTACTGGATGGTCCATACCGATACATGGGCTGGGGTACTGGTACGGTATAAGGTGTACCGATACTCAATTTGGTTACTGGAATTTGCCAAATCCCACGGGTACCGGTAAAGGTCGACCCGTACCAATACTACTTGAATGGCGTACCAGTACGGGTTGAAGCATGTACCGATACACTACACTCTTCTCGCCTTGTTCATCAGTGTTATAAGGAGGTATCGGTACCACTTCCCACGTACTGATATCGAAGCTCAAAAATGGCTTTTTGGTCACAGCTTTTAGCTAAAAATCCCTAAATTCAATCCCTATAATTTGTTCCATGCTTCCTAAAGTCCAATAGGTTTTTTATTAGCCATTATGACCCTTATTACCACTAAAAAATAATTAATCACCAAGATTGAAGAACACCCAAGGTATCAACTTAAACACCCAATCATTTTAAAGCTTAGATTAAGCGAAGCAAATTACATTTATGAAAGGCAAGAAGCACATTGGAGTTAGAGATGTACAAATCTTGCTCAAAATCCCAGAATCCTCTTGCCAACAAGCTTATCACCACTTCTTCTCCTTGTCTTTGGTGTGGGATAACTCTCCAACTTGTTTAACTAATCAACATGTGTAAAAACAGATTTGATACACTCTCAAATGATTAGAAATATGTTTTAGACGAATTTGCAACATGAAATCCATCCTAAAACAACCACCCCTAAAACCCCCCTCTAAAACCCATTTTCTCCACCTACCACCATTTCCAAAGATTTTTACCTCAAAATGTAGATCATGGGGAGGAGATTAACACATCTCAAACAAAAATTCCGGGTAGGAAGGATTATGGATAAAGTTTGAGTTTTTACCTTGAATCTTCCTTGGTGTTCTTACAAGAGAGAGCTTGTAGAGAAGATGAAGAGTAAATGAAGATGATGTAAAATCACAACTTTTGGTCTCTAGGGGACAAGGAAATGTGCTACCATCAAAAGGGAAAAACACCTCTCAAGTCCCTCATCTTTCCCATTATGCCAAAAAAAGATATATTTCAAGCCCAATTACCAAAATCCAAGGCACATTCGAATATTAATTAAATTCATCATTCCACCAATTACCCATTCAAGAACTTAAATCTAATTGCAATTAATTAATTAGATTTCGGGAATTAAATAATAAAATCAACCTTAGATTATTATTACCCATGTACAAAACATTAGAACCTCATAGAAATCATTATATTACTATAATCTAATCAAGAGTTATGAGAAAATCCGTTAAAATCCAATAATTCCATTAGAAATTCATTTTAATTATCCCAAAGCATGAGAAATCATAGACTAAGAATCAAAATCATGTAGAAAATCATTAAAGAACGTTTTCTCACCTTGCTTGATGAAAAACCAACTTGAAGATGAACTCCCCTCTTGATTTCCTACAAGAAAAATAGTGGAGATGATGTAGAAATCAAAATCCTTAAAAGAAATTGAATTAGAAATAATTAAGGAATCAAGAAAATCCTAAGTTTTGTTTGAGAGAAAATGAAAGAAACTTAGAAATGTCTTTCTCTTCTTTTAAAAAATTACAACCATCAACTTCTTTTTGTTAAAAAAGTGGGAAAATATATTTCTTTTATTTAATCTAATTATTCCATTAAAATACTATTTCAGCCACTTTTTACAAAATTACCATTATTAATATTTTATAACCTTTTGCAAACAGTCATCATTTAATTAATATTAAAACCACCCATATAAAATTACACAATCTCAATTTCATCATTTATTAAATTTATTAAATATATTTTTCTCAAATATGTGTCACGATAAATTTATCAAAAATTAATTTAATTACCCAAATTATTTTCCGCAATTTAATTACCCAAATTATTTTCCGGAATTAATTAATTAGCTAAAGCCTAACCAAAAATTCCAACTTGATTTCGATAATTCACCCGAATCTTCTAGCTCATTTTCTGGGGTGTTACATATTTTGATCAATTAATGTTTTTCTTATGCTAGAACAACTCATTGGTGGTGAAGAATCACCAAGTTCCTTCAAACAAAGCTCAAGCCTCTAACAAAGGAATTGTCATCCGAGAGCCGAAATAGCTTCGAATTGTCTGATGAGTGTTGTTCATGTCTCAGGAATAGCTAGGTGCCATCCCGGTTGCCAAGTTACCAAGTATGATCATTCATGAAAACCATGAAACGCAAGTTACCAAGTATGATACAAGGGGGCTAAGTCTCTAAACATGTTATATTACCAGTTATGTAAACCATGAAAATAACTTGTTATGAACCCCTTAGATACAAGTGTACTTTGGACGCAATTGGTATGCCATAAAATTCATTGAGCTCATGTACATGTGGACTACGATCCTTGGGTTATGATGCTTATGTGGCGAGGCAGAGGGATGTATGTGTTTTGGTCTTTGGCAAGGCGGAAGGATTGACCATTCATAGACTTGGCGAGATAGCTTGGGAATTTGTGTATCTAATGGTTACTATGATCCAAGGAAAATTGAATAATTGAGATATTTATACATGAATTATGCAAGCATGATTCCATATGATTATGTTATGAAATATGAATTAATTAAGCATGCATTATATAAACTTGTTATGTATCATGAACATGCATGTACTTTTATGATATACATATATTATGTTTCAAGAATGTATATGAAGCATTGATTATGTGTTATGTAATTAACTACCTCACTAGGCTATAAAAGCCTAACATGTTCATTTCATGAATTTTAAGGTTCCATAGTTCCCTAAAGATTGATCATGCAAGGAAGGTTGCAAGTCACTCCAACAAACATTTTGTGTAATGTTCATAGCCCCTGTTTAACTCATAGTATGGTGGCATATAGTACAAGCATATCTAAGCATGTTTTATTATGTAAATTAAGTGTGGCATGATGTATGAAGCATGGAACTAAAGCTACCTACGGTTTTGCAAGTATGACCCTAAATAGGGCCTTATTAGTACTTTCAAGGCTAAATAGAGTAAATGCATGCTATAATCCTTGTGAATTTGACATATGGCTAGATTATCACGAGGGAATTTAGTATACAAGTTTTGGAATGCATTGGATATGTTTTGAATAGGCTAAAAACAAGATTTAGCTCACTTTTGGAAATTTGGTGCAAGGCGTACTGGTACCCTATGTAGTACGTACTAGTACCCTATTTGGTGCATATCGGTACGACCAGGATAAAAATTAACCATTTGGTGCAAAGCATATCGGTATGGTCAATCGTACCAGTACAAAATTGGTTTCTGGAATTATAATTATGAATGACATACTGGTACGGTACCCTAGCGTATCGGTACGGACCCCGTAGCGGTACCAAAATTAGTTTCTGGAATTTGGGAATTTAATAGTGTATCGGTATGACCTTCTTGAGTACCGGTACGGAGGTAGTTAAAATTGGTTATGAACCTAAAATGAACTTTCAAGCTTTACATTTTGGTCATAAATAATCGATAGGTTAATTACATGAGTTGTAGACCTCCAAATAAGCTAAAATTTTACAGGTAAGTCTAACAAGATATGAATTTTAGATACATGTCCTTAAAATATAAAATATTTAAAATTTTAAAATTACAGATTAGTCCTCAAATTTTGAATTCTTTACAAAATAACCCTTAATCGTAAAATCAAGCTTTAATATGATATGGAATGATTAATTGGGAGTCATAAACGATAAGAAATATGCGATTTTGTCATGATTGTACGTTCCATGCATGGGTTACGAAATTATATGTTCCGATTCAAATTTTCGGTAATGTCTCCGACTCTGTTCTCTTCTAGATCGGGAAGTGGGTGTTACATTGTTAGTCAAATGAATTCATATGGTGAACATCCAACTGATGAAACTATTGTTTCTAAATTCTTAAGAAGTTCGAATTCAAAATTTAATCATGTTGTTGCTGCCATAGAAGAGTAAAAAGATTTGTCTATTTTTTCTTTTGATGAACAAAAAAGCTCTTTGAAAGTTGATGAAGCTAGAATTGATAGATCACTTGAAAAACATGAAGAAAATGCATTTCAAGTGACATGAGAGTCCTCATTTATAAAAGGACGAGGAATAGGTGGATTTTGAGGATGAGGATGCGGCAGAGAACAAGTTGAACAGACACAATATGGCAATGATCAGAGAGGCAACAAGAATGGTATTCAATGTTACCATTGTAGAAAGTATGGACATGTGAAAGCAAATTGCTGGTAAAAGAAAAAAAACAAATGAACTATGTTGAAGAAGCAGAAGAAAGTAAGTTATTCATGGCCTATGTTAATATGGTTGATGTTTCAAATGACGTTTCATTTGTGGATAGTGAGTGTTCCAATCATATGTGTGGCATGAAGAAAAAATTTAAAAAGCTTGATGAGTCTTACAAGAACATGTAAGGCTTGGTAACGACAAGGCAATTCAAGTCAAAGGAAAGGAAAAAGGCACTATAGTTGTGAGCACTAACGATAGTAAAACAAAATTGATTTCTGATGTCTATTTTGTTCCTAATTTGGCTCATAATTTGTTGAGTGTTGGACAACTAATAGGTTGTGTCTATTTAATTTTGTTTGATGATGGATCTTGTGTGATTAAAGATCGTAAATTCGGGCAAACCATTGCGAATATTTGCATGACAGAAAATAACATGTTTCCACTTGAAGTTTCAAATATGGAAAACTATGCACTTGTTGCTAAATCTAAATTTGAGGAGAAGCTATGGCATTTGTGATATGGACACCTTAATGTAAAGGGATTGAAGTTGCTACATCATAAAGATATGGTTCATGGATTACCTAAGATTGACTCTTTTGATTTGTGTGAAAGATGCATATATGGTAATCAAACAAGGTAATCTTTTCCTATTGAGAAATCTTGGAGGGCATCAAAATGTTTGGAGTTAATACATGCTGATCTGCCTGGCCGATGAATACAAAATCATTTGGTGGAAGTCAATATTTTTGTTGTTTACTGATGATTTAGCTGAATAAGTTGGGTCTATTTTCTAAAATACAAATCAGAAAGTTTTGATAATTTCAAGAAATTTAAAGCCACGGTTGAGAAGCAAAGTGATGCAGCCATTAAAATTCTCAGAACAGATAGAGATAAGTTTTGTTCATATGACTTTACCATTTTTTGTGAAGTTCATGGAGTACACAGGGAGTTAACGACACTGTATACACCTAAACAAAATGATGTAGCTGAGCGCAAAAATCGTATAGTGGTTGAAATGGTGAGGAGCTTACTCAGAGCCAAGGAATTACCGAATAGCTTTTGGGTTGAAGCAGTTGCAACAGCTATATTTTTATTGAATATTTCACCAACAAGGGTTGTTCCTAATCGCACAACACATGAAGTTTGGAAAGGTGCAATGCCTTTGGTAAGCTACTTAAGGATTTTTTGTTGCATATCAGTTATATAATCATGTGTATTTTCATTAGGTATTGCTCTCAATCCAAAGCATATCGGTTATATAATTTTGTTAGTGGTAAAGTGATTATTAGCAAGAATGTGATTTTTGATGAAAATGCAAGTTGGAAATGAGAAAGCAAGGAGGAGAACCCACAAACACAACTTACAGCACTAGAAATTGCATATCCACCAAACACCAGCTTCTCAAACTCACCATCGTCCACTTCTACCTCTCACAGTAACTCTTACTCTAATGAAACACCTCCACGTAAATTCAGGTCTCTCAAAGAAATTTATGAGACTTGTACTTTTACCTTATTAGTTTCAGATCCACTTACTTTTGCAAAAGTTGTCGGGAAGAAAGAATGGTGTAGAGCAATAGAGGAAATTATGGAAATCGAGAAATTTTGAAATGGGTGCTTACGAATTTGCCCAATGAAAAAATGTCATTAGGTAAAAGTGGGTGTACAAGATGGGAGCGTACATAAGAACAAAGCTCGGTTGGTGGTTAAGGAGTATGCACAAAAGCAAGGCATTGATTTTGATAATACATTTTCTCTCGTTGCTTGTTTCGAAACGGTGAGAACCTTTTTAGCCATTGCTGCTCAATTACATTGGCCTATTTTTCAGTTTGATGTCAAGTCTGCCTTTTTAAATGGGGACTTGGATGAGGAGGTATATTTCATGCAGCCAGAAAGATTCATTATTGAAGGGAAGGAAGATAGAGTGTATAAATGGAGAACGACATTGTATGGTTTGAAGGAGGCACCTCGAGCATGGTTCAGCAAAATTGATTCATTTTTTTTTCAGTAAAATAGATTTTAAAGAAGTGATAACGAGCCTACATATATCTCAAGAAGGGAGGTAACAATGATTTTCTGCTTGTTTGTTTGTATGTTGATGATATTATTTACATGGGTAACAATGAATTTAAAGTGAGCATGATGCAAACGTTTGAGATGATAAATTTGGGTTTATTGCATTATTTCTTTGTGATAGAAATTAAGCAAGGAGAAGATGGTGTGTTCATTTCTCAAAGAAAATATGCAGAAGATCTTCTCAAGAGATTCAACATGTTAAATTGCGATGTGGTTACTACTCCAATGAATATTAATGAGAAATTACAATTGGAAGATGGTACAAAAAAAGCAGATGCAAATGTCTTTAGAAGTCTGGTTAGTGGTCTCATCTGTTGATCTCATACTCGTCTTAATATTGTATTTTCTGTTGGTATGGTTTCCAGGTTTATGCAACCTACAAAAACATCTTGAAGCTACGAAGAGAATCTTGCGCTACATGTTTGGTACTAGAGACTATGAAATTTGGTACTTTCAAGTTCCTAATTTCATGTTGATTGGTTTCAGTGTTAGCGATTGGGTAGGTTTATTGGATGACAGAAAAAACACTTCTAGATATGTTTTGTCTTAGATCAGGTGCCATAGCATGGAATTCGACAAAATAAGTTGTGACAACGCTATCATCTTCAGAGGCAACGCATGTTGCTGCAACTTTGTGTCAAGCGATATGGCTTAGCAGACTACTTGCTGATACGTGTCAAGAGCAAAAGGAAACAACTGAATTTTTTGTGATAACATGTCCACTATTGCTATGATCACAAAAAATCCAGCATTACATGAAAGAACAAAACATATCAACATTCGTTTTCATTTTATTAGGGACATGGTTACAGACGACTCTATAAATATGAAGTTTTGTACCACTCTTGAGCAGCTGACAAAACATATTTACGAAGCGTGTGTAGTTATGAATCAATGGGTACGTTGAAGTGTAGTGATACATAACAGAAAATGTTTTTAGCCGATCTTCAGTAGTTTGTGTCTTTAGTTGTATAAATCTCTCTTAATTTGTTGGTAAGAATACTCTTGATTTAGTCGCATTATTTGCTCTATTTGTTGAACACTTTTTGCATTTTCTAGTATTGTGCTAGCATATAAAATGACACTTTCTAAATGAACAATATCAGGGGCGTATTTACCCCGATTATCTGGTGGGTCACGTGATCCACAATTAAATTAGAAAAAAATTATATTTACTTTTTTTTGTAAAGTTCTATATTAATATAATTTCACATGATTATTTGTTATTTTAACTCTTTCAAGTTTTATTTTTTTTCAATTTGATCCCTGAACATGTTTATTTTTTTTTATTATTTTTGGAACATGTTTATTTTATGGTCCATGTTCGGCAATTCTGGCACTCCTTCCCAACAATGTCGTCTCTAAAGTTTGAGAGTAAAATGTGTCATGTCATTGCATCTAATGCTTGTTGGTTATTTTTATTTTCACTATTAATTTATTGCATTGTATATTTATTGTTATTAGATTTTTATTTTATTATAAAACACTACTATTATGTTCGGAAGTTAATATACTTTTTTATTACTATAATTATTGTGTAATATATTTCTCCTCTATTTTATTATATTTATTATTATCAGTTTCTTTATTTTCATTAATATATATATTATTTTTCTATTACTATTACTATTATTATTATTATTTTTAAAATTTTTTTAATAGCTAAGTTTATTTGTAGTTATTATTATGTCCTAGTAATTTGTAATTTGATTTTTTATGATTTTTCAAATGCAGCTGTAAATAACTTATTTAATTTACTCTCGATCTACATGTGATTGTATTTGTTGTTGATCGATGAACCATCAAATTTAAAATTTTTGATCCACCCCTAAATTATATACTGCAATTTTTCTTAGATTATACTTTTCTATCTTTTTTGTTTTCCTCTTTATTTGTTCTGTACCCAACATGAAACTCACTAGACGCATTGAAATTCCCAAGTTGCCGGATTTTGGACCCGACAAATGATCAAACCACTTTCTTTTAACAACCCCACAACTAAAACAATAGAAACATTTTTGGCATAATGATCACCAACAAAACTCATAGTCAAATTACTTTCACCAAGTGTTTGATGTAATTCCCAGCAATCCACAAAACCAAAATCATCAGTACTAGAAAAATAAAACCTTTTGATAGCACAAACATGAGTTTTGCCAGCCGCTATTTATGAGTAAGAATTATATCTAAAAACTTTAGGGACAAGGTTTATGCCAAAATCCAAGGAATCATAACAAAACGCCTGCAAGTTGTTCGTAGTAATGCCGTAGAGAAAGCCTTCATCATCGGAGAGAGACGCCATGGAAGATTGGAAGGAACAAAATCAAAAGAGGGAACCGAAGATGTTTTAATGGTTTTATCTCAATTCCCCTCTCACTCCCAAGTTCAGTCCCCCATTCCCTCTCTTCTATTTAATTTTCGTCGGTGAGAAACAATATAACATATATAGTACAATGGTGTCAATTCTAATCAAAGATAGGTCTTAGCCTAGTGGTTAAATGCATCCCATTCATTCTCCCCGCTCAAGTTTGATTCCCTAACTTGTCATCATTTCATTAGAAGAAATAATTTATATTAACGACCAATAAAAAAATAAAGTTTAATGTCCATTATATAACTTAAAGCGAGATAACCCTCGTAACCTAGTTTGCTTCCTTCGGATCACCGTGATTCAAACTTCATATGATATTTAGGATACCCAACACATATCCCTTTAAACCAACTTGTAGTCAACATACCACCTATCACCTGAATTTATAGTTTTTAAAATCAAACATTTCAAAATGAATGGAAATCCATTGATAGTGTTATGAACTGGATTTTGATTTTCAAATCAGAAAGTAGAGGAATTGAATTCTTGGAAATAAAAACAAAGGGACTAAATTTTAAAAGTCCAAAGAGTACCAAGGATGGGGCAAAATTAAACCTAAAATGAAAGGAAACCTAACTTGATCCTAATTTGGTAGGTGGTGGGAATTCAAGGTCTGAAACATTTATGGTCTTCCCATCCTCTGTAACGTGATCATAAATCGAATCATCGCCGAATTCAATTGGCAATAAGGTGCTGCATAAACTTGGTTCCCAATTTGCCTCTTCAATGGCATTCAAGATCTCTTTGGCCACCAACTTGTTCCCCTCGGAGGAGAGATGGATCCCGTCCCTATAATCACATGAACCCACATTTCTTTTGAAGTTATAATGAAATATATTCGGAAAGAAGCCACACAGATAGTGAGATTTAAACCAAAATAAAATCTCGAGACAACCAACACATGATTTACACAGTGTAAGAGTCGGATTTGGGACTTAGGAATCCAATGCCCCATCCTTTGACAACTCTACCAAGTTTTCATTGCTTAGTGCGTTTTGATCTTTATACTTTGAAAATTAGTAAAATGATCTGAACAAGAAAGTCATTTTTTTTTGAATATTTTGGTGTGATTACATGATACAAACTACACTGCTCGAACCCGATTAAGATGATCATTTTTTGTAATAGTTGAAAAAGTGTAAATTTTTATAAGGTGAATTTAATTAAACGATGTGTTAATTTAAATTATGACGTGACATGTTCATTTGACCCATTGTAGTTTAACCCACTGTAGTTTAAGGACCAAAATGCACTATATGCCATAATAAAGTTATCTATATATGACTTACCTTTAAACACAAAATGAAATCTTCTAATTTAAAGCAATAGAAAGATTTTGATTTGTGTGAAAGCAAACTTACGTGAAGCAAGTAGTCATCCAGCCATCTCTTTGCTGGATTGCAGTCCAAATATCAACACATTTTATACCCAGTTCCTGGCATAGTTTTAAACAAGATTCGGAATAGACCCGGCTGCCTTCATTGGTTCGACCTGAAATACCAAGGACTTCATGTATTTGTTCCTCATTCACCGGTAGAGTACTAAGAAACATCACACGAGTCTTCTCCGATAGGCCCTGAAAATCAAATCACAAGTGACACAGTGCTCATGGTTTATACCGGATGAAGTATCAAAAGTATCGTAGTTTACTTAGGTAACTAGGAAAAATAAAAGAATGATTCATCTTCAACTACACCTTTCAATTTTGACCCGAATCTAAAACCCAACCTGATCAATATAAACTCAATCCCAACCCACTCAACCTAACCTTAAACCCGATCTCAAAATCAGTCCAACCTAAATCTGAAACAACCCGAAATGTAACATGAAGTTACAAGCATCTGAAATGACTTGACTCAAAAAACCAAGCATAAAATGTGAATGACCCGAATCCAAATCGATATGAACCCGATCTAAGAACCAATAATATACCTTGAGATGCATAGCAATCTTCTTCACGTTGTCAACATATTCAGGAAGAGGCACATGGGGGCCAAGGCCAGATGGGTGGGGTTCAATCGAGTCATTGCCACCAAAGTAAACTACCACCAATGAAGGTTGCACCGCACCATCCTTCATTCAGATCATTCAAACAAATAAAATGTATGAATTCAGCCGTAAAAATACATACGAATTCAACCATAAAATAGATATGAATTCAGCCATAAAAAACATAGGACACCTGAGGAAAGACTTTATTTAGAACCTCTAAAGCACGCCTTGAGTTCCACCCTGAGTATCCTCTCAGTATTATGTCTGCCTATGTCCAATTACACATGATTATGGTTACCACAATGGTGTATATTAAGAACCCACTACGCATATTCGAATGCAAATAATGGTGTGAATCTATTTGGGGAAAAGGCAAAAAAAGGTGTGAATCTGTACTCCGTTTCATGAAAGGAGAAAAACCCACAAGAAACCACCAAATCTAGAAAAATGGAATATGGGTATTGATGAAATCACTCTCATTTGTGCTTTAAATATCAAACCCAGAAAAATGATAAATGGAAAGGAGAAAAAGGGTTATGTATTGTACCTTGCGAGCGTATGTATGAGCACGAATGGCACCCCAACCTTCGTTGATAAAGCTTTCCTGAACGATGGAAGATCCAAAGAGAACGAAGATAGGTCTGCCTGGACCAAACATGTTTGAAGGCGCACTCTCGCTGTGCTGTTGGTTTGATTCTGGGACTTCAATGGACGGTGGGGATAGGAATTTGAGGAATATTTTATTTGAATGGTCAGGCAGCCGTCAGTCCTTTGCCATTTAATGATTGTTTGCTCTGGAGAAAACCCCTGAACGGAACTATTTGGTGGTGCATTTTTTACTTTATCTCTTGATATGTCGATAATTGGTGTTGTGGCAAGAGATAATAGATTTTAAGTTTATTTTGCTTATCTGTCATGCTTTAGAAGAGACAAAATCATTAATTTTATATTAAAAAAATTAAAATATATAAATGATGATACTGCATATCTTATTAAATATATTTTTTTTCGTTAATAAGTGAACTAGTTAAAACAAGAGTTTTAATATACTGTTGGTTTTAGTATTACTTCAGCGGTTGAACAAGTATGGCTGTCGGTAGTTGTGTCGAATGTTGTTTCTAAAATTATGATTGCATTTCGTCTTTTGTTCTTCATGATATCTCTTACCGTTAATATATAAAATTATCTGTTTTTCCTAAAAAAAAATTTAATGAGCATTCAATTTTGTTAATTAAATTTCAAAAAAATTATGCTTTATCAAGTTATAACGTTTTGGTTTTTGGTACATTAAAGGTTATTAGTTTGATTACATGACAAGATAGTAAAAGGGGTTAATTTTTAATTTGATCTCTAAACTTTAATAAAATATTAATTTTAATCCTAAACTATAAATAAAACACCAATTTAACATTATCAAATTCTTAATATATTATGGACGAGTGTATAATTATTCTCATTAGTCCACTTTACCTCATTAATTAAGGCATAATTTTACTCTTAGCTAACATTATTTATTATTTAATTTAGTGGGTGGTTGTATACGAACACGAATACCGGTACAGTACCTCTGGGTATCGGTATTCAAGCGCGTACCGATATTGACATCGCGTACCAATACGGATTCCAATCGCGTACTGGTACGGTCGAAGCTCGTATCGATACACTACTCATAGGTTCGCATCATTTCAGCAAAATGCGATGTTACAATACTTTATTCGATCCCTAAAGCTTATGAAGTCATTAGAGTTTTTTTACTAACACATTTAATCAATTAATATTAATTATCGGTTTCCTAATCATTTAATCGAGTAAATTCCAATATTTATCCCTTAAGCACAATTTCCACAAATCACGTCAATTAATTCGAACTAACGTACAAGGCATCACAATTTTATCAATCAATCAAATAATTACATGAGTATCTCAAACGGCCATACACGGCCTCTAAAGTCTCCATGAGTCTCATCATATTCATAATATCACCATGCATCTCGTAGATATCAAGTCATTTAATATTGGTCTCTAAACATGCTTATTCATCATCTACCTATTTAGCAAATACCAACACGCAACACAATCACATTTATGATGCTCATGAAACATTAGGAGTTCGAGGTGTACTAATCTTAAGCTGTAGCAATAAATCCTCATCCAAGCTCCTTCATTCAACTCTTTTAATCCAATAATCGAGTCCACAAAACCCTTGGATAAAACAAGCGCGGCTATATAAGCAAAAATCACACTTCAGACTACTTTAGAAGATAAAATGCGTAAAAAAACTTATTGGGTTTAAATTGGGCAAAACGAATTGCGCCAACAAACTCAAAACGTCGAAAAACGCCCGGGTAAAGTCTCCTAGAAAAACAACGCCAGTCAACAATGAATGCCGGTCAACGACGGTAGCGGCGGTTGGTTACTGGCTAGCGGCTTGGCCTACTGCTTGGACTGGCTCAATAGGCCGGCTCGGCCCAAGGCTTGAGCCCAACAACCGGAGCCCAGTTGTGTTATAACAGACTCAACTCGGCTGGGCGTTGCCCACGCGTAGGCGGCGACAGATTCTGGTGGCCGGACCACGACGACGAAAGCCTAGTCCTACTGTTCTGACATCGGTGAACACTATGGTCGCAAGGGTTGTTCAAAATATCCGACCTGGATGACCCGACCTGTTGACCTGCCGATACGACCAAAAAATTTCGGGTATTTTTTTAAAATTAAAAAATTTCGGGTATTTTTTTAAAATTTCATGTCCCGGGTCGAGTACCTAGCCCTCTATTTCTTGTGTCGAGCCAGGGTCACAAAATCAAAAAAAAAAGAGTACCTGACTACCCGCATATTTTTTTATTATTTTTTTATATTTAATTATTTTTTATTCTTTGACACTCTCAAATACTTTTCCGTTTCTGACAGTGCTCTAAGTGCGTGATTCAACTTCTGCAAGCACGATTCAGTTGCGATAATACAATTTGCAATACTTGAGACGATGAAACACTCAATACTTACTCATAGCGTGTATGCTGGTAAATTCATTTACAATTTCTGAATTACTTTATTTTGGTGGTTTTATTTATCAAATGTATGATTGATATATGTTGGTAAAATTCAATTACATGTTTAGTTCAATGACCTTTGTACATATAACGTAAAATGAGGATATTTCAACAACAATATGATCCATAAATATTCGGAACTTACAAGTATGCTTTTCAAAAAACTTTCTGCTTCTGAGCTACCTAGCTCATATTTCCCAGCAAGAATGTCCATAATGAGATTTTGCTAGCTGTGATATAAGTTGCATAGGATCAATTTTCGACCTCATTATCTCTCAGGCCCGTATTACTATACTTGAAGTGTCACACACAAGATAAAGCGAGATCTAGCAATTCAAGCTTCACGTTGAATTATGTAATCCGGATTTTTAAATTTGTGTATGTTTTTTTTAATTTAATGATTTAAAAATGGAAAAAATATGGGTACCCAATTACTTGATTTTTTGGGTACCCGCAACACCCCGGTACCCGACTAATGGGTACCCGCAACATACGCGGGTAGGGACACGGGTCGGCTGAAGAGCCACCCGAAGATTCGGGTACCCGAATTTGAACACCCTTAGTGGTCGCCTTAGTTTTTCATTTTGAGCACTCGAACTGGCCCAACTCAACAACCAAAATTTTCTTTTCTCTCACCCATCTGACGACGACTCCGATGGCAACGTCGTTAGTATCGGCGAACTCATCTCGATGAGATGAACACAATGGCTGTGGAGGTGTCAACAACGGACGACCGAATTTCCGTAGATCGGAGTTGCAAGATTGATAAAGAATAGATAAAAAAGAGAAAAAGAAAGATGAAAAGGGAGAGAGGTGAGAATAAAAATTTGATTTTCTCCCTCTCTTCCCCACCTTTAATTGAAAATATCCTCTTCCAAAATATAACGGTAAAATCGCACCATAAATCCTCAACCTTCAATCTTCACGCAAAACGGTCACCACTTACTTTAAAATTAGTCTTCCAAAGTATTATCCCTTTAATTTAATACTTGAATCAAATATTCGACCCGAATCCAAGGTCTGCGAGATCGACCCGAAAATTGGATCATTACAACTCTCCCATCCTTAAAGAAAATTTCGTCCTCGAAATTTGTATCCTCAAAACAAGAAAGATGCTAAAACTTATGAACTCTTCAAGGTCCTCAATTATATCCCGTTGCGATGCTCTGATCGCAACACTTATCAAATGTAACCCTTGTCTCCCAATGGTACAAACATAATCTCAACTGATTCTTCTCCTAGAAAGAATTCATCCTCACTCGATGCATTACTGAAGGCGTGTAATAAACCCAATGATACCTTAACAAAACTGTCACAAGAACACGTCAAATGTACACTCACTATGATTCATCATTACGTGAAATCCTATCAAGGGTTAGGGTTCCATCACAAACCTCGAATATCGTGTCAAAAGGTAGCATGTACACACCACAATGTTGTACAACCTAACCCAAAATCAATCCAAGTAGACTATCCATCTGGATTTTGCCTTTGCTTAAAATAACAACAATTCTTACCAAGAAATATATCATTACTCAACGAAATCCCATCGAATAGTGCTCTTACAAACCCATTTACAAGATCCACGGTCATCTATTTAATTTCCACCGGGGAAATATCAAAGCATAACCAACAACTTTGAGGAACTTAATGTTTGACTCCCAACTGATGGCAAGTCAAACACTTGTCATTATTGTAAACACACGACTCCACATTGTCTCCCAAAACACGCGAGTCGCCCTTAAAATTCAGCATGTACTGACCACTTTACTATATAGAAAGAGTCCCATGCCTTGATATATCTTCCTCTAAAGCACTGAAAACAAGATCTCAAAGTCTATCAGAAACCATCGAATCTAAATTCAATCATAACATTGTATCCTCTTAACTACAATCAAATGTTACTTCTCACGGCTTCCAAAGCTAACCAATCCTAAACTTAGAGCTTAACTAATAAAACACATATGTGTCGGTACTGACTGGTCATTACCAACATCAGAAGAATCAAGTACTGGCACCGTACGGAGCTAGCAACGGTACTCCTTCTCGTAACCGTCACTTGCAATCTTCAATCGTCCCACATGGGCATCATGATACTTTAACCCAAACTATACTCCATACCGCCCACCACTTAAGAAGTTCACTTTACTTAGGTGGTGATCGGTCACACGATCAACAATTCTCAATTGCTTGACCCACGTCATTTCCCCAAATCTCAATTTCCTTAGCGATCAAGCACTTAGAATTCCTTAATGTTGGGTTAGACACGATCTTCCCTCTTCTCACACAAAGTACACTATTGTCACTATGAAAAAACATCCTTAAGGAATTCAAATTCTTACTTGACTCTAATCGAGTCAACACCACTATCATAACAAAACAGTCTCGAGTAGCTTGAATCTCTACTAATGTTCATCGGCTCGTTCAAAGATAACTGTGATTCCAACCCAAAGCATTTACAAATTCTTAAGCCTTAAATCTCATTAGCTCATCACGTGGGTAATTAGTTTTTTTCCAACATATAGGGGCATTTTGGTAATTACATTGTCATCGCTCTCATTTCCAAATCCTCATACATTCACAAGTGTCATGCAAACATCAAATTTATATTTGAGAGAAAATATGATGGCCCCTACCCTACCCTCGCTAAAACATCACGTACGTCATTGCAGACATCAAACATCACCACGACACGTCCTAGAGGGAAAAATACCCATTCCAAAATTCATTTCAAAATTACTAGTGGCCAACACTTTAACCATAAACATCTCATTCTTGAACCAATCCCGAAAAAACACAAGGGTACCTCACAATCGGTTAAACGAGTCATTCACCTTAGGAGACAAGTAACGGTCTTTCACTATCACTTAACAAGCTATTAACAGTTTAAGCATCACCTCAACGAACCAACTTCCAACTTTTTACTAGCGAACAAGGTTGATTCTCCCTTGGGTGAAACACTCAGAAAAAGAAACCTCATTCTAGTTGTGCCTTTGCAGCTAAATCTCTAACTCTTTTAACTAGGTCGGTGTTCTCTAAAAAAGGCAATGAGCACTAACATCTAACTCGACCTTACCTCAGCATCTACTCATATTTTTGATAGGGAGGAAGTCCCAACGAATTTTCCAGGAAAGCACAACGAATACTCTGTCATTCCAAAAGCTCTTGAGTGTTGAACTACACATATTAACATATGCCAAGCAATCAAATATGTCCCACAAGCCCGTTGTGCCATTTTTAAAATGATCTCTACGAAGATCAAGAAATGAAGGAATTGGCTTAATATTTTTATTAACAATGTTCGGCTCCCTCGAGATTTTGAAGCCCCGAGCACATCTCTTGGCATCACAGGCTAACGCCACGCTTGATTAACCAAGTTAATTTTCGAGGTGCCACAACTCTTAAGAAGCTGGCTCTATTTGGCCTATTGAACATATAACTTTGATCGCACTCAAACGAACTAGTGGATCCTGAATCCACTATCTACAAGAAAGACCCTTGAGAGGGGTGATGATACTTTCCAAGTATCAACAAGACTTCTTTTAAGCGAACTAAAGGTCCTCTAACCAACGCGCATCCACTGATCAATTTTGAGAGCGTGTTATTCATACCCGTATCACCTACGGTAATCATGCATAACAGTGAAAATTCTCTGTTGCAAACTCTCCTAACGTATCTAAAGGCTTCGGAAGGACTACTACACAAATGAAGGCACCATTCAGGTGGCGAGATAAGGGCACATCCTCGACTTTGACATCGTTAAACTAACTCGTATCTCAATAGTCCGAGGTGACCTCACCCCCGAAATCGCTCCCATGAGCGGTTCAACATATAACTCGGCCCTCTCGGCCACGATTGTAACCATCTTAGTGTCGTAACATCTGGCGCACCATCTAGATTCCAGTCTTAAGAAGTACAACTTAATTTAAGGGCTTGTATTCACTAGACACCTTACTAAAACACCTTTACCTCCCTGAGATTTCCTAGAATCGGCTAAACCTAAACTCTAATACAACTAAATGTAACACTCCAATCCCGATCCGAAGTGCTACATTCGGGTTACCCAAAACCTGACCCATCCAATTTCCATTTAAATCCACAAGTTTACCTTTCCCATATAATTCAAATAATGCATAAACTCATAAAATTAAATAAAACATTATAAATTAGTTTACAAAACTGGATCTTTAAGTTTGAAACATCGTATGTCAAAATAATATTTCAAAATAACGTTACAGACTCGACCACGTAAGGTCCTATGAATACACAACCCATTAAATGCAAGTATCATACTCTGGCGAACACCACTTGCTGGAATCCCAACTGATAGTGCTCCTCGAGCTCCCGATCAATCTACCAACATACACACAGAAACAACAATTCTGAACGTTGGGCTTACAAAGCTCAGTGATACACATCTACTCTACTAATCTTCATGTCAATCATAAACATAAGCATGCAAGCTAGTGCGAGTAATAAGGAAAGATAAAATAACACGTGGCATTACCACTAGTCTTCTAAACACATGTTCTCATCATGCACACATCATACGTGGCATACAAGGCGCAACCATACTCGGGATCTCACCAGATCTTCCGAGCACAAGCACACAAAGACATTAGGTTAGCCACACATGTACTCGAGACCACTTAGAATCGAGTACCTCACATTATTGGTGTATTTGGTTCGGTTTAGTTTTTGAATAAAAATGAATCGAGCCGCACTTTGTGCATTTGGTGTATCAGAATGCTTTCAAAGCAGTACCAAAACTGAGACTATACCGGTACAGAGTTGTCTGTACCGAAACCCGTTCAAGAACACGTATCGAAATGCATGAAACCGTTTCGATATGCTTGTGCCAAAAAAATTGCATTTTAACCATAGAGATCATCGTACCGGTACAGGGCTGCCTGTACTGAAACCTATTCATGAACCCATATCGAAACGCCTAGAGCTGTTTCGATACCCTTGTGCCAAAAACTGCATTTTAGGCACATGGTGCTTAAAAATTCAATTTTGATCGAATCTAAATGCATGTATACGACATATGAGCAACATGTATGGACAAAATAGATACATACTCCCCCTACCAACAAGCATAGATGCATAAAGGAACAAAATTACAAGAGCATGACAATCAATCAAATTCAAGCAAGTTTTTGAACTAAAAGGGCTTTAAAGGTTCAAGATAGGCTAGTAAGACCTAACTCTCTCCTAAGAGTCCAAAAGTGTTCCTTATCCAATGGTTTGGTAAATATATCCACTAATTGGTTCAAGGAGTCTATATATTCTAGAACTACATCATTTTTCAAGACATGATCTCTAATAATATGATGTCATATCTCTATGTGTTTGGTTCTAGAATGTAGGATGTGATTCTTAGTGAGACATATGGCACTAGTGTTGTCACACTTAAGAGGTAGGGTACATACATCAATTCCATAATCTAAAAGTTATTGCTTAATCCAAAGGACTTGAGCAAAACAACTTTCAGCCGATATATATTCCGCTTCGGTGGTAGATAAGGCTACACTATTTTGTTTCTTAGAGAACCAAGATATGAGCATACTACCTAAGAATTGACAAGTGCCGGAGGTACTCTTTCTATCTATCTTACATTCCCCATAATCTTCATCAGAGAGCATGTAGATCAAAGGAGAAATCTCTAGGATACCAAAGGCTTAAACAATGTGTGTCTCTAAGGTATCTAAAAATTCTCTTAACGGCTATAAGGTGTGATTCTCTAGGACCAACTTGAAATCTAGTACACAAGCAAACACTAAACATAATGTCAGGTCTACCTGCGGTAAGATAAAGCAATGATCTAATCATAGAGAAATAAAGCTTTAAATCAACACACTTACCTCATTCATCTTTGTCAAGCTTTGTAGAAGAGCTCATTGGTGTGGCTTGAGGCCTCACATTCTCTAAGCCAAACTTCTTGAGCATATCCTTGATGTACTTAGCTTGATTTATGAAGATGTTATCCTTCAATTGCTTGATTTGGAGTCCCAAGAAAAATGAAAGCTCCCTCATCATGCTCATCGCAAACTCACCTTACATCAACTTAGCAAAATCTTGGCAAAGCAGTTCATTAGTAGAACAAAAAATGATATCATCAACATAGATTTGAACTAATAAAATGTCTTTGCCTATTCTTTTAATAAAGAGTGTAGTATCCACCTTTCCTTTATCAAAATCTTTTTCAATTAAAAAACTTGATAATATTTTATACCAAGCTCTAGGAGCTTGTCTCAAACCATATAAAGCTTTTGAAAGTTTAAAAACATGGTTTGGGTATTTTGGATCTTCAAAACCGGGTGGTTATTCTACATACACTTCTTCATTAATAAAACCATTTAAAAATGCACTTTTGACATCCATTTTGAAAAAGCTTGAATTCATGAAAACATGAAAATGCAAGAAGCACCCTAATAACTTCCATCCTAGCTACGAATGCATAGGTTTCATCAAAATCAATTCCCTCTTCTTGAGTGTAACCTTGAGCAACAAGTCTAGCCTTGTTTCTCTCTATGTTACCACTCTCATCTAGTTTGTTTCTATAAACCCATTTAGTTCCTATGGTAGATTTATTACTAGGCCTATCAACTAATGTCCAAACTTGACTCCTCTCAAATTGGTTTAATTCCTCTTGCATAACCAATATCCAATAGTCATCTTTTAATGCTTCTTTGATATTCTTAGGCTCTATGCATAATATGAATGCAACATTACACGCATTTTTAGGAAAGAGTCTAGTCGTTACCCCTTAGGATGGATCAACCAAGATCTCACCGCCTTTGACATAGTTGAACTCCCTTGAGTAGATCACTTTTTTTCCTCTAGAGTCATGTCCTTCAAGGCTTCTAAAGGTGGATCTTGTGCTTCTTCCTTGGATTGAACCTCATCCACCTTTGATGTTTGCCCTCCATCAACGGCTTCAATGATTCCTACATCATTATCATCACAAGAATCCTTCCTCAGAAGGAGGTTATCATCGAAAATAACATGAATAGACTCTTCTACAACAAAAGTTCTTTTGTTAAATACACGATAGGCTTTAGAGTTTAAAGAATATCCTAAGAGAATAACTTCATCACTTTTAGCATCAAACTTACCTAAATTTTCTTTTCCATTATTCAAAACAAAACACTTGCATCCAAATGGATGAAAATAGCTAATGCTAGGCTTCTTTGATTTTAAAATCTCATAAGGAGTTTTCTTTAAAATTGGCCTAATCATTAATCAGTTAATAATGTAGCAAGCGGTATTAGTGGCTTCTGCTTAAAAATATTTTGGCAAGTTTTCACAAAGCATGATTCTATCCATTTCTTCTAAAGTTCAATTTTTCCTCTCAATAACCCTATTTTGTTGAGGAGTGTGAGGAGCGAAAAAATTATGACTTGTACCATTAGAGTTGCAAAATTCTCAAAACCTAGATTTTGAAATTCGGTACCATGGTCACTTCGAATATGAGAAATAGTTTGACCAAGATCATTTTGAGAAATTTTTGAAAATGTGATGAACATTTCTAAAGCCCCATCATTGGTACTTAAAAATAGAACCCAAGTGTATCTAGAGAAATCATCTACTAACACAAAGTATACGATTTTCCACCCAAGCTAATGCTTCTAATAGGACCAAAGAGATCCATATGGATCAATTGTAATACTGTACTAGTTGAGACATCATTAATGGATTTGAAAGAGACTTGTTTTTGTTTGCCTTTAGCACAAGCATCACAAATTTGATAATGAGAAAGCTTAATTTTAGGCAAACCTCTAACTAGATTTTTGGAAACCAATTTTTCTAAAACACTCATGCTTGCATACCCTAGTTTTCTATGCCATAACCATGAGTCATGTTCATCTTTAGCTACTAAACATGCATTGGATGTATGAATGTCATCTAGATGCACCATGTATATGTTTCCTATGCAATGACCAATAAGCACAATATGATTTGTTTCAATGTTCAAAATTTTGCAACCATTAACATCAAAGAGAACATTAAAACCTTTATCACTTAATTGACTAATGCTCAATAAATTGTGTTTTAGACCGTTGGCATTCAAAACATTATCAATGAGTATGGAATAGTGATTACCAATGGAACCAATTCCTTTAATGTGGCCTTTGGAGTTGTCACTAAAAGTTACTACTTCTCCACTTTTTGGCTTTAGTTCCACAAATCGACTTTTGTCTCCGATCATGTGTCTTGAGCATCCACTATCAAGGTACCATGTGTTTTAACTTGAAACTTTGGCCTTGTAGCAATGCTCCCCCTACAAATATTAGGTCTTGATTTTTGGTACCCAAACCATTTTGGGTCCATGAACGTTAGTTCCCAAAAACTTGGTTCCCTTGGAATTCAAGACGACATAACACTAATATTGTTAGAAGCTACTAGTTCCTTAGGAACCCATACACTTCTAACTCTCCTACTATGTGAGTGCCTTCGAAAGCTTCTTTGTTTGTAGCCATCAAATTTCCTTTTCACATAGTTGGGTTTTGAAGATTGCCCATTTTCAAAACTAGTTGCCCCAACTTTGCTCAAGGAAGCTTTGAGCTCATTCACCACTTTGTGGTGATCATCATGAAGCTTAGAAAGAAGATTGTTTAAATCAATATTTTCTTTTTCAAAATATTTTTGTTCTTCTTGTAAACCCAAAACCTTCTTTTCAAGTTCCAAGTTGGTTTTAGAAAGGGAATCATTTTGAATTTTCAAATCAGAAATAGTTTTCTTTTTTTTTATTCAAAATTGATTCCTTGTATTTCTCAACCAACTCATCATACACCTCTTGCAACTCATCATAAGCTTCTTGAAGCTCATCGAAAGTAAAATCAAAAGATGATGAGTTAGTGGTTACCTTTGGATCCTCTTCAAAAGCCATGAGGCAAAGGTTGGTAACTTTTTGGTCTTCCTCATCGGATGACTCTGAGTCACTCCAAGGAGACACGATTGCCTTGAGCTTATTCTTCTTTACGAAGCTCTTCTTTTTGAGTTAGGGGCACTCGGTTTTTATGTGCCTTGGCTTCTTGCACTCATAGCATATATGAGTTGATCTTTCTCTTCCTCTTCCTCTTTGTTCTTGTTCTTGAAGTCTTCTCTTTGGTTGAACTTTCTTCATCGATTAGACTTCATGAACCGAGTGAATCTTCTGGCTACCTGTTATCTCTCTAAAAGTACTATTTTAATGCCAATTTGACATTACTCTTGCTTGTTTTTAGGTATATTTAGTTGCATTAGGTTGTTAGAATCATACATTTGCATAAGGAGTTCAATTTTTTGTCTATGCCAGTGTGAAGGTTTGTTTTGTGGCTATTTTGCAGGTTTGACATAGGATTAGGTGCATGAAAGCAACACGGTTAGGATTGCCAAGGAGAATGCTAAGTGTTGTTGGCACAGAAGGACCAGATAGTGCTAAGCACTTGTTGGCAGAGAAGTGAACTTGATACCATGCCAAGAGACTGTTAAACCCCAAAAAATATATGATCAAGCTCCTAAAAGATTGCAAGTTGATCAACTTCTGAGAAAATAACGGATAAGGTGATGCCAAGCTATGTTGGCAAAGACATGCCAAGCTTGTGTTCCAAGGCAACATCGACATGATGACATCAGCCCTAGCTTGATAAGCTATCACAACGATTGGATAAGACTTTATCTCTTATCCTTGGAGCATTTGAAATTCAAATGAAGAAGCTATCCTATTCCCTTCCCTTGCACGTCTATATAAACACCAATCGATCAAGCATTTGAGCAAGTCTAGATAGGAGCTCGTGAAGAGTGAGGAGTGATCGGATTAAAGTGTTGGAGTTCTCGACGAGTGACGGTCGGCTGCACCAAGAAAGGGTGGTTTAACCACTTGGCCAAGAGCCTGGATTTGAGGGCTGCATCGAGAGACCCCTCTCGCCCATTATCTTGGTTTTAAGTTGTTTCACTTTTATCTTTATGATGATGTATTTGAAAATGGTTATGGTTTTGTTGGTTAAATCCCTCACCATAAACTAATTTCATAGTTGGTGGGGGATGTTCAGTTTAAATGTTGATTTCATGTTTTAGTTTCTTTAATGACAATTCTGTTTTGGCAAAAGTTTTTCTATTCAACATACTTAAAATTTTCCTAAGTACTTTTCCAAGCGAGAGCTGGCACAGTTAGCCTTCTGCTCCTCAATATCTTAACAAACTTGGGGTGACAACGATTATATTGTTGAATACTAGGGAGAGAAGCTTCGAGAGAAGTCGTTCAAGTAGATGAACTTACTTCGGAAGTGATATCTACCCCCTAGGAGTATAGATTGGTTCTTAATCACCTCGGTTCATTTAAAAATGTTCACTATAGAGATATAGGGGTTTTTACATAATCGATTTAGGGTAATGCCCATCGAGTGAGGTATTGCTAATGTTGAATCTGCTCCGCAAACAATGCCACGAAAATTTGCCAACAAAGGCTGGCATGAGCAACATTAAACTCAAGCATTCCCTGCCAACATTCATCATTCACGAAGAACATCTTCCTTGCCAACATTTTACTTCATTTTTCTTTTCTTTTTATTAGTTCCAAAACAATCTTCAAAACAAACATCTTTTTCTTCTAAGGCAAGTAACAATCAAACAATCGAATTCTAAGTCAATCTCTGTAGGATCGATACTCAGCTTAACTGCTGTATTACTTGCAGACCATGTATACTTGCACGTGTCGCAACCCTCTTTCGAAGCATTTCGACGTTTTAAAACAAAACAACAAAGTCGCCACCAATCTTTTTTTAAAAAGGTGTGATTGGATCACCTAAATTGTGTTATTTTAATAAAAAAACATTTTATTTTCATCAAAACAACATTTCTTGGTCTGTAAAAATGCAAAACCGGGTTCGGGAGTCGGTTACGTGTGGGGAAGGATTAGCATCCCCAAAATGCCCATAAATCTGCACCTTGTCAATTACAAAAGGCTTTTAAAAAAAGTTAGATTTTGCAAATTCTTATAGAGCTTTAAATTATTATCTGTTTATGAATTAAATTCCATTTTTAACGGCTTTACCACCCGAAAATGAACTCCAATCACCGCCAACACTTCTGGCGCTAACCCGTCATTTCCGTTTAGTAAGGTACCACATTAATTAAATTTCACTTTTTACAGGCAAACAAAGAAACGATTAATTTGTTGAGAATTTTATTAATTCTAAACTAATATTTACCAACCTAAAGAATTCTAAATGTTTTAACCTATTTAGGGGTTTAAGTTTAATTAAGTGTGTTTTATTTTTTGTAAAGAGAATCTTTATTCAAAGAAGGCTCTAACTAGGCTTTAGGTCCTAAACTTAAAGGTCACCCTAACTATTCCAAATAAATAAATAAAACAATTTAAACAAAATTAATTAGGTGAGGTTCAAAATTTAAATTAAGTTTAAAAAGGCAAATCCTTCCCAAATTAGGTTATCGCCATATTATTTTTTAAAACAATTTTTATATGTGAAAGAGAATATACATTTTTTTAATTTTTAAAAGGGTTATTCACATATTTTTATTTTTTAAAAAAAGGTTTAATTATTTAGAAGGTACTTTAATTGTTAGATGGATAAAATTCAAAATTAGTTTTTAGAAAAGATGACTATTTTGTTGATTTAAGTTTTATTTGAAACAAATTCAATAAGAAAGGGTTTTGGGTAATTAGCCCAACAAACATGTTTTTAACTTTTTCGAATTCAAATAGATTAAACTTCCACCAAATTAAAGAAATATCGTGTTCTTGGAAATTGAAGAACACCGGTGAACAACCACCGTGCCGCCCGCCTTCCACAGGCGCCAGCCGCCGCATGTCGACGGTGGTGACCTGAAAACAACTTTTTAGAAAATAAATTCTGAAAATTACGCCCAAAAATCAAATTTTTTAATTCGAACCAAAGCTTAATTTTGAACCGTTATTTTCTTAATCTTAATACAACAATTTAAATTTAACAAAAAAAGAAAAGGGAAAATTACCGAAAAAGGGTCGAATCTACTGCTTTTTTGCTCCAAAACTCGAACTGAAAACACTTGGAAATTTCCCATAAAATTTAGACTCCTCTTTATTTATTCTTCTCCAATGAATTTTTTTAGTATTTTTGAGTGTGTTGGTGTTTTAACAATGGGGGTTTGAGGGGTATTTATACTAACTAAAACCCTAAATTACAAGGGAAAACGTGAATTCATCCCTAGAATCAATCCTAAATCCAACACAAAGCTTGATAGTTGGTCAAATTTCAGAGATTGGATCTAATCCAGCTTGAATTTAAGAGATTCGAGATGAATTTCCCCTTAATTTTCAGTCTAGGGTTTGATAGCTTTCTTCCCCGTTTTGCAGGTGGACGACGACAGCGGCGTGCGGGGTTGGTGTCGATCAAACGGTGGGCTCACGGCGAATCATCTGGTACCATCGGCGACAACAGCCGTGGCCTGTGGACGGCGGGGCGAGGCTGCGACTACATCGAATAGGGGAGGGAATTTGAGGGGTTATCCCGTGCGCGTGCAGCGCACGCGCCAACGCGTGGCGGCGCGGATAACCCCCAATTTCCCTCTTTTTTTGCCTTTGATCCAATCGTTGATTGGTTTGCCCTAGATCCGAGGGCTACAATTAAATCTACACAATTAAATAAAATAAATGGGTTAGTTGGGCTCCTTTATGTATTTTTTATTCTTTAAAATTCATAATAAATGGATCATATGTTATTAAAACGGGTTTATCTTTATTAAGGTGGGTTTAAAATGGGTTTTAAATAAAATAGGTTTTATTATATATATATTAAAATTTTTATAAATAATTAAAATAAATAGTTAAATAAATAAATTAATTAAATAAAAAGGTAAAAAATAGGTGAAAATCAAGTGTCAACAGCTGCCCCTTCTTTGCTTATTCTAGTGAAACAAGGATACAACAAAGAACAAGAGGCACTTGATTTTCACCAATCTTCGATCTGTTGCTCAGCTCCGTTCTCCTGATGCCCGAACAGTTGGGTGGGTTCTATTCTCCTGATGTCTGAATAGATAGACATGTTCCATTCTCCAAATGCCTGAACGAATAGGAAGGTTTCGATCTCCAAATACTCGAACGGCTATGCGGGTTCCGATCTCTAAATGCCCAAATGGCTAGGCGGGTTCTGATCTCCAAATGCCCAAACGGCTAAGCGGGTTCTATTCTCCATGTGCTCGAATAGATAAGCGGCCTCCGTTCTTTATACGTCTGAACGAATAAACAGCTTCCAATTTCCTTACGTCTGAAAGGATAGGCAAGTTCTATTCTCCATGTGTTCGAATAGATAAGCAAGTTCATTTGATGAAAAGTTTTTGCATACCGGCAAAAACCTGATATATGATGCAATCATGACGGGCATGCCCCTAAGGATTTCTAAAACATGAATGCATGTCAAGTTTTATAGTCTTTTTAAACTTGTTAACTCAAATCAGTGGCCATCTTTACTGTCTCTGCTTCACTATCTTCCTTTTTCATGTCTCTTTGCTTCATGGAACAATAATCTTCTGCTTCATCATTCTCATTTCTTATGCTTCTTTGTTTCATGGAAAACATTTGATCACTGCATGTTTGCTCATTCAATCCAATGATCTTGCATTCATGGTGGGGACGATAGATTTCTTCAGTTGTCTCTAATTCGCTATCTTTTTGCTTCATGGAAAATATTTGATTCTTGTACGTTAGAATCCTTTATTTTCTCAAATTCAATTATCATTGTAGTTGATACATCAATATTGAGTGAAAGGTCTTTCAAGCAATCCTACATACAATTAAGCCTCTTTATGGATCCATCAAAATCACCACCTTGAGTGATATTGGATTTAAATTCCCTTCATTCTAAATTGGGTATCAAATGCCCATAACCATAACAAACCGAATATTCAAAACTAAGCAATGAACTATGTTATTCTCAGACCATTGACAGTGTAATACGCGAAAATCTCTTGTTCATTTTAATAGTGTTCAACCAAATGATTCTTATCCCAATAAAATATATTTATAAAGGAAAAGAAGGAGATTGAAGGAAAAGGTCAAAAAAAAAACAATTCTTATTAATGTTGTGGCAAACATGAAAGAAAGGTACAAAGGAAAAGGTCAAAAAGATAGGTATCCAGATATCAAAGGCCCGAACCTCCTAGAGACGACCCCGAGTGCTGCTCTTGTCAAGAAGATTTAATCTACTGTAAGGACGTATGAAGGTATGAATTTCTTTTTGAAATGCCGAGTCTATATGGGAATAACTTGACTGCAAAATTTTGAGCCACCCTTTGCGGGTTTTCAATTCAAATCCTTCTTTGGTTTCAAGACACCCTTTGCGGGTTTTCACTTTAGCTTTTTTTTCCTTCATGCATAGTACTTGTTGACTGAATCAGAGTTTACTGGATTCTTGAGCTCATCTTCATCCATTTCAGCCAGAATTAATGCCCCTCCGTCAAAGGCTTTCGACACAACATAGGGCTCTTCCTAGTTAGGTGCCCATTTTCCTCGAGAATCCTTTTGGATTGGTAATATCTTTTTAATACCAAATCCCCTGCTCAAAAATTTCACGGGTGGACCTTCTTGTCATACGCCCGTATTATCCTCTTCTGGTACATTTGACCATGACAGATTGCTTTCAGTCTCTTCTCATCGATGATGTTTAACTGGTCGTATCTTTCTTGGACTCATTCAGCCTCTTCTAACTCAACCTCTTTTAAGACATGGAGGGATGGTATTTCAACTTCAATTGGTAGCACAGCCTCCATCCCATATACTAAAAAAAATGGTGTTACCTAGTAGAGGTTTGTATAGCAGTTCCATAGGCATATAATGCGAAATGCAACTTCTCATGCCAATCAATGTAAGTGTCAGCCATTTTTGCCACTATCTTCTTTATATTCTTATTTGCAGCCTCTACAGATCCATTCATTTTCGGGCGATAGGTCACCAAATTGTGATGCTTGATTTGAAACTGCTCACAAACCCCATCCATCATCTTGTTATTTAAATTTGAGGCATTATCGGTGATGATCCTTTCAGGTAGGCCATAGCAACAAATAATTTCTTTTTTCATGAATTTGCAGACAACAGACCTTGTGACATTTGCATAAGATGCAACTTCTACCTATTTGGTGAAGTAGTCGGTAGCCACTAAGATGAATCTATGCCCGTTCGATGTCTTCGAGTAGATTTGCCCAATTACGTCCAATCCCCACATTGAAAATGGCCATGGAGCTGTCATAACATGGAGTGGAAGAGGTGGTTTATGAATTTTATCTGCATAGGCTTGACACTTATGGCATTTACGAGCATAATTGATGTAGTCTGTCTCCACAGTGGACCAATAATAACCAAAGCGCATGATCTGTCTAGCCATGGTGAAGCCGCTTGGATGAGTTCCACAAAATCCTTCGTGAACTTCCTCTAGTATTGTTTGAGCTTCTTTGGCATCTACACACCTTAACAACATATAATCTTGACTCTTTTTATATAGGATTTCGCCATCGAGGACGTATCCTGCAGCAAACTTTCTGATCGTCTTCTTGTCATTCTCAGTTGCCTGTGGGGGATATTCTTGGGTCTTGATATACCGCAAGATGTCATGATACCATGGAAGGTCGTCTGTTTCTTCCTCTAAGTTGCAACAATAGGCTAGGGAGTCAAAAAATTGCATTTTAATTGGCATAATCTCCTTGCCTTCACTTGCCTTGAACATGGCAGCTAGAGTAGCAAGGGCACAACCATTTGATTATCTTCTCTCGGGAGGTATTTGAAGGTAATCTTGTCAAATTCTTTAATCAGTTGAAGAACCAGTTTATGATACTTCACCAGTTTTTTGTTTTTTGTCTCCCACTCTCCTTGAATCTGATAGATGACTAGTGCTGAATCACCAAAGACTCTTAAGATTTTAATTTTCTTTTCAATGGCTGCTCGTAGACCGAGTATACAAGCCTCGTATTCAGCCATGTTGTTGGTGCAAAAGAATTCCAGTCTTCTTGTGAATGGGTAATGGTTCCCTTCTGGCGAAACCAAGATTGCCCCAATACCTCATCCTTAGGCGTTTGCAACACCGTCAAAATTTATTACCCAGGATTCTTCTGAGTCATCATTTTCCTCAGTCGAAATGCACATCAGGTCTTCATCTGGGAAGTTGAAGTTCAATACCTCATAGTCTTCGCAGGCACGACTTGCCAAGAAATCTGCTATTGCACTCCCTTTTATAGCCTTCTAGCTTACATACTGAATGTCGAATTTCGACAGTAACATTTGCCAATGGGCCATTTTTTCTGACAAAGCGAGCGCTTCCATCATGAACTTCAGAGGATCCATCTTCGATATTAACCATGTGGTATGGTATAGCATGTACTGTCATAGCCTCTTTGCCGCCCATACTAAGGCACAACACAATTTCTTGATTGAGGAATATCTGGTTTCACAATCTGTGAATTTCTTACTCAGGTAGTAGATTGCTCTTTCTTTTTTTCCTGTCCCGTTCTTTTCTTCCCGTCTCGTCATGCTATCCTAATACACATCCCATTGAATCTTCATGGACGGTTAAGTATAGAATCAGGGGTTTCTCTGGAACGGGCGGTACCAGAATAGGGGGATTTGTCAACTACTTCTTGATTTCCTCTAGCGCAGCTTGGCATTCTTAATTCCATGTCCCTAGGTTATTCTTTTGAATTATCCTAAATACAGGACTGCATTTCTCTGTTAACTGAGAGATGAAACGAGCAATGTAATTTAACCTTCCAATGAATCCTCAAACCTCTTTTTGCGTTTGAGGTGGTGGGAGTTCCTGAATGGCTTTGACTTTATCCGAGTCAATCTCAATTCCTCTTTCACTTACGACGAACCCCAGTAATTTTCCCGACTGAACTCCAAAGGTGCATTTGGTCGGGTTGAGTTTTAACTGAAACTTTCTCAACCTTTTGAAGAGTTTTTCCAAATTCTCTGTGTTCTTTTGAGCGGGATTTGGCAATCATATCATCGACGTAAACTTCTATCTCCTTGTGCATCATATCATGGAATAGAGTTATCATGGCTCGCTGATACGTTGCCTCTGCATTCTTGAGGCCAAAATGACTTTGTAGCAAAAGGTTCCCCACCGAGTTATAAATGTGGTCTTATTCATATCCTCTGGGCACATCTTGATTTGTCTATACCATGAGAAGTTGTCCATAAAGGAGAAGAGAGAATGCCCCGCTGTGTTGTCCACTAGGGTGTCGATGTGCGACAGTGGGAAATCATCTTTAGGACTCGTCCTATTAAGATCTCGATAATCGACGCACATGTGCACTTTTCCACCTTTCTTTGGAACTGGGACGATATTTGCTACCCATTCTGAGTATTTTACAACTTCTAGGAATCCGGCGTCATACTCCTTGACTTCATCCCTAATTTTCAAAAGCATTTCTGGCTTCATTCTTCTTAACTTCTGCTGTACGGGCTTGCATTTTGGCCTAATAGGGAGTCTATGCACAACAATGTCCGTATCCAGTCCAAGAATGTCTTCGTACGACCAAGCAAAAATGTCTTTATATTCTTGTAGAAGCTTGACCAAACTCTGTCGAGTTTTAGTAGTGATAGAGGTGCCGATCTTTACCTCGCACTTTTCTTCTTTAGTCCCGAGATTCAAAATTTCCAACTCTTCTTTGTGGGACAGAATCTGATTTCCTTCGTTAACCTGAGCATATCATTGGGAAGATAATATTCTTCCTCATCTTCATAGTTTTCGACCTCTTCTAAACGCATGGCCAGCTTGAAGTCAATTTCTGGGTCAGATTTAGAGTTATGAGTACCATTGATATCTGAATACCTGCAAGGGAAAAGATCAAATATACGAGAAATGAATAAAAAATAAAAATGAAATGAATGAAATGATTTGTTTTGTTTTGATTTTGGTATTTTTAACGTTTTTATTATGTTTTATGGTTTGTTTTCAGTATTCAAGTATTTAGGGAAAGAACGTTTGTCACACGAAATTTATTGAAGAAAATATCATTTTATTGATAAGTAGAACCATAATGGTTAAACATGAGCCCTTAACAAGAGATCTCAAATTGCCCCCGGGCCAAAGGCAAATGAGTTGGTTTCAGGTATTACTCTGTGGATGACCTAAAAGCTATAGGGATGTCTTCCACAGTCTAGTTGTTTAGTTCTGAGCAAGGGCGAATCATGGAGAGGTACTTGTTTCCCTTAACCTCCTTTAATATTGCGTTAATGTTTAGCTCCCCAAAGGCCTTCTCTAAACTGTTCTTTCCTTTCTCCTCATTGTTTGAAGTGTCGGGATTCATAATTCCTCATGATACAAAGGTTTGACTCAGCGGTGGAAAGGTCATTGGTCTTCACTCCACTTTTTCTCCACTTAATCGGGCTTTCCTCTTTTCTTGTTTCTCACTAATTGTAGTTCTCCTTTCCATGGGGCTGGGATTGTAACCTAGCCCAAATCTATCTCATTTATCGGGGATCATCACTAGATATGGCCTCCCTTGAGCTGCTTGCCAAGGCCTTTTTCGGCTTTCGCCCTTTTCCTAGGGTCTGCTTTACTTGCATCTTAGCGTTGTTCGACAATTCTGGCTCTGGGACCTTACTTCCTTCAGACACAAATGTGGCGTTGACAAGTTCGAGGGTCCTGAAGTGGCACTCAACTGCGCTTTCATCCACCTGAATGTATTGAACATCTGCTGATACCGAGGCTATGATCTCTTCTTCAGCTCATACGACCACCAGCTGGCCTCCAACTATGAACTTTAATTTTGGTAGAGAGTGGAAGGGACAGCCCCTACTGTGTGAATCCACGGGCGTCCTAGCAGACAACTGTAAGTAGGCCGTATATCCATTACTATGAAATCTACCTCAAAGGTTGAGGGTCCGATTTGCAGGGGAACTTCAATTTTGCCCAGAACATCTCTCTGGGTTCCATCAAATGCCCTCACCAAGTTCTGGTAGGCAGTCATATGAGAACTATCGACTGGTAACTTCTTTAAGATAACTAGGGGTAGGACGTTTAAGGTTGACCCATTATCAATTAGGACCCTTGGTAGCATGTGTCACTTGCAGCGTGTAGAGATATAGAGAGCTTTGTATGATCCTCTCCCAACAACCGGAATCTCTTCATTACTGAATGTGATGAAGTTGTTAACAACAATATTACTGACTAACCATTCTATCTTGTCAGTCGATATCTTCTTTGGTACGAATGTCTGGTTCAAAATTTTTAGGAGGGCATCTCTATGACCCTCTGAACTCAGCAGCAACGAGAGCATTGAAATTCTAGCTGGGAGCCTGTGAAGTTGCTCCACCACACTATATTCGATGTGCTTCAAAATTTTCAGAAATTCTTGAGCCTCTGACTCCTTTACCGGCTCAAGTTGTGCTTTGGGTTTCTCCATAAAGAAATCATTTTCTCCTTCTGGTTCTTTATCCGCTGCCCTTCTCTGAGTAGTATCTCTGTATTCTGGTTGAGGTGGCAAATAGCATCGTCCACTTCTTGTAAAATTTCCCACCTGATTCACTGGCTCTCCTTTCGTTTCTTCTTTTGGTTTTTCCTTTGAGTATTTCTTTGATGATGTGCTCCCCGGAGTTGTCACCGAACAAGCATAATTCTAGGGTACTTGTTTGCTATCCTTATATGGAAAGGCAACAAATGCCTTTATAATAAGCTGGGGAGTCGTGTTGTTCTGTGGCTCTGCAACCTTTGCTTTGGTTTTGATAACCGAAGGCTTTATTCCTGCATAATTCCTTCCGGAGGAGTTTCGTCTATTGTGCACACACATGGTGCATGGTCTTCTTTTTTCTTTTCGGAGAATTTCAATTCTCCACTGTCCATTTTGGCCTGGACAAGCCGTTTAAAATCCTCGCAATGTTGAATCTTGTGTCTTTTTCCTTGATGATACTCACAGTACAGCTCATCACCGTCCTTCACTTTTGAATTTGGCCTTTCTATCAATTTGGCCTCCACCATCTGGGCCCATACCCAAGCCACGGGTGCTTTAATCTCTGCAACTTGTTTCTTTATTTGACTATCTTCCTCCTCATTCACTGCATTCACCCCATTCTTTTGGTGATTGGGTAGTGGGTTGTCCTTCTCGTCAGACGAGTAGAACGATAGCATTCTTGACTTTCGCAAATCTTCAATCACCCTCTTGAAAGCCGTGCAATTCTCAATAGTATGTCCTTTATTCTCGGCGTGGTACTCGCACTGGACCTTCTCATCATACCATGGTGGGTATGGGGGAGAGAAAGCTGGAACATGTCGTGGCAGCACCATCTGTGCTTGAACTAACTCTGAAAAGAGTCCAACATACGTCATGGGGATGGGCAAAAAATAGGGTTTCTTGCTTCCCTGGTACCTCCATTCATCTTTTTGTGGATTTGAGGCCACCTAGTTGGTTACCTAAGTAGCGGGCTTATTCAAGACTACCCCTTTCGAATAATTGGGGTTGTAGGTGCTCGTCATATTCTCGTCGTTGTCCTTCTTCCTGTAAGGCTTCTTGGAATCACCCCCATCTAGCTTTTTGATTTTGATCGCGGTTAAGATCATTTCGCCGTTTATCAGCATGTTTGTGAAACTTTTGGTCGCATGGTTGATCATTCTATCGTAAAATGAACCCTTGAAGGTTTTGATGAACATTTAGGTAATCTTGCTCTCTAATAGCGGTGGTTGAACCTGTGTAGCGATATCCCGCCACCTTTGGGCGTACTGGCGGAAGCTTTCATTGTGTCTTTGCTCCATCCCCTGTAGGACTAGTCTACTTGGGTTCATGTCAGTGACATGCTTGTAATACTCACCGAACGCCCTTGACAGATCATTCCACGTTCAGATGTTCTCTCGACTCAGCTGGGTATACCAGCGGGATGCATATCCAATCAAACTATCCTGAAAGAAGTGAATCAGGAGTTTCTCATTGTCCAGGTACATCGACATCTTCCTGCAGTACATGGTCAGGTGAGCATTTGGACAAGTGATTTCGTCATATTTGTTGAAGTCAGAGGTCTTGAATTTCGGTGGGACCATTAGGTTAGTCACCAAGCTCAGGTCCTTAGCTTCTGAACCACCATGCATATTTCTTTCTGGAAAGCCCTCATCATTTATTCCAACTTTTTACAGCGCTCTTCCAGCTTCTTGTTTGCGTTGTCCTTGTCAGCAATCTTGTCAAGATCTGGGACTTCAAAGTTCTGAGCTTCACCTTGATTGACTCTGGGTTCTACTAGTGCCCGAACAGATGATTCAGCAAAATGAAAAAGGAACTTGACTTGGGGTGGATTAGCCCATTTCTAGTTTCCAAGAGCTTCCTCAGGAAACTGTGATGCAGCATCTGCGTCTTCTCCTTCTTCTGGGTTTTTGAACCCGAATAACGCCACGATCTGGGTGACTGTCTTCCTACATGACACATCCATTTCCTATTTCAAATCACTTTCTAGCTTCTCCAGCTTTTCCTGGGTGCTTTTGCAGGTAGCTTCCAGTGATGTTAATCGCTCTTCGGCATTCATGTCTTTGGTTCTAGAGCGGGTACAATAGCTATGAGTCGGGTTTGCTATTTTGATTTTCTGTCATATGTTTTAATTAAGTTAATTTCTTATCATGTCATGGAATGTTATGTACTAAACTAATGCAAAGAAAACATAACAAACAAACAACAAAAAGAAAATATGCAAATGTATACAAACGAAGGGCCATTGATTCCGTGAAACTTTGCTCAACAAACAACTCTTTATTGGAATAAGAAAGATTCTTTATTACAAAGTTTTAAACATGTTTACAGTTATTTCTCTGCCCTAACACCTAGTTCTTTCATTTCCTCGATCAACCACATAAGTCTGGGACCAACTTCTCCGACTGGCCTGATGTATTGGCATAGAGCAGTAGCTTTTGTAGCCAACATCGCCACATGTTTAGCCACATCCTGTATTTGAGTCATGACTGTCCTATCAAACTCCAATTCTTGGAATCTTCATGCGTTATCTCGAAGACGAGTGAACCAGTAGTCATTTCCTCCATCAATAGCATCTTCAAGGACTAGGATCTTCATTCTGTACTCTTGAATGATGCCATCCATCTCTTTAACTCGTTCTTTTAGAGAGTTAATTTCATTCAAGCTGGCCTGAAGCTCAGTATAGGTGTCATCGTTTTGAAGCTCATACAGTGAATGGTTTAAGTCAACTACCTTGGCTTGCAACTCAGTCACGAAAGCCTGGTTTTGCTTTAACTTCTTGTTGGTCTCATTGTATGTAGCTTGTGATTCTAACAAACGGGTCCTGTTGTCGTGGGCTTTTCTCTTCCATACAGCCACACTATCTTTTTTTTTGGAGGACCCGTTTGCCATTTTCATTTTCAGCTGGCTGCTTACCCTTCTTTCTTTCTTTCTTTCTTCAACTAGAGCCCGCATGTATTTCTCTATTTCCCGTTTTCCATGTTCTCTTTCCTTGTTCACAGCTTGTTCTATTTCCTGCTTCTACTATTCAAGGCTTTTCCTCAAATCTGCATTTCTAACTGTAGTCTGGAATTTCAAAAAATCAACCCTTTGAATCTCGAACATTCGCTCTAGGTCTTTGTACATCTTCGTCACATGGTCTATCTCTCCCTTGTATTTTTCAACATCCAGACTCACCTCATATAATTCTCACATGCTACTCCTGCAAGGAGTCCATTTTGGCCTTGCTCTTTTTGAGCTCAGCCCTCAAAATATCAGCTTCGGATGGAACCACTTTTAGATGCTCTTCTATGGGCTTGACCTGGTCAGTGGGAGGTAGAACCTTCTCATTCATTCTCGTGCGCCTTCAGACATTGTAATCAGGGGTAATCATACATCTACTCTCATGCTCCACTTTCACTCGATATCATTGTTTCCAGGATTCGTTGATGGCTTGGACCTTTTCTTTGAACTCTCCCTGAAACTCAAACTCTGTAGAGTCAATACCTACACTAAAAGGAACAAACTGCCGCGAACCATATTGCCGTGAAACCAACAGTGAAGCACAACCAATTCCGCCCCAGATTCCAAGTAACATAAGATGGTTAAAGTCTCTACATTTATACAGGATCTTGGTGCGACCTAACCACGAAACTCTCCAGACAATATCCTGATCCCGGACGTCGGTCCATTTCTTCCTCTTCAATGTTGGCCAATTCTTCTCTAGAAACTCGCAAAATGGAGAGAAATTCGGGGAGAGCGTGTTGGGCAGGACTAGAGTTGGACACTTCTAGAAATGGCTAAGGGCCCAAACATGAAGCAACTGAGCACAACCTCTAAAACGCACGCCTTCCAGCTTTCGACATGCATTTAAAGAAATGAAGGTCTCGACAAGCACTGCTGGTACTGGATTAGTCTCTTTTCAACTGCTCGAAAAGATCCAACATAGCTACATCGATGTTACCCAGAACTCTTGGAAAGATGACCAGACCATAGATCGCGATGGCTAACAGATCCACCATTTTTTCTCTATTGGGGTGAGTAGAGATGATGTTTCGGATGCTCCACCACGGAAAGGAAAAGTACCACCTCTTTTCTGAATCAGCCCCTTAACCCATCCATCTCCCATTCCAGCAAAGGTTTTAAGTCTCAAGTGTGCATTCTTGTTCTTGGGCGGCTTAGTACAGACCCAGTCTCTCCTTACCCCATGCAGGTTGAAAAGTGCAGCATACTCTTCGAAGGTGGGCATCATATCTTCACCATTGAATGTGAAGCAATAGTACCAGAGATTCCAGAATTGGATCAGTGCTTTCAAAAACAACTCATCTACTTGCACATTCAGCAAATAAGCTATGTCGCCATATGCATCAAGGAACAATTGCTTGGTTGAGTATTCGAAATGCTCCCAGATATCTCGTAATTCTTGCACACTATTCTGCTTAACATTGACGTGGGCATACTCGGAAGTTTCAGTCACGTGTTCACTCGTCAGACTATCCCCATATGCATGCGTGTTGACTTTAGACCAGTGAAACACATTTGCATTGTCTTTCTCTTTCTGAAGAAGTCTCCCATCCATGATCACAAAGCTGTCTTTTTAACCGAGTAAGTATCTTAAGAAACAACCTCTTCTTTATTATGGAATGATAATGCACAAAATATGCAAAATACAAAACAAGGAAATGATTGGAACACATTTTAAGAACAAGATTAGACATAAAGATCTAAAATAATTCCATTGCATGAATAGTAACTAGGCAGTGCATTTCAACACTTTTGGACATGTCTCCACGAACTATCCCTACGAAATAATTTTGACCAAACTTCTACGCCTAGGTTTTTCGCATGGCTCTAGAGGGGTGGGCTTCTAGATTCTCAAACGGGTTTTGTTCTAAAAAGTTCCTAAATTGTCCTCGCAGTCTCCTACTAAAGGGTAGCAAGACCCTTGATTCTCGCCCATTATAGGCTTCAAACGAAACTGTTCAGCTTAGGGGGACCCACTCTTATGCCCATACGGAGGATCAGTATCTATACGAAGACATAGGGCGTGAGCGCCAGAGGTACTTACTAGGCCCATACAAAGAATCAGTATTCACACGAGAGCAATAGCGTTTCCCCCACTTAAACGAACGGGGTAAAGCTCGGGTCTAGAGCTTGAAACCAAGTCTTAAATGCCTAAAATGGAATTAAATCTATGAACAAACAATAATTTTAAGCTCTATACTAGTTCGCAAATTTTGACTTTTTAAACAAAGTGTAATCGACTTGTGGCCTAACTCTATTTTTTGTAAAAAATAAAAAGTTGTCCCTAGCGGAGTCGCCAAGTTGTCGCAACCCTCTTTTGAAGCGTTTTGACGTTTTAAAACAAAACAACGGAGTTGCCACCAATCTTTTTTATAAAAAGGTATGATTGGATTACCTAAATCGAGTTATTTTAATAAAAACATTTTATTTTCATCAAAACAACATTTTTTGGTCTGCAAAAACACAAAATCGTGTTCGGGAGTCAGTTACGCGTGGGGAAGGATTAGCACCCCCACACGGCCATAAATCGGTACCTTATCGATTACAAAAGGTTTTTTTTAAAAAGTCGAATTTTGCGAATTCTTATAGAGCTTTAAATTATTGTCCGTTTATGAATTAAATTCCATTTTAACGGCCTTACCACCCGAAAATGAACTCCAATCACCGCCAACACTTCTGGCACTAACCCGTCATTTCCGTTTAGTAAGGCACCGCATTAATTAAATTTCACTTTTTTACAGGCAAACAAAGAAACGATTAATTTGTTGAGAATTTTATTAATTCTAAATTAATATTTACAAACCTAAAGAATTCTAAATGTTTTAACCTATTTAGGGGGTTTAAATTTAATTAAGTGTTTTATTTTTTGTAAAGAGAATGTTTATTCAAAGAAGGTCTCTAACTAGGCTTTAGGTCCTAAACTTAAAGGTCACCCTAACTATTCCAAATAAATAAAACAAAACAATTTAAACAAAATTAATTAGGTGAGGTTCAAAATTTAAATTAAGTTTAAAAGGCAAATCCTTCCCAAATTAGGTTATCGCCATATTATTTTTTAAAACAATTTTTATCTGTGAAAGAGAATATACATTTTTAATTTTTAAAAGGGTTATTCACATATTTTTATTTTTTAAAAAAAGTTCTAATTATTTAAAAGACACTTTAATTGTTAGATGGATAAAATTCAAAATTAATTTTTAGAAAAGATGACTATTTTGTTGATTTAAGTTTTATTTGGAACAAATTCAATAAGAAAGGGTTTTAGGTAATTAGCCCAATAAACATGTTTTTAACTTTTTCGAATTCAAATGGGTTAAACTTCCACCAAATTAAAGAAATATTGTGTTCTTGGTGTTATTCAAAATTGAAGAACACCGGTGAACAACCACCGTGCCGGCTGCCCTCCACAGGCCTTTGCCGCTGCTTGTCGGCGGTGGTGACCTGAAAACCACTTTTTAGAAAATAAATTCTGAAAATTACACCTAAAAACCATATTTTTTAATTCAAGCCAAAGCTTAATTTTGAACCGTTAGTTTCTTAATCTTAATACAAAAATTTAAATTAAACATAAAAAAATAAAAAGAAAGGGGAAAATTACTGAGCAAGAGTCGAATCTACTGCTTTTTTGCTCCAAAAACTCGAACCAAAAACACTTGCAAATTTCCCAGAAAATTCAGACTCCTCTTTATTTCTTCTTCTCCAATGAATTTTTTAGTATTCTTGAGTGTGTGTTGGTGTTTTAGCAATGGGGGTTTGGGGGGTATTTATACTAACTAAAACCCTAAATTACAAGGAAATTACAAGGGAAAAACGCGAATTCAGCCCTAGAATCAAGCCTAAATCCAACACAAATCTTGATACTTGGTCGAATTTCAGAGATTGAATCTAATCCAGCTCGAATTTAAGAGATTTGAGATGAATTTCTCCCTAAATTTCAGTCTAGGGTTTGACATCTTTCTTCCCCGTTTTGCAGGTGGACGGCGACGTGCGGGGTTGGTGTCGGTCAGACAGCGGGCTCACGGAAAATCGTCTGGCACCATCGGCAACAGCGACCATGGCCTGTGGACGGCGGGGCAAAGCTGCAGCTGCTAGTTGCATCGAACATGGGAGGGAATTTGGGGGGGTTATCCCGCGCGCGTACAGCGCACGCGCTAGCGCGTGGCGGCTCGGGTAACCCTCAATCTCCCTCTTTTTTACCTTTGACCCAACCGTTGATCGGTTTGCCCTAGATCCGAGGGCTACAATTAAACTTGCACAATTAAATAAAACAAATGGGTTAGTTGGGCTCCTTTATGTATTTTTGGGGCTTTAAAATTCATAATAAATGGATCATATGTTATTAAAATGGGTTTATCTTTATTAAGGTGGGTTTTAAATGAAATGGGTTTTTATTATATATATATATTTTAAAAAATTTGAATAATTAAAATAAATATTTAAATAAATAAATTAATTAAATAACAAAGGTAAAAAATAGGTAAAAATCAAGTGTCAACAGCACGCAAAAGACTCTTGGCATTATTTTATAATACATACATTTTGCCCATTTTGCCATCATTTATAACACGCATCTTCTATAGAGTCTACAAGTTTTTGGCACCGTTGTCGGGGATTGCAAAAAATTTAATTGTTTTCAATTTTACTTGTTATCTTTTAGTTTTTACTCAATTTTTGTTTTTATCGGTGTATGACCAAAAACCACCCCGTGGTAGATGATTGGCCATACGATCCAAAAATTGAGAGAATCTTACGAAGGTTAAAGAAGAGATACCGAGAGATGAATCACAATAATCAAAGGAATGGTGCGGTGAACAATGATGGAGATCCACCCAATAACAACAGACTACCACCCCCTAATGTCCCAATTGCTAATTCGAAAGAGGAGAGGCTAATCCGAGAACATTCAGCACCTGACATTGCAAATCTAATGCCAGGAATTGTTGGCATAGAGGTAAATGAACCAAATTTTGAACTTAAGCCATTAATGATTCAAAATCTTTTGAATATAGGCCAATTTGATGGAGCACTTACTAGAGATCTGAGGCAGCATTTAAAGCAGTTCATGGAGATTTGCCAATTATTTCAACAAATCAGAGTATCTGAAGACACTGTGAAGCTAAGGTTATTTACTTTTTCCTTGCGAGATAGAGCCAAGGCTTAGTTCAATTCCTTACCACCTGGCTCCATCACTTCATGGGGTGACCTATACCAAAAGTTTCTAACACGTTTTTAACCGCCAACACTCACTGCCAAGCTGCGTGGTGAGATCATTACATTTCGGCAAGCTGAGGATGAGACCTTATATGATGCTTAGGAAAAATTTAAGGATCTATTGAGAAGGTGTCCTATGCATTGGACCCAAATACAAACCTTCTACAATGGGTTGAATGCACAAATGAGAACTATTGTTGATGCTTCAGCAGCCGGTTCATTACTTGACAAAAACTACATAGAGGCTGTTGGCTTTCTTGAGAGGATTTCAATTAATGACTTTGAATATCCTGTTGCCAAAATTGGGACCGGAACCAAAGCCAATGGGAAATTGAAGGTTGATGAGCTAACGTCCATCCATGACGAGATTTCCAACCTCACCAGTATGGTGAGAACTTTGCAAAAGAACAAAGAGTCCCAAGAAGTTAAACATTTGAACCATTCTGTACCATATGCGGAGAGAACTACCATGTGGATGAATGCCCTACCAACCTTAAGTCAATAAATTTCATTGGCAATTTTGGTCGTTATTATAATGCTAACCCCAATACTTACAATACAGGTTAGAGACAACGCCCTAACTTAGCTTGGGGAAATCAAGGGGGCAACCAATATAACACCTAGTGCCAGAATGCCCAAAGGCAGAATAACAATCCCATGCCAGTATTCAATCAAAATGCCATGCCACAGAACGCCCAGAACAATTTCCAGCAAGGGCAAAGACTTAATCAATGAGGCACTCTAGCAGAATACATGAAGAGGAATGATGCCACAGTCCAGAGTTTGACAGCATCAATGAGAAACTTGGAAGTTCATATTGGGAAGATTTCAAATGCACTCAATAATCGACCCCAAAGAGCTTTTCCAAATGACACTAAAGATGCTCGGCACAAAGATAATGAGCAATGCAAGGCCATAATCCTTCGAAGTGGTAAGCAATGTGAGGCAGAGATGGCTGTCAAGCAGCCAGTTAACTACCAAAGTGAAAAGCCAGTGCCGCAGACAAGCCCAGAGAAGTAGAGAAAGAGGAAATTAAAATAGATGATGCCAGTGGTAATGCAGTACCAGTGCCACACATGATACCAACAATGACATCACAGATGATGCCAACATTGATGACAAACAGACTGAGGCCAAATAGCATACTAATGCCAAAACAGATGCCAGCACTGCCTTGGCAATGCCGGTAGCGCCAACATATGTTTATCCACTGCCACCATTTCCAACAAGACTTCAAAAGCACAAGCAGGACCAGCAATTTAAGTGCTTATTGGAAGTTCTTAAGCAATTGCAAATTAACATTCCATTGGTAGAAGCCCTTGAGAAAATGCCCAACTATGTAAAATTCATGAAGAACATTCTGTCCAAAAAGAGAAAGTTGGGAGATTTTGAAACTGTCGCTCTCACTGGGGGATGTAGTGCCATGATCCTAAACAGATTGCCACCAAAGCTGAAAAATCCAAAAAGTTTCACTACCCATGTACAATTGGCAACACATTTATGGGCAAGGCATTGTGTGACTTAGGAGCCAACATCAACTTGATGCAATGTTAGTTTTTAGGAAGCTTGGCATAGAAGCAAGACCTACTACCATGACACTCTAGCTGCAGACCGATCCTATGCGCATCCCAAGGGTAAGATTGAGGATGTGTTGGTAAAGGTAGAAAAATTTATCTTTCTAGCTAATTTTATCATTTTGGATTATGAGGCCGATGTCAATGTTTCGATTATTTTAGGCAGGCCATTTCTTGCCATGGGTAGGGCTCTTATTGATGTTCATAAAGGGTAATTAAAAATGCGTATGAATGACCAATATGTTACTTTTAATGTGTTTCAAGCTTTGAAATGTGCAGATGAACCTGATGAATGTCAAGTCAAAGAGCTGATGGAGTCCATTTACACTGTGGACATGGCACAATTATGCCAGGATACAGAAGTTGATACCAGCATTCTTGATGGCATAGCTGAACTGTTTGAGGAACCAGAGGAATCAACCTTGAAGGCTAAAAATGTAAGTTATTTTAAGCCACTACAACTGGCCGGCAAAGAGATAAAAGAACCTAAACCATCAATTGAGGAACCACCAGAGTTGGAGCTTAAGCCACTGTCAAATCACTTGAAGTATGCTTATTTAGGTAAACACTCAACTCTGCCAGCAATCACTGCCATTGATCTCATCAATGATCAGGAGGAAAGATTGCTGGCAATATTAAGAAATTATAAGCAAGCATTGGGTTGGACCTTGGCAGACATCTGAGGCATTAGCCCACCATTTTCATTCACAAAATCATTTTGGAGGAGTACCATGGTAGGACCATTGAAGGTCAAAGAAGGATAAACCCGAGCATGAAAGAGGTAGTGAAAAAAGAGATCATATAATGGCTTGATGTCGGGATCATTTATCCCATTTCTGATAGCTCATGGGTTAGCCCGATGCAATATGTGCCAAAGAAAGGTGGCATGACTGTGGTACAAAATAGTAAAGCTAAATTGATTCCCTACAGGACCATCACCGGATGGAGAGTGTGCATGGATTATAGAAGGCTGAATAAGGCTACAAGGAATGACCACTTCCCATTGCCTTTCTTTGACCAGATGCTAGACATATTGGCAGGTAAAGCTTTCTATTGTTTCTTAGATGGTTATTTAGGTTATAATCAAATTGCCATTGCCCCTGATGATCAAGAGAAGACCACATTCACGTGCCCTTATGGGACGTTTTCTTTTAGAATGATGTCATTCGGACTATGTAATGCGCTGACAACATTTCAACATTGTATGATGTCTATTTTTTCCGATATGATCGAGTACAACATGGAAGTATTCATGGATGATTTCTCTATGTTTGGTAAAACATTTGAGGAATGCATTCATAGTTTGAAGCAAGTCTTAAAGAGATGCATCGAGACAAACCTAATGTTGAATTGGGAGAAATGCCACTTCATGGTGAAGGATGGCATTGTTCTTAGTCACAAGGTAACTAAGAGAGGACTAGAAGTTGATCAAGCCAAAGTGGAGGTAATCAAGCAATTGTCACCTTCGACGAATGTTAAAGGTATAAGGAGTTTTTTAAGTCATGCCGGTTTTTATCGGTGATTTATTAAAGATTTTTCAAAATTGCTAAACCTTTATGCTTGTTGTTGGAACATAATGTCACTTTTGCATTTGATGATTCTTTTTTTTAGAGTATTTCAGAAAATTAAAGAGAAATTGATTAATACCCCTATAGTCATAGCATCGAATTGGCATGAGCCCTTTGAGCTCATGTGCGATGCAGTGACTATGTCATCGGAGCAGTTTGGGACAGCGGCATGGCAAGGTTTTCCATGCCATCTACTACGTCAGTAGAACCTTGAATGAAGCAAAACTTAATTACTCTACAACCGAGAAATAATTTCTTGTTGTTGTATTTGCTCTTGATAAATTTATATCTTATTTAATTGGTAACAAGGTTGTGGTTTATACAGATCATTCGACATTGAAGTATCTCTTGGCAAAGAAGGATGCCAAGCCCAGATTAATCCGATGGATGCTCTTACTTCAAGAATTTGATCTAGAAACCAGAGACATGAAAGGCAGCAAAAACTTAGTAGCTGACCACTTTTCATGATTAGAGCATCACATTAAAGATGGTAAGATTAAAGTTATTAGAGATGAATTTCTTGCCGAATACTTGCTCGCAGTTAATGCTATGCCATGGTACGCTGACATTGTCAACTACCTGGTAAGCAACATTCTTCCACCAGACTTGACATACAATGCCAAGAAAAGATTCTTGCGAGAACTTAGGCAATACTATTGGGATGAGCCAATATTGTTTAAACAATGTGTCGACCAAGTGATCCACCGGTGTGTGCCCGAGGATGAACAACATAGCATATTGCATTTGTGCCATGCTGCACCATATGTATGACAATTTGCGGGAATAAAGACTACTGCCAAGGTGTTGCAATCTGGATTCTTTTGGCCGACTTTATATAAGGATGCCCATGAATATGCCAAGGCATGTGACCGATGCCAGCAAACAGGAAACATCTTCAATTGACACCAACCACCACTTCAAAATATTATGCATGTGGATTTAGTTGATGTATGAGGGATATACTTTATGGGTCTCTTTCCTCCATCATTCGGTAATGTATATATTCTTGTGGCTGTTGACTATGTATCTAGGTGGGTAGAAGCTATTACCCTGCCAACAAATGATGCCAAGGCCGTTGCCAAGTTTTTGCACAAACACATTTTTACCCGATTTGGTGCCCCTAGAGCAATAATTCATGATGATGATGCTCATTTCAAATGCAATCTAATATCTAAAGCTTTGTGCAGAGATGATATACAGCAAAGAATTGTCATACATACCATCCACAAACAAATGGGCAAGCTGAGATTTCAAACAAGGAGATCAAGAACATTCTAAAGAATACTGTAAATCCAACAAAGAAAGACTAGTCCTTGAAACTGGATGAATCCTTGTGGGATTATAAAACTACCTTCAAAACTCCTTTGGGTACTTCACCGTTTAGACTTATTTTTTGTAAACCATGCCATCTGCCAGTTGAACTTGAACATAAAGCATATTGGGCTATCAGAAAACTTGACATGGCATGAAGAGTTGCTGGAGAAAAGAGGTTACTCGACCTCAATGAGTTGGAGGAATTTAGGACACATGCCTATGAGAATGCTAGAATCTACAATGAGAAGGCAAAACGTTGGCATGACAGTAGGACAATGCCAAGGGAATTTGAAATAGGCCAGCATGCTCTATTGTTTAATTCCTGACTTAAACTATTTCCAGGAAAACTCAAGTTAAGATAGACAGGTCCTTATGAAGTTATTAAACCATACGCCCATGGGGTTGTGGACATTAAGAACTTAAGGATGGGAGAAATTTTCAAGGTGAATGGCCAACGTCTAAAACATTACATGGAAGGTAATCAGAACAATGCCAAGGAGATGATCCTCTTGGCAGAGTTAACATGAAACATCATCAGGTCTGAACTCTTTGTAAATATTAGGATAGTAGTTTCGTTTGTTTTAGGATTCAACTTTTGTTTTTCTTTTTTGTTGTTTTTCAGTTTTATTCTCTTGATGTGTTGAAAAGTTTATTTTGAGTGTATGCAGAATTGATGCCATGAACATTGCCACAAACGCTGCCAGGAGCACTACCAACTAGTATGTTTGACAAGGGCGATGCCATACACAATGACAATGCATCTTGGCATGCGTTGATTTACGTGACGAAAAAGAAAGAGAAAACCCTAATTTGATTGTATGAGAAAATAATTTTCTTGAAGCTTTAAACCCTAGCCACCCAAGTTAGGTTAGGATTAAATCCACCATAATTATCCTATCAACTCATTTCTTGAAGCTTCAAATCCTTATCACTCTACCTTATCACTTTAAAATCATTTCCAATAAAAACTCTTGAATTCCTATCATTATTTACCCATTTAATCGGCTATCATCATTAAAACCCCTTAAACACTCTATATTTCTTCTTTACCCTACCTTATTTCTCAAGAAACAGTTTTCTCATTCTCTTTCCTTTCTCAAGCAAGATTCAAACTGTCTTTTCTCCTCCCTTCAATACGATTCAAATCTTTTCTTTATCTCTATGGCATCTTCATTTACCCCCTTCAAACGATTCTTCAATGAAGAAATCCGCAAGAAGTCTGAAAAGAGCTTTGCCTCAAGATCGTTCTTGTACGAGAAGCACTTCGACTTCCAAACCGACACCACCATTGGATTCCCACCGGAGTTCATGGCCATCGACATGCACAAGTGGAGTTCATTCTGCCAACAAAAATAGGAGATCTATTCCACCATTGTGCAAGAATTTCATGCACATCTCATGACAAAAGATTCACCATTCTTGATGATTTGAGGTAAATGCGTACATTTTGATGAAGGGTATGTTAACTCACTATTTTCTTTGAATGACATAGGAGATGAGTACTTTGACTATGCTAAATCTATGACCAACAAAACCATCTCGGAAGAGAGGCTGATTTTGTTGCACTCCATTTTCAAAGGACGCAAGATCAACATTGGCAAAATCATCATCGATGAGACTTATAAGTGTGTTGCGAAAGGTAAAGGTAGCTTGTTTTTTCCTTTGCTTATTTCTAACATTTGCATGTGCCATGAGGTGCCTAGACTTGATGAAGTTAGAGGATAGCTTATAAATGGAACGACAATCACAGCTGCCTTATGGAAAAACCTCATTGCTGTTGAGCTAAAGGAAAAGGGCAAAGGAAAGGCCAAACCTGCCTTGCCAAAACCAAAGCCAAAGGCAGAGCCAGGTAGTGTGCCAGAGACCATGCCAACCAGTTCATTGACAGTGCTGTCGCAAGTTTACCATCGCCAAGAGATTATCCTCCAAAAAATAGAGCCAGCTGAGGACCTTAATGCTAATATGAGGTACTACACAAAGAAAAATGATGCTATTATCAGGGAGGTGCTTGTAAAACTGTCCCCTGAAGTTGTGCCAGCATTCCTAACTTTCCCTGCCGAGCCCTCTGCCAATAAAGATGCCATGCCAGCCAGTCCAACCAGTCCAGCCAATTCAGTTAGTTCAGTTGTACCAGTCAGTCCAGTCACTTCCAAATCCAATGCCACAATTCTTGCGTCCCCAGTGCATGTTGAATCTGCCAGCATCGATTCCTCATATGAATCGGAGGAAATCCCTATTAAAACACCCAAAGCTAAGCCAGTTACACTACCAGTTGAACCTGCCAAGAAAAAGGAGGAAGTTGGAGCCTCAACTGCCACAAAGCCAAGCATAAAGGGAAGGAAACGAATGGCCCCTGATCGTGGAACATTTGTGAAAAGAAAGACCAGAGTCACACGAGAAGTCTCCGATGGGGAGTCCTCTTCTATTTAAACTCCTTTTGCATTTCATCTTATTGCATTCACATGATCATGCATTTTATTTTTCTGTTTTTTGTATCTATGTGTTGTTTCATGCATTGAGGACAATGCACATCTTGGGTTTGGGAGTGTGCATTTTCTCTCATTTATGACATGCATTCCACATTTAAATTTTTGCATTTTTGCTTGCCATGCCATATAGGTCATATAGTTAGTTGCCTGCCGAACCGTTAAAAAAAGAAAAAGAAATTTTTGCCTCAATTTAATTTCGAAGGATGTTAACATTTGTTAGGAAAGTTTAATTTAATCTAGATGTCTGTCCAATAAGGAAATTTTAATCTTTAGTTGTCATGCCATGCCAACAGGATAGTATGCCAGAATTGATTGGCAATTGATCTCTAGTTTAGGAAATTGAATTTACACTTAACACGTGATATGTATCTAGTTCCCTAGCAAACTTAGACTATTTGAAACTATGCTCAGATTGAAAAAAATTGAAAAGTGATGCCAGGGTAAAAAAGAAACTAATAAGGCAGTAATATTTTGCCAAGACAATAAAAAAATAGAACTCTCCCCTACTTAGGGATAATAAGTTACTTGGGCTTCGTGGTTTGCTCCCTCTTAGTTCTCAAGTCCAAAACCATAGCGTATGAGTTGAAGGGAAAGCCTAGTGATGTCTGGATTAAGGTGGAGATTTGTGGTATGCTCTCTCTTATCACTCACACTAAACAGTGTCACGAAGCAAGCTTAAATTAATGCCAATAGAACCCTCAGCAAGAGAAAAAAAAAACGAAAAAAAGATCTGAGTTTAGGTAGTAAAATTGTCTAAGGGAGTTAAAGGATATTGGATATATTGCCTACACATCATGTACTCTTCATGAACTTAGACTAGAGTTATATTGCTGCACTTGAATTACTACTTGCTTGGCATTATTGCACTGGGATATTGAGGATAGAAATAGAGCCAAATTTTGCTTGTCAACATCTGTTGGCATTCCAACCAAAATTTTGTCGAGGTAACTTTTTCACAGTTTTTTTCTTTCTTTTCATTACTTGAGGACAATCAATGAGTTAGGTTTGGGGGTGTGTTACCTCTTAAAAAGTACTATTTGTAATGCCAATTTGATATTACTCTTGCTTGTTTTTAGGTACATTTAGTTGCATTAGTTTGTTAGAATCATGCATTTGCATAAGGAGTTTAATTTTTTGTCCGTGCCAGTGTGAAGGGTTGTTTTGTGGCTATTTTGCAAGTTTGGCACAGGAAAGCAACACAATTAGGATTGCCAAGGAGAATGTCAAATGTTGTTGGCATAGGAGGACTAGATAGTGTCAAGCACTTGTTGACAAAGAAGTGAACTTGATGCCATGCCAAGAGGCTTTTGAACCCCAAAAATAAGATATGATCAAGCTCCTAAAAGATCGCAAATAGATTAACCTCCGAAAAAAATAGAGGAGAAGGTGATGCCAAGCTATGTTGTCAAAGACATGCCAAGCTTGTATGCCAAGGCAACATCAGCATGATGACATCAGCCCTAGCTTGATAAGCTATCACACCGATTGGATAAGACTTTATATCTTATCATTGGAACATTTGAAATTCAAATGAAGAAGCTATCCTATTCCCTCCGCTTGCATGCCTATATAAACACCAACCGATCAAGCATTTGAGCAAGTCGAGATAGGAGATCGTGAAGAGTGAGGAGTGATGGGAGTAAGGTGTTGGAGTGCTCGTTGCGTGACGATCGGCTACACCAAGGAAGGGTGGTTCAACCACTTGGTTGAGAGCCTGGATTTGAGGGTTGCATCGAGAGACCCCTTTCGCCTATTCTTTTGGTTTTAAGTTGTTTTACTTTTATCTTTATGATGATGTATTTAAAAACAGTTATGGTTTTGTTGGTTAAATCCCTCACCATGAACTAATTTCATAGTTAGTGGGGGATGTTCAGTTTAAACGTTGATTCCATGTTTTAGTTTCTTTAATGACAATTCTGTTTTGGTAAAAGTTTTTCTATTCGGCATACTTAAATTTTTCCTAAGTACTTTGCCAAGCGAGAGCTGGCACAATTAACCTTCTGCTCCTCAATATCTTACCAGCCTTGGGGTGGCAACAATTAAGTTGTTAAATACTAGGGTGAGAAGCTTCGAGAGAAGTCGTTCAAGTAGATGAACTTACTTCGGAAGTGATATCTACCCCCTAGAAATATAGATTGGTTCTTAATTAACTCAGTTCATTTAAAAACATTCACTATAGAGATATAGATGTTTTTACATAATCGATTTAGGGCAATGACCATCGAGAGAGGCATTGCAAATGTTGAATCTGCTCGGCAAACAATGCCAAGACAGTTTGCCAACAAAGGCTGGCATGAGCAACATTAAACTCAAGCATTCCCTGCCAACACTCATCATTCACTAAGAACATCTTCCTTCCAATGTTTTACTTCATTTTTCTTTTCTTTTTATTAGTTACAAAACAATATTCAAAACAAACATCTTTTGTTCTAAGGCAAGTAACAATCAAACAATCGAATTCCAAGTCAATCTCTGTGGGATCGATACTCAGCTTAACTGTTGTATTACTTACAGACCATTTATACTTGCACACAAAAGACTCTTGTCACAGTTTTACTAATACATACATTTTGCCTCTTTTGCCAGCATTCATAACACGCATCTTCTATAGAGTCTACACTAGCATAGCCATCTCTTTATCTTCCTCCTCAATCGAATCACTCTCTTCAAAAGAAGCTTTGAGAGCAACTCTGAGTTTCTTCTTCTCTACCTCTTTCTTTTCGACCTTTTTTTCTTCTCTTCTCTTCTTCTCTTCCTTGCTTCATGATCTCATGAGAAAGAAGAGAACCCATGAGAGCATTGAGCTTTAAAGTCTTCAAATCCTTTGCCTCGAAGATGGTGGTTATTTTCCCATCCCATGACTCGGGAAGAGAATAGGGTAGTTTTCAGACAAGTTTGTCCTTGGGGATGACCTCTCCGAAGCCTTTGAGACCATTGACGATAACAGAGAACCAGGTGAACATCTTTGTGACATTCTCATCCGGCTTCATCTTGAAATTCTCATAACTTAAGTTGAGGAGTCCAATCTTGGTCCCTTTTACATCGTTGGTGCCCTCATAGGTGGTCTCGAGCGTGTCCCACACCTCTTTTTCACTTGTACACGAAGACATCTTCGAGTACATATCCGGTCCAAGTGCACAAAAGAACATGTGCAAGGCCTTGTCATTTAGTTGTAGCTTTCTTCTTTCTTCATCCGTCATCTCATGCTTGGCCTTGGAAATTTGCCTATCTCTTTCTTGCTTCATTGGAATGGATAGCCCGTCTTTGATTGCATCCCAAAGAACGCAATCATGGGATTTAATAATAACCTCATCCGATTCTTCCAATATGGATAATTGTCTCCATTGAAGAAAGGCGATTTGGTGATCGATTGAGACACGTACAAATTTTGGCAGGAGGTAGATGCCATGACTTTAATGTCGGTTGATTGAATCTCTTCAAGGATTGTCTCTTGCGGATGTTAATTCTTTAAGGAGATAGGCTTTGATACCAATTGTTGTGTTGATTAATCGATGGCAATTAGCAAGAGGGGGTAAATTGGTAATAAAAAATTTGGAGGGAGGAAATTGAAATGATAAGACAAACGATTTATAGTGTTTCAAGCTTCGAACAAGCTCTACCTCCACTATCTTAGCTCCCACTAAGGATTTTGAACCAATTTCACTAGAAATTCTTCCCATTTTCTCGGATTAGGAGGAAACCTTACAAACCTATTAAGCTTTCTATCCAAAGCTTTATCAATAACACTCTTTTATACAAGAAAGATGGCAAATAGAAAATAGCCTCTCAAAGGTAGATATTTTGCCCAAAATTACAAGATCACTCAACCTAACTTGAAATAAAATGGATACAATGAAATAACACAAGTGGGTACAATGGATTTGTCTCTAAAAAACACAAAGAGGTTGGATTTTTTCTTTGATGTTTTTCACTTGATCATTAGTTGTTGGTGGTGTAGCTTTGGAGGCTTGCTTTTATACCCCTTCATTGATTTCTAACCGTTTGGTTGGTTAGCATCATCAATGTAGCCGTTGGGCTGCATTTTTCCTGCAATAAATGTTCAATCTGCAACCAACCGTATCGGTACATGGGAGGCCGTATCGCTACATGTTCCAAAATAGAAAGAGTCATTGTGCTAAAATAACAAAGGGCATATCGATACGCGGTCAGACGTATCGAAACACTTAAGAAGGGCGTATCGAAACGGACATGGTCGTATCGATACCATTTTGCTCACTTGGGAAACTGTCAAAACCTTTTTCGATACGCATCGAAGGTGTATCGATACGGGTTTAACCATTTTTCAAAAATGTTGATTCCCCATAACTGACAAGGCAACAATAAAATAATAAATGTGGAGATTTGAAAAATCTTAACCCCGTATCGATACGGTTGTACCTGTATCGGTACGCTACTCTTAAACCTTAAGCCTAGATAAAGGTTGTATCGAAATAGATGGAACCGTATCAAAACTGGCTCACTTGTATCGAAACAAATTCTTACAGTGGCCTTATACGTCGAGGGCGTATCGAAATGCCTGGGTGATATTGTTCAATTTTTCTTTGAAAACACTTGGAAACACTTTGAAAGATTTATGGAGTTTAAGTTTTGACTTAGAAATAATTTTTAGATTTAAAATCCTTGTCAATTGTGAGACTTTAAATTACTTAAAAATTTATTTTCTTTTGCAATTAAGTCCTCAAATAATTTGTTATATCAAAATCAAACTTAAGTTTTACAGTTTTCTACTTTGTCCTCCAAATACTTTTTAAGTTCAGTTTTACCTTCACTAAACACACTTTCAGCCCTCTTCCTTTTATATTTGGACTTGGAGTAAGCAAACAAATCAAGCTCATCACTTTCACCCCAGGGAGATTAGATTGAGAACTAACATTTGGTTCATCTTTAGATATACCACTCAACAAACTATAATGATCAAACAATTCATTTAAAGTTTGTTTTACAAGTGCACTCAACTCTTTAGCTTTCTTCTTATCATAAACTTCTTCAATCACAAAAATTACATAATCCATCTTATGTCTAGGATCTAAAATATAGAAATGAATAAGAGTGGATTAAGATTCTTCACATTTCCCCAATTACTTTTCCTTCATATTTGCAACCATAAGTTTTATCGTTGAGTGTTGATCATTTAGCTTCTCATTAATGATCATTCCAATGCCAAACACAATATGAAAATAGTAATTGCAAGTGACATATGAAGAACCAGACAGTTTCAAAGTAGCATCATAAAAGGCTCTTAAAAAGGTAATAAAGCACAAGCATGCTCCCAATCTAATTCAGTAGGCAAACCCTTCATTTTTGCACTTAGAAGCTCATCTCTACACTTAAAATCTTGCTCTCCAAATCATTCAAAAGCTGTTTCAAATTTCAAGGCAACATCTAACATTAGAAATGTTGAATTCCATCTAGTTTCAACATCCAAGCAAACTAAACTCTTAGTCTCAATTTTTTCTTGTTTAACACACAACTTAAACCTTTGTATCCTAGCCGGAGATGGCCTAAAATACCTAACAACCGAACGAATTCTAAAAATTGAATAATCCAAATCTTTTAAACCCCCTTTAACAATCAAATTTAATATGTGTACACAACACCTGATGTGAAGGTAGTCACTCCTTGAAATGCTTTGTTTCCAATTGTTAAGTCTTTTCTTCGTATACTTAATTACAATGTCATTGGAACTAGCATTCTCTACCATGATTGTGAGTACCTTATCTATTTCCCACTCAAGCAAGTGTTTTTTAATGCATTTTCTTATCACATCACCCGAATGACTAGGAATAGGAGTAAAACCCAAGATTTATTTATGCAATTTCCATTCACCATCAATAAAATGAACCGTGAGACACAAATAACTAAGATTTTGTTTAGAAGTCCATATATCAGTAGTGAGACAAACCCTTTGATTGAAATTCTAAAAATACTTAAAAATTTCTTTTTTTCTTCCAAGTAAATTTTCATGCAATCCTTTTGTTACAGTGGATCTAGAGGAAACGTGAAATCTAGGCTGCATTATATTGCAAAAATCAGGAAACCCCTCATGCTCAACAATTCTAAAGGGCAATTCATCCATGATAACCATCCTAACACAATATTTTCTACACAATGTCTGATCAAATTTCCAAATAATCGAACCTGAAGTTTTCTGCCCATCTTCTTCTGATTTGAAACATAAATTATGTTGTTTTTAATCTACCTTATTAAATGGGAGCTTAGGGAAACGTTTCATGTGATTATGCATTACACTAGTTGCACTTATAGTTGGACAGAGGTTTTTCCCACAATAGTTACAACAATGTGGTACATCTCCAACTACACAAGGCAATTTAGTAAAATGGTCTCAAACTAAAGAAGTTGTGGAACCGAATTTACCTTCTGATTTTTTTGGAGTTTGCTGAAGATTTGATGAGATATTTGAAGGAGCTGCAAGTGATAAACCAGATTTGACAGCATCGGTTGAATCATTTATAGGACCATGAGAAGTCGCGATCTCATGTCGAAGCTTAGGAGTAGCTTTAGATGTCATTTTCTGGGGAAAAAGTAATATTTAAATTGTAAATTATATTATAAAAATATAAAAAAAGCATAAAAAAAACTACGACATTTTTTTTACTTTTGCTGTGATATTGATAGAGCAAATTATTGCAAATAAGTGAATCACTAAACTATATACATTCAACATCCTTTTTATTGCTTTCATTAACAAAGAACATAGTATTACATATAAGTCACGAAACGACTGACTTTTTTGTCTAATAATCTAATAGTATCATGGGTAGAGAACATAATTTATTTGCATGGTGTCAACAATTTTCATATTATATCTAATGAACATGAAAAGTAAATAGCTCTTCAATTTGATCCCATGTTTTATTTCATTTTAAAGTTGCAGTATGTAAATACGATAAAAGAAGCCATTGTGATTGATATCTCATTCTTAAAAGCCATTAGAATACTTTTGGCCTAATTTTCAATGGCTTTCTTTATAAGATATAATATGATAATAAAACTCAGTAGCAAACTTGATTTTGGACATTGCACTGTCAAAAGGAAAAAAAAGACCCAACCTCTTCCTTGCAGAAGGTTGGAATTTTTAAGATTAAAAAGATAATAAAATTCAGTAGCAACTTTGTTTATAAGATTGAAGTTTATTAAAATTATAGAAATTTCAATGAGGAAAATATAAAGTTAGAGAGTTGGACACCCTCAATGAAGACATAGAATCAAGAACAACACTCAACTAAGAAACAAACTAAACAACAACCAAAAATACATTACCACAAAATTGTAGCAACAAAAAGACCCAACCCCTTCCTTACAGAGCATCAATAGAGCCTAACAAGTATCATCCCTTTAAATCCAGTACTTGAAAACTAAATTCAACCCTCACCCAAAGTTGACACACCATCTATTAATAAACAGAACGCTTGTGACATCCAAAACTAAACTCAATCAATCCCTCCTTAATGAACAAAAACCAACACCAGATATCACACAATGAAAAACCTTAGAGCAGGATTCTAACCTACGAGTCAAATCCAACACCTCCAAATCATACCAAGTTATTTTTACTTTAATATAGAGTATTTATAATTTTAATGGTAAAATGTCTAACAGAAATATATTCATGATTAGTAACAAAAATATAAAAGATCTGACTAATCACATGAAATATATCAGTTATAATAAAGAAAAAGGTAAAGGATTTTAATACTATTTAGTACTTACGGTAATCAGTTAAAACTTCCAAAGAATGTGAATTGAGAAGACGAGGACGAGGGCCCAACAAAACGCAGATAAAAGAGGATGAAAACGATGGTATCAATAGTTATGGCTGACTGTTGAGTGTTGAAGGCTTGAAGCACAGTTGAAGAACGGTGAAAATGAAAAATAGCAGAAATGATAAAAAGTGAAAAAAGAGAAAAGTTATCTTTTATTTTTAGGGTTTTGACTTTTGTTTTCATTTTTGTTCTTAAAATATATTTGGATCAAATGAATAGGGTTTAAAGTTTAAAATGAGTTTAAATTAGATTTTTTTACTTTTTTATTCGATTTGATTTAGAACAAATGGGTTCCATGTGGAAAACCCGACCCGAACCAAATTATGGAAACTAAGTGTTTAAGTTAAACCAAAAACCGAACAGCAAAATGTCAACCCGAACCGTATAGTTCAGTTCGTGTAGGTTTTTCAGTTTTCTCGGTTTCGTTGCTCAGCCCTAACTCACATGGTATTCGTGACCACACAGACATCGAATACCCTACCATGCCTCCCATTCGGGACCAAAAATACATCATGTAGTGCATGCCACATACCTGGGACCATTAAAACGTCAGGTAGTGAATATCGCCTACTTGGAAACACATAGCCATCGAGTAATGAGTGCCACTCGAGACCACCTAGACATCGAGTACACGTGAAGAAGGGAACAAGTACTGCAATACAAATTCTTGGGTATGCGGATCTCATCAGTCACCAACTCACTCAGTCCAGTTATCTTGTACTCCTAGTATGAAGGATTGACTTTATCCTCATATTCTTCAACAATCTTTTGGTCTTTGTCAAATTATCATTGTAGTTGATACATCAATGTTTAGGGGCAAGCCTCTATGAATCCTGCCGTTCTCCCAATGTCTGTAAAACTGTTCTCATTATTATGTTGTCATCATTATTTGGTATTAGGCCTTCTTGAGTGGTCTTGAATGAAAGCCCCCAGCCTCCAATGTCTGTAAAATTATTCTCATTGTCATGGGCGACGAACTATCTCATGTTGGCATCTCTGTCTTGCAACATGTTGCCTTAAGGTAATGTCCAAACATCTCTCGAGGACTCTCTGATTCTTGTTTTCGCAGGGGTCTTTGCATTGTTTGCATGAAAATCTTTGCAGCAAAACCTATTTCCACCTTAAATATTTTCGTGTGTTGGTGCTTTATGCCCCAAATCTAGGACTTGATTGCGGGATACTTCCAAATTTCGGCATTTTTCAAAAAATTTCAGAGTAAAACTCACAAATCTTTTGCACATTTTAGAATAATGCCCAAACTTATTAGTTCTCATTTCAATGAAAGATGCTTATGGAAAGGGAAATATATCAGAGAAGGAAAAGAAAAGGTTTACGCAACAAAATTTTATTAGTATTGTGGCAAACACAAAAGGAAATTACTAGGAAAGGAATAGACATTCATATATCAGAGACCAAAACTCCTCCTATCGTGACTCCATAAGATGCCTTGACCTCCAACTATGCTGAGCAGACTCTGGAAATAGTGATTACGCGGAAAGATATGAAGCTTTCAGGTACCCAAATCCTGAGAATTAACTTTGTGAAAGATCTCGTTTGCAAATCATCTGAGTTGCCCTTTATGGGTTTTCAACTCAGATCCTCATTTGGTTTCAAAACGCCCTTTTCGGGTTTTCATTTTGAACCCCCTTTTTCTATTCTTTTTCTTTTTTCCTCTTTTTTTAGACATAATACTTCTTGACTGAATCTGAGTTTATCGGGTTTTGAAGTTCATCTTCATCCATTTCAGCCAAAATCAATGCCCCTCTTGAGAAAACTTTTGATATAATGTAAGGTCCCTCCCAATTTGGTGCCCATTTTCCCCCGGAATCACTTTGGATTGGTAACTTCTTTTTTAACACCAAATCACCTTCTTGGAATTCTTTTTGGGCGAACCTTCTTCTCATGGGCCCTTATCATCCTTCTTTGGTACATTTGCCCATGACATAGTGCTTTTAACCTCTTTTCATCAATCAGATTAAGCTGGTCATATCTTGCTTGAACCCATTATGCCCCTTCCAACTTCACTTCCACCAAGACACAGAACGATGGTATTTCAACCTCAATTGGTAGCACAACTTCTACTACATACACTAACGAAAATGGTGTTGCTCTAGTGGAGGTTCACACTATGATTTGATAGGCATATAAGGCAAATGGTAGCTTCTCATGCCAATCCTTAAAGGTGTCAGTCATGTTTGCAACTATCTTCTTAATGTTCTTATTTGCAGCCTCAATTGCCCCGTTCATCTTTGGGCGATATACCACTGAATTATGGTGCTTGACGTTAAACTGCTCATAGACTCTAGTTATCATCCTGTTATTCAAATTGGAGGCATTATCGATAATGATACTTTCAGGTAAACTGTACCGACAAATAATTTCTTTTTTAGGAATTTGCAAACCGTAGACCTGATGACTTTTGCATACGAGGATGCTTCCACCCACTTTGTGAAGTAGTCAATGGCTACCAAGATAAAACGATGCCCATTTGATGCCTTTGGATGAATTTGACCGATGACATCGATGCCTCACATGGAAAAAGGCCAAGGAGATGACATGACATGGAGCGATTGAGGAGGTGTATGAACCTTATCAGCATATATTTGACACGTATGGCATTTACAAGAGTAATTGATACAATCACCATCCATGGTTGACAAATAATACCCAAAGCGCATGATCCTTCTAGCCATGGTGAAGCCACTAGGGCAGGTTCCACAAACTCCCTCGTGAACCTCTTTCAAAATCAGCTGTGCTTCTTTTGCATCACGCATCTTAGAAGTATCTGATCTCGACTTCTCTTATACGAGATTTCCCCATCAAGGACATACCCTGATGCCATTTTCCTAATCATTTTATTTTCATTCTCTGTAGCCTATGGTGGGTATTGCCGAAATTTTACATATTGTAAGATGCCATGGTACCATGGCAAACCATCTATTTCCTCTTCCACATCATAGCAATGAGCTAGGGAATCTGACATCTGTAGTTTGATGTGCATCATCTTTGAACCTTCACTTGCTTTGAACATGGCTGCTAGGGTGGCCAAGGCATCAGCCATTTGGTTGTCTTCATTGGGAAGATATTTGAAAGTGATCTCATCAAATTCCCTAATTAGTTCAAGGACCAACTTGTGGTATTCCACCAACTTCGCATCTTTCATCTCCCATTCACCTCGTATTTGATAGATAACCAATATTGAGTCTCCAAAGACCTTCAAGGCATGAGTTTTCCTCTTAATGGCCTCTCTTAGATCCAATATGCAAGCCTCTGGTGAAACCAAAACTGCCCTAATGCCGCGTCCTAAAGCATTTACTGCACCATCGAAGTTCAAGACCCATGATTCCGTGTGGTCTTCGCCATCTTCCAAAATACACATCAGGTCTTCATCAGGGAAATTAAAATTCAATGCTTCATAATCATTACAGGTACGACTTGCCAAAAAGTCAGCTATGACACTCCCTTTTATTACTTTTTGGCTCACGTACTGGATATCAAATTCTGATAGTAACATCTGCCAACGCGCCAAACTTCCTGATAGAGTTAGGGCTTCCATCATGAACTTCAGTGGATCTAACTTCGAGATTAGCCACACAGTATGATATAACATATACTGCCTGAGCCTTTTAGTCGCCCATACCAAAGCAGAACATAGCTTTTCAATTGAAGAATATCTGGTTTCACAATCAGTGAACTTCTTGCTCAGGTAATATATCGCCTTTTCTTTTCTTCCAGTATCGTCATGTTTCCCTAATACACAGCCCATAGAATTTTCATGCACCGTTAAATAAAGGATTAAGGGCCTCCCCGAAATAGGTGGTACTAATACAGGAGGGTTGGTTAGCTGTTCTTTGATCTTTTCTAAAGTCGCTTGGCATTCTTCATTCCATGTCCCTGGGATATTTTTTTTGAGTATCCTAAATATCGGATCACACTTATCAGTTAACTAGGAGACAAAACGGGCGATGTAGTTTAACCTCCCCAGGAAACCCCGAACCTTCTTCTGTGTTTAAAGTGGTGGGAGTTTTTGTATAGCCTTAATCTTGCCCGGATCAATCTCAATTCCTCTCTTGCTTACCACAAAGCCTAATAATTTTCTTGATGTGACCCCAAATATGCACTTGTTTGGGGTAAGCTTTAGCTGGAACTTCCCGAGCATTTGAAAGAGTTTCTTTAAATTTACCAAATGCTCCTCTTCAGATCAAGATTTAGCGATCATATCATCTACGTATACTTCTATCTCCCGATGCATCATGTCATGGAAAAGAGTGACCATGGATCTTTGGTAAGTTGCCCCTGCATTATTTATCCCAAAAGGCATTACTTTATAACAAAAAGTTCCCCAAAGTGTTATGAAGGTGGTCTTTTCCATATCTTCTAGGCACATTTTAATCTGGTTGTACCCGGAAAACCCATCCATGAAAGAGAAAAGGGAATGCCCAGCTGTGTTATCTACTAATGTGTCTATGTTGGCCACCCGGGAAATTGTCTTTGGGGCTTGCTCTATTGAGATCCCTATAGTTAACGCACATACGTACTTTTCCATCCTTCTTGGGAACTGGGACGATGTTGGCCACCCATTTTGGATACTTAGATACCTCTAAAAATCCCACGTCAAACTACTTCTTCACCTCATCTCTAATTTTCAAGAGCATCTCTACTTTCATCCTCCTAAGCTTTTTCTTCACAGGTTCACATCCCAATTTTATAGAAGTCGATGTACAACGATGTCAGTGTCGAGACCCGGCATGTCTTGATATGACCAGGCGAAGATATCCTTGAATTATTTCAAAAGCTCAATCAGGCTTTGTCGAGTATGGGCTGTAATAGTGGTGCCAATCTTCACATCTCGCTTCTCTTCTTCAGTACCGAGATTCAATATTTCTAACTCCTCTTTATAAGGTAGAATCTGTTTTTCCTCCCCTTCTACCATTCTGAGTAGGTCACTTGGTAAATTATATTCTTCATCATCATCAATATTTCTAACTTCTCCTAACCGTAGTGGCAATTCAAAGTCAACCTCGAAATCAGACTCGGATTCATTTATGCCATTGATATTTGAAGACCTGAAAAGAGAAAGGTAAAAGATATATACAAAAGAAAGAGATGAATGAATGGAATGTTTTTTATGTTTTATTTTAGGGTTTTTTGTTTGATTTTGGTTTTTATTTACGAAAAGAGTTTGCCACACAAGATTTTAAGAAAATGCATCTTTTATTGAGTTCGAATTAGTTGAACATAGGCCCATTACATAAGATCCCCTATTGTCTCCGGGCTTGGAGCAAAGGGGTTGGTTTTGAGAATTACTCTGAACATGTCTTAAAGACTACATGAATCTCTTCAGCAGTCCAGTTGTCAAGCTCAGAGCAAGAGTGAATCATGGATGGGTATTTGTTCCCTTCTTCCTCATCTATCACAATGTTGATGCCCAGCTTCTCAAACACTTCAAACAAATCATTTTTTCTTTTCTCCTCCTCATTAACTGGGGCATTTGGATCCAGAAAGCCTCCAGATCTAAAATTGTGGCTCAGGGGAAGGAATGTCATTGGCTCCCACTCAATCTCTTTCTCTTTCAGTCTTGCCCTTCTTCTCTCTTGGTGCTTCCTGATTTCAGCTCTTCTTTTCCAATAGTTGGGTTTGAAACCTAACCCGAATCGGTCATGTTTGGCGGATATTACCACATGATACAACCTCCCTTGGTTTCTTTTCCCAAATCCTTTCCCAACTTCAGCTCATTTTCCAAGAGTTTGTTTAACTTGCATCTTTGCGCAGCTGGATAATTCTGGTTCAGGCACCTTACTCCCTTTGATGAAAAAGGTTGCATTGACTGGCTCTAATATCCGAAAGTGACACTCGAGCGCACCCTCATCAATCTCAATAAAGGGTGCATCAGTAGTTACTGATGCAATGATTTCCTCCTCTACACCGATAGTTATTAATTGACCATCAATCATAGATTTCAACTTCTGATGTAAGGTAGAAGGGACCGCTCCTGCTATGTGGATCCATGGGCGCCCAAGCAAGCAGCTATAACTGGGCCTAATGTCTATGGCCATAAACTATGTGTAACACCCCTAAATAGGGCTTAGAATGTTACCACTATTTAGAATTCTTAAATAGTTAAATAATCTTGAATTAAGTAAAGTCAATTAAGGGTTGAATTGAATAATTAACAAAGTGAATTGCCAAAATGAAAGAAGGCGAATAGCAATCGGCTAGTGACCAAATCGAAAGAAATAATCAATGTGGCTGCCGAATTGGATAAGAAATAAATACAAATAGCTAGTGGCTAAAACATTAAAATGTACAAATATGAGTGCCAAATTAAAGGACTAAAAATGAGTTAAAAGGAAAACAAAGGAATGCATGATAAATATTAAGTAATTGGTGGCTAATCCACATGTCCATTCCCCCTCCATTACCATCCACTTAACCAAAACCATCTTCTTCTTCATTTCTTCATAACCGAAAATAAAGAGAAAGAGTGAGAAATGGAGGGTTTCTTGTGCGAGAAAGCTAGAAATCTATGGTGTCAAAGTTGAAATTGAGCTAAACTTAACTTGGCGGCAGCATTACTAAGGTAAATACATGTTGTCCAAACTGAGTCATGCTTAAAATTCTGATTTAGATGATGTATAATGCTTAGTTGAGTTGTTAGGTTGTTAGAAATGAAGAGAATGATGAAATTGAACTTGTATACACCATGGGTAACTTGAATTAGAGTGGAATTTATGTGTAAGTGATGGTGTAACAAGAATTAGGTTGCTGGAAATTTGAAATGAAATGTTGTTGTAAGAATTGAATTGTTAGAACATGTAATTGAGCTATGGAACTAATGAATTTAACATGATCATGATTAGGTAATGTAATTAAGGTGTTAAACAAGCTAAATTGTTAGTAACCAATGTTGGAAAAGAAAGATAAAAGTATGAACAAAGTCATATAGCCTAGAAACTGTTTTAGTAAGAACAAATTGTGTAAACACGCAAAATTAAGCAACTTAACCAACTACTCTGTTTTGGCCACCTTGAAGAAATGAATTAACATTGACTAAAGATGTTTAGGATTTTATATGAAATGAATTATAGGGCCAAAACATTGGTTAAAATGAATTTAGGGTTGAAATTTGAGGATTCACCAAAATTTGTATAGATCAAATTCAGGGCTGAAATTTTAGTGACATGATACTTAGTATGTCTACTTTCATTAGGTGAAAGCAGAACTGAATTATGGGTTCTATGCTGGAAACTGTAATTAGAAATAGCTAGACAGTGCAAACTGCCTAGACAGTGTAAATGCCCTGTCTTTGAACAATAAACTGTATCGATTGGCTAAGAATGAGAATGCAAGCCTTATACCATTATTAAATAATCTTTCCAACGGTGTAAACTAATCTAAATTCCAACGTACGGATTAAAAGATATGACCATTTAAAGGGACAGTGTGCAAACTGCCAGGCAGTAGTGTCCTGGGCAGTTTGGGACTGTTTTTGCACCTAGAAGCAAACTGTTTCGAAAACAGTTTTTGGGACATTGTAATCTGTCCAATTATGTAGTAAAATGAGGTAATAACAATATAGAGATGAACAAGTAAGAAATGCTTAAAAGAAAGCAAAAAAACAGTAGCTAATGTTAGGTACAAATGTGGTAACATTATTACTATATATGTGTGACATTATGTGCATGTTTTGATGAATTGTATGTGTTATGCTTGCTAGACCAAGGGCAGCAAGTTGTGGAAGAGGAAGAAAGAGTGAACATCCCAAAGCAAGAGGCAAATGGATTTGGATACAAGACAAGTTATTAGCTAGGAGTATTGTGAGTGTAATATTCCTTAGGGTTAGGACTTAGGTCCTAACCAATCTTGCTATTGTGTTAATTCAATGAAATTTCCATGTAACATGACCTAATATATATTTGGATAATTAACGGAATAATGATATGGATGACAACTTGTTTGATGCCATGTTCTACTTGTTTACTTGATTGTTAAGCAAATGAAATGAAATGCTTAACATGTTGCATTGCTTATGCCAAAGGTAAGAAATGGCATGCTTGCTTGGAGAATAAGGTACGCTCATTGCATACATATGAATGTGTTTGTGGTTGATATGCATGACTTGTTTGGAATGAAATGAACAATGGTATCACCTTGTGTTCATGCCATTCGAATGGCATGGATAAACTTGTCTTGGGAGTTAAGACTCCATAAGCCTAAGGGCTTGGCCTTTGAATGGCATAATCATGTCTTGATTAATGAATTGTATAAAGCTTGAATGAAATTGATAATCAAACAACCTTGGTACCTAGTTTGGATAGATATGAGGGCATGCCTTAGAATCTAGAGCTCATATTGGCACTACGGTGCATATTGGCACTACGATGCATATTGGCACGACGGTGCATTTTGGCACTACGGTGCATATTGTTGAAGATTTCATTATCTAGTGAACTAATTACCAAAGGAGTTATTAAATGAAATAATAACTTGAAATGAACATTATTTGACTTGAAAAAAATGTTGTATGAACAATACTTGTTTTGGAAGATTGCTATATGAACGTTACTTGTCGTGAAAGATGTTATATGATGGATTGTATTCTTGTTACTTCACATGAAAGTTATGCATAATTAATCCTTGTTGTATAAGAATGTCTACTTGGTACTTAGTGTATTTGATTGCTTGTCTTCTAAGCAATAACTCGAATAGCATGATATGTATACATGATGGATGTTGCTATGTTGAATGTGTGATATGTGAAGCTTACCTATGTTTACTCCGTACATTCGAATAGTATATGACTTGTAGTGATGATCTTGATTCCTTGAAATGCTTGTACACTTGGATAAGTAAACTTGGAAATTTGCTAGACTTAGTGCTACCTCACTAAGTACGCAACTTGTACTTACCACTCTACTTTTCATTCTTTCCATAACATATTAAAGACACTTTCAAGAGGATCTATTGAGCTCGAAGCAACATTTTGAAGCAAGCTTGAAAGTATGATTTCATACTCTTTGTATGCTCCTAGTTTGGTGACACTAGAACTTGAAATATTTAGCCTTGATCATGCATTTTGTTGTGTGTTTAAGACTTGTAATTATGTATAACTTGTATGGGCCTATCTTGTAACCAACATGGGTGACTTGAACTATGTAAATAACTATGTTGATATGTATATAAATAAGTATGATGCTGCGCAAATTGTGAAAGTAATTCAATGATTGTTGAAACCTTGTATCATTCAAATACTAGACCAATATTGTATGATCATGCATTTGTTCTTGTGGCCATTGGTAAGAATCGACATTTCTTATTGAATTGGAGCTAAGGTATGTACAAGCATGCATTAACAATGTTACTAGCTAAGGATGCCATGAAATAGTATGTCTTGTTTGAAAAAGAAACAAATGAAATGTGTTAAGTGACCACCTTGTTATTCGAATAGGGTATATGAACATGTAATAAGAATGTAAGTTGGGTCATGGCTAATAGTAACCTATTGGGAAGTATGCCATACTTGTCATTATTATTCGAATGGTGTATGTGTATTGAAATGGAATGGTAAATTGTAATATGATTGTGGTAACTTAGGATATAAGTATGAAATGAAACAAATTAGCACCTAAATTAGCATGCTAAGTATGTTTGTTTTGATTAATGGGGATTACTTGTATTGTTGTGTTTGGGTTACTTGCGTCGCAAGTTATCTATATCGAGGTTACTTGTTTGACAAGTAACCTATCTCTTACTTTGTTCTCGCCTCGGTAACGCTCATAAACCAGATTACAGCAAACCCGGGGATGGGGTGTTACACTCTACATCAAAGGTCGATGGTCCAATCTGTAAGGGCACTTCAATTTTCCCCAACACATATTTTTGAGTTCCATCGAACGCTCATATTGTATTTCGATAAGCTCTCATATGAGAGCCGTCTATAGGCAGCTTCTTTAGCGTCGCTAATGGCATAACATTCAGGGCTGACCCATTATCAATAAGGACACTCGGTAGCATATATCCCTTGCATCTTGTGGTGATGTGTAGATATTTGCACGATCCCCTTCCTTTTCCTGGTATTTCTTTATCATTGAATGAAATAAAGTTGTTGATAGCAATGTTACCGACCAACATGTCCATCTTGTCGGTTGTGATCTCCTTCGATACGAACGTTAGGTTCTGAATCTTCAACAAGGCTTCACGGTGGCCTTCAGAACTCAGCAGCAGAGATAACATAGAGATTCGAGCTGGGAGCTTGTGGAGTTACTCCACCACGCTATATTCACTATGTTTAATAATTTTCAAGAATTCTTGAGCCTCTGATTTCTTCACTGGCTCATGGTATACTGGCGACTTTGCTTTGAAGAAATCTCTATCATCTTCCTTCTCAAGATCTTCAGCAACAACCTTTCTTTGCGCTGCATATCTATCCTCAACTATCAGTTGGGAATAGAGCCTTTCGTGAAATGACTCACTTCATTGACTGGTTTGTCTTTTGCTTTTTCTTTAATAGGTGGTCCTTCTAGGGCCGCTACCGTGCATGCGTAATTCCGTGGGACTTGCTTGTTGTTCTTGTATGGAAATAGGGTCGGTGCCTTAATTATAAGCCGCAGGGTTATTCCCCTTGCTGGTTCGCTTGCTTTTACCTTGGCTTTAATGACCAGAGGCTTCATCCTAGAGTAGTCTCTTTTAGAGGATGACTCTTCTGACGCACAAACATCCAACATACACTCTTTATTTTCTTTCTCAAAGAACTCTAGTTCTTTTTCATTCATCTTGTCTTGGATCAATTGCTTGAACTCTAAGCAAGATTTAATCTCGTGACCTTTCACTCCGCGGTACTCACAATATAACCCATCTTCAATCTTTATCTCCTGAATTCCTCCTTCCAGCATCCAGCTGTCACCAGTTGAGCCCATACCCACTTCATGGGTGCTCTAACCTCAGTTACATATTCCTTTATCACCTTATCTTCCTCCTCAAGGATTGTATTCACTCCCGCCTTCTGATGGTTTGGCAAAGGATTTCTCTTATCTTCTGACGTATCGAATGACAATATTCCTAATTTTCTTAAATCATCCACCACCCTCTTGAACCCGGTGCAATTCTCAATGGTATGCCCCCTAACCCCTGCATGGTACTCACATTGTGCCTTCTCATCATACCATAATGGGTATGGTCGTGAGAATGGAGGGACATGTCTTGGCAACACCATCTGGGATTTAACCAATTCAGTAAACAATTCCGCGTATGTCATCGAAATATGAGTAAAATACGGCTTTGAATTCCCTTGATATCTTCGCTCTTCCTTCGGAGGGTTTGTAACTGTTGAAGCTACAATCGAGACATTGGGCTTGTTAAAGACCACACCCTTTGAATAATTGGGGTTATAAACATTGGTAGCATTAACTTTGCTTTCTCTCTTTTTATAGGGTTTCTTTGTTTCTCCATTATCCAACTTTCCACTTTTCATGGCTGCTAGAATCATCTCTCCATTCATTAATATATTTGCAAAGCTCTTAGTGGCATGATTGAGCATGCAGTCATAAAAAGAGCCTTTTATTGTCTCCACGAACATTGAGGTGATTTCATTCTCTACTAATGGTGGCTGAACTTGAGCAGCTACATCCATCCACCTCTGCGCGTATTGGTGAAAACTCTCATGATGTTTTTGCTCCATCCCTTGCAGGACTAGTCGGGTTGGAACCATGTCTAAGACATGCTTGTATTGCACACTAAAAACTTTGGATAAATCCTTCCATGATCTGATGTTAACCCAGCTTAGCTGCGTGTACCAGCGTGCAGCTGACCCTACTAGACCGTTTTGGAAGAAATGAATGAGCAGCTTCTCATTATCAAGATACATCGATATCTTTCTGCAATACATGGTTAGATGTGCTGACGGACATGTAGTTCCATTGTACTTCTCAAAATCTGGAATTTTGAATTTCAGAGGTACTACCAAGTCTGTATCACCAGGCTCAAGTCTTTGGCATCCACACCACTATGAATTCTTCCTTCTTGGAAGGACTTAATCATTCCATCCAACTTCTCATAGAGATCTTCCCACTTCTTCTCAGTTTTAGCCTTATCGGCAATCTCATCCAGGTCAGGCACCTCATGACTGTGGGCCTCTTCTTTAAACTTCATTTCATTTTTGGTTGAGGATTCAGCGAAATGGGATGAAATCTTGACTTTGGGTGAAGGAGTCTCCTTTTGTATGAAAGCCATCTTCTGGAATCTTGGCAACATATCGTTATTTTCCCCGATTTCTCGTTGAACCCTAGCATGGCTGCGATTGAACTAACTGTCTTCTGGTGAAATAATTCCATTTGTTGCTTCAAGTTCATTTCCAGCTTGTCTAACCTGTCTTGGGTACTTTTATGACTAGTTTCCAAGGCCACCACTCTATCTTCCATCGCTCTGGCTTGGGACCGAGTACCGTACTTGTAAGTTGTTTTTGCTATTTTAAATTTCAAACATGTTTTTTATTTAAGTTAGTGTCTTGCTATGTTATGAATGTATGGAATGCAATGCGAAGCAAAGAAGAAAACAACCGAACAAACTGAAGAATGATTCAAATGCCTGAATGCAAACAAAAGAACATTGATTCAATGAAATATCTACTTTTAGATACAACTTTATTGAATGTCAAAACCATTCTTGAAATGGAATGATGATGCAGGATTGGGCATGCAAAACAACAAAAGAAAAAGATTAGCTAGGAAAACAAAAGGGTTCCAAAATAATTTCCTTGTATAAATAACTCTGGGCAGGCATTCCAACACTCCAGGACATGTCTCCACGGATTATCTTTGCAAAATGATTTTGACCAAATTAAAAAGAACCTAAGTTTTCCATATGGCTCTATTGGGGTAGGCTCTAGATTCTCAAACGGTCTGGTTCTAAAAGGGTACCCATGTTGTCTTTACTGTCCCCTACTAAGAGTAGGAAAGCCCCTGGTTCTTACCCATTATAGGCTTCGAACCAACCAAGTTCAACTTAGGAGGACTCATTTCCTTATGCCTTCTCGAAAGATCAATATCCTTACGAAGACAAGGGGCATATGAACCCCGAAGGTACTTGCTAGGCTCATACGGAGAATCAATATTCTAACATGAGCAAGGCATTTTCCCTTCACTTAAACGAATAGGAAGAAGCTCAGGTTTAGAGCTTTTGAACAATTTTTGGAATGCGTAAAATAGAACTATATTCATTAAGAGAACGAATAAATTGAAAATTTTGTGAACTTGCAAACTCCATTTAAAAAAACATTTTGAAACCAATTTGTGGTCTGACCCTCTTTTGTTTTTATTTAAAAAAACAAAATGCCCCCAACGGAGTTGTCAAGCTGTCGCAACCCTTTTTTAGGAAGGTTTCAACGTTATTTGGAAAAATTAAGAAAACACAGAGTCACCGCCAATCTTTTTTGGAAAAAAAGTGTGACTGGATCACATTTTAAAAACAATGGTTATTTTAATAAAACATTTTATTTATCAAAATAACATTTTTGGTCCACGAAAACAAGAGAAAACAGGTTCGGGGGAAAGGTTAGCACCCCCACAATGCCTAAAAATTGGTACCTAATTGATTTTAAAAAAGTATTTTGAAAATTGGAATTTGCAAGTTCAAGAGTTTCAATTCATTCGTCCGTTAAGTGAATATAAATCTATTTTAACAACCCTATCGCCCAGGAGATGAACTTCAATCACAGCCAACACTCCTGGCGCTAACCTGTCATTCTCGTTTGATAAGACACCGCATTAATTAGTTTTCACTTGTTAAAATAAAACAACAAAAGATTAGGTGTGTTTGAATTTTTTTAAAATTAGAACCGAATTAGTGATTAAACCCTAAAAGAGAAGTCTACATTCATTTTAACTATTAAAGTTATAATGTTTTTAAGTGTGTCTTATTTTATTTATAAAGAAAGTTTTTCATCACACAAGGCTCTAATCTAATTTTCGAAGGCCCTAATCCTACGTTTTTAAATATCCACATATTACAAATATTTAAAAGAGAACAAAAAACAAATAAATTGCTTTAATTAAATAACTAAGAAAAATAAATTTAAAATAAAGAAAAGGATTACCATTTTATTATTTTTTAAAATAATTTTTGGTTAAGGACTAAGTTGAAAGAATAATAAAATTTGAAGGCTGATTTGAAAACAATAAAAAATATGGTGCTTAATTTGAAATAAAAAAAGACTAAATTAAAAGAATTAAAAAAACTAAAGGGTCACGGTATGAAATTCGAAGAAGTAGGGAGCGGGTTATGAACCGGGTATGGATCAGTTTGCGGGTCATTATAAATGGCTCATTTCAAAAACAAAAATCATTTTATACACCCCCCAAAAATGGATCAAATCCGATTCCTTTTAATTCTCTGAAGTGTTCTTCGTGTTCTTCATGAACTAAAGAGCATGATGAACATCCTCCGTATTGGCCGCCTTCCACCGGCGCCGGTCGCTATTGCCAGCGGCAAAATTTCCAGAAAACCACCAATTTTCCAGATTCTAACGACCCCAAATCATGTTTTTTCTCACCAAAACCACATCAAAATTAAATTTACGGTGAAGCTATTCAAATTGAAGGTAAAAAAGCTACCATTTTCTTCATTTAAATTAGAAATAATAACACTAGAAGAAGCGATTGCCATAAATCTGCTTGTTTTATTCCTTGAAACTCTAGATTACAAATGCTTGCATTCTTACACTAGAAATCGAATGTGTATTGCGTATGGATTGTGTCTATTTCGTATGAATCTGGTGTGTATTGTCTTACAAAGAATTATAGAGGGGGTTTATATAGCTACTGAAATACTTAGGTTACAAGAACAAATCCCTAATTTCTTCCCCTGAAATGTGTCATCTTTGATTCAGATTATGCTTGATCATCGCCATGGCTTTAATTTAGGGATTTAGGTCTTCTGCTTTGGTTGACTTTGTCTCTGATTTAACTCCAATTTACAGCTAGGGCTTCAACTTAGGGATTTGTTTCCCTATTTGATTCATTTTTAACCATTGTTTTGTTGTTTTTGTCTCTGGTAATTACAAATGATGATAACACTGTCAGCGAGGAGCAATCAAAACGATGCTTGAGCTCTGTCGGAGAAGTCGAAATGCTTGTCGGAAGCTAGAAAGATGCGCGCGTGGCTGCCACGCGCGAGTGGTGATCCACGTGATGAGCCCTTTGATCCAACGGTCACTTGTTAGCTACGCAAAAACAAAAAGAGTTAGGGCCCTCTTAGGATTCAAATATAACCAGGCCGAACGGGCCTTTGTAATTCAATTGTAATCGGGTCAAGCAGCTCTTTATGTAATGGACTCCCTATTTTTTTGAAAAAGGACTCGATGTATTATTTTTTAATATGGACTATATTCTATGATTTTTTTGTAATGGACTAGACTTTTTATTTGTAACCAGGAAAACAATGGGTTTGAATAAAATAAACTTTATTTGTTAAATGACCTATTTCTATTGGTTTAACCAATAACGCAATGAACTCTAACTTCAAACCAATTAACCGTATATGAAAAAAAAAAGCAAACTATCTAATTATAATGCTATACCAAGCTACTAAACCGTACACAATGCATATATGAGTCATGCTATTAAATCATAGACTATACCTAAACTAAGATATTGATACAACAAAACAAGAATAAAAAACTTGGTGAAAATTCAATGATAACAATTGGCTATCGAACAAGCTTAGGCGTATGAGCGAAAGCTTGTCAGTAAGTGCATATGTGTTTCACTTTTCAAAAAAGGTTTGAAACTTTATGAACGAGGTTTTAGATTAAGCTTTAGGAAGTAAGTCTTCATAATTTCACCATTGAAATATCAATAAGCATGAAGCATGTTTTACATGTTTTGATTTAAAAGAATGAGTTGCCATACTTACTATTTTTATGCATAATTAATTGAAATGTGATGGTTTATCAAGCATGGGGATGCCTATGTGCACCAAAATAAGTTTCCAAAATGAAATGCCATAATTTCTAAGAGCAACGTATTTTGAATATGATATCGGTTTGTTAAATGCATTAGAAAAACAGTACGCAAATGTGTTTATGTAACACCCCTTTCCTGGCCTGGTCGAGAACCAACAAGTTCAAATAGTAATTGGAACAATATTTTAAACCTTACTCAATGATTTAGTGAAATAAAAACCATACTATGTTCGTTCGGTGTCTCAAACAATACTAGGTCTATCCAATGGAACAATGATTCTATATGATCAATAATCTTGAATTTAGGACCAATTTTAAACTTTTAAAAGTTTTAAGGACTAATCTACAAATTCTTCAAATTAGGAGCCCTTTTTCTGAAATTAACTATAACACAATGAAATTCAACTTATAAACAATGGACATACAAATTTTCATGCTAATCGGAATCCATTTACCCCTTCAATTAAGCCAGACAATAACATGTGACCACTTTGTAATCTTATAACCGAATTACCTATACCGGTACCGATACTCAAGAGTTTGTATCAGTACGCCATGCACATTTTATAAATTATCATATTCTAGTGACCAAAACTTATATCGGTACAGCTTAGCTGTACCGGTACGGATGGACCTGTTTTGGTATGTCTTGAGACCGTACCGATGCAATTTTATTCCCCAAATTCCAATGTTGAATTTTCATACTGTCATGCTAAAGTTTGTATTGATACGCCTTGTTGGCCAACATTTACCAGGTCCAAATATACACAACCATACCGATACACCATTACCCGTTTCGGTGTGACAGGGTTTGTAATGACAGATTCAGTCTGTTCTTTATCCATTTTGACCTATCGAACAAAGTTCAATTCCTATAAATTTTTACAGTCAAGTTTATAACATCATAATCTACTAGCAAAATAAATTTCATAACCATATGAATCCATTTACTAGATTTTCACCTTTTTAGGCCAATTATGCATCTTTTTCCACTTTTAGCCACTTTCAAAACATCATTTAGGGCCTTTAACACATATACATGCCATAAGCAACATATACATAACAAAATTGCTAAACAAAACTAGTTTAACTACTTTGCCACCATACTATGAGTTCATATGGGTAGTATACATTACTTTAAGCTTGTAGTGACTTGCCAAAAACCTTCAACTTCCCCGATCTCACAACGATGACTCCTTTAACCTGAAATGCATGAGATGAAATGAATTAGCTATACTTTGCCTAGTGAGGTAGTCATAAACAATATCGTTAACAATGAGATGCATTCCAAATCATGTCTTATCAATAACAATGCAATGATTCATGTTCAATAGTAATTATGACAAATTTTAATATTGTTCCTTGGATCGATTCAAGATAGTGGACACACGAATTCCTTCACCTTGCCAAATCAATGAATGGTCCAGTTCCTCCACCTCACAAATGACCAATATCACAATCATCCATCTGCCTCGCCAAAATAAAGGTTGTAGCCAAGGACCGTAGTCCACCCGTACCAATGAGCTCATGAATTCTATGGCATGCCAATTGTATCCAATGTCCTTTCGAATCCAAGGTTCAATAACAATAGCAATATCGGTGACAATGACAATATCAATGACAATGCTTCAATAGCAATAACAATATCAATACCGATGTTCAATGGAAATGACAATATCATTATTAATGGCTACAACAATGACTTTTATCAATGTACAATAGTCAATATTTCTATATTCCAACGTTTCGATGTTAACAATGACAATATCAATGATGCTATGTTCAATGTTTTGATACTATAACTTACTGATGCTTACCATTATAGTCTCCAATGAGATTCAAAGCAATAAAATTAGACAAAAGGTTACCTATGTGAAATTCAATAGCAATGAAATCAGGAAAAGCTTCTAGCTTAATCCTAAGACTTTAACTACACTCACTGAGATTTTTTGAGACCTTCAAGGCTTTCAGATGGCAATTCCCTTATTTTTTCGATTGATTAGTTTTGGTGGATTTGCCAGTTCCTCCCTTTGTTGCTCTTGAGCTAACAAACATGGAGGAATAAAGATTACAATAACTTTCTACGACAATAACCAATTCCATAGCACAACTTAGCTATTAAAACTATAAGAATTAGTCTAGGAAATTCTATGAACAATCTTCTAGAATTCAAAATTTTGAACATGAGATTAGCTATGATTTAACCATGAAATCGGCAAGCTAATAAAGGATTATTGCTTACCCAATAAAAAGCTATTCAATTGAGAGAAAATCAAGCTTTGAGTCAAGCTTCAATGGTGGTGCTTGCTTGGAGGTTGAAGACAAAGGGAGGTGGTTGGTTCTTTCCTAATCGGGTAAGGGTTTCTATATTTCCTTTACTAGGATTACTATCCTTTTGATGACCAAGAGCTTTCCTTCAAGTGAAGGAATGCTTTCTATGCATCCCACGTATAGCATGATGGGGCTTGAGAGGGGCCAATTATATGGTTGGTCCCTCAAGCCTCCCAACTTTACACTTTTACCTCCAAACTTTTGTTTTTCACAATTTAACCAGTAATTGACTTTTACAATTTCAATAAGGTCCTTAAATAATAAATTAACTCAATTAGAGTCCAATGTCAATATAATTGACCACCTGATCAAAGTCAATGCAATATTTGGACATTTTTGGTGTAGGGTTTTTGATCGCCAAAACCCAATTCCAACTAGACCTATTTTCAGTGTAGGGCCAACTTTCTCGATGACCTCAAAGGGTCTAATGAATCGGGGACTTAATTTCCTTTTTTTGCCAAACCTCAAAACTTTCTTCCACAGTGAAACCTTGAGGAAGGCTTTCTCACGTACCTCGTACTGTATATCCCTTCGCTTTAGATCAACATAGGCCTTTTGTCGGTCAAAGGCAGCTTTCAAACGACCATGGATAATGGTAACCTGTTATTCAGTCTCCTAAAGTAGGTCAAGGCCTAATATCTTGCCTTCACCGAGTTCAGACCAATACAATGGAATTCTACAGCGTCTGCCATGCAATGCTTCATACGGTGCCATCTTAATGGAAGCTTGATAGCTATTGTTGTAGGCAAACTCAATAAGAGGTAGGGATTTCTCCCAAAATCTACCAAAATCAATGATGCATGCACGCAGCGTGTCTTCCAAAATCTATATAGAAGGGTTTAATAATGATACACATTTTTAATGATTCAGTAGAAGGAATTTTCGATGATTACCTGAATTACCCTTTCTGACTGGCTATCAGACTAAGGGTGAAAAGCAGTGCTAAGGTTAACTCTGGTACCCAGAGCTCCTTGCAATGTTCTCCCAAATCTAGAAGCAAATCGGGGATCTTGATCGGAGATGATAGATTTTGGTACTTCATGGAGTCAAATAACTTCCTTAATATACAAGCCAGCCAACTTAGGAAGACTGTAGTCCATTCTAACTGGTAGGAAATATGATGACTGGGTGAAACGGTCTACAATGACCCAAATAGCATCGTGCTTAGTAGGAGTTAGAGGCAGACCACTAACGAAGTCCATAATGGTCTTCTCCTACTTCCATTGCGGTAGATCTATGGGTTGCAATAATCTAGTAGGAACACGATGCTCAACCTTAACACGCTGGCACGTTAGGCATTTAGACACGAAGTTAGTTATGCTTGTTTCATGCTTGGCCACCAATAAAGCTCTCGAAGGTCCTTGTACATCTTTACAGAACCCAGATGAACATGAAAAGAACTTGAATGAGCTTCATTAAGAATATCGGTGCGAAGAGATTCATCATTGGTCATGTAGACCCGATCACGAAAACATAGAATTTCTTCACAACTAATTCTGAAGTCAGGATTATCTTGCAAATTAGAAGTAATATATTGAAACTCGGGGTCTTGATCTTGCAATGCTTTGATTCTTGAAACAATAGTAGACTGAACCTGAAGCTCAGCTACGAGGATGCGATGCTTCCGAAGTCGAAAATGAACGTTAATAGCTCGAGGAGCTTCAATACAATGACTTTGTAATGAGTCGGTGTACTAAAAAATACACATGATTCAAGGGTATTTAACGATACTTACCAGGCAGGGGTTTGTGGCTAAGTGCATCAACAACAACGTTGGCCACCGATTCGGCAAAGAAAAAAATAGACCTCATGTCTATGTATAGTCTGGTCTAATCTAGAATTGAATGACAATAAGGGGTGACATAAATTTTTATATTCAACATGGTACTTTGTTTAAATGGTATAAAGGTGATTACAAGACAGTATCTATTCATACATATTCTTAACCCCTTAATAATGCGCATATACCTTGTAGAAAAAACGATTTAAACATGTGTCTCCTAAGATGGACATCATCCGCTTTTCACGTGAACACTTGTTGTATTCATATTCATCATGGTACTTAAATACTAATCAAAAATAATTTTCACATTATCTCACTCAATGAAATACGTTTTATAAATACTTATAATAATGCTTTAATACTTATAATAAAAAGTTTAATTATGAATTTAAAGTACCTTTGCAATTTTCAAAAAAAAATTCTGCAACATCTTACTACCAAATTCAATTTAGTGGTAATACTTTAAATTAAAAGTTTGTAGACCATACCAAATGTATTTACGAGTAGCTTGCGGAACCCTTTTTCTAACCATTAGTTATCTATGGTTTGAACAAAATTAGCAGTTGAATTCGCTTCTAAATTGTTGGAAAATAAACTTATGTAAAATGAGGCACTAGCATTGACTGAAAATAAAATAAAATAAAATATATAAGCAATGAATTGATCAACCGTGTCATGGTATTAACCATTGCCTTAGAAGCGAATTTGCCCCTATGTGTGTAATCACTACAATGGACGAATGACCTCCTAAAGTTAGCACGACTCTTCTAAATTTCGTACTCCCGAAAGATGGAGTGGAGTTGGGTAGTACTACTCTTCTCTAAACTGAAAACAACACTCAAGAAAAAGTTTATAAAAACTAAATAGCGTTTCAAAGCAAATGTCATTTTCTTATAAGATGTATCAAATGAGAAGAGATACCTACTATTTATAAGTTAAATAGTGAGGGCAAAATTGTCATTCAACTCAACAACTTTAAAATGTTATTTAAAACAAAATTAAACAACAATAAAAATGCTTTAATTTTGAGCATTAACAACAACCCTTGACTTTTCTTAATGGATCTAATGTCTCATACAACTAGACCAATTGTTAGAGTTGTGACTCAAGTTCTAGTTTGGGCTGTTCAGATTCTTGTAGAACTCTACTTCTCTTTTTGGATATGTGTTGAAGAGTAGGAAACCTAATTTGAGTAATATTCATTTCTATACAAGTTTTTCTTTGAAAACAAATCTTTTATCCCTATAAATAGATACAATGAATTAAAAGTTTATTCATTCAGTTGTTTTCTACATAATGAAACTTTCTCTTCTTCTGCCTGTGATTTTTTTCCATTTACGTTTTCCACATAAATTTTTGTGTTTATTTTCTTTTTATTTTTACAATCCTTTATTTTTCATTGTTATCATCTCAATAATTATAAAATCAACTAATCGTAAACAATAAAGGAGTGAAAAATAAATACAATGTATGCATGCGAGTTAAATGAGCCAAACTTAAAGCAAAAAGTGAGTTTAAATTAGTGATTAGTCAAATATGCTAATTTAATTGTTTGGTAAACATAAGATTGTAACAATAGGTTGAGTGAATTCTCTAATATTGCAAAAGATCCTAGGAGCTTTTTGAGTCAAAAGATTAGATATAAGAACTGTACAGACTCTTTTGTCCTTGATAATTACGAAGAAGATTCTTCAATTAACCTTAATCTGAACAATTACACATCTTTGGAGGGGTATTAGTTTAGTTTAGAGTTTCAATTTTAGGGTTTAGGGTTAAATTATTTTTAATTAAAAGAGGGTAAAATTGAAATAATGTATAAATAATAAGGGTTAAATTTATTATTTTTTTGAATTAGGACAAAATTATTTTAATGTGCAAATATAGAGGACTAAATATTTTATTATACAAAATATTTTAATTGTCATGTCACCCTTTTAACAGTTGTTAACAGGTCAGTGACCAGTTTGGAGCAAAACTAAAAGTTTAATGGTAACATTGAAGCAATTGAAAGTTTGGTTACCAAATTGAATAATTTATCAAATTTACTTATCATTTGTGTACTTTATCCAAAAAGAAAAATATCTTAAAAATAATATAAAAATTGTTTTTTTAGATTTTATTCTAAAAAAGATAATAACTCTTCCGGTCCCATAATTTCAAAAGTAATTAAAATAGTTAATGGTACAAAATGGTACACATGATTAGTGGTACATGACGATACATGACGTTTATTGTAGAATTATCCATAAAAAGTATATTATAAAAAATAATGTATGGTTGATTAATTTAAAGTGTTTGATATTGAAAAGTGAAAACATTCATTTTAAATATGATATTGGAAAGTAAAGATTAAATTAAATAATATTTTAAAATTTAAAGTTAAAAGCTATTTTCTTTAATTTTTTAAAAGTTAATTGGAAAAACGCTTTTTATTAAAAAACCTATTTTTTTAAAAAAAATGATTTAAGCCAAGGTATCCACCGCTGATAGCAATGATTAATCCTTCAGTTGCGGGTGCTCTTATTAAGAGCTAAACGTTGGCCATGAATTACTTTCAAAAAAAATATTAGATGCACTGATAGATTTTTTGCAAACATACTTGTTTAAGCTTTAAAATTTAAAATTTAAATCTTTATTTTAAATCTTAAACTTTCAACTCTAACCATAGTCTTAAATTTAAAATCTGAAAATATAAATTCTTAAACTTTAAACCCTAAATTAAAACTCTAAATAATAAAATAAATTTGTTTGTACAAAAAGTTTTCCTTAACAACGGATCGAATAACTTTTCTATTTCTAATACAAACACTTTTGACTTTAAAATTTAGTTGAAAAAACAATAAAAAAACTGAGCTTAATATCTATGGTCTCGGTGCAGAGTGGTTAATTACGTCACAATATTATTTTATGCTTAATTGGCTAACACTATATCAAAGTTAAGCAAGGAGCCAACTACGATTTATTTATTGATTTGATTATAATAAAGTGGAATTACTAGCGGGTGGGTCCAAGCGGTAAGTAATTTAATATCGTTTAGTTCGATTTCAAGGTTGTCTATGTGTAAAAATTTTCTGATGTGAAATTTACTCACAAAACCACATGTGTGGCGCAAGTTAGTCTAAATTAGTCAGAACATAACTCTAAGAAACTAAGAAGACTACAAAAAATAGTGGCATTAGAAGTTAACCAAAGAGTCAGCTTCGTTTTATTTATTGTTTTGATTACAATAAAGAAGCAGTAGTTAGGAGTGATCGCGACTTTGAATTTTAATATTATAAATAGAGTAAATTAGATCGGAGAAATATATTTATTATAAATTTTTATAATAGTCAATTCAAATTAATCAGTTAATAAATTAAATATATGTGATTATAACTACGTAGCCTAAAATAAATAAATTATAAAGTGAGATGACATGCAGTGCTATAAGTTAGTGTTACTGATGACTCTTTGTCTCACCGTTAACCCAAATACTTCGTGCTTCATGTTTTGTTTGTAAAAGCTATCGGAAGTTAGCCTTAGCTATGCTTTTCATCTATGCTTGGAAGAGTGAAATGTTAGATTAGAAATGAGTATGAGGTCTTAACTGGAAGGTATAGATCTTAATTCACCTTATTCCTAAATTCATACAACTGAAAAGGAGTGGACTTGATTAATATGGGTGTGTTTAAGTAAATACATGAATGGATTGCCTTAGCATTCTCTCATTAGATTCTGAGCTAGGATTAGCAAGAACGCATTTAGTAAATTTTGTTGGGCAAGTGACATGCATTTGGTAGTTTAGCCATTTGATTAATATTAGCATCCTTAACTCTTAGCAATCTATGTCTTTGCATTTTTATTGACTAAAATTTTTGTTGTTTGTCTCTGATTTTGCCAAAGCATTTTCTTATTTGCTTATTTTACTTTAGTTACATTTCTCATTTGCTTCTCGCCCAATTCACCTCATCATTTAATTCATGTTTGTGCAATTGCTTACTACTAAATTACATTTAATCTCTGTGGAGACGTTATTCAATACTTATCATTTTATTACTTGCGACGTGTATACTTGTACCATTTACACATCATATCGACACGCAACAAGTTTTTGACGTCGTTGTCGGTGATCGGACCCAGGTCACCCGTCACCCGCATGACGGACAAATATACTCACCACTATATATTTAGCAGAACTAACAAACCTCTAAATTTGAATTATTATTTATCCTCAAGTAATGTGATGTAGAGAAACTACAAGAATCATTCTGTAATGGCAAACTTGAAACCACAACCTCTTTGACCATTTTTAGACCTTACAATTAAAGGTATAAGCTATCCACATGATTCAGACTTATAACTTTTGAAAAGAACCTCTAATTATAGCATTCATGCATGTGCTTGTGCACAAAGAACTGTATCCAATTAGTGCTTAACAGAATCAGAAAACTCTAGGCTAGTTCTCAAGCTTTCTGCCCTGACAATTGTTTTAGGCACAATTTTCTCCCCTTTCTTTTCTTTATTATTATTATTTTTTAAAGGCTGGTTTTTTGGGCTTCAGCTCATCACACCTATTACCCTATACCTGAAAATGAAGTGCAGCAAATGTAATACCCTTAAAATTGGGTTAGAAGTTTTACAAGGCAAACACATGCTTGGAGAAGTTACCTTTAGACTATTTAAGACTCAAATTGAGTCAATTGAATAAGTAAGTCAATGGAATTGAAAATGAAGGAACTAATTAAGCTAAAGATCAATTAGCAAATGAGTAAAGTAATTATATTTCAAGGATTATGAAGGAGCACATATGAGCATTAAGAGGTTAATTTAGTATTTTGATTAAGACATTAAGGATTAAAATAAGGAAAAATACATGAGCTAGTGACTAAATTGTAAAGTGGGGTGACTAGCTTGTAGGACTAAAATGAAATAAAGAATAAACTTTCTTCTTGCATGTGTAATTCCACCACTTTGGATGAGTGGAATCCAAGTGGCCATGCGAGAACTAGCCGGCCATGTGGTGAGGGAGGAAGAGAGCCATTTGCTCATTCCACCATCTTTCTCTTGGGATTTGCTTTCCATTGGCTGAAATTATCAATGAAGAAGAGCAAGAGAAGTTTAATTTGGAGCTGAATTTGAAGTTTTGGAGCTGAAAATTCAGGGCAGATTAAAGTACAAGGTGAGTTAATTATAAATGCAATGATGTTTTAATGATTTTCTTAATGGACTAATATTGTTTAAGTATGAAATCTTGTTGTTGATTATGAGAAATAATGTTAAATGATGCTGGAAATTTAAGTTTAGGAAGGTATTCGTATGGCTCCTAAAATTATTTGAAGTCACATGTTGTTTTGAAATACTTAGAATCATTGAAACAAATGTCAAATGCAATCTGCCCAAAAAAGTTCTGTTCTGGCAGTAAGTTTAGAAATTTATAGAAACTTGAATATGTTGAGTTTGAGGATGAATTCTATATGTGTAGAAACATGTGTGAGTCTAGTTTAATCTCTAAAAAACGGTGATTGATTTTGAGTTTAGAATCAAAAGTTATGAATTTTTAAGTGAAAGTAGTGCAAAAAAATCTGGAGGCAGATTCTGCTCTGGACAGTTTCTGTTTTGAAACTTCTAAAAACTTTCCTAATTGCTATAGAACTTGTTAAATTATGAGGCTTATATTGTAACACCCCAAAGGGTGGTCTAGTAGAAAGTTGTAATATTCTAAACGTTGACCTAGTATAATATTATATCGAACCTTAAGTTAAATTGTGATAGAATTTTAAGTTGTTAAATTAAAAGAATATTTTAGGGACCCAATTGAGACAAGAAAGAATTCTATAACCCTAAGCATTTGACCTAAGATCTTGTTCTGTTTGACCCTAAGATTAAATTGTTATTGACTTATAACCTATTAGATCCATTAATTTGATTAGGGTCCTTTTGAAATGAAGTGAGATTTGAGAGGTCAAATATCAAAAACTAAAAAGGAACCTTCGGTAAAAGTTGTGGAATGCATGCAATAATCCTTCTATTTTGTGGGCTTGTCCACTTTCCCAACTTAAAGAAGGGCAAGTGGAGGATGAACCGGTCAAGGTGTGATCATCCTAAGTGATCCTCTTTCTCACCCTAAGTGATCATCTTCCTCACCTAAAACAACCGAAACAAGAGAGAGAGAGAGGGGATATAAGCAAAATTTCATGGAGGTATGAAGGATCGATTTAGTTAGGTTTAATTTTAGGAGCAATTGATCGGTTGGTTTAGAAGATGAGGTAAAATGCTTCCTTTATCTTTTCGATTAAGTAGATTGAGAAGGTGTTTTAGGGAGTTCATGTTTTGGTTAGGTGATAACTATAGTGAATTATATATGAAAATGTTGTGTGATAACAGATTTTGATGATAGATATGTCAAAGAGAAACGTGGCTAAAAATGTAGATCTTTGTTCAATTGTTATGCTTAATGGATTGTCATGTTTTTGTGAATTTTAGCTTAAGTATAAATTTGTAAATTGCTTGATTTTGCTGCTCTAAAACTGTTAAAGGAACTTGAAGATTGTATAAATGGAGCAACTGATAATTGGACTGATTTGTGGTACTTCAATATAGGATGGACTGTTCGGAAATACATATATGTGTGTAGAAATGGTAATGCCCTGTTTTGAGTAGTAAAGGCAAGGAGATTGTTTTAGTAACCTGGATGTAAACTGTTTTGCAATATTAAAGACTGTTTTGGAAATCAAAATGCGATGTGGAATTAAAAATCTGTTGGGCTGTTCTGTATTTAAATGAAACATGTTAGGGGCTGTATGAAATGAATTAAAGGCTGATGTGGTGATCTAAAAACAGGGGAAACACTGTTTGCTAATAAGTGGACTGTTTTGTGTAAGTTGAGTAATTTTGGGCTGTTTTGATATGTAAAATATGTATACTAAAATTTTTGGGACTGTTTTATATATATAAAAGAATAAGGGACTGTTTTGATATGTGGAATATGTGTACAAATGATTTGGGGGACTGTTTTACTCATATGATAGAATTTTGGACTGCTTTCAAATGAATAAAAGTGTTAAGGGTTGTTTTAATGATTAATAAACAGAATTGCTGTGCATATATATATATGAGTGAATTGAAAGCATATAAAGCTGTTTCGAACATGAATGTGAAATTGGGGCAATTTTGATAATTAGATGTAGTGTTTTGGATTATACTGAATTTGTGACTTAATCGAATTGGTGCACGTGTATAAGTGCGAATTGCCTTGTTTGGTGTGTTTGTGTGCTTAACTGGACAGATTTGAGTGATAGGATGTGTATGAGTAAGCTGTCTTGTTTGGTTCATGTTGAAAGATTGAATTGGTTCTAATATATAGTTATATTCTTGTTATACTTAGACCAGGACGAAGCTAGGAAGGAATTGGTTAAGTAGCAAGTTTTGGTTAAGGAATTCAGGTATCTCGTAACTTCAGGTAAGAGGTGAGTGTAGTTTTAAGTCTCGGGATATGCCTACTACCTTCTCGAGCATGCTTAATTATTTTTAAGTCTGTTGTTTTGTCATTGAATTAAGCTATGGAAATATGCAAGCTCGGATTCGAGGTATGTACCTAATATGGGATATTCCTTGGGATAGATTGCTTGATTAATGTTAAGCTCAGAATAAACCCTTTTATGTGCTTTTGCTTGCTTGATAAGAAACCTTTGCTTAACTAATCTTTGGTTAAATATTGAGTTCGAATTGAGAATTATGAATGACAAGAATATGTACTTAACCTAATGTACGTTAAATCATGTTTAATTGGTGTTCTAATCATGAAGTTATACTCATTTATAACTTTAAAATGATTTGATAAGTTATTAAGTCTTAATACATATATATTAAGAAATAAGACATGTTTCTATGAATTATTTTGGACAAGAAGATATGGATATATAATGTAATTTATGCATGCAAGTACATGCTTGATAATGACTTTATTGCTCTATCAATCGAATAAAGGAATGAATAATTGGAAAATGTATGAATCAAACACATGCTTGATATGGATGAACATAAGAATTGTTGTATGATATTTTGATCAGGGAGCAATGCTCAACTATAATGAGAAGTTCACATGAGGTGAACACATACCCAAATTGAAAAAGGGTAATGAGATTGAAATGATGTTATGATAAGGAGCTATGTTCACTATATTATAAGTATATTGTAAGAAAGATGTTGTGTGTGAAAGCCTTGGTTTCGAGTCAGTCATAAGTATAGTTGGCATGCCATAGAGTCCATAGAGCTCAGTGTTTTGGGGTGGACTACGGTCCTTATTTGGTGACAGTAGGAGGGAAGTGTTGTGGTCACTTGGCGACAGTAGGAGGGATTGACCGGTACTGCGAGTATCATTTTGTTTATGGGCGATACTTGGTTGGGGATTCGTGTACCTAGACTGTCAATCGATTCTCAAGGCTATGTTAATAAGAAAGCAATAATGTATAAGTTAAAATAAGAAAGAATTTGGGATGACTTGTTTGTCAAGAAATGTATACCTAATGATATTCGAATAATCTTCTTTGAAGAGATATGTTCTGATGAAGGCTTACAAGTAATGGATGAGTGAATGATTGTATTTTTTATTTAAATTGCTTATATATTTTTATTGAGGTTATTCGATTGGTAACATGTATCTAATGGAGGTATAGTGTGTTTTTATGAAGAATTAGATTTACTCGCTTTGGGTGTATAACTAAATGAATGAGCTTCGTTCAATTGCTTATATTATACAGTATGTTTTGCTAACAAGTGTATACATATAAGATTGTGTGCGATCGAATTGCGTACCCTAATCTTGATATTCGAACTTCATTGTGTGATGGTGTATACACATAGATTATCAACCTTGATTTGAGAACTACCGATTCCTTACTTAAGTTTAGGATTAGATTTAAATTTGAAGACTATGTCTAAGGAAATAACGAAGTTAAATAAACATTCTCGAGATGTTGTTTGTTAAAGGTGTGGTGTGTAATCTTGCACATTGTATTGCAAGATAGGATGATTTGTATGACACGTAATATACGTTGGGAGATGATAAGTTCGATAACTTATATAGCATATACTGCATGAATTGGAAAGTAGTGCTAAAAGAGAAATAGTGGGAATTATAAATAAAGAATCAAAGAATTTATTGTTATAGCTTACATAACAAGAAATATATATATGTATATATCCAGGTTCATCATTGAATATCCTATTTAATGACTAGTTATTCCTTGATTAAAATATTCATACGCAAATGCGCGGTTTGTTTGTAAGCCTGAATCTCCGTGCCTTGCTAGATTAATCACGTGACCATAAATATGTGATTATGTATGACTCAAATATCTTTAGCGTGACATATAAACTTGAATGGTCATTTTCATACCAGGGATATGGCGATTCAAATTCTGGTTAAACCGAGTTATATTTAGAAGAGTTAAAGACTTACCAAGAAACAAGTTATGTAAATTTTTTAATACTATTCGAATGGGTCTCTGTGCTAACAAAGTGAAATGAATCTTCTTAGTGTGCGCAAACTACCCTATGGATTCATGATCGAATAGGTACTAAATAGTTGATTTGGATATTAGAGGAAATTAAAAGCTATTCTACTAAGTACACAGTTACTTGAATAGCAAGCAATGTTTATTTAACATGATACTCGGTTTATACTTTAATAAACATAGGAAGTTATGACAAAGGCTATATGGTGGGAGTTTGAAAAAGAATAAATTAAAGAACATTTATGATGTGATATGTTAGTTATCTTATGTGTCTAGTATCATCTGATCTTGTAATATTAAGTTGTTAAAGTATCCGTTAACTGATAGATAAGTAAGTTAAGAATTGAAAGCTATAATAAAAGAATCCAAGAAAGTTTATAAGTCAAGGTAAAGAGTTATAGAAATGGCTTGCAAGTCTAGTAAAACAATTCCTTTGGAAATTGAATGCTTATATAGGAACCGATAAGTTTTTGTAAGAATGCTTACTTATCATTTGTTACTTTGAGTAAACAAATGTATATGCCTAGTGTTTGGGTGATAAAAACCCTAGGTCTGAAACACATTATACTTACTGCCTTGCATATTAAGGAACTCTTGAATTAATTTATAAACTTAGTGGCTTGTGTAATAAAAAAAATCATGAAGATAATATGTTATGCTCATAAGATAACTTTTATAAAAAGCAATATAGGTTAATGAGTTTGACGATACTATATCCGAAAACCTTACATTGAAATATTGCGGCTTAAATATGTGATCTTTCAACCACTTTGGGGCTTGCTTGAACCTTGGAAAACCTTGGGCAATGAATGAGATTAAACTATATAAGATATGATAATTGTTTAGGTCTTTAATACTACCTCACTAAGCGTAAGCTTACCCCCTTTCTTTCATTGCCTTTCAGGGTAACAACACTTTCGATTATATATCGAGCTTGGATGAGATCACAAGTGACAGAAAGTACGTTTATAACTTCTTAAGTACTCCTAGGTGGTGGCACATGAGGGTTATGTAGACATTATGCATTTTAGAGTATCTTTGATCATATATGTATTTATATGATGCTCTAAGGAGCATTCTGAGTTGTAATGGGCCTTTATATATATTTTCTTTGGCTGCTTGCTAATTGAGTTTGTAACACCCCATTTCCGGTCTGGTAGAGAACCGGGTCGAAAGTGTTATCGGAGGATGGAATCGGAGATTGGAATCAGAATTTGGGTTAATTTAAAACTTTTTGAACTAAAAGGACGAAGTTGCAAACGTTATAATTTAGTGACCCTAATCCAATTTCTTTTTACCAACTTGTATTTAGACTCGCCAATTATTGACCTGAGAAGTTTCGTTGTTATCAGATATTTTAACCTATCCATTTGAGCCATATAATTATTAGTGACCAATTTGTAATCTTTTAAAAACTGTTTCTCAAGCCTTTTAACAGAATTAACTGACACCGTACCGATACACTATATGCCGTATAGGTACGCTAAGTTGAATTTTACACTTTCCAGGTTCAAGGTCAACGACCCCGTACCGATACGTCTATGCTCGTATCGATACACTTTGACTTGGGTTGACTCGTTTCGGTACGCATAAGGTCGTACCGATGTAATTATTTTTTCCAAACCTTACTATCAATGTCCGTATCGGTACACTCCCTAGTGTATCGATACTCCATGCTTCATCAAGTCCAATTGTATAAGGCCGTATCGGTATAGTCTTCCCCATATCGATACGCCTGGCATGTAGTGACAGATTTTATCTGGTTTTTACCTTTAACCCCTCATATGTTGTCCAATCATTACCAAATTTTACTAGCAAGTCTAAAATCCATTAATCTACCATCATACCAAATTTTATAGCATTTCAAATTCGTTTACCTAGTTTTCACTTTAGGCTCATTTTAGGTTCATTTTAGTAAACTAGACATTCCGAAAACATACCATTTCATGCATACAACACTAAGTCATTATAGAATTATTACACAACCATCAAAATGCTCATACAAAACATGTTCGGACCATATGCCACTTTACTAGGAGTTTAAGGCAAAAGATAGCCATACATATACTTATGAAGAGGTGACTTGCAACCGCAACACACGATCGAAGCACGAAATCTTTCAAGGTCCTAAAATGCATGAGACACACATGTTATGCTTATATAGCCTAGTGAGGTAGTTATAACAAGTGCAAATAATATCTCGTGCTATGAATGGCATGCTGATCAATTTGAATAACATACACATAGTTTATAACATATAATCTCATGCTCAATTCACCAATCACATAAATTCGTAATTATCAAATTATACTTCATATGCATAGATTACTTCTTAAATTGGTACCATTGGATACACAGATTCCCCTTTACACCAATCATATCAAAAAATAGGCCGTAGCCTTGAGCTGTGGCTCCGGAGAAGTTCCCTTACACAGTCCATCCTTATTTCCCCCACATATAGGTCGTAGCCCCAGACCGTAGTCCATCCCTTACTTATACGAGCTCAAAATAATCCTATGGCATGCCAATTGTATCCAATGTCCACTTATACAAAAAAATCACATAAATAACATATTTCATATCTTTTGGATCATAACATATCATATATCAAAGTTGAGCCTTAGCTCCATGTACCATATCTCAAACATTTCATATCCATACTACACATATCAAAGCAATACAAGGTACTTACCAAAATCACCATTCGAATCCAGCATAGTTGCTCTACATGAGCCCTTAATCAAATGCAACATATTCATCAAATAATGTAACGGGATGGCATCGAGCCTATCCCTTGACACAACTACACTCACCTTAAAGCACATAAGCTTTTAGGATTTCCGAATCTCGATTCCTTTGTTCCTAGCCGCGATAGGAGATGGTGGATTACTCTCCTCCGAATCTTGAGCTAGGAAAACACAAAGAATCGTTACAATTGATATATTGACATGGCACTTATTCAAGGAGTAGACTTGGAATTTTGATTCGAAATTAAACTTTGATTATTCATGGAATTCAACAATTGATAGAGGGTTTTTCCTTACCTGATTGATAGCTTGGCTATGGCGCTTTCAAATTGAAGAAAGGTTGAGCATAGGATGGGTAACAAGGGAGGTGTGTGCTTAAACTTAGGTTAAAGGTAACAATGGTGGTGCTTGCTTTGTAGAAGACAAAGTGTGGTGTTTTTGCTTTCGAGGAAATGGAACAAATGGAGAGAGCTTTCCTTTTGGTTTATTGAAAGGGGCCAATGACCCTAATAATATCTTGCCTCTCAAGTGACCAATGAGGAGATTTCCTCCCAACAAGGGTTAGCTTAAACCCAATGATCATTATTTTTCCAAGTTGGCTAATGACCTCATTTACTCATGAATTCTGATGAGTTTCATGTGGGAATAGACAAGCATAGAGGTGACTCATCACCCTACATCATTTTCTTTCAAAACGACATTGATTTCATTTAAAATAGGGAACCCGTATCGATACGCTTCTGTCTGTATCAGTATGCCCACGCTAAAATAAGGAAGTTAGTTATTGATGGTTAGACCGTATCGATACTCACATAGCTGTATCGATACGACTAGCTCAGATTTGCACTTTGGGCTTCGAATTTCATACAAGGGGTCTATTTACTCAAATAGGGCCAAAATGTAATTTCATTTATCATGAGGGGTACAAAAGTCAATTATTACAATTATTATCACATCGGTCTTCAAAATTTTCGATCACCAAAACATAATTCCGACTAGGCCAGTTTTTGGGATGTGACATAGTTATATAGTCAGTATGATTATATGATGGCTTAGAAATCTATATGTGTAGTAAGCTATTAAACCACTCGGTTTTCGTGCATGCTTGTGGGCTGATATACATATATCTTCTACCTTATGTTAAAACCTAAAATGGGTGCGTTGATAAATGATTACTTGTTAGATATGTTATGCTAGGTTCGATGCTCAAATAATAGTTAATATAGTTACAACATGAGGGCATGATATATTTATTGATTGGTTGGGATCTTACTTGTGATACTAAGGATGCTTGTTGTGATGGCATTAGATAAAGAAGTTGATATACAAATGATTGGATAGTTTTATTCATAAAAGTGGTAATCATGATGATTAAGGAAATGATTATAAGCATTCGAACGCTTGTTGTTTCTATGTGGTCTATCATGTATTATAATCTAGTGAGTGTCAATTTGATATGATCAACCTGTTGAACTGATAACTTGATTATGAAGTCTAGAAAATCAAATTATACTAAAATATGATTCGATGCTTAACTCATTTTGTATAGTTTATTATCTTGTATATTGATTGTCTATTGGTTTGATTAGATGCATAAGCAATGGTTAGATTAATGGAATAAAGTTTTAGAAAAAGTTTTAAATTACCCTGACTTTCTAAGGTATGTTCAATTTATTTGTGCTAAGTTTACCAAAAAGGTTGTCTGTGTTGTTTGCATAACACTTCCTAGTTCGGTTTACTCCTAAGCCAGGTAGAGGTGTTATATATACCGTTAAAACCGTGGTTGATTCTAGTTTGTAAAGGTGTAAAGAGCTTTAGATTCCAGTGTATACTCTATTATAGAAATACGGTTCTTTGATGATAGCTCAAGCTGCCAAAAGTTAGAAATAAGGATCCAACTTGGAAATGGAATTAAGGAATGACTAGTATATGCATGGTTAATGCTTGAGTGATATATTGGTTATGCATATTAAGTTAATGTGTTTTCAAAGATATGTATATTAATGGATGTATTATGATTATTTAAATTAAAGATTGCTGGAGGAAGCAAGGTTCAAGAAGGGACATTTCAAAAATCAAAGGAATTGGGTGAATTAAGTATTGAATGGAGGAAGCTCAAATGTAATTAGTGGATTGGGATATCCCGTAACTTTTGGATATAAGGTGAGTGTAACTATGCCTTTGTGTGATAGTGTTTATTTAAGACTAAAATACAATTTCGGTTTAAAACCTACGATAGATAAAGGTTATAAGATTGAAACGCTATCCAAATTACTAAGCTAAATGATTGAAACACTATCAAAATTACTAAGACTACTTGATTGGCGATAGTATGAGGCATTGACCTGTACCTTATGTACATTATATTTGGCGACAGTTTGGTTGGGGATTCGAGTACCTACACTACTTGATTACCAAGGTTATAAAATTTAAATATGATTGAAACACTATCCAAATTACTAAGCTAAATGATTGCTTCCATAACAAGTAAGACTAAATTAAGCACCATTTTAACTCATTCTTTTAAGATATGATAATGTGCTTCAATCTTGCTAGAAGTCAATTTTATTATTGAAGTATTGATAACAATTGATATATGATTGTTTTAATATGTTTTTATAAAGAAACGTGATGTAACACCCCTTTCCCGTATTCGATTACCGAATATGAGTCAGAGATGTCATAGAACAATAACATGATTTTTATTCAAAAATACTATAAATTTAAAACCTTTGAAAATATTTATATCGACTAATACACCAAAATCGGAGTTCTTTTTCTTTTGTAAAAATAAATTGACTATTCAATAAGTAACAAACTTTGCACCAAAATAGACAAAATTATCTCATTTATATATGCCACTAAAATTAATTAAAAACCTCAAGTAGGATGCCATTACTGCAGTAGCTTGATGAATTTTTTTGAACTTGATGCAACTCTTTGCTTAGCCCAATGACTCGAACCACCTACGTGTGCATTGGCAAAACACGTGCTAAGTACGAACTTAGTGAGGCAATAAACAAAGTTAATAACAATAATTTAAAATTATTTGAATTCATGGCTATGTTTATATAGCATAATATATGCCCTCAACTTTTACATTGCATTAGTAATAATTTACTATATGCCAATGTCATCAGAGTTTCATGCTTGTCCATTTGTCATAATATGCATCATTGCATGAATATATATACCACGATACAAGCTAATGAATATGCTTGTTCAATTCCTTTAAAACTATATCAATACTTACCATTAATATTAAGCTTTCAAGCTTAACTTACTTACCATTTGTTGTCGTTGCAACATCAATATATTAAGCTAATGCTTAACTATCTACACTTTAGTCATTTTCCTTTTTATCATAGCCCAAAGTATTTAAATAAGAGTATCTAGGTACACGAATCATCCCCGTATACCCAACCTTCCTTGACTATACATATACCAAACCTTCCTTGAGTATATATGAAAGTTGCACCGAAGTGCTTTAATATGTACCAAAGTACTCCCGTATACCCAACCTTCCTTGAGTATACATAAATGTTCCACCGTAGTGCTTAGAATATTTATAGAGCTGTTTATGAATCTATGTCTAGCCAACTTTACTTTCGAATCTCTATAAAATACTTGGGCATTATATCATCAATTATTTCATCATTGGCAATGTATATCAACATATAATAACTTTAGGCAGTTCATACCTGAAATAACATTTCTAACTTACGTATGTAAGTAATTAAATTATCAATGCATTTTAAATTCAAATCTTGACATATTTATCATATATCAATCATATGCTCAATGAAATAGATATAATGACAATAAAAATTTGGGTAGGCCCGTCGCAAGCCATCCCAATGATGCATAATACATCAATGTATCATGATATGTACGCAATTGCACTCACCTTGACACTTCTTATCCAAAACTAAATTGAATAACTTAAGAGAACTTCGAGTTTGGTCCTTTGGTTTATCTACTGAATTTTTAATTTCTCGCGTTTACTGAAGTGCTTCGCATTCATCCCTTACATGCACAATTAATAATACCAATAAGACATTCATTTTATAATCTGTCAGTCAGCATTACCTTCAAAGAAATATTTCTATAAAATAATCTATAACTCGAAATTCGATTCCGTTTGTTCTAAAAGGAACTATATTTGATAAGCTTTTCAACCATATAAACAAATAACCCAAATCCAACTAGTACAATTTATGACAAATTTCCAAAGTCGAATTCCAGTGCTGAATTTCGGAGCAGACTGCTACTCTATTTTCTAACCTTTAATCACTTAAAAATTCATACCTTTTGATATACAAATCAAAATCAATCACCTTTTGTTTTAAACGAAACTAGACTGAACCAAGAATATAGTGGTATTTGGCTTACTTTCTAATCATTTTTATGGAAGTTTTGGTAAATTTCCAAACTCACTACCAAAGATTAAAATTCTGGGCAGATTTCACAAATTAAATCTTTAACATCTTTCAACCATTCCAACATTTCGAATTAACCTTGAATTGAATTATTCCAACAATTTTCCTTTCATTTCAATCTCAAATTATAACTTAAATACTTAAACCTTAAATTAAGCCCTAATTAACCGAATTGTATTCCATCAAGAATACATCAATTTCAACTTCAATCAAGTATGTAAAACTAAATAAACATTTGATCCTTCCGAATCAAATCATATATCAATTTGGATTCACAACCCTAACTTCTCTCTTCAATTTCAAGAGCATAACTCATTCAAAACTATGAATTAATGGAACTAAAAGAAAGAGAATTTAAAGGAGAACAATTCTATATTTCATGTCAAACCTCAAATCCAAGTATTTAGGAACTTAAAATTCAATTGAAAATTTTCTTACCTTTGCTTCTTGGTGTCCCACGTTGAAGAAGAAAGATGAGAAAAAAATCTTGTATTTTCTTTCTTTTCTTTTATGCCATTTGGCATTTATTTAGACCAAAATACTAAAATATCTTTATAATAGTCAAATAACCATTTTGCCCCCATATCCAATGAATCCATAGTGTGTTACATGTCATCATCGTTCAGTTAATAGCTTAGGTTTAATCTTGATTTAGTAGTTTACCAATTTGCCCTTGAACTATATCAATTTCCAATTTTTCCCTTGAATCAAACTTAAATTCCTATCTTGTTCCTTTAATCCAATGGCTAGGATTTAACATGGAAAAATTTATCTTAATCCAATGGTCGAAATTAATTCTAACATTATAACCATGTGTATTGATATTCTTACCCTTCCATCCAATGGCTAATATTACTTTCTTAACTTTATTTTCAATCCATTTATCCAAAAATTTCTAGAAACTTTGTCGGATAATCTTCTTAAATTTGAAATCTCGAATTAATTTAATAATCTCGTTTCCAACCCACTTCTTGTAGGTGAACTACCCATTTACAGAATAAAAATTATTTCTGAGAAAATTACCTTTTTAGTACTCAAAACTTTTCAGAAAATTTTCACTTTGTCCACCAAACTTTCATTTTATTCATTTTGGTCACTTCACTTTGGACATCAAAGTTTCAATCTTATCATTTTGGTCACTAACCAAACTTTGGGGTATTACAATTCTCCCCTTAAGAAAATTTGTCCTTGAATTTTAGCACATACATGTTATTTCTCTAATCAGTCTCCCATATGGCTTCTACCACTTTATGATTTTTTCAAGAATCTTTTCTATCGAAATCTCTTTTATTTTTCAATTATTTGACTCTTTAAGCCATGACACTTTTCGGTTCCTCTTCATAAGTGAAATCTAATTAAATCTCAATCCTTTTCTAGTACTATGATATCTGAAGAATCAAATTGACACATCACAAGCATTTACATATGGAAGACATTATGAATTTTAATTCTTCTTTAGAACGTAACACAGGTCAATGAATCTTAGGCTAAGCTTTACTTCTCGTCCAAACCATAACACCTTCTTCCAAGGTGAAACTTTTAAGGAATAATTTATCCTTAACTTCATATTAAATATCTTTTTCTTTCAAGATTAACATATAATTCCCATCATTCTAAAGTAATTCTAAAATTGCTTCAAACCATTCTTTTCAAGATCAACATATAATTCCCATCATTCTAAAGCAATTCTAAAATTGCTTTGAACCATTCTTACTTTATTCTCCGTATCCTGAACTGAATCAGGTCCAATCACGTTTTAGTTCTCATTTTAACCCATTATCATTGGGGATATAAATTATCCCTTGATAATACGGACATCCTTTAGACTTGACATCAAAGTCTTTAATTTTCCCTTTTCACCTTACTGAATTCTTTCCAAGCATATCTTATCTTTCATTTGTAGAGCTTCGATCCAATTTGTCAAAGTAGACTTAAGCTGAAGCTATGTAATCAATACATTATTTCATCCAAAGGTAATTTGGCATTTAATGCTTATAAGGCAAAGAATGACTTTTGGCTAAAGACATCAGTCACTACTTTATGCTTGTTAAATCAATACACATCCCAACCTATTATGGAACGTGTCATTAAATAACATGGAATCCTTATTAACTTCAGATTGTATTAATACTAGTGCTACCATCTTATCTTTCTTAGGATCTAATCAGATCTTCTTTGTTGAGACAATGTGACCTGGAAATGCAACTTGAATTAATCAAATTCATATTTGAGTAAATTTGCATACACTACCTTTCCTACAAGGCTTGTAGCACTATTCGTAAATGTTAATCATAATATTCTTTCATATTACAATTTTGATGAAGCCATCTTTATACTCGATTAATAACTGTTATTATAAGAAATTTCATTTAGTGGCACATACTTTTCCCCTGAACCTTCAAACTTAATCAAATAGAAATTATAAATACCATTCAAAATTTGAATTAACCTTTCAGATTTTTCATCATCATATGGATGCAAAGTGGTGTTGAAATTAAATCGAGTCCTTAATGCCTTGTGCAAGGAACTCCAAATCTTGAAATAACCTTGAATCTCAATCACACACAATGGAAATAGGTTCATCACTTAACATTTCAATCTTTCAGATGTACAGCTCAACATATTTATTCATTAAATAATCAGTCTAAACTGTAATGAAAGTGTATAACTTTATCATATTCTATCTATAACCACCTAAATTGAACCCTTCTTACTTGTTCCAATGTCACTCTCTCTTATTTCCATAGAGGAATGGAAATTGGTTGTAGCAATCCAAAAGGCACTTAATGTTCTGCTTTTATTTTCTAGCATATTAAGCACTTATCAACAAATTTAGTTACAACTATTTTCATACCTGGTCACCAATTATAAAATTTTAGATATTTATATATCTTATTGCCTCCTAGACGTGTCATCATTGAATTGAGGTCCACTTCAGTAAGAAGTTATTATTTTTATTCATTATCATCAAAGACATAACTCTCCCTCGACATTACAAACATCCATCAGACTTAACTTCAAAGTATTTGGTTTCACTATTTTCAAATTGTTTAATTCTATTCTGACATTTCTCATCTTTCATTTAGCGATCTTTAGTCTGACCTAACTGTGGGTTTAAGATAAAGTTTGGTGTTTAACATTCCATTCTTTTTCAATTAAAATTGCACATTCATTGCTCTTAAAGTAGAGAATATCTTTCAATTAAGTGCATTGGCTACTATATCTGCTTTTCCAAGATAGTAGTCAATCGCAACATCATAATCTTTGAGGAGTTCTATCTACCTCCTCTACTGTATGTTATGATCTTCTTGGGTCATCAAGTACTTTTCAGACTTTTATAATCATGAATACATAACATCGCTCACCATACAAAAGATGCCACCAAATTTTCAAAGCAAAATATTACTGCGCCTAACTCTAGATTATGAGTCGAGTAATTTCTCTCGTGAGTCAAGATTTACTGTGATGCATATGAAACCCTTTTAAATTTATATGTATCCCAATTCATTATAAAAACATTATTGAAGAGTGTAGAATCTTTTTGTACCAACACTGGAGATTTTGTCATATTCTCTCTCTATCTTCTTTTTTATCCAATCGAATTCCATCGAGCCATGCAATATAGCCTAATAAAACAACTTCAGATATCCAAAATTCATATTTGGAAAACCTTAAATATAATTTCTTTTTCGAACTTCAGAATTAAAGGTCATAAACAAAATGTTTGTTGTGTTAAGATACATTTGACAAAATTTAGGTTCTTTCTTGATTTGAGTCCATGATTTGGTTGTCTTGTATGAATGCTTAGTGAAAGTTTTGAATGGATTATAAATTGGAATGAACTTGATTATATGAATCGTGTTTGTCTAAAGCTATGAAAATCGAATTACCTTGTTGATGTGAAATCACTTTGAGCTTGATGTTTGGTTTTGTTAAGCTCGAGTCATACGAAACACCTAGTTTCTAAGATCCGATGAAATTGGAATATTTAAGAAAAAGATAAATTTGTATGCTTCTACGTATCACGTATCATATGCTAGATCTGGATATAATGGGGTAGCTTGTGTGGTTAGTCTTATAAATTAATCGAGTGATATGTTTATGAACTCACACTTGATGCATATATGCGAATGAGTTTGGTATCTAATTTTCACATAGTCAATTATAAAGATTTAATTCTAACCATGATTCATACTTTGGAACTAAGAATAAATACTTGATATGCTTAACTCGAATTGTATTGTGACATAAGATGTGAACTTTGGTTATTTATCAGTTGAAGATACATGCTATGAAAGGTAAGTGTTCTTAAGTGATAGAGTATTTATGAGAGTGCTATGGAGTAGTTTGAAGCTTGTTTCTTATTGTATGACCATTTGTTTGCATATAGATTAAGTTTGATGATAGACCTATGAATAATCTAAAAAGTTTTAAATTACTCTGTCTTTCAAAGGAATGTATAGTCATGTTCAGTTGATTGAACTACATTTATCAAAATTCTTGTTTGTGTTTGCTTTGGAACACTTCCTAATTTCGGTTTACTCCTAAGCCGGGTTAGGGGTGTTATATTTTGGTATCAGGGCCTAGGTTTAGTCCATTCTTGGACTAAATCGAGACTCATTGCATCGTCATAAGTTATTGTGCCACCTAGGAGTTTAATTTGATAAATGTTTGTGATCTGCATCTGATAAGATCTCTTTATAAGTTAATAATCAGTAGGAATGTTTGAAACACATTGAGCCGAGATAATGAGATCTCGGTTGGCTCCTCCATTGAAGGAGGTAGTGTAGGGATGAATCGGGAATGAAAAATTCTTCTGAATGCTGCTGATTAAGTAAGCATTATATCTGAGAAGATTAATATAAGAAAAGATCATTCTTCATGGATTAGGGAAAGAATCCATATTCCTGTTAGATAAGAAACCCTCCGAATCAAGTTCTATGGAAATTCGAGGACGAAATTCTTTTAAAGGGAGAGAATTGTAATACCCCAAATACTAGCTTAGAAGTGAGTAAGAAATTTTGGTCTCAAGCGAATTGTAATAATTGTCACCTAATATATTAAGTAAGTGTTTAAGGATTAAATTGGATCAAAAGGAAAATTGGATGACCATTTGTAGGAAGGGTTAAATTGATCATTAATGAATATTATGGTTTTGCATGCAAAATATTAATTCATCCAAGAACCCTTACACTTGTCAAGTTAAGGGGAAGCTAGGTGAAGGAGAGGAAGGTCACGAAAAGGGTGTAAACAAGACGAATCATCTTCTTCCTTGGGTTATCACCGAAACAAAATTGAAAGATAGAGAGAGAGAGAGAGTGAAACTCTTGAAGGATTTTAGAGCTAGCTATCTTTTGATTAAGTCATTGGAGTTCAATTCAATTAGCTATAAGAGCAAGGAAAAATACTCTTCCTTTTACTCACTCAAAATGAATTTTTAACATGAATTATGAATTCTTGGTTCTATTGAATGATACATGTGTGAATTCTCATGTTTAGAAGCTTTGTAATATAGTTAGAATGTTTGTATTGCTTGAAAATGAACAAAAGGATAGTTGGGGTTTTAGTACTTTCGAAGGATGTACATACATGAATGTTGTTCTTGAATTATTAGAGGTTGAAATCCATGTATTAAACTGTAGGTTCAATTGAACCACATATATATATATAGTTTTTGCTATGATCAATGACATGTATAGGTTGGTAACAATGTTAACACAATAATTGAAGTGAAATTGGGTGTTTGAATGAATCCTTGTATATGGTATGAAATGTAAAGGACTGTTATAAGTACATTAAAAACATACTGGACTATTTTGCATTGATAGAGTCAAAGCAATTTTTGTACTGTTCTGTTTAAATTTAATTGTAGAGGATTGTTTTAAACAAAATTTGAGAGCTAAATGGTCATTTTAGAATGCAAAGTGAATTAGTAATCTTGTTAGGGGCTGAATTGTGAATTTTAAAATAGGACAAGGACTAAAATGTGGTAATAATTGATTGTTTTGAAGAGTTAATACACTATTTTGAAATATGGAAGTTAAAGGGCCGTTTTTACATATTTAAAGACTGTTTTAAAGGCTTAGGGAATGTTATAAATGAATAAATGTGTATATGTGGAATCTGCTCTATTTTGTGTATATAAGCATGTAATTGGACTGCCTTGAACATGAAAGAATGTATAGGGGCTGTTTTGTGGAAATATGTACGTGCATACACACTTAATGGACTATTCTGTGAATGTATGAGTGGTCATATGTGTTTTGAGACTGTTTTGCTTAGTTAAGAACATTAATGGACTGATTTGTATGTATATATGTATATGTGTGCAATAGGACTGTTAGTAAATGAATTGAATTGGTGTTGATGATTTGTTATTTAAATTTGGGGTTCATACCATGATTAGGAAGAGGATAATGTCATGAAGGCTAGAAAGGGGAACTTTGGGAATATGTGAAAGTATGGATTCAAGTATCATGTAACTTCAGGATATAAGGTGAGTGTAGTTTAAAGTCTCGGGATAAGATGAAACTATCCTAATCATCTTCATTGTTGCTTTAATTGATTTTATTGTTCTTTAAGTTAAAATTTTGCTAGTATGGCTAAGCTGGGATATAAGGTAAGTACTTCATTTGAAAGTATTCTATGATGAGAAATTTGGTTGAAAGCATGTTATGGTTAAATTCTATACTCATGAATATATATGTATATATATATGTACATAATCTTGACATGGTAAGATTAAGCCTTGTTGTAAGTAAATGAATTAGTAACTATACTTACCTTTGATAAGAATTACGATAAGCTCCTTTGGTGAGAACTATGAGATGCTCTCTGATTAAATGACCTTGGAGCTATGCTCTTAATAGAAGTTATTATTGCATATGGGTTTGATAAGTCAAGCAAGGTGATAAGATATTCAATTATTTGAATAAGAAGATAAAATTGAATTGAGAAATTCACATGAGGTGAATACATGCCTAATATGAAAGGCAAATAAGCTTTGTTGATATGATATTTGATAAGGAGCTGTGCTCAATCTGTCTCTAACAAGATAAGATAAATGTGAAGCCTTAGTCTCGAGTCAGTCTTAGTTATAGTTGGCATGCCATAGAGTCTATAGAGCTCATGTTTGGGGTGGACTACGGTCCTAGACTACAGTTCTTATTTGGCGACAGTAGGAGGGAACTTTTGTGGTCACTTAGAGACAGTATGAGAGATTGATCGGTACTGCGAGTACCATTTTATTTGGTGACAGTTGGCCGGGGATTCGTGTACCTAGGCTGTTATTCGATTCTCAAGGCTATGATAAAAGGCAACAATGAAATTTTGCATTTTAAATTAAGAACTTATCTTAATACATTATATGCCAAGAAAAAAGAGTAAAGATAATTATTATATGCAATGATTGATGCCTTATGTACCAAGAAAACTTGTGTTTAAGATATGATATGTATTTGATAACTTGTGTGACAAGAAATACAAGTATTTGATGAGTAATGTATGCTTATGAAAGTCTATATATAAGGAAATAATGAAATTCATAAGCTAAACTAATGATTCACTTTGATAACTTGATATCTCAAATGAGAAGTTATACATGTCCTTGAGAATGCACTTTGATAACTTGTATGCTAAGTAAATACGTCCTTGATATACTACGTGATGTTTTAAGGCTATGTAAATAAGAAAGCAAGAAATCATAAACTAAAACTATGAAGAATTGTAAAAACTTTCTTAACAAGTAATATGTTTCTAATGAGACTTGAGTACTTCCTTTATGAAAATATATGCTTAGATTGGAAGCTTACATGTGAACATGAAATTGGTTGAATGCTTTTCTGATGTTGGTTGAATATTCATGTTCTTTGATTAATCTTGTTCGAATGGTTTGCTTTAAAAAGACAACTACCTTTGTAACACCCTCTTCCCGATCTGGTAGAGATCCGGGTCAGATAGTGTTATCGGAAGACTAATTGGAGGTCCGGAATAGGGTTCAGAGTTCAAAACCTAATCTAAGTATCATATTGATTATTCTTAAGACTTATCCACTTTGTTTGTTACTAACTTAATCGGAGTTGGGGAAAATTTTAAACTTTTTCTTAACTTTAGGGACTAAATTGTAATTTTTTACCAGTTATTGATTTTAATTTGATTTTGTATTACCAATTGAAATTAAACTCTCCAGTTGTTGATCTAAGGGTTTCATAATTAGAATCTATCAATTTACTAAGCCAATTAAACCAATTTGAGGCTTTTACGAAAAATCAGTTCTGTGACTTAACTAAATTTACCAAATTTCACTAGTACGCTTATAAACCATGTTCCTATTGGCACGACAAATTTTACGGCGTTCGGAATCCATTTGCCAAGTTTTCACCTTATGCTCATTTTAGGCACCTTTTAACCATTTTAACCAGTCTAAATTTAGTAATTCTAAGCATACAACAAAACCATATTACCAAGTCATCATACAATCATAGAAAGGCTTATACAAAACAAGTTGCTCCATATGCCACTTCACTAGGAGTTTATAGCAAAAGATAACATACATATATGACAGAGACGTGACTTGCAACCGCAACAAAACGATCAAAGCTCGGAATTGTTCAAGGTCCTGAAAATGCATGAGGCACACATGTTAGGCTTACATAGCTGAGCGAGGTAGTTATAACAATTACAATGGATGATCAATATTATGAAATGCATGAAAATCAAATATATAAGTAGTTTTATTACACTATACACAATTCATGCTTATTTAACTTATTTTCATGCTTTCATATTCACATATACATTTCACATATTCATATCATAATCATATTGTCATAGCATAATTCATAAATCATAATGCCATAACATAATTTGTAAATCATAATGTCGTAGAATAATTCATAGGCACATATCATATTAGGCACCATTGGATACACGGATTCCCCTGTACACCAACACATATAATGGAGAGTGGGCCGTAGCCCTTGAGCCGTAGCTCCGGAGATATATCTCTTGCACAACCGACCTTATTTCCCCCATATATAGGCTATAGCCTTGGACCGTAGTCCTCCCTTACTTACACGAGCTCAATAATCCAATGGCATGCCAATTGTATCCAATGTCCATAATTACACAAATTCACATAGTCCATATTTTTTTCAACTTATATCATTTCAAATATCAAACTGAGCCTTAGCTCCATATAATGTATCATTTCATATTAATGTCATATATCATATACGTGTAGCATATCATAGTCATATTTGCACATATCAAAGCAATGCAGGGCACTTACCGAATTTGCCAATTGAATTCGACATAGCTGCTCTACGTGAGGCCCTAAACAAATACAAACATAATCACAAAACAATGCAACGGGATGGCCCCGAGCCTATCCCTTGACACAACTGCACTCACCTCGACAACCCGATGTTTTTAAGACTCTCGGATAACAGTGCCTTTATTCTTGGCTTTCGGAAGAGATGACGGTTGTTCTTTATCAACCCCTTGAACCAATCGATAGCAGCGACTTGAATTTATCGAACCGGATAACTTGGGCTTACCAACCTATCATAGGATCGAGTTATCTCTCCCTTTTGTTGTGTCTCCCCCTAACATTTCCCCACTATTTATACCCCAAATGACCAGCCTTAATGGCTTTCCCCATGTTCCATGAACATGAGAGCCATGGCATGATTTTGGGGCATAATCCCCTTTGGCTTGCCCACGTGGGGGCAATTGATGCCACAAAGGGCACGTTTTTCTTAACGTGGGAAAGGAACGGTAATTCCCTTCAATATGAAGGAATTTGCCGTGGGTCCCTCCCCACTCACAGCATTTATATTTTAATATTTCTTAATAATAATAATAATAAATTGATATGATTAGCCCAAATAACCTTTACTGCTTTAAATTAGGTACAAGATCGAGCAAATTACATAACCAGTACAAAATATTTGATCACCGGAACCTAACCCTGACCAGACCGATTTTTAGGGTGTGACAACTCTCCCCCTTAATAAAATTCGTCCTTGAATTTTCATTTCAGGCGAACAGATGAGGACACTGTTTCTGCATAGTCTCCTAGGGTTCCCATGTTTCCTCTTCAACGGAATGACTTCGCCATAAAACTTTCACTAAGGGCACAGTCTTGTTACAAAGCCTCTTGGTCTCTCGTGCGAGGATCTGAATAGGTTCTTCCTCGTATGTCATATTAGATTGGATTTCCATAGATTCTGGTTCAATCACATGGGAAGGATCTGATCGGTACTTACGTAGCTTAGATACATGGAAGACATTGTGAATCTAACTTAATTCCTCGGGGAGGGCTAATAGGTAAGCAACAAGTCTAACCTTTTCAATCACCTCGAATGGACCAATGAAGCGAGGACTTAGCTTTCCTTTCTTTTCAAAATGAAGAATCTTCTTCCACGGATATATTTTGAGGAAAGCCTTCTCACCAACCTCGTACTAAATATCTCTCTTGCCCAGATCAACATAGGACTTGTGCCGATCGAAGGCAGCCTTAAGCCGATCACGGATAATGGTAGTCCTTTCTTCGGTTTCCCAAAGTAAGTCAGGACCTAGCATCTTGCCTTCACCGAGTTCAGTCCAACAAAGAGGAGTACTACACCTCCTTCCATAGGCTCGGAGCATATCTTCCAAAATCTGAATAAGTTTTTCAGACTGGCCATCAGTTTAAGGATTAAAATTAGTGCTAAGATGCACTCGTGTTCCCAAAGTCTCGTGTAAGGTCCTCTAAAACCGTGACGTAAATCGTGGGTTACGATCAGAGATGATAGATACTGGGATTTTGTGTAAACGAATAACTTTACGGGTGTACAACTCCGCAAGCTTAGGCAAGCTGAAATCTATTCTTATTAGAAGGAAGTGAGCAGACTTGGTGAATCAGTCCACAATGACCCAAATGACATCATTTTTCTTCAAAGTCAAAGGTAGACCACTTATGAAGTCCATCGTGATACGCTTCCTTTTCCATTATGGAAGTTCAATGGGCTACAGAAGACCCGTAGGTATCTTATGCTCGGCTTTGACCCTTTGGCAAGTCAAGCACCTAGCTACGTAGTTTGTGATTTCATTCTTCATACCGAACCACCAATAGATATCCTTCAGATCTTTATACATTTTGATAGCTCTAGGGTGAACATAGAAAGGGCTAGAATGAGCTGCACTCAGAATTTGGTTCTGAAGGTCATCATCATCGGGAACACAAATGCGGTTGTAGAAATACAGTAACCCTTCAGAATTCAAAGCAAAATCAAGATCTGAGTTATCCTTGACCTTAGCAATAAGGGGTTGCAACTCCTCATCAGTTTCTTAGAGTGCCTTAATTCGAGACACAATGGTCGAATGAACTCTTAACTCGGCTAGCAATTTACCATGCTTCTTAACCCGAAAGTGAGCATTCAAGCATCTTAGAGAAGAAGTGGGCTTCCGGCTAAGAGCGTCAGCAACCATATTGGGTTTACCGGGATGGTAGTCAATGACTAAATCATAATCTTTCAACAATTCCATCTATCGGTGCTGACGAAGATTTAACTTTTTTTGAGTTAGGAGATATTTCAAGCTTTTGTGATCAGTGTATAGATAACACTTCTCACCATAAAGATAATGCTGCCAAATCTTCAAAGCAAACACAATTGCGGCAAGTTCCAGACCATGAGTCGGGTAATTTAGCTCGTGAGTCTTGAGTTGACGTGAGGCATGAGCTATGACTTTGCCTTCTTGCATCAGAACATAGCCTAAATCTAGGTGGAATGTATCACTGTACACGGTGAAGTCTTTGCCCGTCTCGAGTTGCACTAACACAGGGGCATGAGTAAGGACTTGCTTGAGCTGGTTGAAACTCCTTTGTTGATCAACAGTCCACACAAAATGAGTATCCTTCCAAAGAAGCTTCGTTAAGGGTGCTGCAAGCAATGGAAATCCCTTAACGAATCTACGGTAATAGCCTGCAGGGCCTAGAAAACTACGGACTTCTCCTGCATTCTTTGGAGGAGTCCAATCAAGGATTGCTTAAATCTTCTTTGGGTCTACCTGGATTCCCGCAGAAGAGATTACATGGCCAATAAATGATATTTCAGACAACCAAAATTCACATTTACTGAACTTGGCGTAGAGCTATTTTCCTTAAGGGTTCATGAGAAGCAGAGTCTTTAGAATAGATCATAACGTCATCTATAAAGACAACCACAAACTTATCGAGATAGGGCCAGAATACACAATTCATCAGATCCGTGAAGGTTGTAGGTGCATTCGTGAGCCTAAAAGGTATAACCAGAAATTCATAGTGACCATATTTGGTTTGAAAGGCGGTCTTTGGAACATCAGACTCTTTTATCAGCATTTGATAGTATCTAGATCAAAGATTTATCTTGGAAAAGATAGAAGCACCGTTCAACTGGTTAAAAAGATCATCTATCCTCGAAAGTGGGTACTTGTTCTTGATCGTCACTTTATTCAATTGACGATAGTCAATGCATAGACGCATTGATTCATCCTTCTTCTTGATGAACAAAACTGGTGCTCCCCAAGGTGAGGAACTCGGTCGAATGAACCCCTTATCTTGGAGGTCTTGGATTTGAACTTTTAACTCCTTCAACTCCACCGGAGATATTCTATACGGGGTAGTGGAGACCGGAGTAGTTCCAGGTTGTACTTCTATCCCGAACTCAACTTCAAGGGTGGAAGAGAGTCCCAGAAGTTCATCGAGAAACACATCGGGAAATTCTTTCACCACGGGTACGTTTTCGATTTTCAAATCTTTCTTAGACTACATGCATACATGAGACCCTTTTTAGGCTCGGGTTCGGACTTCATCAAGGTTATGCTCTCCTTACCGAGTCCACGAAGATATAATTTCTTCTTTGAACAATCTACCCACGCTTAATGTTTAGCTAGCCAATCGAGGCCTAGAATGAGATCGAACTCATGTAAACGCAAAGCCATCAAGTTGGCCAGAAATGGGATCCCTTGGATCCTTAGGGGACAAGCTCTACAGATTATTTGAATAGCCACACTATCTCCTAGTGAATTTGAGACAAGTATCTCGAAAGTAACTGGTTCACATTCTAAAGCATACATTTCAATCAAGGGTTCACTAATAAAAGAGTGCGTGGAGCCTGTATCTATCAAAGCATAAACAAGTTTAGAACATAACTCCACCATACCTGCAATCACATCAGGATCATCTTCTTGTTCGTGACCTCGAACTTGATACATCTGAGCTGAAGTCTGAGGATCATGGTTAGCTGGAGGAGCATTGTTGTTACGGGGTGTCCCTACGGAACCAGATGGTGCTTGATTTGCTCTTCTCCCTTTCACAGGGTTGTTTTGAGAAGCTACAGAGGTAGAAGCCTGAGGGTTTTGTGGGCACTGATAGATGAAGTGGCCAGACTCTCCACAAAGGTAACAAGAACCAAATTTTCTACGACACTGTCCCGAGTGCCTCTTTTGGCAGAAGTTGCATAAGGGAATATGGGAATCCTTTGTAGAATCGCTCGTGCTATCCACTGAAGCTGTACGGGTAACAGTTGTTTTGGAAGACTGGAACTAAGGTACATACCCAGATCGAGGCAACTATTGGTATGTAGCAGACTTTTGGCCCCATTGTCTTCCCTTCTTCTAGGACGTTGATGACTTAGAATCATCTCAGAACCTCTTATCAGGTCGAGTCTGGTTCCCTTTTCTCCTCTCGGAGGCTCTCTATGAAGCTTCGGTTTCGATGGCCCGGTTGACTAGGGTTTGGAAGTCCTCGATCTCCAAAGCAACGAAGAGAGGACGAAGTTCATCACAAAGACCGTCTATGAACATTCTGCATTTCTCCTTCCCGGTACGGATGATTTCGGCACCATATCTTGCATACTAATAGAAATTGTGGATGTACAGCTCCACTGGTCTTCCCCCTTTCCTCAAATGGAGGAATTTCTTGCATCTTTCTACAATATAGTGCTTACTTGTGTACTTCTTACGGAACTCCTAAAGAAAGAAGTCCTACATGACATGATGTTTAGGAACAATGAGGGTCACCATATCCCACCAGCTTTAGGCTTCTTCGGCTATCAAGGCCAGGGCACATTCAAGCTTATGCTCCTCAGGACACTTTATTTGCTTATTCAACACTTTCAAAGTGTTCTCTAGCCAGTATTTCGTGACCTCAGGGTTATCCAGGTCCTGGCCGGTGAACGTATACACATGATACTACTTGAGTTTGTCAACATGAGCTCTCGAAGAAGGCAAAGAGGTTTCAGCATGTAGGGGAGTTGGTTCTTGCCGGAGAGACACCACCACCTGTTTAATCATGTCTGCCATGGACATTAGATACGCCTGCTGAGCAGGTGGCATTGATGGAGGGTGAGGTGGGTCGTTCTATCCCACACGCTCGGGTTGGATTTCAGGTCTCAGATTGTCCCCCTGAGTTGAGGAGGAGCCTAGATGAGGTTCATTCACTACCCTTCTATCGGTAGGACCATGTATTTTAGATCTAATTTATACAGAAGGATTAAATCGTGTAAGTTGCAAGTCACGGAATACATATTCAAATAACTCCTAAGTGGCATATGTAGACATAAACTCATAACGGATGCCTGGTTAGTCCTAGAATCGACTAAACCTAGGCTCTAATACCAGAATTGTAACACCCCCTTCCCGGTCTGATAGAGATCCGGGTCAGATAGTGTTATCGAAAGACTAATTGGAGGTTCAGAATAGGTTTCAGAGTTCAAAATCTAATCTACGAATTATATTGATTATTCTTAAGACTTATCCACTTTATTTGTAACTAACTTAATTTGAGTTGGGGTCAATTTTAAACTTTTCTTAACCTTAGGGACCAAATTGCAAATTTTTACCAGTTATTGATTTTAATCTGATTTCGTATTACCAATTGAAATTAAAATCTCCAGTTATTGATCTAAGGGTTTCATTATTAGAACCTATCGATTTACCAAGCCAATTAAACCAATTTGAGACTTCTACGAAAAATTAGTTCTGTGACTTAACTAAATTTACCATATTTCAATAGTACGCTTATAAACCATGTTCCTATTGGCACGTCAAATTTTACAGAATTCGGAATCCATTTGCCAAGTTTTCACCTTAGGCTCATTTTAGGCACCTTTTAACCATTTTAACCTATCCAAATTTAGTCATTATAAGCATACAACAAAACCATATTACCAAGTCATCATAAAATCATAGAAAGGCTTATACAAAACAAGTTGGTCCATATGCCACTTCACTAGGAGTTTATAGCAAAAGATAACATACATATATGGCAGAGACGTGACTTGCAACCGCAACAACACGATCAAAGCTCGGAATTGTTCAAGGTCCTAAAAAAGCATGAGACACACATGTTAGGCTTACATAGCCTAGTGAGGTAGTTATAACAATTACAATGGATGATCAATATTATGAAATGCATGAAAATCAAATATACAAGTAGTCATAGTACACTATACACAATTCATGCTTATTTCACTTATTTTCATGCTTTCATATTCACATATACATTTCACATATTCATATCATCATCATATTGTCATAGCATAATTCATAAATCATAATGTCGTAGCATAATTCATAAATCATAATGTCGTAGCATAATTTATAGGCACATATCATATTAGGTACCATTGGATACACGGATTCCCCTGTACACCAACACATATAATGGAGAGTGGGCTGTAGCCCTTGAGTTGTAGCTCCGGAGATATATCCCTTACACAGTCGACCTTATTTCCCCACATATAGGCCGTAGCCCTAGACTGTAGTCCTCTCTTACTTAACCGAGTTCAATAATCCTATGGCATGCCAATTGTATCCAATGTCCATAATTACACAAATTCACATAGCCCATATTTTTTTTAAGTTATATCATATCAAATATCAAAATGAGCCTTAGCTCCATATCATGTCACATTTCATATTAATTTCATATATCACATACGTGTAGCATATCATAGTCATATTTGCACATATCAAAGCAATGCAGGGCACTTACCGAATTTGCCAATCGAATTCGACATAGTTGCTCTATGTGAGCCCCTAAACAAATACAAACATAATCAGAAAATAATGCAACGGGATGGTACCGAGCCTATCCCTTGACACAACTACACTCTCCTCGACAACCCGATGTTTTTAAGACTCTCGGATAACAACGCCTTTATTCTTGGCTTTCGGAAGAGATGATGGTTATTCTTTATCAACCCCTTAAGCCAATCGATAGCAGGGACTCGAATTTATGGAACCAGAAAATTCAGGCTTACCAACCTATCACTGGATCGATTTGTCTCTCCCTCTTGTTGTGTCTCCCCTGTAACATTTCCCCCTTATTTATACCCCAAATGACCGGCCTTAATGGCTTTCCCCATGTTCCACGAACATGGGATCCGTGGCATGATTTTGGGGCATAATCCCCTTTGGCTTGCCCACGTGGGGGCAATTGATGCCACAAAGGGCCACATTTTTCTCAACATGGGAAGGGTACGGCAATTCCCTTCAATATGAAGGAATTTTCCGTGGGTCCCCGCCTCACTCACGGCATTTATATTTTATTTATTTTTTAATAATAATAATAAACTGATACGGTTATCCTGGATAACCTTTACTGTTCCAAATTAGATACAAGATCGAGCAAATTACGTAACCGGTACAGAATATTTGATCACCGGAACTTTATCCGACTAGACCAGTTTTCGGGGTATGACAACCTTGTTCAAGCTTAGAACTATCTTGATCACTTATGCAGCAAATTTCACATGTTTTTAATATGTTAAGTTGATGTCTTGTATGCCAAGTATAATTAAAGAATTATTTTGATCACAGTTGTGAATATGCACGAATATGAGGTTGATTTGAGTATATTTGAATGCTTGCTAGATGGTTTGATTTCATAAATGAGTATATAGTGAGAGGCTGTTTTGAGGATATCTGAATGTGTTAGACTTTTTTGAATGGTTACAAGTACCTTATAGACTGTTTTTAATCTATAAATATTTAAATGTGTTCTATGGAAAATTTTGAATAAGAAATAAGCGTATAGGGACTGTTTTGAAACTATAAATGTATAAAAGTGTTTTATGGACAGATTTGAATAAGAAATAAGTGTACAGGGACTGTTTTGAAACTATAAATGTATAAATGTGTTTTATGGAAAGTTTTGAATAAGAAATAAGCGTACAAGGACTGTTTTGAAACTATAAATGTATAAATGTGCTTTTATGGACAGCTTTGAATAAGAAATAAGTGTACAGGGACTGTTTTGAAACTATAAATGTATAAACGTGTTTTATGGACAGTTTTGAATAAGAAATAAGTGTATAGGGACTCTTTTGAAGCTATAAACGTATAAATGTGTTTTACGGGCAGTTTTGAATAAGAAATAAGTGTACAGGGACTGTTTTGGAACTATAAATGTATAAACGTGTTTTATGGACAGTTTTGAATAAGAAATAAGTGTACATGGATTGTTTTGAAACTATAAACGTATAAATGTGTTTTATGGACAGTTCTGAATAAGAAATAAGTGTAGAGGGACTGTTTTGAAACTATAAATGTATAAATGTGTTTTATGGACAATTTTGAATAAGAAATAAGTGTACATGGACTGTTTTGAAACTATAAATGTTTAAATGTGTTTTATGGACAATTTTGAATAAGAAATAAGCGTACAGGGACTGTTCTGAAACTATAAATGTATAAAAAGTATTTTATGGACAGTTTTGATTAAGCAATAAGTGTATATGGACTGTTTGAAACTATAAATGTTTAAATGTGTTTTATGGACAGTTTTGAATAAGAAATAAGCATACAATGACTATTTAGAAACTATAAATGTATAAATGTGTTTTATGGAAAGTTTTGAATAAGAAATAAGCGTACAGGGACTGTTTTGAAACTATAAACATATAAATGTGTTTTATGGACAGTTTTGAATAAGAAATAAGTGTACATGGACTGTTTTGGAACTATAAATGTGTTTTATGGACAGTTTTGAGTAAGAAACAAGTATACATTGACAGTTTTTGGAACTATAAATGTATTTTATGGACAGTTTTGAATAAGGAACAAGTATACAGGGACTGTTTTGAAACTATAAATGTATATATATGTTTTATGGACAGTTTTGAATAAGAAATAAGTGTACAAGGACTGTTTTGAAACTATAAATGTATAAATGTGTTTTGTGGACAATTTTGAATAAGAAACAAGTATACATGGACTGTTTTGAATCTAAAAATGTATACCCATAAATTAATGGTAGTATGGTTGTTTTAAATAAAAGATATACAAAAGAAATAAGTTGCTTGAATTACAAGGCTAAGATTAAAGAAACCAAGAAAGTTTATATGATAGTAATGAGTCATGACAATAACTTGTATAGCAAGTAATGCTTAATTTGAGGATCCAATTGGGGTGAGTACCTATATGTATACATGAACATGCTTAAGTTCGAATCACCCATGTATAAGTGTAATTTCTCGATTGAATGTCTTGACCTAGAATGGTCAACTTCTTGTCCAAGTTTAGAATTATATGAGCATGAGTAAAATATCTAAGTGAAATAATGGATTATTGTTCCTTGCTTTAGATGCTTTAAGCTACCTCACTAAGTAATCATACTTATACACCTTTTTACTGTCTTTCAGGATAAGTTCGTTTTGGGTAACTATGAGCCTGGACAAGGTCACCGAAAGTCGAGATTGTATGTCTTGAATTTCCCTAAAGAACTCTTAGATGGTGGCACGTAGTTGTTAAGCTGCATAATGCATTTAGATCCGATTTTGATTATATATGTATATAAGTTTGATAAGTATTAAAAGTTTTGTAATGGGCCTTTAATTATTTCTTTCTTGGAGGTTGCTTGTATATGATTTAATAGTTAGCATGACTGAGTAGTTGCTTGATAGCTAAGCTATGCTAGAGAAATATTCAATTGGCTGCTTGAAAAATAAGTTATGTTAGTTATGATGCTTTAATGGATTAAGATTACGAATGTTTGGTATGACACCTTATAATTCGAATTGAATTAAAGGTCATAAACGAAATGTCTGTTATGTTAAGATAATTTTGACAAATTTAGGTTGTTTCCTGATTTGAGTCCATGATTTGGTTGTCATGTATGAATGCTTAGTGAAAGTCTTGAATGGATTATAATTTGGAATGAACTTGATTATATGAACCATGTTTGTCTAAAGCTATGAAAATCGAATTATATGAACCATGTTTGTCTAAAGCTATGATTTAGTTGTCATGTATGAATGCTTAGTGAAAGTCTTGAATGGATTATAATTTGGAATGAACTTGTTGATGTGAAATCACTTTAAGCTTGATGTTTGATTTTGGTTAAGCTCAAGTCATACGAAACACCTAGTTTCTAAGATCTGATGAAATTGGAATGTTTAAGCAAAAGATAAATTTGTATGCTTCTACGTATCATGTATCATATGCTAGATATGGATATAATGGGGTAGCTCGTGTGCTTAGTGGTTAGTCTTATAAATTAATCGAGTGATATGCTTATGAACTCACACTTGATGCGGATCTGCGAAAGAGTTTGGTATCTAATTTTTACATAGTCAATTATAAAGATTTAATTCTAACCATGATTCATACTTTGGAACTAAGAATAAATAATTGATATGCTTAAATCGAATTGTATTGTAACGAAAGATATGAACTTTGGTTCTTTATGAGTTGAAGATACATGCTATGAAAGATAAGTTTTCTTAAGTGATAGAGTATATGGGCATGCTACGGAGTAGTTTGAAGCTTGTTGCTTATTGTAAGACCATTTATTTGCATATAGATTAAGTTTGATTATAGACCTATGAATAATCTAAAAAGTTTTAAATTACTCTGCCTTTCAAAGGAATGTATAGTCATGTTTAGTTGATTGAACTAAATTTATCAAAATTGTTGTTTATGTTTGCTTTGAAACACTTCCTAATTTCAGTTTACTCCTAAGTTGGTTTAGGGGTGTTACAAGATCATCAATCTACAACAAAAATTATCTATTTTTACTAGCAATTTATTTAATTGGTGATAATCAATACATAATCTCATCAAACCATCTTTCTTTTTCACAAACAATACTGTAATTCCCCAAGGTAATATATTAAGTCGTAAAAAACCTTAATCCTATATTCAATGTAACTAAACCTTTAACTCTCTTATCTCTATAAGAGTCATTTTGTATAGTACCTTTGATATAAGTTTAGTGCTAGAGAAGACCTAAATCTTAAATTTCACTTCACGATTAGATGGTAACCCTGGTAGTTCTTGAGGGAACACATCCTATTATTTGTTGATAGTTGGGATACTTTCCATGTTCACCTTTGAATATTTGTATATTCATAGCTTAATCTAGAAAGTTATTACCTCCTTGTGATGGCAGTTTCCTAAAAAATATTGTTGAATCACATCGGTCAGAAAGATCTGATTTTTCCCTCATCATTACAATCTCTGAACTTTCTAGTTCCTTTCAAATTTATTAATTTCAAACAAAAATTCATAATGAAATAATAGGCGGATAACCATTCCATGCTCAGCATAATCTCAATTCATAAAAGGAAACTCCATTAGGCTTACTAAGAATTTGATTTCTTTGAATTACTATCGAGTAATTCTTACACATTTGACTTACCATTGTGCTGTGTCCCAAGAGATAAGTTACTATCACATTGATCTTTCCCCGATCATAACAACGAAGCCCTTCTAGAATCAATTTTATATTTATTAAACCAATAGTCTATCGACATTGGTTTTCCATCAATAATCCACCTGAAGTCCAACACTTAAAGACTTCCCAGCTCTCTAGCAATAAAAGTCTAAGGAACTTGGGGTTAAATTTCACCTAAAATCATATCCAAGTTTCAAAATAATAAACCTTGGTTTAGCTAGGCATTTCGAACTTCACCAGTACATTAACATCACATTGAGCGAAAAATGATTAATGATTAACCTTGTTACTACTTTTATGGGGCCTTATTCTTACCCAACTATTTGATTGCTTGACGCGATCTCTTAACTCCGGACATCTATAAATTTATACAATCAATTCAATAAACATTTGCATCAAGTCGCGTAAGCATCAATACAGTAAATATGACATCCTAGTGGCATGTATACACTTACTGACTGACAACAAGATCGGTTTGGATCCAAAACCGACTAAACCTATTGCTCTGATACCATTGAATGTAACATTTTTTTTTGTATTCGATTACCGAATATGATTCAGAGATGTCATAGAACAATAACATGATTTTTATTCAAAAATACTATAAATTTAAAACCTTCGAAAATATTTATATCAACTAATACACCAAAATCGGAGTTCATTTACTTTTATAAAAGTAAATTGACTATTCAATAAGTAAAAAACTTTGTACCAAAATAGATAGAATTATCTCATTTATACATGTCACTAAAATTAATTAAAAACCTCAAGTAGGATGCCATTGCTGCAGTAGCTTGATGATTTTTTTTGAACTTGATACAACTCTTTGCTTAGTCCAATGACTTGAACCACCTACGCGTGCACATGCAAAACACACGCTAAGTATGAACTTAGTGAGGCAATAAATGAAGTTAATAACAATAATTTAAAATTATTCGACTTCATGACTATGTTTATATAACATAATATATGCGCTCAACTTTTACATCGCATTTGTAATAATTTACTATATGCCAATGTCATCAGATTTTCATGCTTGTCCATTTGTCATAATATGTCATCTATGCATGCCGAGCAAAAAAAAATGTCATAATATACCATGATACAAGCTAATGAATATGCTTGTTCAATTCCTTTAAAACTATATCAATATTTACCATTAATATTAAGCTTTCAAGCTTAACTTACTTACCATTTGTTGCCATTGCAACATCAATATATTAAGCTAATGCTTAATTATTTGCACTTTAGTCATTTTCCTTTTTATCATAGCCTAAAGTATTTAAATTATAGAATCTAAGTACACGAATTATTCCCGTATACCCAACCTTCCTTGTGTATACATAAATGTTGCATCGTAGTGCTTAGAATATTTATATAGTTGTTTATGACTCTATGGCTAGCCAACTATACTTTCGAATCTCTATAGAATACTTGGGCTTTATATCATCAATTATTTCATCCATGGCAATGTATATCAACATATAATAACTTTAGGCAGTTCATACCCAAAATATCATTTCCAACTTATGTATGTAAGTAATTAAATTATCAATGCATTTTAAATTCCAATCTTGACATATTTATAATATGCCAATCATATGCTCAAGGAAATAAATATAATGAAAATAAAAATTTGGGTAGGTTCATCGCAAGCCATCCCAATGATGTGTAAAATATCAATGTATCATGATATGTATGCAATTGCACTCACCTTGACACTTCTTATCCAAAACTAAATTAAATAACTTAAGAGAACTTTGACTTGGGTCCTTTGCTTTATCTACTGAATTTTTGATTTCTCATGTTTACTGGAGTGCTTCACATTTATCCCTTACATGCACAATTAATAATACCAATAAGACATTCATTTTATAATCTGTCAGCTTGCGCTACCTTCAAAGAAATATTTCTATAAAATAATCTATAAATCGGAATTTGATTTCGTTTGCTTGACATAAACTAGATTTGATAAGCTTTTCAACCATATAAACGAATAGCCCAAATTCAAATAATACAATTTATGACAAATTTTCAAAGTCAAATTCTAGTGCTGAATTTTAGAGTAGACTGCTACTCTGTTTTCAGACCTTTCATCACTTAAAAATTCATATCTTTTGATATACAAATAAAAAATCAGTCACCGTTTATTTTAAACGAAACTAGACTGAACTAGGAATATAATGGTATTTGGCTCACATTCTAATCTTTTTATGTAATTTTTGGTGAGTTTTCAAACTCACTGCCAAAGATTAAATTTCTGAGCAGATTTCATAAGTCAAATCTTTTAACATCTTTCAACCATTTCAACACTTTGAATTAACCTTGAATAGAATTATGCCAACAGTTTTCTTTTCATTTAAATCTCAAATTATAAGTTAAATACTTAAACCTTAAATTAAGCCCTAATTAACAAAATTGTATTCCATCAAGAATACATCAATTTCAACTTCAATCAAGTATGTAAAACTAAATAAACACTTGATCCTTCCGAATAAAATCATATATCAATTTGGATTCACAACCCTAACTTCTCTCTTCAATTTCAAGAGCATAACTCATTCAAAACTATGAATTAATGGTACAAAAAGAAAGAGAATTCAAAAGAGAACAATTCCATATTTCATGCTCAAACCTCAAATCCTTGTATTTAGGAACTTAAAATTCAATTGAAAATTTTCTTACCTTTTCTTCTTGGTGCCCCACGTTGGAGAAGAAAGATGAGAAAAAAATCTTGTATTTTCTTTCTTTTCTTTTATGCCATTTGGCATTTATTTAGACCAAAATACTAAAATATCTTTATAATAGTCAAATGACTATTTTGCCTCAAATCCAATGAATTCATAGTGTGCTACATGTCATCGTCCTTCATCCAATGGCCTAGATTTAATCTTGATTTAGTAGTTTACCAATTTTCCCTTGAACTATATCAATTTCCAATTTTGCCCTTGAATCAAACTTAAATTTTCATCTTGTCCCTTTAATCCAATGGCTAGGATTTGACATGGAAAAAATATATCTTAATCCAATGGTCCACATTAAATCTAACATTATAACCATGTGTATTGACATTCTTTCCCTTCCATCCAATGGCTAATATTACTTTCTTAAATTTATATTCAATCCATTTATCCAAAAATTTGTAGAAACTTTGTCGGATAATTTCATTAAAATCAAAATCTTGAATTAATTTAATAATCTCGTTTCCAACTCACTTCTTGTAGGTGAACTACCCATTTACGGAATAAAAATTATTTCTAAAAAATTTACCTTTTTAGTGCTCAAACCTTTCTGAATTTTTCACTTTGTCCACCAAACTTTCATTTTATTCATTTTGGCCACTTCACTTTGGACATCAAACTTTCAATCTTATCATTTTGGTCTCTAACCAAACTTTGGTGTATTACACATGATATGGTATTGATTGTTATGCTTGATCCTTGAAAAATATATGAAAGACATCTATGTGCTTATGAGTAAGGGACAAATTAGGATAGTGAAATTAAAGAAATTGCTTGTTGTATAATCTTTGACATGCTAATTGTGTATGCAAAGAAAATAAGACATTAATGTTAAGTAATTGAATCGTTCGAATAGTACATGTGATAAATTGCCATGCTTTTGTGTGAAATTTTAATATGGTTTAAAATGCTAAGTTTCTTAACCATGAGTTCTATTACTTTTGTGTTAGATGGAATTGATAAGTTGACACAATTAATTTTTCCATAACCATTAGTTTATCCATGACATTTGTCATGTTTTATGGATCATTAAACAAGCTTGAATTATTGAGATATATTGAGTATTTGAATGAACCATTGATGATTGTGTAGTTTGTGCTTGAAACTTGAATTTTGGTTACATTGCTTGATATAAACAATTTGTGGACTAATTTGCAAGCTAAAATGTGGATTATTTTGTAAGCTAAAATGTGGACTGATTTGTAATACAAGTGGACTATTTTGCAAGCTAAAATGTGGACTAGTTTGCAAGCTAAAATGCAGACTGTTTTGTAAGCTAAAATGTGAACTGGTTTGTAATACAAGTGGACTATTTTGCAAGCAAAAATGTGGACTATTTTGTAAGCTAAAATGTAGACTAGTTTGTAATACAAGTGGACTATTTTGCAAGCTAAAATGTGGAGTGATTTGCAAACTAAAATGCGGACTGTTTTGAAATATAAGTGGACTATTTTGCAAGCTAAAATGTGGACTGGTTTTTAATACAAGTGGGATGTTTTGCGAGCTAAAATGGGGACAATTTTGTAATATAAGTGGATTGTTTTTGCAAGATAAAAATGTGAACTATTAGCTGAAGCATGTGTAGTGACCTATTTTTCTTCCTTAAAACAAATACAAGTTTCATAGGTTCGGTGCTACGGGTTATCCCCAAAATTATTTCTTTGAAATCTTGGCTTAAAGAGATTTCTTTTGAAAATTCTTTTTCTTTTGTAAATTGATGAAAACTTGGAGTAGCCACTAGCCACTTGGATAAGGTGGGTCGGACACCATGGGAAACCAGAGATTCTTTATGAAAGGGGCCGGGAGTTGGTTACGCGTGGGGAAGGATTAGCATCCCCATCACGCCTGAGAATCGGTACGTGAACATTCGTCGCTTTCAAATTGATGGAATTTGTTGAAATTTGAATTGAATTTAACCCAGCATACTTAATTGAAACTTTGACCTTAATTACACGGGCTTTAACAAGTTAGTGGGTTTGAATTAATTGGACATTTAATTAATAAGGTTGACGATACACCGAACCATAAACTAAGCTGGCATCATATAAGCCTGATTGCCGTGTTAGTTTATGGTTCGAATCTCGTACGTCACCTTTATGCATGGTGCAAACAGTTAAAATATGATGTGATGATCTTACCAACTTTTATTTTTATCTTAGGACGGTAAGGATTAATTCAAATATTTAGTCAACATCATTTGAGCTCGGACTGTTACGACACAAATATCTGAATCAATAGATACCTCACTTTTTGAATTAAATTAATTTATTCGAGATAAATGGTCCCATGAATGACAATTAAGGGATGACAAACAAAAGCTTAAAGATAAACATGCAAAAGTCCACCTAAGGCCCTAACCTATAAGGCCCAAGTTATAGAAGATCCAATTAGTGATCTAGTTATTAATTAGGTGAATCTAATATTAATCCTAAATTGATTAGCCCTAAAAGACTAAAAACTAACAAATTATGATTTATCTTGTAACATGATAACTAGTTCTATCGATTTTGAACTAGTATTCCAATAAGCCAATAATACTATTTAAAGTAAATCAAATTAATTAATCATGGTTTTAATTTAAATGTCAATCTAAACTCCATGTTAATTTTATCCTAAAAGTAATTAAGAGATGTCCAACTAATTTAATGAATTTAACATTTATCCCAATAAGCCAAGGGTAAATTTAAATTCACTAAATCAATTCGAACCTTAAACTAACCAAGGCTCTAAAAGGCTAATCCTAAATTAATCTAATTAATTTAAAGATCGTGTCCCTATGAGACGAGCACACGATCCTAAACTAATTAAATTAATTTATCTAATTCTAATCTAAAATTAACTTAACAACCCAAAGCCCAAAACACTAAGCCCAAGGCCCACTAACCTAAAGCTAACCCTAAGCCCAAACATACAAATATAAATATATTTACTATATATTCTATACTAAAAATATATTATATATATTATAAAAAACTATGTATTATGTACATTATAAAACACCTTATATGATATGTATTATATGAAAAAAAAGGAACATATATTATATATAAAAAACTACATATTATATATTTTAAAAAAACTATATATTACTCAAATAATCATATACTATATATATCATATACGAACTATATATTATATATACTATGTAAAACTTTATATTATAAAGAAAACCATATTATATATTATACAAAACTATATTATATACAAAAACATATTTTATATATTAAAAGAACTATAAGTTATGTAAACTATATATTATATTTTTATATAAAAACTACATGTTATGTATAGTATATATAAAGAACTATATATATTATATATTATGTAAAACCATATATTATATGCATTATAAAGGAAACTATAGGTTATATAATAGTCATACATTATATATAAACTATTCGTATACTATATAATATATACATATACCATAACCACAAGAAGCATTCTTTATCGACCTCAAATCAAATGATCTACTAATTTCAACAAGAACAAGCACATTAAACAACAAAACTGGAAATTAAAGCATGAAATAAGGGAAATATGATACTGGAAAATGGATTAAATTGAAAAGAAAAACCAATTTGAATAAAAAAGGGTCGAAATTGCAAACTGATTTAAAATCACAGGGATCTGGTAAGTAATAACAAAACACGAAATGGCTTACTATCGCAATTAGCCCACACGGAAGGACCAATACTGTGATTTGCCTACGCGGAAGGACTGCGGGCGTAATTAGGTTAGGGTGGAGGGATTTAAAAAACAATTTACCCAATTTTAAAACGTTATCTACTATAAAAAACCCCCACCGGCCGAGAGTTAGCCTCTTTTGGCCATTTTCGATAACCCCTAAAACTCTCCCCGCTCTCTTTTTTCTCCCAAAGCAGGGATGAACACCGCCGCATGTTTATCCCCAAACCCAGATTCTGGCCGTATTTCTAGAATCTGACGACTTCTCTGCCGTATGCCGCCACGTCGGCCGGCGAACCCAAAACCAACCATTTTCACGTTCTAAACCCAAATCTGAAACCTTTTTTCAAAAATGAGACCCTTTTTCCTTGAAACCTCAAAACAAAAACAAAAAACCCCTTTATCTAAAACAAAAAACCTTCAGAAGCCCCATTTTTTGTGTTTCTTTGCAACGACTCACCCCTTCGTTTTCCTGGAGGAAGACAGAACGAGCTTGTCACCAGAAGGAAAGGAAAGGCAGATGAAGCCAAAACAACAAAGGTAAAAAAATGAAACCCCGACCTTATTTATGCATGCAATACTTCAAAATAAAGAAGGGTGATATACCTCAGAAGGCTGTGATTGTATTGCTTTGAAGTCTTTTCCCCTTTTGTTTTGCGATTAGGGTTACAATTGTTTTGGGCTCAGTTTATATAATCAAAATTACATGAATTTAGAAATAAAGAAAAACCGAATAGAAAATTTTCTATTGGTTGCCCCTTTCTTTTCTGCAATTCCTTGTCTATATTCATCTGCTATACTGAAATTGTTGGTGTGCCCCCTAAAATGTTGTTGAAATATGCCTCTAACATTTTGTTTTTGCTCTTTTGTGTGTCGTGGTTACTCGTGAGGAGGAGGGCACCAGAGGAGCTGGTGGCTACAAGCCGGCGTGGAAAGATGGCAGCATCAGAAGCATTCGGACGCGACTTGGGAGCTGAGGGGACGACGCAGCCTGGGAAGCCGAGGAGTCAAGTGCCTAAGTTGCACGTTCGTGTTGGTGACGCCAAAGGTAGCGCGTGGGCACGTGGGAAATTTGGAAGGATGCTCCTTTAATCATGGGCCGTTAGATCTATCCCAGATCTAACAGCTAGAAGGGGTGGCTGCGCAGACAAAATAGTGAACCAAATTAGGGTTTTGGTTAAGCTTGTTGGGCCTTATATTTTATTTATATTAATGGGATTTTAATATATGTAATATTTTGTTTCTTTTAAATGTAAATGGACTGATGTAAATAAACAGTTGGGCTTTTATTTATACATATTAGGTTTTATTTAATTTATATATTCTGGTTTCTATAGTAATAATAGAACATCTAATGTGATAGCAATTTTTTTGTTTGAATAACAATATGGCAAATTATGATAATAAATAGCAACATATCATATATATATATATAAGACTAGTATAATACAAGATTGTCAATACTTAACTAGTAATATTTTTTGGTGTTTTTTTTGGGTTTTAAAAACATAACATACAATATGATAATAAATAGCATAACATGATAGCAAATAACAACATCTAGATACATATAAATGCTTAACTAAAATAGAACTAGTAATTAATTAATAGAAGGATAAAGTAACAAAAGCCCATATTATTCCATTATGGAAAACAAAAACAAAAATTAAAACGGGTCTACCCCAGATAAAATTAGTGATTACAACATGAAACACATGAGTTGAAAACCTGAAAGACATGAGTTGAAAACCTAAGCTATATAGTTCTTGGTAAATTAAATATGAAATGATCTAAAGAAAGTGTAACTAAAGTGAACTTTGACTAAATGAAAGGAATTGATCAAAACTAAATTATTGATCTTTCAAGAGCAAAACTAAAGTGAACTTTGACTAAATGAAACTGTAACTAAAGTGAACTTTAACTAAAGTGTAACTAAAGGACCTTGTAATGCAAATACATCTCCTTTTATCATTGTATGTTGGATTAGTTTAGTTACCTCACTAAGTTATTCTTTAAATGATTTATCTTTCAAGTAGCTACTCAGTGAATTGAGGATTGTGTCAATTTCCGGCAGCAAGTCACACAAGACCTAAGATTAGAGTATGTATTAGTAGTAATTGTTTTAAATTCTATGGGTGGCAATACATGATTAAGGTTTATGTTAACTATTTGGTTAGTTAACATATTTGTGCATTCAAGTCATTTTTATAGTACCTTATGAAGAAGGTACAAAGATTTTAATTGTAACCCCCTTGACCCAGTCTAGTCGTTAGACCGAACTGAGCGAGCTACATTGCATTTGCCGAAACAAACCCGTAAAGGTTTAACTCGAATTACGTTCATTTTTTCTTTTATCTTATCTAGATGCCACATTAAAGCCTATGATGTGCATACTTGGAGCGGGTGAAAACTCAACTTAATCGGGCGTCAAATCGACATCCAATTGCACGTAATTAAAACTTAAGGACCAAATTGCAATTCTATAAAATATAGGGACTTAATCTATTTTGAAGTTATGAAACCTTAATTAGTCAGGTTTCATGCTCACGTGTCAAAAATCAACTCAAAGCGATCGTTCAAACTCATGTAATTGCATACATACAAACCAAGGACCAAAGTGGAAGAATCTCAAAACATAAAACAATGTATAACTATTATCCGTACTGATACGGTTTCAAGGTGTTTCGATATGCGGGCTACGATAACCAAAATCCAAATTCTAGTAGCTCAAAATGTATCGATACAGCTATTCGTGTATCGGTACGCCTTTCCATAATGCTCTTGCCTGGACCGATACAGATTCTCGCGTATCGAAACGTAGTCCCAAAAAAAGTTGACTTGTACCTATACAGGGACACATGTACCGATACGCTTGGACCTGTAATGTCCAATGTGGCTAGTTTTACATTTTTTCAAGGATTCAAACTTAGCCTAACATGCTTTAAACATATAATCAACTATTCTCAAAATTAAACCTCACCAAAAACATCACAGAAACATGATCATAATATGGCATCACACTTCAAATGGAAGTCTAGAGGCATGCTTCCTAAGATCAAGTTGTCCAAAGCATGGATCACAAATCCAAAGCAATACTAAACATAAAATTGCCATTTACAATCTCAAAACAACATAACAAGCTTGCCAAAACATGGAGTTTAACAAAACCTCTCCCAAAACAACAATTAACCCTATTGCCTTTATTACTACAAGTCTAGTTTGAAACCATACTTTCTAGTTATTCAAGTCCTTGGATTTTCCCCTCATTTGCTCGCTACCTCCAATCTTTAATTCTCTACATTGATGGAAAAAAAGAGCATAAGCACACAAGGCTTAGCGAGGAGCGCTCAAAACACACACCACCAATACATTTAAAACCATTTTCCAAAACCACATTGAAAACACCATTTCAATCATCACATTAAAAATCATGCCTTGAAAACCATGCACTTAACACTTTCAAAAACCAGCAAATTAAACCATATGCAACATGTATCATGGATCAACAACAAATCCCATTACTAACCCTCAATTTAAGCTTTCCCATGCATAACAACCCATATGCAAAGCTTAAAGAGTAAACATGTATAGACCAACATTATACATTAACAACAATCAACATGATACATCAACAATTATATTGGATTTCAAGTGATCATCAAACAAATCCACTTTCCAAAATATTACATTGGATACACGGATTCAACACGTGTCCCCTCAACACTTCATGCCATCTCAAACGAAATTATGGTACCACTTACAACCTAGGGACACAACCCTAATCATCGGTTAGATGTATAATCCACTAACAGGAGTTTTTTTTTGCCATATAACCCCTCAACTGTTAGGGTACTTGGATGGAGTATTCGGTATACCGTTTAAACCCCTCGACATCTAAGGTGACTTTTTATAGTGCATTATCAATCCTATGGCCGGCCAACTATATCCAATAATATTTTAAACCACATCACTTGTCAATATAATTCATTACTAACCATGTACCTCACTATTTTTATATGCAACATTCCGAATCCATTTCCAATGCATTAAACCATGAATTTACAAGTATTCCTCATACTTACATGGATCATTTTCCCAATGCATCCATCATCAATATATGATCAAAAATCAGTATAAAACATACTTAAAACATGCTTAAATAGTAGGTACTATGTCATTCAAAAAAGTGCATAAAAACCATTTTATAAAAGCACGACCAAGGGAGAAATCTCTTTATACTTACCTCCAAGTTTAAACCAACGTTTAAAGCTAAGTTTAAACTCCCATAAATCATCTTTAAACCATTCCAAGTTGAAAATCACGTTCTCACTCACCGACAACACAATGCCTCGTTCGTCGACGTGAAACACTCATCCCAAATCTTCCAAAGCGACACTTCAAGCTTGAGGATCAACCTCCCCTAATTTCACCACATAAAAAAAGAGGATCCAGTGCATCAAAATGCATTAAAAAACCCAACGACAACAATCCTCTACTAACACTAGCTGAAACCTTCCCAAAACTACTGAAATCAACATCAAAAACCTTCCACACTTAACCCAGCCAAAACTTAAAGGTTTAATCCATCAATTAACTTCCATTTGACATCCAAAAACAATCTAACATCATACTTATACTTCCAGCATTTATTAATCAACCAAAACTCACCAAAGACAAAACACTAGCAACCTAATCAATTAGAGATTCACATAGTTTCGAGATTCCAATGTTAAAGCCAACTTGTTAACATTATAAAACATCAAAATTATGATTATAATCAATCAAGAACTCAACAAAACAGATCCGAAAATAAAATCACTTAATCTCATCAATTAAACCTTAATTTAACCATTTCTATAATTAAATCATTAAAACTAATTAGAAAACATTTATAATGGATCAATAGCCTAGGAATTTCAGTAAAGAACCATACATTAGAGGAGAAGGATGAAGCTCACCTCTAATGTTGACTTTCCTCCTTAATTGTATTGGTTTACATGAGAAAGCAAGATTAAAACAATAAGGTTTTGATAGGAAACAACTAAGAACTCATTTGACACTAAAAGATTGAGGAAATCAAGAAGTTACCTGAGGATTTTGAAGAAGATATGAGTGTTTGGCTGAAGAGAATTTGAGAGAAAATCTTTTAGACAAAAGTTACTTACGTAAAGTTCACTTAGGAAATTAATTATAAAAGTAATTTCCAAAATCTATTTATACTCTTCTCAAATCTTTTAAAATAGCCAATTAATGAGAAAAGTATGATATTAGACTTTGGACAAATAGATCCTTAAAAATTCAAAGTTTTGACCCTTTACAAAACAGTCACTAAAAATAGTTTTCATTCTTTACATTTTCGTCATGTTGCGTGTTTCGAATGCTACACAAATGGTGCAAGGGAACACGTCGCAAGTAATAAATGATAACTACCGAGTATCGTCTCCTCAGGGATTGGTTTGGGCTACTTTGTTTAAGTTACTACGTTGTAGAAGAAATAGATTGATGGTGATGAATAATAAGTAAAATAAACTAAGTGAATAAGAAGAAAGGAAAGAGTAATCGATTAAAGAGAGTAGGCCGGGTTATCATAAGTAGTGGTATGATGTCCGAATGGATTGTCTGGCCAATTGATTGCTAAGGCAACTTGATTTCCGTAGCAACTGGGTTCGTTCCTTCAAAGCTCGGTGAAGCGTTCTTCAATGGCTTCTAGTTATCCCTAACTGAAGCACTGGTTAATTGTGCATGCGTTGGTGATACATCCTTGTGTTAACCTTGGGTGAACAACAACTAATCTTACGCTCTTATTAGCCGTTGAAATCCAAATATTATTCTTAAGATGGATTAACCTCCATTAACGATTTGTTGAATGAAGATCATTCTTATTCGTTTCTTGAATCTAACTCTCCTGATGCTAGATAAATGGATAACTCTCGAGATCCTATCCCAATTCTCTCAAGATAGAAAATTAAAGAACTAATAATGAACAAACTTTTGAATTTATTGAAATCAAAAGCCTAAAACATCCTAATCATTTATCAAAACCACAAACCCAAAATAACCCATGCCAATTTACATCAATTCATGGCTAGGTTCAAAAGAAATACAAAGAAATAATTCCCCAACATGAATCGAATAGAAGAAATAAAGAATAAGATGTGCGATCAACCCCCTATTTTTCTCTCTAGTCGGCCACACCCTTGAAGGCTGCGATTTTCTCTTCTATTTATAAGAGATTATTAGATCAGATTTGTTGTTGATGAGGAGGAGTTTAATTTGGAATTAAATTGAATAAAAGAAATAATAAATCCCTTTTATCTTTTTCCTTAAAAATTGCTCACAAATCTGAATTTAAATCTTCATTAAATGCTACGTAGAAATCCAAATTTTTGGGTTTTATCCCTTGACTTTCGTGTTTATCTTGAATGAGGTGGACTTATCCAATCGACAATCAACTCGGCATGGCCTTCAGAAATCAACATCAATTGCCACGGCAGACCCTTCAGTATTCTTCCTTAATTGCCACAGCAATTCTTGCTTGCCACGGCAATCCAGTCCTGCAAAAAAATAACACACACCAACAACATCTTTTCCACAAAAACCAACCAAAATGTAGTATCTAGCTTATCAATGAAGGAAACTCGGGAATTATGCATGAATGACTATGAATGCAACTAAAATGAGCCTAAGTCTAAAAATAATTATAAGAAAAAGGGTGAAAAATATAGTACTTTTACACACTTAACACACCCCCAAACTCGAACTATTGCTTGTCCTCAAGCAATGCAAAACACTAATAATTACCTGCCGAAATACTTACCATCAAAAGCATGCTTTTTACTTGACTTCAATCCTCAGAGCCGTGGCACAAGTTGATTAGTTTTCGATACTTCAAACAATTACAGAGAAATACTCAAAAATCAAACTATAATGTTAGTGACATGGTGTGTGTAGAATTGTTTACAAGCCAATTAATAGGATTATTATGTGAACAATAGGTTTTATTAATTAAGTTAAATGTCGGGGCAATTTTAGTTTGCTAGAGCCGGTGATAGACACCTCTAGCAAAGCGGTTTCTCTTTTTAAAGCATAGTCGACTAGAGTCAGTGTTAGGCACCTGTAGTGATTCTTTAATGCGTGACGACTAGAGCCATATAGGCACCTCTAGCGAGAAGTTATCTTAATTTTCAATTTTTAGTTTAAGGCTAGAGCCAGATAGGCACCTCTAGCGCAAATTACCCAATTTTAATAACTTAGAAGTTCAATAAGTATCCCTTAATCAATAAGTCACAATAGTGTCAATTAATAATTAACATCTAGAAAAATTCCAAGTATTCTCCATACTAGTCCTAGGATCGAAAGTTCTATCATGTAAGTGCAGTGGCAAAGGTTCATCATCAGATATCACAGTAGGTCTAAATAGTTTAATCCGGTAAAAGATATGGCTAGTAGTATATGCAAGTATATGAGATAACTAAATGAATGCAACTATCTATAAAAGAAGAATAAAAACAAACCCCCCCAAACTTGAGAGAAGCATTGTTCTCAATGAATGCAATTACAAAAAAATTAAAAATAGGATGGAATGCAAATGAGTTAGTCGGATAGGTCGTCACCTTGAATGACGAGTTTCCTTCGAGTCGTGTGCTTCATTCGTTTGTCGACTTGTGGTGGTTTGTAACATGTGGCTGGTGGTGCATCTTGAACCTTTGGTTTCACAACCTTTTCGCTTTGTTCATCCTCCTTTGCGACATTTTTGAAGTTAGAAGCTTTGCGCTTCGACTTTGATGGCTCGGCCGGTGGCGACTTCATTGGTGCAAAAACTGTCTCGTCCGAATCTAAAAATCCATGAAGAGTTTCAGTATGAGTAGGTTCAGTCACATGTTGTTTACCTTTTTGTGGTGCAGTCGTTACCGCGACATCTTTAGTTGATGGGGCAAGCAGTTCAGTGGGGGAAAAACTGGGAAGGGAATGGTGCTACTAGGGTAGTTCTCCAAGATAACTCGTGTGATGGCCACATCACGATCCTTCATATACCGCATGAACATCTGTGTTATGCGGTTAATGATAATTAAAGGGGAAGACAAGGGGTTGTGCGGCTAGGTGAAGTGGGAAAGAATTAGGGAAATTGGGATTTAAATAGGGATTTAAATCCCTTAAAAATCAGCCCATTATCCTCTCCAAAAGATAGTCTCTATGAAATCCATCTTTAATCCAACTCCTCATTCTCTTGAAATCTTATCCTAAAATCAAACAAAACAAATAGAGAAAGATTAAATCTAAATTAAATAAATATACAAAGATAAAGATAAATAAGATAAAAACAAAGATAAATATAAAAGATGACTATCCTAAAATAATAATTAAAAATAAAAAAGAAAATAAAAATAAAAAATAATAAAAACAAATATCTGAATAAAATGAAAAAGAAGTTTGAAAATAAAACTAAAAAGAAATCGAAAAAAATAAATAAAAATAAATGAAGAAGAGCATGTTCATGCATCTTCTAAAGTGACAACTTCTTTGTCACGCTCAACATGGGTGCCAACATAGTGCTTCAATCGTTGTCCGTTAACTTTAAACTCATGTCCATTGCTGGTGGACTTGATCACAACAGCACCATAGGAGAAAGGTTTTACTACCTCAAATGGCCTGGACCATCTCGACTTCAGTTTTCCAAAAAAATGTTTTAACCGAGAATTGAAGAGGACCACCAATTGCACTGGCAAGAATTGCCACAACAAGAGCTTCTTGTCATGTCAACGCTTCGTTTTCTCTTTGTAGATTCGGGCATTGTCATATGCTAAGGCACATAATTCTTCTATCTCATTTAGGTCCATTAAACACTTTTGTCCTGCACTCTCCCAATCCATGTTCACAGTTTTGATTGCCCAATAGGCCTTATGCTTGATCTCCATTAGTAGGTGGCAAGTCTTGTCGTAGACAAGTCTATAAGGAGAAATGCCTAATGGCATTTTGAATGTTGTTCGATAGGCCCAAAGTGCATCATCAATTCTCAGAGACCAATCCTTTTGAGAGGGATTGACAACCTTCTCAATGATAATCTTCAGTTCACGGTTGGAAATTTCGGCCTGCACGTTGGTTTGCGGGTGATATGCCGTGGCAATTTTGTGTGTCACTCCAAAGTGTTGCAACATCTTGGAAATGATTTTGTTGTCAAAATGTCTGCCTTTATTGCTGATGATTGCCCTCGGCATTCTGAACCGTGTGAATATATTTTTCTACAAGAATCTCTGTATAGTTTTGGAATCATTTCTGGGAACTATAGCTGCCTCGACCCATTTAGATATATAGTCCACCGCAAGTTGGATGTAAAGTTACCGAATAAGGATGGGAAGGGCCCCATGAAATCGATCCCCCACACATCAAACACTCTACCTCGAGGATATTTTGCAGTGGCATCTCATGTCATCTTGAAATATTCTCGTTCGTTGACAACGATCACACTGCTTGTAGAATTCTTGAGCATCCTTATAAAGAGTGGGCCAGTATAAGCCGAATTGTAAGACTTTGGCCGTGGTGCGAGTACCTCCAAAATGGCCTTCATAGGGTGAAGAATGGCATTGCCGAAGCACATTTTGTTGCTCCTCCTTGGGAACACATCACCGTATAACCTGATATGCACATTGTTTAAATAAAAGAGGCTCGTCCCAATAATAATGCTTAGCATCATGTCCGAACTGTTTCTTTCCTTGGTGAGTAAGGTCATAAGGTAAGATACCACAAAATAGAAAGTTTACTAGATCAGCATACCATGGTTTTGCCGTGGCAACTAACATCTACTTATCTAGAAATTCATCATGGATCTCCAATTTGTCGCCATCTTCATTGCCTCTTTCCAGCCTTGACAAGTGATTAGCAACTTGGTTTTCTGATCCTTTCTTGTCCGTAATTTTAATGTCAAACTTTTGTAAAAGTAAAATCCAACAAATTAAACGAGGTTTGGCATCTTTTTAGCAAATAAATACAATGCCAAGTTGTCAGTGTGGATGCTTACCTTTGTACCGATCGAATAGGAACGAAATTTGTCAAATGCGAAAACTACTACTAGTAATTCCTTTTCAGTTGTGATGTAATTCAATTGGGCACCATTAAGGGTTTTACTAGCGTAATATATCACATGGAAAATTTTACCTTTCTACTGGCCTAAAATAGCTCATACCACAAAATCACTTGCGTCACACATGAGTTTAAAGGGTAGGGACCAATCAGGTGGGATGACAATGGGTGCCATGGGAAGTTGCTTTTTTAGGGCTTCAAATGTCGTGGCACAAGAATCATCAAATTTGAAAGCCTTATCTTGTTCAAGAAAGTTACACAGGGGTTTAGAAATCTTAGAAAAAGTATGAATAAACCTTCTATAAAAACCTACATGTTCGAGAAAGCTTTGATTCCTTTGACTGAATTTGGTGGCGGCAATTTCTCAATCACTTCCACCTTGGCTCTATCGACTTTGATTCCCTTGGATCTTGTGGCTGAGCACAATAACTTCGTCTACCATAAAATGGCACTTCTCCCAGTTTAAAACTAGGTTAGATTATTCACATCGAGTCAACACCTTCTCCAAATTGCTAAGGCAATTGCCGAAGCTATCTCCAAATACTGAAAAATCGTCCATGAAGATTTTAAGGAAATATTCCACCATGTTAGAGAAAATTGCCATCATGCATCGTTGGAATGTTGCTGGGGCATTGCATAATCCGAATGGCATCCTTTGAAATGCATATGTACCATACACGTATGTGAATGTGGTATTTTCCTGGTCCTCCGGCGATATTGCAATTTGATTATAACCTGAGTAACCATCAAGAAAACAATAAAAAGATTTACTTGCAAGACGGTCAAGCATTTGGTCAATAAAGGGTAAAAGAAAGTGATATTTCCTAGTAGCTTTATTTAACTTACGGTAATCCATGCAAAATCTTCAATCGGTCATAGTCTTAGTTGGAATGAGTTCATTTTTTGTTACTTACCACGGTTATACCTCCTTTTTTCGGGACACATTGTACTGGACTTACCCATGTACTGTCGGATATAGGATATATGATACCGACGTCAAGCCATTTGATGATTTCTTTCATCGCAACCTCCTTCATGGCGGGGTTAAGTCTCCTTTGTGCCTCAATCGACGGTTTATGATCATCCTCCAGTATGATCTTGTGCATACATACCGCCAAACTAATTTCCTTCAAGTCTGCGATTGTCCACCCTATTGCCTTTTTGTGCAGCACCAACATGTCAATCAACCTCTTTTCCTGTTCAGGCTGCAACTTAGAATAAATAATTACGGGCAAAGTGTTATCGTTTCCTAAATAAGCATATTTTAATCACCCTGGCAATGGTTTCAATTCTAAAACATGAGGTTTCTCAATAGAGGGTTTTTTGATTTTACCTTCCTTACCTGAGTAGTCCAAGGATTCAAAACTCTTACCCGGTCGACTAACAATCCAATTTGTTTTATTATGTTCGCCGTCATCCGGCTCCTCAAGTTCCTCAGGTTCGACAATGCAATTGCCATAGAAATATTCCTTCATGTCAAAATTGATTTCGTTGGTGGCTTGAATGACTTGGCATTCTTAAGGGTTTGGAAGACATTAAGCTTGGCTTGCTGGTCATTTACCCTCATGGTGAGTTCTCCTTTCTCGACATCGATCAAGGTCCTTCTCGTTGCTAAAAATGGTCTCCCAAGAATAATGGGTGTGAACTTATCTTCTTTACAATCCAAAACAATGAAATTAGCGGGAAAACAGATTTCGGCATGAGGTTTACGCTTGATGCAGCATAGGATTTGTCTGCAAGCTGCAGCATCACTGTTGTAGGCTTTGCCTTCCCTATTCCCAATTTATGGAAAATAGATTTCGGCGTGAGATTTACGCTTGCTCCAAGATCGCATAATGCCTTCCCGACGTAGCGATTTCCGATAGCACATGGTATAGTGAAACTGCCGTGATCCCTAAGTTTAGGTGGCATTTAGTTGTACAATGTTGTCATTGAATTTTCACTTCTGTTATATTGTTATTGTTTTCATATTTAGTATAAGTGTTATATGTTATATAATATTAATGTAGTAATTAGTATTAGTATTTTTGTTATGTGTTGGTGTCATATAATATTGTTAATATAGTAATTGTTACATAGACTTTTAATTACTGTGTTACAGTTAGTATAATAGTTAGTGTAATAGTTAATATAAAACCCAAAATATAAAAAATAAATAGCCCATTTGTATTAAAATTTAAAAGGTCCATACTAAAAAATAAACAAAAAGTTCATGTTTATACAATAAGGGTTTATTCGGTCCAATACCAATCAAAGCTGAACCCTAATCTTCTATCTTTATTTCTTGCACAGCCGAAGGATAACCGTTGGATCAAGGGAATGATCCAACGGTGCAGATCACGCCATCTGGAGAAGGGATAGCGCCGCACTATTCCAACCATTAGATCTAGACAAGATCTAATGGCCCAGATCACTCCAGAGAAAGACACGCAGATCACCACTCGCGTGTGGCAATCATGTGCCCATCTTTTCAGCTTCTAACGAGCGTTTCGTCTTCTCCAATAGGGCGTAGGTCATCTTTTGTCACTTTGAATTCTCCCGTCGGCGGATTTGTTGCCATTTGTAATCACCAGAATAAAAAAAAAGCAAGGGTTAGAATCGAACTAAAAAGGAAGTTAAATCCCCAAATTGAAGCCCTAGCTAGAAATTGGAACCAAATCAGAAGCAAAGTCAACCAAAGCGGGAATGATTAAATCCCTAAATTGATGCCATGGCAAAGATCAAGCAATCCAAATCAAAGAGGATGAATTTTAGGGGAAGAAATATGGGATTTGAGCTTGGAAACCAAGCATTCATGTAACTATAAATACCATGTAATTTTACACACAACACACACAATTCATACACGATACACAATAGACAAGAGATACAATACATGCAAATACTCGTAAAAAGCATTCGGATTCAAGTGTAGAAAGAAAAGGTTGTAAGCAATTCTCAAAGAAATAAAGCGAGCATTCTTTTGGTAATTTCTTTTTTTTTCATGTTTATATTGGGAATTTAAATAAGTAAAAGGAATTTTTTACCCCGTTTTTGGTGGTCGCCACCGTGCACGATGTCCGAGGTTTTGTCTCCAATGATTGACACTTAATTTGGAGCCCGTTGGATTCTAGGAAAAAAAGGACGTTTCGGGGAAATTTCACCGTCGGTAACGGCAGCCGACACAACGGATGTTCATCGTGTTCTTCAATTCACGAAGAACACTTTAGAGGATTTTTAAGGAACCGGTTTGATCTGTTTTGAGAAGACCCAAACCCTCTTTTGACCTACGCCCTTCTTTCCTGGACCTTGCACTATGGCTCTTCAGTTTACCAACTTTTCACTTTCATCCTTTGGTTTATAATTCAACCATCACACTTTGTTTTCTTTCAATTTGGTCACCAATTTATATTCAATTTTATTTATTTCATCCATTTTCTGATTTTAAATTCATGTGCTTATTTAAGTAATTTTAATTTTGTTATTAGCTTGTTTGTTTAATTTTCTAATCCTTAGGTATAGGTTCTTAAAATTTAGATTAGAGCCTTGTGTGCAATAAAACTTCCTTCATAATTAAATAAAGCACGCTTAATTTTATTTAAACCCTAATAGTTAAAATAAATGTAGATAATTTTAGGTTATTAATCACTAATTAGGTTTAAATTAAAAGGCTACAATTCATTTAATCATTCCTGTGGGTTTGTTTAAAAAGTGAAAACTAGCTAATGTGGTGTCTTACCAAACGAAAATAACGGGTTAGTGCCAGGAGTGTTGGCGGTGATTGGAGTTCATTTTTCGGGCGATAAGGCCGTTAAAATATATTTATATTCATAAAATGGACGAGTAAATTGAATTCTTGTGAACTTGCAAATTCCAGTTTTAAAATCGCTTTTTGAAATCAATAAGCTACCAATTTTTGGGCGTGGTGGGGGTGCTAACCCTTCCCCACTCGTAACCGACCCCCAAACCTATTTTATGGTTTCCACAAACCAAAATGGTGTTTTAATAAATAAAAAGTTTTTATTAAAATAACCTCATTGTAAAAAGTGATCCAATCACACTTTTTAAAAAAATATTTGTGGCAACTCCGTGTATTTTAGTTTTCAAAATGTCGGGCCTTCCTTAGAAAGTGTTGCGACAGCTTGGCGACTCCGTTGGGGACTGTTTTTGGTTTTCTAAAAAAAACAAAAGAGGGTCAGGCCACAAATTGTTTTCAAAATGTTTTTAAAAAAAATGGAATTTGCAGGTTCATAAAATTTTCAATTTATTTGTTCGTTTAATGAATATAAATCTATTTTACGCATTCTAATTTTTTTCAAAAATCTCTATACCCGAGCTTCGTCCCAATTGTTTAATTGAGGGGAAAACACTTTGCTCGTGTCAGAATACTGATTCTCCGTATGAACCTAGCAAGTACCTTCGGGACTCATATGCCTTGTCTTCGTAAAGATACCGATCCTTCGAGAAGACATAGGAAGTGAGTCCTCCTTAGTTGAACTTAGTTCGTTTGAAGTCTATAATGGGTGAGAACTAGGAGCCTTGCTACCCTTAGCAGAGGAAAACAAGGACAGCTCGAGTACCTTTTTAGAACCTAACCAAGTTTTAGAATTTAGAGCCTACCCTATTAGAGCCATGTGGAAAACTTAGGTTCTTTTTAGTTTGGTCAAAATCATTTCACAAAGATAATTTGTGGAGATATGTCTTGGAGTGCTGAAATGCCTGCCCAGAGTTATTTATGCAATGAAACTATTTTGGGCCCTTTTTTCTTGTATCTAATATTTCCCCTTTTGTTGTTTTGCATGTCTAATCTTGCATCATCATTTCAAGAAGGGTTTTGGTTCTTTAGAATATCTGCTCAGTTAGAAAAGTTGTTACCATGGATGGAAGGGTCTTGAAATTGGAAGAAGAGAATGCAAAGGTTCGTCACTGGTCTGAAGTTAATCAGCGAACATTTGGGGACAGTTTGGCAGCTGATCATGAAACAGAAACTTCAGAATATGCCCATATCAGCATTAAGAAGAATAATGTGCAGGAGCTGCAGAAAATCTGGGAGCACATTGATTATGAGACCAAGTAGTTGTTCTATGAAACCTAAGGAGATATAGCATACTTGTTGTATGTGAAGGTCGATAAGCAATTCTTGAAGGCTTTGGTCCAATTCTGGAATCTAGGATATTGTTACTTTACCTTCAATGGAGTGGATATGATGCCCACATTCGAAGAATACTTGGCACTGTTCAACCTACGCAAAATGAAGAAAAATTGGGTCTATGCCAAGCCACCAAAGAACAAAAATCCGCAGCAAAGGCTCACAACTTTTGCCTGAATGAGTGATGGATGGGTCAAGGGGCTGATACTGAAAAGAGGTGGTAGTTTCTCCTTTCTTTGGTCAAGCATCAAAAACATAATTCCAGTTCACCCAGACAAAGAAAAGAGAGTGGATCTCATGGCAATTGCACTTTATGGCTTGGTTATTTTTCCAAGGGTCCTCTGAAACATTGATATAGCCTTACTTGACTTCTTTGAGCAATTGAAGAGGAAAGTCAATCCAGTTCCCGCCATACTAGCTGAAACTTTCATCTCACTAAATGCAAGCCGAAAGATGGAAGGTGTGCGCTTCGGAGGGTGTGCTCCCTTACTTCAAGTTTGGTCTCTCAGCCACTTCTAGAAATGCCCAACTATGACTCTATCTAATGTGTTCTCCCTAAACTTTTCTCCTCTCCAGGAGTACTTGGCAAAAGATTGGCCAATTGTCAAGAAAAGCAAATGGGTTGACATTTTCAAAGACCTTCGTGATGAAGACATTAGATGGAGAGTTCCATGGATGGGTCATGCCAAGGTTCTGTACAAATGTGGAGATTTCAACTTCCTGATGTTATTGGGTTTATGGGGTGGAATCGGGTGTGCTCCTTTGTTAGTATCCCAGTAGTATGGTTCTCGTTAATTAATCCCATTCACTACCGGTCTTAGCTCGTTGGAGTGCGAGTTCCAAGGAGAGTTCAGACATAAGGTATAGATAATTAGTGACTCGTGGAAAAATTGCTATTACATGAAGCCGGAGTTTGACAGTCACTGCATGTTTACCTCCAACTATGATGCTTGGAGGCACACGAGAATAAACGACAGGGTCATATTACCTACACCTGGATAGGCTAAGTCTTTAGAAGAACACTTGAAAGTGGTCCCTTCTGAAGCTGATATCCTGATAAAAGAGTTAAGGAGAGCCAAGCTGGACGTAGAGGCCCTGTGGGAACAAAACCAACAATATTAGTTTGAGTCATAACTTGATGTAGAAAAGTTCAAAGGAGAGACAGATCGAGTAACCAAGCTGTACATGGACTTGAAAGAGAAGTATGAGATCCAGAGGGTTGACTTCCGCAAATTTCAGACTAAGGTTCATAATGCTGACTTGCGAAAAAGCCCAGATCAGTGGAGGCAAGAAATTGAACAAGTTGTGGGCCAAGAAAAAGAACGAGGCAAACGAAGATTGAAAAGTATAGACGGGTGCTCATAGAGGAACGGAAGAAAAATAAACAAGCGGAAAAAATATGAGAAGGGCAAACGAATCCTTGAAAAAGAGAAGAAAAATGTAGCTGCATGGAAAAGGAAGGCCCAGAACAACAAAATTTGCTTGCTCGAGCTACATGGAGCATATGATAAGACCTGTGAGAAGTTGGAACAAAGCTAGGCTTTTGTTGCTCAATTGCAAGATAAGTTGGATGACTTAAACCAGACTCTTCACAAGTTTCAGAATGATCACACCTATATGGAACTCCAGGCTAGTCTAAATGAGAATGATTCCTTGAGTGAGCAAGTGGAGGAAATGGATAACATCATTCAAGAATACAGAATGAATATCTTGGTGCTTGAGGATATAGCTGACGGAGGCAATAATTACTAGTTTACACATCTCAGAGATAATGCACAACGATTCCAAGAATGAGATGAGTTTGACAGGTCTGTCATGACCCAAGTTCAGGACATGGCTCAACATGTGACGATGCTGGCCACCGAAGCTGCAGCTCTTCGTCAGTACATCAAACCAATAGGAGAGGTAGGACCAAGGCTTATATGGCTAATTGAAGAAGTCAAGGAATTAGGAGTTCGTGCTGAAAAATATTTGTAAAAAGATGTGGAAAAGTTGGATGTAGTAAGATCCTTTTGACATTCAATAAAGCTATTTCTAAAAGCAGACATTTCATTGAACCAATGTTCCTTCATTTGCATTCACATCATTCTTTTGTTTGTTTGTTTACTTTTTGGCTTTGCATTGCGTGCATTCATAACATAGCAAGACACTAAATTAAATATAAAAATGACAGAAATGCCAAAATAGCCAAAATAGCCCACAAGTACAGTACACGGTCACAAACGAAAGCAATGGAAGACAGAGTAGCAACCTTGGAAGTTAATCACAAGAGCACACAGGATCGGTAGGACAAGATAGAGACTGATTTAAAATAGGAAATTGAGATAGCTCACAGAAAGAGGATTAGCTCAATTGCAGCTATGCTAGGATTCAAGGACCCAGATGCAACAGAAGCTGGTGAAGAAACCAATGAGCTACCCCGATTCTAGGGCTTGACTTTCATCCATCCTGGAATGCAGAAGAAAACTTTTAAACCAAAGGTTAAGATATCATCCCACTTTGTTGAAACTTCCACCCGAAATGAGTCAAAGGCCAGTACTGAAGAGGCTCACAACTATGAGGTGCCCGACCTCGATGAAATTACTTATAAGGCTAAGGCCGAAAAGAAGTGGGAGGATCGTTACGAAAAGCTAGAAGGAATGATCAAATCCTTCCAAGAAGGAAGCACTCATGGAGGGGTAGATGCTAGGGAATTGAGTTTGGTGACATATTTGGTGGTGCCCCCGAAATTCAAGGTCCTTGATTTTGAGAAGTATAATGGAACCACATGCCCATCAGCACATCTAACCATGTACTGCAAGAAGATGTCAATGTACCTGGACAACAAGAAGCTACTTATTCATTTCTTCTAGGATAGCTTAGTGGGGTCAGCTGCACGTTGGTATACGCAACTGAGTAGGATGAATATTCGATTTTGGAAAGATCTATCAAGAGCCTTTAGTGAGCAATATAAACACGTCACTAAAATGGTCCCAACTTGATTGGTCCTACAAGGGATGGAACAAAAGCATCATGAAAGTTTTCATCAATACGCACAGAGGTGGAGGGATGTAGCTGCTCAGGTTCAACCGCCACTGCTTGAAAATGAAATCACCCCAATGTTTGTAGAAACGTTGAAAGGATGATTTTATTATTGTATGATAACCCACACAACCAAGAGCTTCACAGACATGTTAATGAATGGTGAGTTGATCTTGGCAACTGTCAAGAATGGAAAATTGGATGGAGGAGAAATAAAGAAACCAAAGAAAAAGAGGGAGAGTGAAGTGAATGCAACCAATGTCTACAACCCCAATTATTCAAAGGGTTTAGTTTTTAATAAGCCCAATGCTTTAACCCTAGCCCCTATTGCAACAAGCTCACCGAAGGGAGAGCGGAGATATCAAAGGAACCCAAAGCCATACTTCCCATCCCAATGACGTATGTAGAATTGTTCGCTGAATTGATCATGTTTTAGATGGTACTTCCACGCCATGTTCCTCCTTTCTCACCTCCATATCTCACACGGTATGATGAAAAAGCGCACTGCGAATACCATGCAGGTATTAGGGGGCATACAATTCAAAATTGTATTGTATTTAAAAGAGTGGTGGATGATTTGAGGAAATCAAACATGTTATCATTTGACACGTTTGAAGAGAAAGAAAAACCCTTGCCAAATCACCAGAAGGTAGGGGTGAATGCCATCATTAAAGAAGAAGACAAGAGGGTCAAGAGATATGTTGATGAAGTTAGGGCATCAATAAAGTGGGTATGGACTCACATGGTTGTAGCTGGGATGTTAGAAAGAGAGGCCCAAGAGATGATAGTTGAAGATGAGCTATATTGCGACTACCATAGAGCATGAGGACATGAGATTGAATGCTGCTCAAAATTCAAATGCCTGGTTCAGGACAAGATGGATAGTAAAGAGCTAGAGTTTTTCGAGAGAGGAAGCAAGAAGCACATAATGGATGAATGTATGTGCAGCAGAAGAGACAAACTCAAGGAAAGATTATACAGGGATGAAGCCTTTGGTTATCAAGACCAAGGCAAGATTAAATGAACCTATGAAGGGTGTGACCCCGTGACTAGTAATTAAGGCACCAGCTCTATTTCCATACAAGGAAAGCAAACAAGTTCCTTGGGACTATGGCTATTCAATGACAACTCCGGGAGAATCATCAGTTAGGAATAAGATGAAGGAATAACCAGTGAATGAAGTAAGCCACTTCACAAGGAGTGGAAGATTGTATTCCCCACTGACGATAGAAGATAGAGATGCGGCACAAAGAAAAGCTACTACTGAAGAGCCAGAGAAAGAAGACGAAAGAGATTTCTTTAGAGACAAGCCACCAGTGTATCATGAGCATGTAAAGGAGTTAGAGGCTCAAGAATTTCTAAAGATACTCAAACACAGTGAGTATAGTGTGGTGGAGCATCTCCACAAGCTCCCAGCCCGAATCTCTATATTGTCTCTGCTACTGAGTTCTGAGGGTCAACGTGAAGCCTTGCTGAAGATTCTGAATCGAACGTTTGTGCCAAAGGAGATTTCAACTGACAAGATGGATATGTTGGTCAGTAATATTGCTGTGAATAATTTAATTTCTTTCAATGACGAGGAGATACTAAAAGGAGGGAGAGGATCACGCAAAGCTCTGAATATTTCCATAAGATGCAAAGGATACATGTTGCCAAGTATTTTAATTGATAATGGATCAAACCTAAATGCTCTCCCATTGGCGACATTAAAGAATCTACCAATAGACAGCTTGCATATGAGGGTTTATCAGAACACTGTGAGAGCATTCGATGAGACACAGAGGAAGGTATTAGGAAAGATTGAAGTACCTTTACAGATCGAACCATCAACTTTCGAAGTGGAGTTTTTGGCCATGGACATAAAACCCAGTTACAGCTGCTTACTTGGGTGTCCATGGATTCATACAGTAGGAGTGATCCCCTCCACTTTACATCAGAAGCTAAAATTTGTGATTGACGGACAATTAGTAACAGCAGGTGCAGAGGAAGAAATCATTGCATCAGTAGCCACTGATGCACCCTACATCGAGGTTGATGAGGGTGCGCTCGAGTGTCACTTTAGGACATTAGAGTTAGTCAATGCAACCTTTGTCACCGAGGGAGGTAAAGTACCATAACCAAAATTATCCAGCTGCGAAAATGCAGGTGAAGCAAACACTTAGAAAATGAGTTGAAGTTGGAAAAGATTTGGGAATAGGCACCAAGGGAGGTTCTATCTCGTGGCTATCCATGCTAAGAATAATCAATTTGGGTTAGGTTTCAAACCTAACCATCGGCAGAGAAAAGAAGAAATCAAAAAGCACCAAGAAGGAAGAAGGGAAAGATTGAAGGGTGAGGAGATTGAATGGGAGCCAATGACATTCCCACCTTTAAGCCACAACTTCATATCTGGAGGCCTACTGGACCCAAATGCCCAAGTTAATGAGGAGGAGAAAAGAAAGAATGACCTGTGTGAAGCATTTGAGAAACTGAGCATCAACGCTATAATTGACAAGGAAGGAGAGAACAAATACTTGTCCATGATTCGCCCCTGCTCTGAGCTTGACAGCTGGACTGTTGTAGAAATTCATGTAGTCTTTGAGACAGTTTCAGAGTAATTCTCAGAACCCACCCTTTTGCCTTTAGACCTGAAGGCAATTAGGAATCTTATGAAAATGATCTATGTCCAAACTTATAATTTGAATTTCAATAAAGATACATCTTTTTCTTCCAGCAAATCTTGTATGGCAAACTTTTTTCATAAGTAAAACTCAAAACAAAGTAAAAACTAAAAAACAAATCATTCCAATCATTCCATTCATCTCTTTCCTTTGTATATATTCTATGCCCTTTTTCTTTGCAGGTCTTAAGATATCAATGGCACAAACGACTCTAAGTCTGACCTTGATGTTGATTTTGAACTACCTTTATGCCTAGAAGAAGTTGAGAATGTTGACGATGAAGAAGAGTATGACATGCCCAGTGATCTGCTCAGAATGGTAGAAGAAGAAGAGAAACAGATTCTACCCCATAAAGAAGAGTTGGAAATTTTAAACCTTGGCCCAGAAGAAGAAAGACGAGAGGTGAAGATTGGAACCACCATCACAGCTAGTACCCGACAAAGACTGATTTAGCTCCTAAAAGAATTCAAAGATATTTTTGACTGGTCATATCAAGACATGCCTGGTCTTGACACTAACATTATTGTACATCGGCTTCCTATAAAGGTGGGATATGAACCTGTGAAACAGAAGATTACAAGGATGAAAGCTGAGATGCTCCTAAAGATTAGAGATGAAGTGAAGAAACAATTTGATGCAGGATTTCTTGAAGTAGCTAAATATCCAGAATGGGTGGCTAACATCGTCCCAGTTCCTAAAAAAGATGGAAAAGTATGTATGTACTTTAACTATAGGGACCTCAATAGAGCAAGCCCCAAAGACAATTTCTCGTTGCCACACATCGGCACATTAGTGGACAACACAACTGGACACTCCCTTTTCTCTTTCATGGATGGTTTCTCTGGGTATAACCAGATTAAAATGTGCTCAGAAGATATGGAAAAGACTACCTTCATAACACTGTGGGGAACCTTTTGCTATAAGGTAATGCCCTTTAGTTTAAAGAATGCAGGGGCAACCACCCTTTTTCATGATATGATGCACCAAGAAATAGAAGTATACGTGGCCGATGTGATCACCAAATCTCGGTCTGAAGAGGAGCATCTAGTGAACCTAGAGAAACTTTTTCAAATGTTGAGGAAATTTCAACTAAAGCTTAACCCAAACAAGTGTACATTTGGGGTTACATTGGGAAAATTATTAGGCTTTGTGGTAAGCAGAAGAGGAATTAAGATTGATCATGATAAGATTAAGGCTATACAAGAGCTTCCACCGCCACGAACATAAAAGAAAGTTCGGGGTTTCCTTGGGGGTTAAATTACATCGTCCGTTTCATCTCCCAGTTAACTGATAAATGTGATCCAATGTTCAGGCTACTAAGGAAGAATAACCCAGGCACATGGAATGAAGAATGTCAAGTAGCCTTAGAAAGAATCAAAGAGCAGTTAATTAATCCTCATGTTAACCGATAATGCTTCCAATCTAAATAATAAGATGATAGCAGGAGTCTGTGAGTAGTTCAATGTCAAACATCATAATTTAGTAATATACCGCCCAAAGATGAATGGGGCTGCAAATAAGAACATCAAGAAAATAGTCGCAAAAATGGTGTCATGGGCATTGTATAATGGGAAGATGTACCAAAGAAGGATGATAAGGGCACATGAGAACAAAGTTTGCACGGAAGAATTCCAAGAAGTTGATTTGGTGTTAAAGAAGTTACAAATCCAAAGTGATTCTCGAGGAAAATGGGCACCAAATTGGGAGGGACCTTACATTGTAACAAAGGTTTTCTCAGATGGGGCATTAATTTTGGCTAAAATGGATGGAGATGAACTTTCGAGCCTAGTAAACTCGGATTCATTCAAAAAGTATTATGTTTGAAGAAAAAAGAAGTGAAAAAAGAAGAAGAAAGAAAAGGGGGTTCAAAATGAAAACCCGTAAAGGGCATTTTGAAACCAAAGGACAACTTGAGTTGAAAACCCACAAAAGGCGGCTCAGGTAGTTAATATGACGGGTAATTCTCCCGGGGACATGACATAGATAAGTTATATATCTTCTCGCATCATCGCCATTTTCGAAGTCTGCTCGACATGGGTAGCATTCAGGACATCTCATGGCATTTTGACGGGAAGAGTTTTGGTCATTGATATCTGAATATTTGTAATTTCTTTTCTATTTGCCACAACATTAATAAAATTTCATTGACCTTCTTTTCTTTGTTTGAACCTTTTCCCATTTCACATAAGCATTTTGCATTGAAATAAGGATTAAAGTTTGACATCATTTAAAACATGCAAAAGATTTTTGAGCATTACTTTGAAATTTGTTTAAAAGAATGCCAGAACTATGAGGCGTTTCGTAGTTAAGTTTTGAACTTGGGGAATAAAAGGCACGAAACACATGAAGACATTCAAGGTGTAAATAAGTTTTGCTGCAAAGGTTCCTACACAAGCAATTCAAAGTTCTCTGCGAAGGCAAGAATCAGAGAACTTTCAAGAAGCATTAAGGGTTTTTGATATTACTTTAAGGCAACATGTTGCAAAACAGAAATGTCTGCACAAGATAGTCTAACTTTCACAACAATAAGAACAATTTTACAGACATTGGAAGAGATAACCAAGGATATAGAGGTTTTCATTCGAGTTTCAAGGCCACTCAAGAGGGCTTGTCACTAAATATTGATGAAAGCATAATCTTTCTTCCATGATAATGAGATCAATTTTACAGACATTGGAAGAACAGTAGAATCTTCATTCAAGAAGGCTTGTCACTGAACATTGATGTATCAACTACAATGATAGTTTGACAAAGGCGAGAAGAGTGATGAAGAATATGAGGATAAAGTTAGTACTTCCAACTAGGAGTAAAAGATAGCTGGATTGAGCAAGCAAATGTGCAAAAGATTAGAAACTTTCTGAAAAGAATAAGAATGGCGAGGATTTCTTGGTTAGTGGAATATTAACAACAAGAAATCGTTAGAGCCATCTAGGATTGAAAAATGGACAGTTGCAACTTTCTTGCTCGTTTTAATCCTAATAACATTGTGCAAAGTCTTATTCAGTGTGGAGAAATGAAAGGAATTCATATTGTTTCTCCTGTTGATAAAATGGTCCAGAATAGACGCCTACCATCTCTTTCCAAAGTTAAGAAAATGTTCGAGATGATATAGTCCATTTTCCTTGGAGCTTCACAGTTTCTTTTGTGACCGCTACTTGATAGAAAATTAAATCTAATAAAAGGAATTTAAAAGGCAAAAGAAAAACAACATGCATTCATTTGATAGGCATCCTTCATGGCATGCATATCTAATAGCATCGTTTTATTTTTGACAGATTTGGAACATTGCTTATATATTCGAGCGAAAGGAAAATAGAACCTGTTTATCCATCTGAGCATAAGGAGGATGGAATCCTTTTTCAGAACCCGCTTATCTATTCGAGCGAAATGAGAATAGAACATGCTTATCCATCTGAGCATAAGGAGGATGGAATCTTTTTTAGAACCCGCTTATTTATTCGAGCGTAAGGAGAATATAACCTACTTATCCAACTGAGCATCATGAGGGTGGAACCTTTTTCAACATGCCTATCTATTCGGGCTTGAGTAGAATAGAATCTGCTTATTCGTTCAAGCATGAGAAGAGTGGCACCCGCCAGTCTGTTCAGGCATCAAGTTTTGACAGGTTTGGTAATTGGTGAGAATCAATGTCCTTTGTTCTTTGCTTTATTCCTGTTTCACCGAAATGACCAAAGAGGGGCAGTTGTTGTCACCGAATTTTCACTTCTATTATATTTTTATTGTTTTCATAATTAGTATAAGTGTTATATGTTATATAATATTAATGTAGTAAGTAGTATTAGTATTTTTTTATGTGTTGGTGTCATATAACATTGTTAATATAGTAATTGTTACATAGACTTTTAATCAGTGTGTTATAGTTAGTATAATAGTTGGTATAAAACCCAAAATATAAAAAATACATAGCCCATTTGTATTAAAATTTAAAAAGTCCATACTAAAAAATAAACAAAGAGTTTATGCATATACAATAAGGGCTTATTCGGTCCAATACCAATCAAAGCTGAGCCCTAATCTTCTATCTTCATTTCTTGTACAGCCGAAGGATAACCGTTGGATCAGGGGAGTGATCCAACGGCGCAGATCACGCCATCTAGAGAAGGGATAGCACTGCACTCTTCCAACCGTTAGATCTAGATAAGATCTACCAGACCAAATTGCTCTAGAGTAAGACATGCGGATGACCACTCTCGCGCAGTAGCCACGTGCCCTTCTTTTCAACTTCTAGCAAGCGTTTCATCTTCTCCAAAAGGGCTTAGGATGTCTTTCGTCACTTTGATTGCTCTCGCTGGTAGATTTGTTGCCATTTGTAATCACTGGAAACAAAAAGAAAAGGCAAGGGTTAGAATCGAACTAAAAATGGAGTTAAATCCCCAAATTGAAGCCCTAGCTAGAAATTGGAACCAAATCAGAAGCAAAGTCAACCAAAACGGGGAAGATTAAATCCCTAAATTGATTCCATGGCAAAGATCAAGCAATCCGAATCAAATAGGACGAATTTCAGGGAAGAAATCTGGGATTTGAGTTTGGAAACCAAGCATTCCTGTAACTATAAATACCATGTAATTTTACACATGATAAACAAATTCATACAAGATACACAATATACAAGAGATACAGTACATGAAAATACTCGTAAAAAGCATTCAGATTCAAGTGTAGCAAGCAAAAGTTGTAAGCAATTCTCAGAGAAAAAAAGCAAGAATTCTTCTGGTAATTTCTTTTTTCATGTTTATATTGCAAATTTAAATAAGTAAAAGGAATTTGTTACCTCATTTTTGGTGGCTGCTTCCGTGCACAGCGTCCGAGGTTATGTCTCTGATGAAAGACACTCAATTTGGAGCCCGTCAGATTTTGGAAAAAATAGGAAGTTTCTGGGAAATTTCATCGTATTCTTCAATTCATGAAGAACACGAAGAACACTTCAGAGGATTTTTAAGGAACCGGTTTTGATTTGTTTTGAGAAGATGTGGGAAATGATTTTTTATTTCTGATATATGTGTTGTATGCTGACCCGGTGACCTGGCCCGAACCCGCTTTTGACCCCCTCCCTTCTTTCTCGAACCTTGCACCGTGGCTCTTTAGTTTACCAACTTTTCAATTTCTTCCTTTGGTTTATAATTCAACCAACACACTTTGTTTTCTTCGTCTGAGGTTGTGTCTCTGATGATAAACACTCAATTTGGAGCCCATCGGATTTTGGAAAAAAGAGGAATTTTCTGGGAAATTTTGCTGCCAGCAATGGCGGCTGGCGTCGGTGGAAGGCGGCCGGCACGACGGATGTTCATCGTGTTCTTCAATTCATGAAGAACACTTTAGAGGATTTTTAAGGAACCGATTTTGATATGTTTTGAGAAGATGTGGGAAATGATTTTTTGTTTCTGATATATGTGTTATATACTGACCCGGTGACCCGACTCAAACCTGCTTTTGACCGCGCCCTTCTTTCCCAGACCTTGCACCATGGCTCTTCAGTTTACCAACTTTTCAATTTCTTCCTTTGGTTTATAATTCAACCATCACACTTTGTTTTCTTTCAATTTGGTCACCAATTTATATTCAATTTGATTTATTTCATCCATTTCCTGATTTTAAATTCCTGCGCTTATTTAAGTAATTTTAATTTTATTTAAACCCTAATAGTTAAAATAAATGTAGATAATTTTAGGTTATTAATCTCTAATTAGGTTTAAATTAAAAGACTACAACTCATTTAATCATTCCCGTGGGTTTGTTTAAAAAGTGAAAACTAACTAATGTGGTGTCTTACCAAACGGAAATGATTGGTTAGCGCCAGGAGTGTTGGCGGTGATTAGAGTTCATTTTTCGGGCGATAAGGCTGTTAAAATAGATTTATATTCATAAAATGGACGAGCGAATCGAAATCTTGTGAACTTGCAAATTCCAGTTTTAAAAACGCTTTTTAAAATCAATAAAGTACCAATTTTTGGGCGTGGTGGGGGTGCTAACCCTTCCCCACTCGTAACCGACCCCGAACTTATTTTCTGGTTTCTACATACCAAAATGTTGTTTTAATAAATAAAACATTTTTATTAAAATAACCTTGTTTTAAAAAGTGATCCAATCACACTTTTTAAAAAAATATTGGTGGCGACTCCGTGTATTTTAGTTTTCAAAATGTTGGGCCTTCCTAAAAAATGGTTGCGACATACAACATGGCCATGCATCTTTCTGTCACAACAACTGTTTCAAACTCACCTAGCCTTGTTCGCTTAGAGACAATGTCCTTAAGGAACTTAGCATAGTTCGACATTTGCTCTATCTCCTTAACCAACAGCAAATTGATATGAACTAGCTTCAAGATGTCAAGGAATTTCTTGAACTGATATTCTTGTTTCTGTCCTTTCAGCCTCTTTGGGAATGGTGGTGAAATTCAGATCTCCTCTTCCTTCTTTTCCAATTTGGGATTATTATCGCAAATTGCCTGGGCATCTGGAATTGTCGGGGCATCAGGATTTGCTTGGGCATCGAGATTGCCTGTGAAATTGCCAATTCATCAATTTTGTTTGATGTGTCTTTTTAGAAAATAGATCGTTTTGTTGGTTGATTGTTCTCCATGGGCTAACCAGGTGAATCATTTAGCTTTCATCCACTCCAAGTTGTGATTACTTTGCACTACTCATGGCCTATTCCCCTCGCAACCTCAGTATCACTAGGTAAACCGCCTAGTAGCCTCGAATTCAAGTTCTGAGCAAATTGTCCGACTTGTGTCTCCAAGGATTTTAAAGTTGCCTCCTGATTTTGCAATCCCATCTCAGTCCTGTTAATGAAAGCGTCAGTTCTTTTCATGAAACTATTATTCTCAACCATATAAGATTCAGTTTTTAATATAAAAGAATTAAGAGTTTGCCAAGGAACTAGATGGAGTAGACTGTTGTCGCGGCATCTGTTGTCGTGGCATGTTCTGCTGGAATCCCAATGCTTGTGTATTTTGACTATTCTGATTAAGGGCATTGTTCTGGTTACTCCATGAGAAATTAGGGTGCTTCTTCCAAGCTGGATTGTATGTGTTGGACATCACATTGTCGTTCCAGTTATAGTTTCCAATGTAAAAGCTAGACTCTGGGTTTTGCAGACACTTAGAAGAATCATGGTTACCATTACATAAATCACAAAATGAGTCTACTACCTTGATCTCTTGTGTGTTGCCAGGTCGCTGCATATTTTTAACCAAATTGGTTAATGTGGCCAACTATGCTAAAATAGTATATGATGAATCAAGTTCAATTGCCGAAGCATTTCGCCTGACTACTCCCCTTCTAGTGGTTGGGAACTGATAGTCATTTTTGGCAAGTCTATCCAAAATCTCCCAAGCTTCCTCTGTTGATTTGTCTAGAAGCATGCCATTTGTCGAGGTATCTAGCATCAACCTCATCGGTGTGTTGACTGAATTGTAAAACATTGTTACTTGCGTCCAATCTCTGAATCCGTGCATGGGACATTTGCGTAAAAGCTCCTTATACCACTCCTAAGCCTCATACATGGACTCGTCATCTGCCTGATGAAAAGAAGTAATGTCATTACGCAGTTTATCAGTCATATTTGTAAAACTAAATCTAGAAAGGAAACTTCAGCACAAATCGGTCCAAGATTCTAAAGATCTGGATGGGTTACTATTCAACCATATTTTCTCCCTATCACTCAGTGAATATGGGAATAATTTAGCCATAGGACTTCCTCAGGGACTCCTTGTTGCTTGAATGAATCGTAGATTTCTAAGAACGATTTGAGATGTTGTCTGGCATCTTCAGTCACTGATTCGCCAAACTGACCCACTGTATTGATCATACTGAACATCACAGGTTTCAATTCGAAGTGGGTGGCTTGAATCTCAGGTGCGACGACTCCTGGAGTGAGACCGTCAAGATCTTGCTCTAAGTAGTCTCGAATGGGCCTATTCCGTACAATAACCGGTTGATTCAATAAGGCATATTTTTAACCAAATTGGTTAATGTGGCCAACTATGCTAAAATAGTATCTGATGAATCAAGTTCAATTGCCGAAGCATTTTGCCTGACTACTCCCCTTCTAATGGTTGGGAACTGATAGTCATTTTAGGCAAGTCTATCCAAAATTTCCCAAGCTTCCTCTGCTGATTTGTCTAAAAGCGTGCCAATTGTCGAGGCATCTAGCATCAACCTCGTCGGTGCGTTAACTGAATTGTAAATCATTATTACTTGCGTCCAATCTCTAAATCCATGCATGGGACATTTTCTTAAGAGCTGCTTACACCGCTCCCAAGCCTCGTACATAGACTCATTATCTGCCTGACAAAAAGAAGCAATGTCATTGCGCAGTTTATCAGTCATATTTGTAAAACTAAATCTAGAAAGGAAACTTCAGCACAAAACGGTCCAAGATTCTAAAGATCCGGATGGGATACTATTCAACCATATTTTCTCCCTATCCCTCAGTGAATAGGGGAATAATTCAGCCGTAGGACTTCCTTAAGGACTCCTTGTTGGTTGAATGAATCGCAGATTTCTAAGAACGATTTGAGATGTTGTCTGGCATCCTCAGTCACTGATCCGCCAAACTGACCCACTGTATTGATCATACTAAACATCAAAGGTTTCAATTCGAAGTGCGTGGCTTGAATCTCATGTGCGACAACTCCTGGAGTAAGACCGTCAAGATCTTGCTCTAATTAGTCTCGAATAGGTCTATTCCGTACAATAACCAATTGATTCAGTAAGGCCACCACACCTCATGTTGCTGCATTTTGATTTTCATTGGCATTCAGATTGCCAACTGGATCATTAGGTGGATCTGCCATCTCTTCTCTCAACTCTCTTCTTTGTCTACGAAAAACACGTTCGATTTCAGGTTTCAGGTGGATAATCTGGTGTTTTCAGTCTTTCCCTGGTCATACACCAATGCAAAACCAAAGTTATTAACCTCTTGAAACTGAACACAAAAATAAAATAAATAAACAAAGGTGCAAGAAAATTAAAACAAAGTAGCTATTGCCAATCCCCGACAACGGCGCCAAAAACTTGTTGTGTGTTTTGAGTGATACCCAAATGGTGCAAGTGAACACGTCGCAAGTAATACATGATAAGTATCGAATATCGTCTACTCAGGGATTGGTTTGGGCCACTTTGTTTAAGTTACTACGTTGTAGAAGAAATAGATTGATGGTAATGAATAATAAGTAAAATAAACTAAGTAAATAGGAAGAAAGGAAAGAGTAATCGATTAAAGAGAGCAGGATGGGTTATGGTGAGTTGTGGTATGATATCCGAATGGATTTTCTAGGCAATTGATTGTCGAGGCAATTGTTCAATTGTCATAGCAACTAGGTTTCTTCCCTCAAATCTCGGCGAAGCGTTTTTCAATAGCTTCTAATTATCCCTAACTGAAGCACTAGTTAATTGTGCATGCCTTGGTGATACATCCCCGCGTTAACCTTGGGTGAACAAAAACCAATCTTACACTCTTATTAGCCGTTGAAATCCAAATCTTATTGTTAAGATGGATTAACCTCCATTAACGATTTGTTGAATGAAGATCATGTTCATTCGTTTCTTGAATCAAACTCTCCCGATGCTAGATAAATGGATAACTCTCGAGATCCTCTCCCGATTCTCTCAAGATATAAAATTAAAGAACCAATAATGAACAAACTTTGAACTTATTGAAATCAAAAGCCTAAAACATCCTGATTGTTTATCAAAACCACAAACCCAAAATAGCCCAAGCCAAAATACATCAATTCATGGTTGGGTTCGAGAGAAATACAAAGAAATAATTCCCCAACATGAATTGAATGGAAGCAATGAAGAAGAAGATGTGCAATCAGCCCCCTATTTTTTTCTCTAGTCAACCAAACCCTTGAAGGCTGCGATTTTCTCTTCTATTTATTGGACATTATTATGTTAGATTTGTTGTTGATGAGGAGGAGTTTAATTAGGAATTAAATTGAATAAAATAAATAATTAATCCCTTTTATATTTTTCCTTAAAAACTCCTCACAAATCTGAATTTAAATCTTCATTAAATGCTGCGTGGAAATTCAAAATTTTTGGTTTTATCCCTTGACTTTCGTGCTTATCTTGAATGAGGTGGACTTATCCAGTTGGCATGAGCTCAGCATGGCCTTCAGAAATCAGCTTCAACTTCCACGACAAACCCTTCAGTATTCTTCCTTAATTACCACGACAATTCTTACTTGCCACGTCAATCCAATCCTACACAAAATAACACACACCATCAGCATCTTTTCCAAAAAAACCAACCAAAATATAGTATCTAGCTTATCAATGAAGGAAACTCAGGAATTATGCATGAATGACTATGAATGCAACTAAAATAAGCCTAAATCTAACAATAATTATAAGAGAAGGGTGGAAAATATAGTACTTTTGCACACTTAACACACCCCCAAATTCGAACTATTGCTTGTCCTCAAGCAATGCAAAACACTAATAATTACCTGCCGAAATCCTTACCATCAAAAGCATGCTTTTTACCTGACTTCAATCCTCAGAGTCGTGGCACAAGTTGATTAGTTTTCGATACTTCGGACAATTACAAAGAAATACTCAAAAATCAAACTATAATGTTAGTGACATGGTGTGTGAGGAGTTGTGTACAATTCAACTAATAGGATTCTTATGTGAACAATAGGTTTTATCAATTAAGTTAATGTCGGGAAATTTTAGTTTGCTAGAGACGGTGATAGGCACCTCTAGCAAAGCAGTTTCTCTTTTTAAAGCATAGTCGACTAGAGCCAGTGATAGGCACCTCTAGCGAGAAGTTATCTTAATTTTCAATTTTTAGTTTAAGGCTAGAGCCGGATAGGAACCTCTAGCGCAAATTACCCAATTTTAATAACTTAAGTTCACTAAGTCTCCATTAATCAATAAGTAGCAATAGTGTCAATTAATAATTAACATCTAGCACAATTCCAAGTATTCTCCATGCTAGTCCTAGGATCGAAAGTTCTATCATGTAAGTGCAGTGGCAAAGGTTCATCAGGGGATATCACAACAGGTCTAAACAGTTTAATCCGGCAAAAGATATGGCAAGTAATATATGCAACTATATGAGATAACTAAATGAATGCAACTATCTATAAAAGCATAATAAAAACAACCCCCCAAACTCGAGAGAAGCATTGTCCTCAATGCATGCAATTACAAAAAACTTAAAATTAGGATGGAATGCAAATGAGTTAATCGAATAGGTCGTCACCTTGAATGATGAGTTTCCTTTGAGCCGTGTGCTTGATTCATTTGTCGGCTCGTGGTGGTTGGTAACTTGTGGCTGGTGGTGCACCTTGAACCTTTGGTTTGGCAACCTTATCGCAACATACGATGGTCTGACCAATCAAAAGACAAATCCAGTCACAACTCAATGTCCTCAACCGGCATAGCATACAATGTTCAGACCGATACTTCCGCGACATAGACACATGAAACGCATCATGAATCTTCTCCAACTCATGAGGCAACCTCAAACGATAAGCAACAGGACCAACTCGCTCTACAACTTCATATGGTCCAATAAACCTCAGACTAAGCTTACCCTTGCATCCGAACTGCATCACCTTCTTCCAAGGTGACACCCTCAAAAACACACGATCACCAACCGCGTATTCAAACTCTCTATGTTTCAAATCCACGTAGGATCTCTGGCATTTCAAAGTCGCTTTTAAGCGATCACAAACATGCTTTACCTTCTCATTCGTGTCTTTCAACTCATCCGGCACATAAACATCTTTTTCCTAACCTCGGCCCAACACAAAGGCGTACGACACTTCCTACTATACAAGGCCTCATACGGCGCCATTTTTATACTGGCATGATAACTGTTATTATAAGCGACCTCCACCAAAGGCAACTGTCTTTCCCAAGTTCCTTGAAACTCAATGATGCTACACCTCAACATATCCTCCAAAACTTGGATCACACGTTCTGACCGACCATCCGTTAGAGGATGATACAATGTACTGAATTTCAATTGTGTACCCAAAGCTCAATGTAAACACTCTCAAAACCTCACTATAAAATGCGGATCTCAATCTGATACTATGGAATTAGGCATACCATGAAAATGCACAATCTCAGCAATATACAACTCCGCCAATTTATCCAAGGTATACGTCGTATGCCCTAGCACAAAATGTGCACACTTCGTAAACCAATCAACAATCACCCAAATGAAACCCTTTTTAGTAGGCGTCAACGACAACCCAAATACAAAATACATGGTGATTCTCGCCCACCTCCACTCAAATATCCTTAACGGTTGCAACAACCCAGAAGGAAATTGATGCTCAGCCTTAACACGCTGACATACCATGTATCTAGCAACAAAATCAGCCACAACCTTTCTTTAAACCAATCCAATAGTATTCTTCCTTCAACCCCCAATACATCTTAGTACTACCGGGATGCATAGAAAAAGGAATAGCATACGCCTCATACCAAAATGGTACGCCTCAACTCATCATCACTAGGCACCACTATCTGATCCTTGAAACACAACACCCCATCACCATTAAAACAAAAATCCATCAGATTTCCATCCATCATATCCCTAACACGCGGTACCAACGCATCATCATAAGGTTGCTTCTACTTAATCAATTGTGACAAAAATGGCTTTACCTGTAAATCTGCCAACAAGCCTTTATCTCGCGTCATATTTAACCACGCAAACATCACCCTCAACCCTACCACAACTTCCCTACTCAGAGCATCAACTACAACATTAGCCTTCCCTAGATGATATTCAATCATCATATCATAATCCCTAAGCAACTCCAACCAACTATATTGCTTAAGACCCAAATCCTTCTGCGTCATCATTTTTTTCGAACACTCATAATTCGTGTACACGACACACTTCTCGCCATGGAGATAGTGTTTCCAAATCCCTTAAGTAAACACAACCGCGGCAAGCTCAACAGCATGTGTAGAACAATTGTGCTCGTGCACCTCCAACCATCTAGATGCACAAGCCACAACTTTGCTAGCAACGCAACAATCTTATAGGATTCCTCAACAAACCTCGACATTAAACAACTAAATCTGGAAAACCTGCGAACTTCTAATTCCAACCTTGGTTGCTTCAAAACTTACACAAATCAAACTTTTGAGAACCAATACTTAACACCCTCTTCAAACCTTCAAAACTCCAAAGAACCACATTAACAAAGATATCTTCCTTACACCATCACTCCATCGACATCAGAACATTCATCCGTAAGTGTGAACATATGTATGCATGATTACTTATATGCCCTCATAGACGTCTATGTGTATGTATGCAAAACCACTAATGTCATGCCCAAATGTATGCATGTAAAAGGAATATATATATATACATATAAGTGTTTTTGCATCGTGAATGTTAAACTATTCATACTTACTACTAACATTCTCAAAACCAATATTTCTTCCAACATACCCAAAACTCGCACTTTCCCAACAAAAGAGCAAACATTCACTTCTCCACAAAAAACTTGTTAAACCATTCATACCTATCGATCAAGATCCTTCTCGGTACCTTTGCACACGAGAAGATCATCAATAAACATAACAACAAACTGATCAAAAAACTCATGCAATACCTGATTTATCACATCCATGAATGCAATCGGCGCATTGGTCAAACCTAATGGCATCACCAAGAACTTGTAATACTTATACCTCGTTTGAAAGACAATTCTAGGTACAAACACAATCTTTACCCTCCACTAAAATATCCAACCTTAAATCAATATCAAAAAACTCTGAAGCGCCTCAAAACTAGTCAAACAAATCATCAATCCGCTGCAAAGGTTACTTATTCCTAACCATCAACTTGTTCAGTTGTCGATAATTCATGCACATTCGTATTGTGCCATCCTTTTTCACAAACAACACTGGTGCACCCCACGGTGAAACACTAGGCCTAATAAATCCTTAATCAAGCAACTCCTAAAGTTGCTTCTTTAACTCCTTCAACTCCTTCAGAGCCATGTGATAGGGAGAAATGGACACTAGAGCTATATTTGCATACAACTCAATGCCAAAATCAACCTCTCTATTCGGCGGCAAACCAGACAATTCCTCAGGAAAAACACTCGAAAACTCACATACCATACAAATGTCCTGAACACGTACTTCCTTTGATCCTAAATTCATAACATAGGCTATGAATGCCTTACAACCAGAATCCATCAAACGACCCACTTCTAGAGCTGAAACAACATTGGACAAGAACTAAATGTACCATTCCATCCACGATTACCACCTCGCCATCATCAACACATTTCAAGTTATCTTGCTTAGATTCAAAATCAACCACAACCCTATGCTCGAACAACCAATCTATACCCAGGATTACATCAAAACCATAAATCGACACCTCATTAAATCATCCGTAACATATGACCTTAAACCATTAAGGACATTTTCCATGCAACCTTCTCGCAATAATCGTCTCCCCGAAAGAACTAGTTACTTGTATACCAATATCTCTACACTGAAATTGCCATCGATCACCACCACGACCTCTTCGTGGCGTAATCGTAGGTGCCCTGGCCTATCCACCTGCCAACAACGGACAATCACGTCTCAAACGATCGCTCAATACAAAACTCTAACAAGGATTAGCAACAACAGGTACAAGAGCCTATCCCTCAAGGGCTAAACGTGGGAAGTCCTGCCTCATGCGATCATGCATTCCACAAACCCAACAGGTATTATACGCTGCTCTAGCCTGGATACTCTAACCCTACGATCCTCGCCCAACACTGACTCTACCTCACCTCAACTCAAGGCGATACCTCTTACCACGATGCTTCTTAAATTGGCCACCACCAGAACCAGAATTTGCAACTCTTTTGCGAGAGCTAGACCCTCCTACACGAACCGAAAAACCCAGGTTTTGCTTATTATCCTTCGCCCGTGTAACAAACACGTTAAAAACTGTGTAGTCAAAAGCCAACATGTATATTTTAACATCCTGTACCAATCCATAACAAAATCGTCCACAACAATACCTCTCATCCGGTACTAGTTCAGAAGCATACTGGCTCAACCAATCAAATTGTGCCTCAAACTCAGCAATAGACATACTACCTTGAACCCAAGCCATAAAACTCATGTTTCCTCTCATCCAAGTATCTAACTCTTAGATACTTCTTCTTAAAGACAGTTCGAAAGAACTCTCTGTTCACATCACTAGGTTCCATACATGCAGCCATAGTTTTCCACCAACCATACGCATCTCCTTGCAACAGAGACACAACATATCCCAACCTATGGCATCACTACACCCTATTGGATCCAAAATCTGATCATTACTAGCCATCTACTCCTCGAATACCTCAGGTGCCATCCCTAAAAACTCAAATCCTAAACTACGGAGGCGTTCTAATAGAAACACACGGTTGTCCAATAGCTGGTACAGTCACATGCACTCCAGCAATGACAGTTTAAAAAGCTTCGAACATTGCCTATATCAAAAGTGCCATGTCACCCAACACTGGCCCAACTGGCACAGGTGGTACTTACTTTGGGGTGGCAAACCCCTAGGAGATATAGCATTCACCTCAACTCCCTGCCCAACGGCAACAGCACTCGTGCTAGTTCTCAATTCTCCCATCGGTCATAACATAACACATTTTTAAGGCATGATAATTACACTAAAGCAAAAACAATCAGGCCAGCTTTAAGTGAGGGTCCACGACTTCCTTTCCAAATAAAACATTTCAGACTGTAGTAATAAGGCAACATGTCCTACAAAAATCCCCCAACATAACATATGCCATCCCATGGACATATAAACAATTACTATGCTTATAAACAATTACCGTGCATAGCAAACAAAAGTAATCAACCAATAAAAACATTCCAGCAATCATAAAATCATCTCACTTATCGCTAACATGGCTCTAATACCACCAAATGAAACCCCCATGACCTGACCTAGTCGTTAAACCGAATAGAGCAAGCTATATTGTGTTTGTCAAAATAAACCCGTAAAGATTTAACTCGAATTACATCTATTTTTTATTTTATCTTATCTAGATGCCACATTAAAGCATATGGTGTGCATGCTGGCAGCAGGTGAAAACTCAACTCAATTGGGCGTCAAATCGACATCTAATTGCACATAATTGTAATTCAGGGTCCAAATTGCAATTCTATAAAATTACAGGGACTTAATCCATTTTGAAGTTACAAAACCTTAATTAGTCAGGTTTCATGCTCACATATCAAAAATCAACTCAAAACGATCATCCAAACTCATGTAATTGCATACATACAAACTAGAGACCAAAACGGAAGAATCTCAAAACATAAAACAATCCATAACCACCATAACTACAATCCGTACCGATATGATTTCAAGGTGTTTCGGTATGCGAGCTATAATAACCAAAATACAAATTCCAGTTGCTCAAAACTGTACAGATATAGCTATTCACGTATCGGTATGCCTTGCCAAAATGCCCTTGCTTATACTGATACAGATTCTTGCATATCGAAACCTAGTCCCAAATAAAGCTTACCCGTACCGGTACAGTGACACGTGTACCGATACGCTTGGACCTATAATGTCCAATTTGGTTTGTTTTATATGCTTTCAAGGATTCAACTTAGCCTAACATGCTTCAAACATATAATCAACTATTCTCAGAATTGAACCTTACCAAAAACATCACAGAAACATGATAATAACATGGCGTCATGCTTCAAATGGAAGTCTAGAGGCATGCCTCCTAAGATCAAGCAGTCCAAAGCATGGATCACAAGTCCAAAGCAATACCAAACATAAAAGGCCATTTACAATATCAAAATAATATAGCAAGCTTGCCAAAACATGGAGTTTAACAAAACCTCTCCTAAAACAACAATGAACCCCATTGCCTTTATTACTACAAGTCTAGTTCGAAACCATACTTTCTCGTTATTCAAGTCCTTAGATTTTCCCCTCGTTTACTCACTGCCTCCAATATTTAATTCTCTGCACTGATAGACAAAGAGAGCGTAAGCACACAAGGCTTAGTGAGGAGCACTCAAAACACACCATCAATGCATTTAAAACCATTTTTCAAAACCACATTGAAATCACCATTTCAATCATCACATTAAACATCTTGCCTTGAAAACCATGCACTTAACACTTTCAAAAACAATCATATTAAACCATATGCAACATGTATCATAAATCAACAGCAAATCCCATTGCTAACCCTCAATTTAAGCCTTCCCATGCATAACAACACATATGCAGAGCTTCAAGAGTAAACATGTATAGACCAACATTATACATTAACAACCATCAACATGATACATCAACAATTATATTGGCTTTGAAGTAATCATTAAACAAATACACTTTCCAAAATTTTACATTGGATACACGAATTCAACAAGTGTCCTCTCAACACTTCATGCCATCTCAACCGGAATTATGGTACCACTTACAACTCGGGGAAACCAACCCCAATCATCAGTTAGATGCATAATCCACTAACAAGATTTTTTGGTACCATATAATCCATCAAAAATTAGGGTACTTGGATGGAGTATTCGGTACACCATATAAAGCCCTCGACATCCAAGGCGACTTTTTATAGTGAACTACCAATCCTATGACCGGCCAACTATATCCGATAATATTTTAAACCACATCACTTGCCAATATAATTCATTGTTAACCATGTACCTCATTGTATTTATATTCAACATTCCAAAACCATTTACAATACATTAAACCATGCATTTACAAGTACTCCTCATACTTACAAGGATCATTTTCCCAATGCATTCATCATCAATATATGATCAAAAATCAGTATAAACCATACTTAAAACATGCTTAAACAGTAGGTACTATGTCATTCCAAACAAGTGCATAAAAACCATTTCGTAAAAACACGACCGAGGGAGAAATCTCTTTATACTTACTTTCGATTTTAAGCCAGCTTTTCAAGCTGAGTTTAAACTCCCATAAATCACCTTTAAACCATTTCAAGCTGAAAACCTCGTTCTCACTCACCGACAACACAATGCCTCGTTCGCCGACGTGAAACACTCCTCTCAAAGCTTCTGAAGCGACACTTCAAGATTGAGGATCAACCTTGTCTGATTTCACCACACAAAAATAGAGGATCCAATGCATCAAAATGCATTAACAAACCTAGCAACAACAATCCTCTACTAACACTAGCTGAAACCATCCCAAAACCACCGAAATCAACATCAAAAACCTTCCACACTTAACCCAACCAAAACTTAAAGGTTAAATCCATCAATTAACTTCCATTGACATCCAAAAACAACCTAACATCATACTTATACTTCCAACATTCATTAATCAACCAAAAACTCACCAAAGACACAACACTAGCAACCTAAACCTAATCAATTCGAGATTCACATGGTTTCAGGATTCCAATGTTAAAGACAACTTGTTAACATTATAAAACGTCAAAATTATGATTATAATCAATCAAGAACTCAGCAAAATAGATCCAAAACGAAAATCACTTAATCTCATCAATTAAACCTTGATTTAACCAATTTCCATAATTAAATCATAAAAACTCATTACAAAACATTTATAAAGGATCAATAACTTAGGAATTTCAGTAAAGAACCATACATTAGAGGAGAAGGATGAAGCTCACCTCTAATGTTGACTTTCCTTCTTAATTATATTAGTTTACATGAGAAAGCAATATTAAAACAATAAGGTTTTGATAGGAAACAATTAAGAACTCATTTGACACTAAAAGATTGAGGAAATCAAAAATTTACCTAAAAATTTTGAAGAAGAGAAGAGGATTTGGCTGAAGAGAATTTGAGAGAAAATCTTTTAGAGAAAAGTTACGTAAAGTTTGCTTAGGAAATTAATTATAAAATTAATTCCCAAAATCTATTTATACTCTTCCCAAATCTTTAAAAAAATCCAATTAAGGAGAAAAGTCTGATATTAGACTTTGGGATAATAGCTCCTTAAAGATTCAAAGTTTTGACCCTTTACAAAACAGCCACTAAAAATAGTTTTCATTCTTTACATTTTGGTCACTAGCTAAAATGTCACATTTTCGAATTTCATTTTTCAAAATTGTCTTTGCCAAAAATATTCATATATTAAATAATGATTTTTAGATATTTTTCCCAAATATTTTCTCACTCAAAAATATTTATTTTGATTTTAATCCCGAATCCGACAAGAATCTCTAACCCGGTCCACCGGACTGTCTAATCAACCTATAAACCACTAGGCCCAAAACCGGGGCGTTACATTAATATTTTGATGCCTATGTGTGATATGGTTGCTTGATATGATAAGTGATTGTATACTAATGACCTAGAATATGTTTGTATGAATTTTAATCTCAGAAAGTAAAGAGAAAAGGGTGAATAAACTATAGAGATCATAAGTGAGCCCATTATGCTTAATTCTATTATTGATAAAATAATGCTAAGAAAAGAGATGCATAATTGGTCATCTATGTTGAATGAGTTAGGGAACCTTGTGTGTATGAATGCATGAATACATATGATTTAAGTTATTGTAATTGGATGATTATATATGAGATATTAATTAATAAGTGAAAGATGATGCCATGTTCTGAATGAATGAATGAATGAATGTAAGTATATGATTGAGTTATGGATGTACACATTTGCCTTGAATATTTGAGAAGTGATGTTTATTATGTGAATGTAACCTAGTAATTGAGATCAGGCCTTAAACATGTGAAACCCTTATGATTTTTTATGTGAATACAAAATCTATAGTAAGGAACCTTAGGGTTCAACCAAGATTGGTTAAAACATAAGTACACGTATTGCCTTGAGAGGAATAATTGAGATAAGGAAAGAAAGTTGTCCTGTAATGCTTTAAAAAATATGAACTCTTAGTGCATGACTATTCAATCTTGATAATACTAATTGAAGCTATATGATACGAATATTAAGACTTAAAAACTTTTAGATATTGGTACCTTCTTAGCTTAATATACCCCAAAATGATTTTGATAAGGATATTTTAATAAATTGTAACTTTAAATACAAGAAACTTATACCAAGAGTGAAGTAATAATCTATGGGCCTTAAATGGTTAAGTAGATCATAAAGTTGATAATTTGTTTAAGTATATGATTGAGTTATGGATGATTGAGTTATGGATGTACACATTTGCCTTGAATATTTAAGAAGTGATGTTTATTATGTGAATGTAACCTAGTAATTGAGATCAGGCCTTAAACATGGGAAACCCTTGTGATTTTTAATGTGAATACAAAATCTATAGTAAGGAACCTTAGGGTTCAACCAAGATTGGTTAAAACATAAGTACATGTATTGCCTTGAGATGAATAATTGAGATAAGGAAATAAAATTGTCCTGTAATGCTTTAAAAAGAATATGAACTCTTAGTGCATGACTATTCAATCTTGATAATAATAATTGAAGCTATATGATACGAATATTAAGACTTAAGAACTTTAAGATATTGGTACCTTGTTAGCTTAATAGACCCCTAAATGATTTTGATAAGGATGTTTTAATAAATTGTAACTTTAAATACAAGAAACTCATACCAAGAGTGAAGCAGTGATCTATGGGCCTTAAATGGTTAAGTACATCATAAAGTTGATAATCTGTTTAAGAACATTAAAGTCTATGATTAAAGATAAATTCTAAGGGAATGAGGAATATATATAGTAAGCTTTGATAACTGAAGTATTAATAAGATGCATGTTGAGAGCTAACATTTTGTGGTAGTGTAGCGACCTATTTTTCTTCCTTAAAACAAATATAAGTTTCATAGGTTCGGTGCTACGGGTTATCTCCAAAATCATTTCTTTGAAATCTTGGCTTAAAGGGATTTCTTTTGAAAATTCTTTTTCTTTTGAAAATTGATGAAAACTTGGAGTCGCCACTGGCCACTTGGATAAGGTGGGCCGGACACCATGGAAAACCAGAGATTCTTTATGAAAGGGTCTAGGAGTTGGTTACGCATGGGGAAGGATTAGTATCCACATCATGCCCGGAAATCGGTACCTGAACATTTGTCGCTTTCAAATTGATGGAATTTGTTGGAATTTGAATTGAATTTAACTCGACGTACTTAATTGAAACTTTGACCTTAATTATATGGGCTTTATCAAGTTAGTGGGTTCGAATTAATTGGACATTTATTTAATAAGGTTGACGATACACTGGACCATAGACTAAACCGATGTCATATAAGCCTGACTGCCGTGTTAGTTTATGGTTCGAATCCCGTACGTTACCTTTATGCATGTTGCAAACAGTTAAAACATGATGTGATAATCTTATCAACTTTTAATTTTACCTTAGGACGGTAAGGATTAATTCGAATATTTGGTCAACATCCTTTGAGCTCGGACTGTTACGACATAAATATCTGAATCAATAGATACCTCACTTTTTGAATTAAATTAATTTATTCGAGATAAAGGGTCCCATGAATGATAATTAAGGGATGACAAAAAAAGCTTAAAGATAAACACGCAAAAGCCCGCCTAAGGCCCTAACCTATAAGGCCTAAGTTTTGGAAGATTCGATTAGTGATCTAGTTATTAATTACGTGAATCTAATATTAACCCTAAATTGATTAGCCCTAAAAGACTAAACACTAACAAATTATGATTTATCTTGTAACATGATAACTAATTCGATCGATTTTGAACTAGTATTCCAATAAGCCAAGAATACTATTTAAAGTAAATCAAATTAATTAATCATGGTTTTAATTTAAATGTCAATCTAATCTCTATATTAATTTTATCCTAAAAGTAATTATGAGATGTCCAACTAATTTAATGAATTTAAAGTTTATCCAAATAAGCCAAGGGTAAATTTAAATTCACTAAATCAATACGAACCTTGTCTAACTAAGGCTCTAAAGGGCTAATCCTAAATTAATCTAATTAATTTAAAGATCGTGCCCCTATGAGACGAGCACACGGTCCTAAACTAATTAAATTAATTTGTCTAATTCTAATTTAAAACTAACTTAACAACCCAAAGCCCAAAAAACTAAGCCCAAGGCCCACTAAGCTAAAGCTAACCCTAAGCCCAAACATACAAATATAAATATATTTACTATATATTTTATACTAAAAATATTATATATATATTTAACACTATATTATATATATTATAAAAAAACTATGTATTATGTACATTATAGAAAAACCTTATATGAAATGTATTATATGAAAAAAGGAACTTATATTATATATAAAAAAACTACATATTATATATTTAAAAAAAAACTATATATTATATATACCATATATTATATATATTATAAAGAAAACATATATTACTCAAATAATCATATACTATATATATCATATAAGAACTATATATTATATATACTATGTAAAACTATATATTATAAAGAAAACCATATTATATATATTATATAAAACTATATTATATACAAAAACGTATTTTATATATTAAAAGAACTATAGGTTATATAAAACTATATATTATATTTTATATAAAAACTACATGTTATGTATAGTATATATAAAGAACTATATATATTATATATTATGTAAAACCATATATTATATGCATTATAAAGGAAACTATAGGTTATATAAAAGTCATACATTATATATAAACTATTCGTATACTATATAATATATACATATACCATAACCACAAGAAGCATTCTTTATCGACCACAAATCTAAGGATCTACAAATTTCAAGAAGAACAAGCACATTAAACAACAAAACTGGAAATTAAAGCATGAAATAAGGGAAACATGATACTGGAAAATGAATTAAATTGCAAAGAAACAAAATGAAAGGACTATATTTAAAGAAAATCAGTTTGAATAAAAAAAGGACGAAATTGCAAACAGGTTTAAAATCACAGGGATCTGGTAAGTAATAACAAAATACAGAATGGCTTACTATCGCAATTAGCCCACACGGAGGGACCAATAGTGTGATTTGCCCATGCGGAAGGATTGTAGGTGTAATTAGGTTAGGGTAGAGGGATTTAAAAAGCAATTTACCCAATTTTAAAATGTTATCCGCTATAAAAACCATCACCGGCTAAGATTTAGCCTATTTTGGCCATTTTCAATAACCCCTAAAACTCTACTCGCTCCCTCCTTTCTCCCAAAGCGGGGATGAACATCGCCGTGTTTTCATCCCCAAACCCAAATTTCAGTCGTATTTCCAGAATCTGGTGACTTCTCTGCCATACGCCGGCGGCTGGTGAACTCAAAACTAACCCAAAACCAACCCTTTTCATGTTTAAACCCAAATCTAAAACTTTTTTTCAAAACTGAGACCCTTTTTCCAGGAAACCTCGAAACAGAAATATAAACCCCTTTATCTAAAACAAAAAACCTTTAGAAGCCCTCTTTTTTGTGTTTCCTTGTAACGGTTCACCTCTTCGTGTTCTCGGAGGAAGACAGAACGGGCTTGTCACTGGAAGGAAAGGAAAAGCAGGGGAAGCCGAAACGAAAAAGGTAAAAAACAAAACCCTAACCCTATTTATTCATGCAATACTTTAAAATAAAGAAGGGGGATATACCTCAAAAGATTGTGTTTGTATTTCTTTGAAGTATTTTCCCATTTTGTTTTGCGATTAGGGTTACAACTATTTTGGGCTCGGTTTATATAATCGAAATTACATGAATTTAGAAATAAAGAAAAATCGAATAGAATTTTTTCTATTGGTTGCCCCTTTTTTCTGCAATTCCTTGTCTATATTCATTTGTTATACTGATATTGTTGGAGTGCCCCCTAAAATGCTGTTGAAATATGCCACTGACATTTTGTTTTTGCTCTTTTGTGTATCGTGGCTGCTCGTGAGGAGGAGGGGACTATAGGAGCTGGTGGTTGTAAGCCGGCGTAGAGAGATGGCAGTGTCGGAAGCACTCGGACGTGGCTTGGAAGCCGAGGAGACGGCGCGTCTTGGGAAGCCTAGGAGTCGAGTGCATGGGTTACACGCGCTCGTGGGTGACACCAAACGTCGTGTGTAGGCGCGGGGGAAATTTGGAAGGAAGCTCCTTTGATTGTGGGCTGATAGATCTATCCCAGATCTAACAGCTGGGAGGGGTGGCTGCGCAGACAAAAGAGTGAACCAAATTAGGGTTTCGGTTAAGCTTGTTGGGCCTTGTATTTTATTTATATTAATGGGTTTTAATATATGTAATATTTTGTTTCTTCAAATGTAAATGGACTGATGTAAATAAACAGTTGGGCTTTTATTTATACATATTAGGTTTTATTTAATTTATATATTCTAGTTTCTATAGTAATAATAGAACATCTTATATGATAGCAATTTTTTTGTTTGGAAAACAATATGGAAAATTATGATAATAAATAGCAACATATCATATATATATATATAATACTAGTATAATACAAGATTGTCAATACTTAACTAGTAATATTTTTTGGTATTTTTGGGGTTTTAAAAAAATAACATACAATATGATAATAAATAACATAATATGATAGCAAATAACAACACCTAGATATATATATGCTTAACTAAAATGGAACTAGTAATTAATTAATAGAATTTTTGATTTTATTAGGCTTTAATAGAAGGGTGAGGTAACCAAAGCCCATATTAGCCCATTATTGAAAACAAAAACAAAAATAAAAATGGGTCCACCCCAGACAAAATTAGTGATTACAATTACCCCTCTTTGCTTATCCTTGTGGAACAAGAATAAAGCAAAGACCATAAGCACTAGTTTTGTCCTTCTTTCCTGATGAATGATTTTCTCTTCTGAAACGGCAGCTAGCAAATCCAAATAACCTATTTTCCTGGAGTGGCGAAAACAACTGGGTGATACTGGCACGTCCCTCCAAAACGGTAATGGACGGACCAGAGCAGCAAACGATAGCTTGATTTCCCGAAATGGCAAAAAACAAACTGGTAGCGTTGACATGTCCTTCTAAAATGGCAACAGACGAGCCAACTGACGTTCAAACGACACATTCTTCTAAAACGGCAGTGAATGAGTCTAAATAAGTTTGTTTTCTCGAAATGATAGAAAACAATACGGGTGGCGCTAGCATGTCTTTCCGAAACGGCAGAAGACCAGTTAGCAAACAATCCATTCCTCCAAAACGGCAGTGAACGAATCCAAATAACCTATTTTCTTGAAACGGTAGAAAACAATTCAGGTACCATTGGCATATCCTTCCAAAACAGCAGCAGACGGGCCAACTAACCTTCAAACCACTCTTTCTTCTAAAATGGCAGTGAACAAATTTACACAACTTGCTTTCCCAAAACAGGAAAAACAAACTGGGTAACGTTGGTACGTCCTTCTGGAGCGGCAATGGACGGGCCAGATGGTAAGCCATTCACTTGTCCAAAATGGTAACGAATGAATCCAAATAACTCATTTTCTTGAAATGACAAAAAACAAAACCAATGAAGACGACATGTTTGTTGAGCATTTTAGATGTCCTCAAATGGTAGTTGAACTCATTTCCTAGAGTGACAAAGACAAACACGTCGTTGTGTTCCTTTGAAATGGTAGGAAACAAATGGCCACTCTCGCCATGAAGATTCCATTCTTCTTGAACCTATAGGGGTGAGCATTTTACTGTCCGAAAGTTCTTGAGCTAGGGGTATTTTCCACTTTTGCTCTGAAATCTTGATGTGGAAAATTTTGAAGTCCTTCGCCTAAAACCCTATCCGGATCTTACTTCGTCGCTGACTCCTTTTCTCAAAGGGTTCCCAATCTTCCGTTGGATATCTGCGAGAAGATATGAAAAACTGTGATGATATGAGTTAGCATGCTCCTAACCTAGTGATGCCTAACTAGACATGATGCATGAATGATAACAATTTTAAACTTTCTCAGGCAATTTCTCTTCTTGCCCCTTTTACTCGCGTCCTCCGTTTTTTCTTCTTTGTGATGGCGGTGCTTCCTCCCTCACTCAGTTTCACCCTTCATGCCCCCTTTTTGAGTTCTTGAACCTTTTTTTTCTAAAGTGTCTTTTTAGGTTTTCACTTTAGAACATTTTTATTTTCTTTCTTTTCTTCTTCTTTTCTTTTCTTTTTTTCTTTTTTTTCTTTTTTCTTTCTCGGGCGCCCTTGCGGTTTTTTGCCTCTAGTCCCTCAGACTTCAACATGAACAACGTTCGATGCCTTTCCACGATAGATTTTATCAACTTTGCCTTCGATGTCCTCTTGTCGCAATTTTGGCGAACTCATTTCCTATTTGGGAATAAACCTGCACTTAATAGGTTAGATCATAGTAAAGACAAGAAATCCTTTGCTTTTTTTATTCTATGTCAACCTATATGTGAAACAGACAATAGGGACTAAAATACTACTTTATTGAAACTTGAATGAATATTAGGATAAATTTGAAAGTCTTGGAAAACATGAGAAAATGAAAAAAAGAAAAAAAAAAGATATAGATAATATCGACTGCATGAATGAGAAGAACCCATAAACCTCGACAGATTTCTCACTGGCCACCCTTGGTCCTTTTCCCCTGATGATATGAAGACCGAAGCATAAACCCTCAACCCAAACAAGGCTCGTCAGTTGGATGCCGAAATTCAAATCTATCTAAACCGTCCTTTTTGGATTTTTAATTCAGACCCTCATTTGGTCTTAAGGTGCCCATTCTCAAGTTTTCACCTTAAACCCTCCTTTTTTTCTTTTTCTTTTTCTTTTCCTTTTTTTTTTCTTTTCTTTTTTTTCTTCTTTTCTTTTTTTACGCGTAATACTTCTTAACAGAGTCTGAATTTGTTAGGCTGCTCAATTCTTTCCTATCTACCTCTAATAGAATTAACGCTCCCCAAAGAAGCCTTTTTCATAACATACTGCTTTGGTGCCGTATACTAAGGAATACGGCGTTGCCCCAGTGGAAGTTCTCACGGATGTCCGATAGGCAAACAAAGCAGAAGGAAGCCTCTCATTCCAATCCTTAAATGTCTCTGTAGCTTTTGCTATGATCTTCTTAATATTCTTATTTGTTGTCTCAACCACTCCGCTCCTCTTGGGGCGATAAACGGTAGAATTATGGTGCACAATCTTTAATTGTTCACACACGTCGGTCATCATCTTGTTTTTCAAATTAGAAGCATTATCGATGATGATTCTTTCGGGCAGACCATAGTGACACATAATTTTCTTCTTGAGAAACTTGCAGACCATCGCTCTTGTGATATTAGCGTATAAGGCAGCTTCTACCCACTTGGTGAAGTAATCGATAGCCACTAGGATGAAGCGATGCCCGTTGGAAGCCTTCGGGTGTATCTGACTGATGACGTCTATTCCCCAAGTAGAAAAAGGTCACGGAGAATTCATGGTGTGGAGAGGCACCGGCAGGGAGTGTATCTTATCGGCATAGATTTGACATTTGTGAAATTTCTTTGCATAACTAATGTAATATCCTTCCATAGTTGACCAGAAATAGCCATATCTCATGATTTTTCTTGCCATCAAGAATCCACTGGCATGGGTTCCACATAAGCCTTCGTAGACCTCTACTAAAATGGTTTCAGCCTCCTAAGCACTGACACACCTCAACAGTATCTAATCCTTGCTTCTTTGTACAAGATTTCCTCGTCTAGGACGTATCCTATTGCTAACCTTCTGATAGTCCTTTTGTCATTATCATCATCACCTTTGGATAAGTCTGGAACTTGATGTATTGGAGGATGTCAAAATACCATGGATTACCTTCATCATCTTCTTCCAAGTTATAGCAATGGGCTGGTACCTCAAAGGTTTGTATTTCGGTTGGCCTCATCTCGGCTGCCTGGCTTGCTTCGAATACGGCCGCCAAAGTTGCTAGAGCATCGGCCATCTAATTATTCTCTCTTGGCAAGTAGGTGAAACTTACCTCTTCAAAATCCTTGATCAAATCTTGGATCAAGTTGTAGTACTTGATCAACTTTGGATCTTTAGTCTCTCATTCTTTCTGAAGCTGATAGATTACTAAAGAAGAATCTCCGCAAACCCAGAGCACTATGTGATACATGTATGCGGGGCTAAAATGATGCATTATAGCCAAAGAGTTGAAGCTGTTTTATAAGTCTGGAATTTCAGCCGACTTGCATCGAATTTTCGGATGGGATCCGGGAACTTCTGACTCTATAAGTCATCTTCAAACATATTCTTCTGTCTCTTAGCTTTCCAACTCATCAATCCGACATCGGGAGCTCAAGTTATGTCTATTTTAGTGAAGACTGTGTGAGCAGAAATCTCTATACGATTTTATCACGGGAAATATTATTTATTACAAATTTTCAATAATTTTATTGATTATTTGTACTTAAATTTAATCTAGGATTCTTTATGAAGATATTTATATGATTTAGGATTAGATTTGTTATTTATTGATTAGTTATTTAGGTTAGATAAAATATGTTTATTTATTTTATTATTATGTTTACTTTTCTTAATTTTAGTTGAACTCTTCATCTGTAGCCTGTTTAAAGGCATATTTGCTTCATTAATAATAAGAACATCATGAATTTATGAGTTGCAAAAACCTTTGGCCATGGGCCATTTTATTTTCAAGGTAGATAGATTTGCCTTGTTATTTTTCGTATCAGAAGTCTTCTTCAACGTAAGTTCGTCAATTTCTTGTAATGGAGATCATCTTCACACTCTTGCTTGCCTAGGTAATTGCATCTAGGAGGGTGGGTTAGAGTCGCTTGAGGTTGCTTGCTTAGATAATCGCGTCTAAGAGGGTGCCAAGGACAAAATATCCTACAACATCTATCTCGTCATCATCCATTCATCGGAGAGATTCGTGTCGTTTGCAGGTGTTTGCCTATTCAATTGCGATTAGGAGGGTGCCAAGGACAAATCTATCCAACACCGCCACCGTCAAATTCATCCTATCTCGTTTTCTACATCAAGATCATGCTTTATTATCGGTTTGTTGAACATGGAGTTTGGGGTTTTCTCGGATCATATTAGTGAGTTTGCTAGATTAATTATGATCTAGAGGGTTCCTAGATTTTGAGGTAATTATTGGATCCTGGCTTCCGTATCAATTGGTATCAAATCCAGGTTTAGGTGTTTGAAACAATTATATTTTACTGTTGTTTTAGTAGTTGAGAAAAAAGAAAATATATATAATTCTCTATATAGATCCTAGTTTTAATATTTCATTCCTGGAGACATCTCAAGAGACTTGAAGGTTGTAATCAACAACTCTTAAGATTCGGGACAAATCGTTTTCAACAGGGGGAGAATGATACATGTATGCGGGGCTAAAATGATGCATTGTAGCCAAAGAGTTGAAGCTGTTTTATAAGTCTGGAATTTCAGCCAACTTGCATCGAATTTTCGGATGGGATCCGGGAACTTCTGACTCTACATGTCTTCTTCAAACATATTCGTCTGTCTCTTAGCTTTCCAACGCATCAATCTGACATTGGGAGCTCAAGTTATGTCCATTTTAGTGAAGACTGTGCGAGCAGAAATCTCTATACGATTTTATCACGGGAAATATTATTTATTACGAATTTTCAAAAATTTTATTGATTATTTGTACTAAAATTTAATCTAGGATTCTTTATGAAGATATTTAGATCATTTAGGATTAGATTTGTTATTTATTTATTAGTTTTTAGGTTAGATAAAATATGTTTATTTATTTTATTATTATGTTTACTTTTCTTAATTTAAGTTGAACTCTTCATTTGTAGCCTATTTAAAGGCATATTTGCTTCATTAATAATAAGAACATCATGAATTTATGAGTTGCAAAAACCTTTGGCCATGGGCCATTTTATTTTCAAGGTAGATAGATTTGCCTTGTTATTTTTCGTATCAGAAGTCTTCTTCAACGTAAGTTCGTCAAGTTCTTGTAATGGAGATCATCTTCACACTCTTGCTTGCCTAGGTAATTGCATCTAGGAGGGTGGGTTAGAGCCGCTTTAGGTTGCTTGCTTAGATAATCGCGTCTAAGAGGGTGCCGAGGACAAAATATCCTACAACATCTATCTCGTCATCATCCATTCATCGGAGAGATTCGTGTCGTTTGCAGGTGTTTTCCTATTCAATTGCGATTAGGAGGGTGCCAAGGACAAATCTATCCAACACCGCCACCGTCAAATTCATCCTATCTCGTTTTCTACATCAAGATCATGCTTTATTATCGGTTTGTTGAACGTGGAGTTTGGGGTTTTCTCGGATCATATTAGTGAGTTTGCTAGATTAATTGTGATCTAGAGGGTTCCTAGATTTTGAGGTAATTATTGGATCCTGGCTTCCGTATCACTATGACCTTTCTTTCTATGGTCGCTTGGATTCCCATGACACAGGCCTCATACTCGGCTATATTGTTGGTGCAAAAGAATTCCAACCTACTTGTGGAAGGGTAGTAAACATTGTCAGGGGAGACCAAAACTGCCCTTACTCCATGGCCTAGGGCATTCGATGCCCTATCAGAATAAAGCCTAAATCCTTTATTCACGATAGTGGACATCCCTTCGGACAGATCACAAATCAACTCTTTATCTGGGAAACTAAAATCCAACAGCTCATAGTTGTCTGAGGCACGGCTGGCTAAAAGATCTACTACCACACTTTCTTTTACCGCCTTCTGACTCACATAAACGATGTCGAATTCTGACAAAAGCATTTTCCAACGGGCCGTTTTCCCAGTCAAAGCTAGTGCTTCCATCAAAAATTTCAATGGATCTATTCGGGAAATCAAATAAGTGGTGTGATACAAAATTTACTGTCGGAGCCGCTTAGTAGCCCATACCAAGGCACAACATAACTTTTGGATCAATGGGTATCATGTCTCACACTCGGTGAATTTCTTGCTCAAGTAATAGATCACCTTTTCTTTCTTCCCTGAGTCATCATGTTGCCCCAACACACATCCCATAAAGTTTTTAAAAACTACCAAGTACAAAAACAACGGCCTACCTGGTACTGGTGCTACTAAGATTGGAGGATTGGTCAAATACTTCTTGATCTTTTCTATCATTTATTGACATTCTTCATCCCAAATTCTCAGGTTATTCTTCTGGAGTAGTCTAAAGGCGGGGTCGCACTTATCAGTCAACTGAGATATGAACCGGGAGATGTAATTCAACCTTCCTAAAAATCCTCGAACTTCCTTTTGAGTTTGAGGTGGCAGAAGATCTTGGATCGCTTTCACCTTGTCAGGATCAATCTCGATGCCTTTCTAACTTACCACGAAACCCAAGATCATTTTGAATGTTACCGTAAAGGTACATTTGGCAGGATTGAGCTTCAACTGATACTTTCTTAGCCTCTAGAAGAGTTTTTGCAAATTTTGGAGGTGCTCCTCCTCGGTCCAAGATTTTGCTATAATGTCATCCACGTATACCTCAATTTCCTTATGCATCATATCGTGGAACAAGGCCACCATGGCTCTTTGATATGTCGCCCCAGTGTTCTTCAACCCAAAAAGCATCACCTTGTAGCAAAACGTACCCCACGTGGTCACATAAATTGTCTTCTCCATATCCTCGGGATGTATTTTGATCTGATTGTACCTTGAGAAGTCGTCCATAAAGGAAAACCATGCATTCCCCGAAGTATTGTCAACTAGAGTATCAATATGAGGCAAAGGGAAATTGTCTTTGGGGCTCGCCTTATTAAGGTCCCTATAATCTATGCACATACTCACCCTTCCATCCTTTTTCGGTACCGACGCTATGTTAGCTACCCATTATGGGTACTTAGAAACTTCCAAAAATCTGGCCTCAAATTGTTTCTTTACCTCTTCTCTTATTTTCAATAACATGTCTGTCCTCATTCTTCGAAGCTTTTGTTAGATAGGCTTGTATTCCGGCCTAATGGGGAGCTTACGTGTTACAATATCTGTTTTTAGGTCTGGCATATCCTGGTTTGACCATGCGAACACATCTTTAAATTCTACAAGCAATCCTACCAACTCTTGCTTGACTTTTGGTGGCAGAGTACTTCTGATCTTCACTTCTTTCCTTTCTTCGTTAGTCCCCAAATTTAAAATCTCTATGTTCTCTTGGTGTGGGAGGATTTGCCTTTCCTCACTAGCCTTCATTCTTAGCAGCTCATCCGGAATCTCATTACCCTCCTCTTCTACCTCTACCAAGTACGTGGGTCATTCAAAATCTACTTCAAGATTAGGTTTCACATCATTCATACAGTTTATATTAAGAGGCCTGCACGATTTTGAAAGTGTGTATTGGGAAAAGAAAGGTATAGCTCATGATATGAACAAATAAATATATAAATAAATAAATGAGTAAATAAATAAATAAATGGAATGAAATCAAATGAATGTTGTGTTTGCCATTTAAGAAGAAAAATGTAGACATATTCTATTTCATTTAAATCAAATAGACATGACATAGCTGCCCTTTTTACAAAGGATGTCCGTTACTTTCGGGCAAAAGTAACGGGATTGTTATGAGCATTACTTTGATTGGTTCCTAAAAAAAGCTGGTATGTCCCCAAAGGTCCAATTGTTGAGCTCTTCTCTTGGGAGGCAAGGGCGAATCTTGGCCAGAAACTGATTAGCCTCACTCTCGTCACCGATCATATCCATATTCATTTCTTAGAAAGCCTCACTAATCAACTCTTTCTGAAGGCACCTCTCTCTTTCTCAGTTTGTCTCTAGGACATCCACCTCCAGATTTTGAATTCTGCCAGATATAAAAACACTTCTAAAGTCTTCGTAGATTATAGGGGCCCATGGAATGTCTTCCCCTCTAAGTCTAGCCTTCCTTTGCTCTTGTTTCTTCTTCCATTCTTGCCTTTTTTGTAATCAATTTGGCTTGTAACCGAGTCCGAAGCGGTTAACTTTGTGGAACACCCTGATAGGACGGAGGCATCCTTGCAGATTCTTACCCAAGACTTTTCTTTTCTTTGCTCCTTTTCCAGGGTCTCATATACCACCATTTTAGTGCAATTTGACAAATTAGGGCATAGAATCTTGCTTCCTTCGGCAGCAAATGTAGCATTGACAAGTTCCAAAGCTCTAAAGGCACACTCCATTGCTTCCACATTAGTGTGGATGTACGGTGTATCCGAAGTCATGGAAGTAACGATGTCCTCTTCGGCATTCACTGTTACTAATTTCCCTTCGATGACAAACTTCAACTTTTGATGGAGTGAAGAAGAAACAGCGTCGGCTGAGTGTATCCATGGCCTCCCTAACAAGCAGTTGTAAGATGGCCAAATATCCATAACCACGAAATTGAACACATATTAAGTGGGACCAATGAGCAGGGGTACTTTTATTTTCCTAACCACATCTCTCCGGGTCTTATCGAAAGCTCACACAGTATTATGACACGGCTTCATATGTTAACTGTCGATTAGTAGTCGTTGTAGTATGGCTAAAGGCATAACATTCAACGCGGAGCCATTATCGATTAGCACGCTCGGTAACACATAACCTTTGCAGTGAGTGGTGATGTTTAGGGCCTTGGTGGACCCCGTACTTCCCCCAGAATTTCGTCATCACCAAAGGTAATATGATTAACATCGGTGATATGGTTGACAATCTGATCCAACCTCCTAACTGAGATATCCTTTGTAACATAGGTCTCATTCAAAACTTTTAGTAAAAGCATCACGATGTTTCTCTGAGTTTAGTAAAAGGTCAAGCACAAAAATTCGAGATGGCTGTCTCCGAAGCTGGTCGACGACGCTATACTCGATGTGCTTTTAGAATCTCAAAAACTCTTGTGCTTGAGTTTTTGTGACTGGCTCTTTGATCTTCAATGGTGGGTCATCTCTGAAAATATTCTCGGGTTCAACTCTGACTTCTTTGCCTTTCTTTTTTGGTTCCTCTGGTGCCTTTTGGTTCTCCAGAGCATAGCATCGGCTACTCCTCGTGAGATGCCCTACATCCCTTACCTCTCCGGCCTTTGGCTCTAAAGGTTCTTCTTGAATGGGTTTTATCCCTGTTTCCACATCTTCTCGTCTATGTAAACTATAAGAACCCGATATTGTGATGCTTGTAGTGTAGTTCCATGAAACCATTTTCGTATCCTTGAAAGGAAACGACCTTGGAGAAGTAATTATCATCATGGGGGCTGCCTTCGGTGGGCTTGTCTCACTTGTCTTGAGACCGAGGATGAGTAGTCTCTTGGCAGTATACTTGGTCTTCTGGCTTTCCAATGCACAAACTTCCACTTCCTTTTTTCCTCTCTCTTCTACAAAAAACTCAATCTTCTTTTTATCCATCATAGTTTGTATCAGCTGAAGGAACTCCTCACAATCTTGAATCTCATGATCTCCCGATTGATGGTATTCACAATATGAGCCACAACCTTCTTCCATAATCTTCATTCCTCGGTCAATAAGGCGTGCCATACACAAATGTTGAAAAACCCATCTTACGGCAACCGAACTTTAGACACGTTCTCCCTAGTTTTTCTGGTATTCTTGTCTTTGATAGCATTCACGCCTTGACCTCCATGATTTGGTAGGGGTTGTTGGCCGTGCTCAGTTCTCCCAACTGTAACACTCTAGTCTGAATTAAGTTCTGAACGAACTTCTTAAACACCATACAATTTTTAATGGAGTGTCCCGGAACATCAGCGTGATATTCGTAATGAACCTTGGGGTTATACCATGCTAGGTAAGGTGGGTTGTAAGGAGAAACATGATAAGGATGAACTAAATTAGCCTTATACAATTATGAGTATAGTTCCTTGTAAGAGATTGGAAAAGGAGTGAAGGATCTCTCCCCCCTTTCCTTCTTGGGTCCCCTATCTTCTCTCTTATTGAAGTTTTGGGAATTCCCCGTTGTGGCCTAGGGTTGGGAGATAGTGAAGTTCTTGGTTTCCTCAAAGGTGTTTGTATTGTTCACCTTATGGTCCTTTCTCTTGTATTGTTTGCGTGAATGATCCTCTCCATCAATTCTTCCGCTCTTGATGGTTGTTTCAATGCACTTGCCAGTCATGACCATCTATACAAAATTGCTAATAGGGTTGCTGATCAATCGATCATAAAGCGTCCATTTTTAACGTGTCTACAAATATTGGGGAGATCTCGTGCTTGTGAAGTAGTGGTTGAACCTGCGCTGCCACATCACGCCATCTTTGAACGTATTCACGAAGGGTCTCGTTGCGCTTTTGTTCCATGCCTTGCAACAGTAGTCGGTTGGGAACCATGTCAATTATATGCTTATACTGATCAGTACAAGCTTTTTCCAGATCCCTCCACAACTTAATTTGAGCCCTTGTTAGGTGATTGTACCACCTTGAAGTAGATCCCACTAAGCTGTCCTAAAAACAGTGAATTAGGAGCTTCTCGTTGTTGGAAAACCTAGCCATATTCCAGAAAAACATCACTATATAAGCAGTAGGGCAGGTGGTTCCATCGAACTTTTCAAATTCGTGGCTCTTGAACTTATATGGGATTTCCACATCGGGGACCAAACTGAATTCCCTAGCACTTAACCCACAGAAGCCATCCTCGTCTTCCTTCACTTGAAACTTTTCCTCTATGTATTTATGAGTATCCTTCAATTGCTTAGTGAATTCTGCTTTCATTTGGTTCAGCTTCTCCAACTCATCAAAGTATAGGATGTTGTCCCCGACAATTTTCGAATTCTTGAAGGTCACCCCCAGTTAAGTTTGAGGAGCTATACCGATATGAGAGAAAGATGCCCCTTGTGGAGGATTAAGAGAGGGATCAACAAGCAGAGGGTTCTAGACGATCTGGGCATGAGGGCAATCCCCCGAGTTTTGGGCAGGATTCTCAATAGTACTCTTGCACCTCAGATTTGGTCCTAGCCGAGCTTGCAACAACTAGGATATTTCCTTCATCATGTCCTACTGAGACTTGATGATGGTGTCCCTTAACTCTTGTTGGGCTCGTTCCATCTAGCCATGTAGGTCGGCTTCCAACTTGTCAAAGCTCTCTTCTATTTGCTTTGACCGTGAATGAGTGAGATATGGATGTGGAATGATGATAATTTTAAGAAGCAAAATGCAATCTTTCGAAAATAGAAAGCTTTTCAATTAATAAATGGCAGTTAATCAAAAATACAAACAAATGTACTAATTAGATGATTATTAGCATTTAATCAAAGAATGCAAATGAAAGAATCGTGCATAAATGCAAAGAGCAACACTGAGTTTGGCAAACATCATCGTTAAACGACTTTCATTAATGGAAACGTTGTCTTGTTACAATAACTCAAAGAGAACGAACTACACATATAGCTTTAAAGTAGTATCAAGGTCAATGATCTCCCTCAGAATCCAAACAATCCAGTCTTCTTCCTCAGAATCATCATCTACACAGTCATAGAGTTCGGTAGCGTCTTCTGGCAAAATTTGTACCTTCTGGGCAACCTCTTGCATCTTAGCCATCCAATGTGCCAACTCTTGTTCTTGCCTCCAAATTGTGTAGGCGGCAAAGTGCAGTTGCTCCAAACTCAGCATCGGGCGTACTTGAATCGCTCCCCTAAGGCTTTCCATGTGATCCTTGAGTTGTTGAACCTCAGTTTCCTACTCATAGACGCGAGTCGTCAAGACTTGATTCTCCAAGTTGCTGGCCTTCAGCTTGCTAGTTGAACCCTTATGCTTGAAAAGAGATTTTTTCAGACACTTCAGTTGATCTTTCAAGGCTTCATTTTGGTGTTGTTCCATCTCGATCTGTCTCGAGTGGGAGATTTGTAGATTCTTCACTTCTTTGGTTAAAACGAGCACTTGATCTTTCTGTTTATAAAACATTCTTTTGTAGTTCTCGGCTCTTGTTTTCTTTTCCTTCAATCGGAGCTCTAACCCTTCACTTGGTTCGCCTTCTACGACTCTCTTACTCTTATTTAACCTTTTAAGATTCTGAATCTCTTCTTTCTCCATCTTGAGTTCGAGTTCCTACTCATCTTTTTTCCTTTGTAGATCTTTAACCACTCCTTCGAACTACGTCTTCTCTAACTCGAAGTCAAACTTTTCTTGATGGGCTCTCTCCTCGAGCTTGAGGTACCTCTTTCGCTCTTCTTCAAGTTGTTTCCTCGTCAAATCGGCCTTAGTAGGAAGTGTGGCCAATCTCTCCTCTATAAATCTCTTTCCATCGGGATTCAAGTGGGGAATGTTGTCGCTGACACGATTAAATCGCCATGCTTCGTACTCGGGAGTGACCATGTATGCTTCGTACTAGCCTGGATGAGGTGGTTCTATCGGTGTTACAACAAACACCTCATCCCGAGCCTATTAACTACCATCCCTACTTAAAGGAGTTATATGGATCAAGCACTACTCCCTCTTGCGTACTAGGCTAGTAAAGCACATCGAAGTGTCCTAATTCAGCTATGTTGTATACATTTATTTAATTTCTTTTCTTTTTATAGAGGAAAACTTCAGAGCATTTTTCATCACTATATTGAGCAAGTAAGCGCCAAACACTATTTTTAAAGCTTAGAGTTTAGGAGATATTTAACCTAAAATTTTCTAAGACCATTAAGTATTAAAAGCATACAATCAGTGATTAAATTATGGCTGCATAGAAAACTATCCTTAAAAGAAGTTCTCGTCCACTTCTCAATAGTCATGGCAAAAACAGTTCCAAAAATGCCTAAGCAAATTCATCATTGGATCTTCCTCAAATAATCAATAAGTAGTTCATAAAATTTTCATGGTTGTATGATTAAAAAATTACGATTAAATTAATTATACAAACTAACTATGACAATACAGCTCAATAAAATTAAAATGTAGCAGATCATGAATTCTCATTTTCTTCATAACGATAACTATATTTAAAAGGTTTGATTGTAATATTACGATAGGTCTACTATTGTCAATCATTATTAAAATAAATTGTCACGTGTATGTTTCTTATTGTTACTGTTAAATTTTTAACTGTCTAGTCAACATATTAGTTGAAAATGAAGAATTTGACACAAAAAATATAGGCTGAGGTCAAATTTATCCCTAAAAAGGATGATGGTCAAATGACATAAATAGTAAATGCTAAGGGCAAATTTATCATTATGTCTAAATTAAATAATATTTTGAATAAATTTAAATTTAAAAGCCAAAAGCTATTTTTTTTAATTTCTTTAGAACTTAATTTGGAAAACACTTTTTATTTCAAAAACTGTTTTTTTTTTTGGACTTTAACTTTTATTACTTTCAAGAGAAAATATTTAATACATCAGCAGAAGATATTTTTTTACAAACAAACATATTTAAACTTTTAAATATAAAATTTAAATCATTATTCTAAATCTCAAACTCTAAATTTTAACTATAATCTTAAATTTGAAATTCTAAAATAAAAATATTTAAAATTTACACTTTAAAATCTAAATTAAATTCTTAAACTCTAAAATATATTTGTTTGTAAAAAAAGTTTTCCCTAACAACGGATCAAATTTTTTTTCTTACTTCTAATACAGACACTTTTAACTTTAAAATTTAGTTTAAAAATAATAAAGAACTGCAGTTAATATCGATGGTCTCAGTGCATAGTGGTTAAATTACGTCATAATATTGAAACTAACTAGTGGTTCAGTGAAAAAGAGAACGGTGTTTATCTTAAGAGATTCAGGTTTAATCACCTTTGTCTGTAAAGTGTATATTCCTTTTCAAAGGGTTAAGAAAAAGTATGAACATATACTACTTTATAATCACTTTAAGACTATTCAAATAAAAAATTACGTTACAATATTATTTTATTCTTTTTCTAATAATGGCATCCAAATTTTATTAATCACCATAATAGATAATACAATACAATGCATAAAAAAGAGGGAAAAGAACCCACTAAAAAGACTCTTACAATGGTGCAAAATAAAGCAGACACTTCCATTAAGATTAGCATATCAAAATTCAGAAATCTTCTTGAATCTCCTTGTTTTAATCCAAACGAGACACTTTAAAATAGTAAAAAAGGAGTGGTGAGCAAACCAAGCTATCAGGCAGATTTTGCTCCGTTATCCAGGTATGATTACATCGACAACTAACCATCAACAGAGTGAGGATTCATCTTTCTAAGACTACTGACAGAATCAAAATCAGAAATTAGCGCCGTAAAGATCTCTGTACGAGTACTAACCGGACGCCAAGGCATGCTACAATCATACCACAAGGACAGAGAAACGAACCACAAAACAAAGAAAAACGTGTTACAATGACAGAAAATACATACCACAAAGGTAGAGTTTCTTATTAAAATATAAAAAATAAAAAAAACAAGAAATATAATAAATCTGGAGGTCAAGAATAAATATTAAGATTGATAATCGACCACCAACTAAGAAAGTAAAGGTAAAGGAGGTTACGATGCTGCACTTAGATGATGCTGCACTAGTAGTAGATTCAGAGAAAAGTAGGGTTAGGGGAGAAAATGAGAAGCTTTGTAATGTTAAAATAACACACAGTCAAAACAATATTATTTTATTCTTAATTGACTAACACTAAATCAAAGTTAATCAAGGAGCCAGCTACGATTTATTTATTGCTTTGATTATAATAAAGTGGCATCAGAAGTTAACCAAGGAGCTGGCTTCGTTTTATTCGTTGTTTTATTTGTTGTTTTGATTACAATAAAAGAGGCATTAGTCGGGAGTGATTGCGAAATTGAATTTTAATAATGTAAATAGAGTAAATTAAATAATTATTTTTATTATAAAGGGTAAATTATTTTAGTGACCACCGGATTATTTAAAGATACTTATTTGGACTACTGGACTATCGAACTCGTCAATTAAATCACCAAACTTATTAAATCGACCTATTTTAACTACCGTCGTTAAAAGACTAACGGATGAGTGACATGGCAGTTAACAGAAATGTAAAAAATTACATATTTAGTCCCTACTATTTATCTATTATACTAATTTGGCCTTAATTTTAATTTATTTAATATATTTTTCTTCCAATCATGTTACTACTCAGTTAAATGAAAAATATAAAGCATTGAAATAGCCTTGGAGTGGATTGAACTTGGCTCTTATAAATGTTTTTCCACAGCCTTAACCAACACACCAAACCACATTTATTGAAATAAATTGTACCCTTTTATATACATATCTTATACTGCAGTATATGTTTATAAAAAAGTTAAAAATGAATTGAATGGCCTTAGGGTGGAATGCACCTGGGTCTTATGAGAATTATGCCAAATGGGGACTCAAACTAACGCGCCAACCTGCTATTATTGATACAATTTGCACACTTTTATATACATATCTTATACGGCAGTAAATGTTTGAGAAAAAAAGTAAAAATGGTTGAAAGAAGACTCAAACCTAAATCACTTAGGATGTATAAAATCACACAAACCACCAAATCAAATCAAATAATTAATTAAAAATGAAAATATATTAATTATGTTTAAAGTAGTTATTAAAGCAAAATTTAAAATGAAAATAGATTTATAATTTTTATTTTTAAATTAAATTGAATATTTTTATTTTTCATATTTATTTTAGTAGTTTCATATATATATATAATGTTGAATCAAGTTATTTAATTCATAGAGATTTAAAATGAAAATAGATTTGTGATTTTTTATTTTTAAATTAAATCGAGTAATTTCATAGTTATTTACACATCCCAAGTGATTTAGTTCGAGTCCCATTTCAACCATTTTTTAATTTCATATATAATGTTGAATTGAGTTATTTAATTTAATTGATCATTTTAATTTTTTATTGAATTAACTAACTATGTATGTAATTACTCAATTTAATTTAAAAATTAAAATTCACAAATCTATTTTCATTTTAAATCTCTATGAATTAGATAACTAGATTCAACATTATATATAACTAATAAAATAAATATGAAAAATAAAAATATTCAATTTAATTTAAAAATAAAAAAATATAAATCTATTTTCATTTTAAATCTTACTTTAATAACTATTTTAAACATAATTAATATATTTTCATTTTTAATTAATTATTTGATTTGATTTGGTGGCTTGTGATATTTTACATATCCTAAGTGATTTAAGTTTGAGTCCCCTTTCAACCATTTTTATTTTTTTTCTAAAAATTTACTGCAATATAAGATATATATATAAAAATGTACAATTCAAATCAATAATAATAGGTTGGTGCGTTGGTTGTGCCTTTGGCATAATTCTCAGGTTCCAGGTTCAATTCATCTTTAACTTTTCCACAAGCATATACCATATGCAGTATAAGATATCTATAAAACAGAGTGCAACTCATTTTAATAATAGTGGTTTGGCGTATTGGTGAAGGATGTGATAAAACATCCTTAAGACTCAGGTTCAAATTCACCCCAAGTCTATTTCATGGATTTTTAATTTTCGTTTAACAGGTGGTGACAGTCACCACCTAATTATCCAATTGGATGATTATGTCTCATCATCTGATTAGTTTATTAATTTAAATTTAATTTAATTAAAATTAAGACCAAATTAGTATAATAGAGGCTAAATATGTAATTTTATACATTTTTATTAACTGCTATGTTACCTATCCGTTAGTTTTTTTTAGTTTTTTAACGGCGGTGGTCAAAGGTTAAAATAGGTCAATTTAATAAGTTTGGTGATTTGATTGACGAGTTCGATAGTTCAGTGATCAAAATAGGTATCCCCAAGTAGTTCGGTGGTTACCGGAGTAGTTTACCTTATTATAAATTTTTATAATATCTGATTAATGGTTAATGTTCGATGAGTCTTTATCTCACCATTAAGCCAAATGTGACCAATCGTGTCTGATTCATCATGGCTGCTTTCCTACCCTCTCCGCAGAGTGACAACATCTCCGGTGATCAAAATGATTCCGATTTGATCCAAAAAATAGATGAGAGTCACGGTGAAACACTCCCCGATCTTCCCACAGGCAAAGGCTGGATGTCGGACCATCTGGTTCAATACCAAGGTTTTTGGCTATCCCCTAAGGGTTTGAAAAACTTGATGTGGCTCCAACACCATTTCAACCCTCGACCCGCCGATGTTTTCTTAGCCTCGTTCCCGAAAACAGGTACCACATGGCTCAAGGCACTCGTTTTCGCCACCGTCAGCCGCACCCGCTACGGTTTCTCCGACCACCCTTTACTCACCACCAACCCTCACGACTGCTGCCCTTTCTTGGACGCTTACTTACATGAAAACGACCCGTCTTTCCTCGACCTAAACGGATCCCCTACGCCACGTCTCCTCTCGACTCATGTCCCTTACGCTTTGCTGCCGGATTCCATGACTGTTAATCGAAGCTGCAGGTTCGTTTACATCTATAGGGACCCCAAGGACATGCTGGTCTCGAAATGGCACTTGTTGAGCAATCTGAGTCCTTAAGAATTGCCACCGTTTCCACTCTAGGAAGCGTTTGAGTTGTTCTGCCAAGGGATATGCCATTACGGACCGTATTGGGATCATGTTTTAGGGTACTGGAAAGCAAGTTTAGAATTCCCAGAAAAGATATTGTTCTTGAAGTATGAAGATTTAAAGGACAAGCCCTGTGTTGCTGTGAAAAGATTAGGTGAATTTCTGGGGTACCCTTTTTCATTACAGGGAGAGAGAGATGGAGTGGTTCAAGACATAGTGAAGCTGTGTAGTTTCGAGAATTTGAGGGATTTGGAAGTGAATAGAAGTGTTCACAAGTTCAGCAGAGACAGCGTGGTCGTTAATCGATATTTATTCAGAAAGGGAATAGTTGGAGATTGGAAGAATTGTTTGACGGATAAGATGATAAAACGACTAGATGAAATAACATCTGATAAGTTACTTGATCCTGGATTGTTATTTGATAACTGATTTCGAATTTAATCTACTTTCTTTGTTGTAAGATTGAAATGTGTTTTTATGATTAATAACGTATTCAATGCCCATTGTTTTTAAACATCATGACATCCTTAACTAGGGCTGTAAACAGGGGCAGATGGACATGGACTTGGAAGGGTGCAGTTGATTAGGGTAAGTGTTCGATTTAGTCGAGTTAAAAAATTTCGAGTTATTTGAGTTGACGCGTCATATTTTACAACTCAAACTTTATTTGATTTTTTTATTCGAGTCAAGTTATCGAGTTCCTATACAAATTTAATTGTAATTGTTTATCATGTTATAGTACATGTCGATTCTAATTTAAACGACTTTCTATAATCATATATATATATATATTCCACATGTGGCATATATTCTTCATATTATTATCGGTATATATATCAGAAAAAATTGAGGTGCTTGACTCGAACTTAAAAATCAATCCCCTAATTATTAAAAATTTCAAGTTATTCGAATTTCTATTTTACAACTCAAACTCGAATTTCCAGTCAAGTCGAGTTTATGAAATTCCGACTCGATTCAAATTTTTTCGTCTCGAGTCAAGTATAAAAATTCAATTTTTTCGAATTGAGTCGAGTTGTACTACCCTAGCAATTGCAAACCCATTTTGAGGAATTTTTTTTAGTTTAGTGTTAAATTTTTCTTTAAAAAAAATTAGTTTAGTGTATAGATGAGAAAAAAATTAAAAATTTGCATACCCATTTGAAATATATATATATATATATATATTCAATCTTATTCTTAAATTTTTTAGATTTGCTACGGAGGTAATCTTAGCCCCACTATTGAGCTCAAAATATCTAATTGCCTATAGTAGGGCTAGACGTTCGATCAAGTCGAGTCAAAAAATTTTAAGTTATTCGATTTTGCAAGTCCTATTTTATGATTCAAACTTTATTTGAAACTTTTTCGAATTGTGTAACCCCCTTGACCCGGCCTAGACGTTAGACCTGAACCAAGAAGATCACATTAGGTTTGTCGAAGCAAACCCGAACAATCTTACTCGAATTACGGTCCATTTTTTTTCTTTTAACTTATCTAGATGCATTATTAAGATCTAGGGTTTACATACAAGCAGCAGTTCAGTTTTCATTCGCTACGAACATCGATAAGGCACTCAATTGCAAATACAAACATTATAAGGACCAAAATGTAAATTCAAAAATTTACATGGACTTATACAAGTTTCAGATTACCAATTATTAATTAATAATATTTCATACCATCATGTCGAATTTCAGCTTCAACAAAGAACAAATAAGCATCCAATTTAGCAAGATACAAAATTAAGGACTAAATCGTAAAACAGCCAAATTACAGGGACTAACACGTTTGTAACAGCTTCTTACACCAATTAGATACATAAAAGCATGATTGCGAAATCTCAGGTCAAACAGACATCATTTACCTATTCAATTGATGCAATAACATATGGTGACCAAAATGCAAAGAATCTAAACTTGGTAAAATTTATTAATCGAATTAACTACCGACCATTCCGATACACGAGCTGCACTCAAACGCATTTTGGGAATTTGAATCTCATCTCGAACTTATCCAATTACTTACGAACAACATTGACATGCTTCTAATATTATATCACCATTAAACACATAGGCTCAAATAATTACATACCAATTAATCAACACAAATTCATATTTATACAAGTAGTCTAGAGGCATGCTGCCTAACAAGATAAATCATTATCCATTAAGCACCAAATGGTAAGACCTCAACATAGGCTATAGAATGACTAAGGGATTAAAGCATATGACCATAAGTACTCGTTGAACACAAGTAATTAATACAATCATTATTTAAACCATTTAAATCATTTGATCATAACTATCAAGTATACAAAACATTAAAATAAAAATAACATATTAATTATTAAATACAATCATCATCTAACGTAATATAAAATCAATCCAGTTATCATTCCCTAAATAAAACAATCAGTCTCGATATTTTACCCACATTGCCTTATTACAAATAATATTAATACCGTAAACATGCTCTTTTAATTCATTTGTCCTGCAAGTTGACCACAACCCCAAACTTGCTTTATTCACTACATTGACGGGTGAAAAGAGATCATAAGCATATAATGCCTAGTGAGTGCACCAAATTCGCCATTTCCAAAGCATTTAAATAAAACATGCTTATTCAAAATATATCTTCAAGTTTTCATAATCATTTTTTATTCTCATGACATTTTAATAAAACATGCTTAACCAAATTAAAAGCATTATCTCTTACGGCATAACTCTTGCGTTCATTGTAAAGTAGTATATAAGTGTAAAGCCAACACAATTTGCTTATTTCTTTTGAAAAACATAACATGCATAACTACCATATGCACCAAAACACTTTTCATAAGTCTCGAGCTTAATCAAACCAAAGCATTTTCTCATTTGTTTCCCAACAAATCATGCATATTAACTATATGCGACATGTATCATGGATTAACAGTAAAATCTTATTTGCAATCCCTCAATTTAAGCTTTCTCATGCATTACAATTCATATGCAAGGCTTAAAGAGTAAGCATGTATAAACCAACATTATACAACATAATCCATCAACATGATACATTATTTATTATATTGACTCTCAAGTGATCATAAACCAAGTTTCACTTTACAAAATATTACATCAGATATACGGATTCAACAAGTGTCCTCTCAACACTTCATACTATCTCAACTGAAATTAAGGTACGATTACAACCGGGTACCATCACAACCCAATCTAATCCACTAACGAGAATTTTCGGTACCATATAACCCCTCGAACGTTAGGTTACTCATGGTGAAGTATTCGGTACACATAAACCCTTCAACAGCCAAGGCAAATTATTATAGTGCACTATCAATCCTATGACCGACCAACTATGTCTGATAACATTTTAAACCACATCACTTGCCAATATAATTCATTTTTAACCATGTACCTCACTGTTTTATATGCAACATTCAAAGTCCTTTCCAATGTATTAAACCATGCATTTACAAGTATTCCTTATATTCACATGGATCATTTCCAAATGCATCTATCATCAACATGTGATCAAAAATTAGTATAAAACATACTTAAAACATGCTTAAACAGTAGGTACCATGTAATTCAAAAACAAGTGCATAAAATCAATTTCGTCAAAACACAACCGAGGGAAAAATCTCATCATACTTACTTCTGAGTTTAAACCAGCGTTTCAAGCTTAATTTAAACTCTCAAAATAACCTTTAAACCATTTCAAAGCTGAAATCCACATTCTCATTCACCAACTTGCTTTCATCTCGACGTCAATGCCTCGATGCCTAATTGAATAACGTCCGAACACTTGCCATCTTTCAAAAAAAATATAAAAATCAATATAAATTTGATCATACTAAAATAATTAATTTATTAAAGCACCACCATCAAAATTAAATTCTCCTAACAACACGTTATTGTTTGAACTAATTAAATTCTTATATTTTTTTTTCTTTACGCCTCACGCAATCACATAGGAAGCGGCAGCACTGCCGCCCCTGATTCACGCCCCATGATCATTTCCCTTCTTCTTTTTTTCTTTTCTTACCGCCACTGCAGGGGTTAAGTCAACACCCATTTCCATTTCCTAATTCACAACAGCACCATGCTTCGACCATTTATATATATATATTTTTAAACAATAGCCTAAAATTTGAGGCGAGCAGCAGCAGAGCCACTGCTCTGTTTATGCCACGTCCCATTCGTCCCATTTAACCCCCCCCCCCCCCTAGCAACCATCCACACGAGCATTTCCCTTAACACATTAGGGGCACACAAATATTAAATCTAATAATTAAACCAACTACACTATTAAGCATCCAATTTAAGAATTTAAACCTAAATTCAACAAATTAGATTAATTCTGGGAATTAAATTACAAAATTAACTTTAGATTATAATTACTCATGCACAAAACATTATAACTCCATAGAAATCATTAGATTACTATAATCTAATCAAGATTTATGAGAAAACACATTAAAATTTATTTTAACATCTTTCAACAATAGAATTGATAGAAAATCAACAAAAAATAATTAGGAGATCATTAGAAAATCCAAACTTAACCAAATAAATTGGAAATCAAAAATGAAGATTGCTCCTTCAATCTTCCAACGTGAAATCCATTGAACAAGATGAGAGAAATCAAAATCTCTTGTGTGGCTATTGTTTAGAAATGATTTAAGAAGAAAAAAAAAGAAATTGGATAAGAAAATCCATGAAAACTAAAATGGTGTTTGAGAGAATCTTGAGAGAAAACGTGAGAGACATAGTTTTCTTTCTTGAGAAAATAATAACCGTCGTTAAATTCTAATTAGAAATAGGTGGTAAAAGCTTTATTTAATAAATGTGTCAAACAATACCATAAAATCATCACTTTAGTTCTTTTTACAAAATTGTCATTATTAATATTTTACGACCTTTTGTAAAATAGTCACCATTTGATTAATATTAAAACAACCGATTTAAAATTACTCAAACTCAATTTCATCCTTTATTAAACTCATTAACTATATTTTCACAAATACTTGTCACGACAAATTTATCAGATATCAATTTAATTACCCAAATTATTTTCCAGAATTAATTAATTAGCCAAAGCCTAACCCAAAATTCCAACCCGATTCTTCTAGCCCATTTTTCTGGGTATTACAATTCTCCCCCACTAAAAGAAATTTCGTCTCCCCCACCAAAAGAAATTTTGTCCTCGAAATTTACATAAAGGGAATAAAACAAACACAAATCTTCCTGCATCTAACACTTCCCCGATTTCACTTACGCTGTATAACTTTCACAATTTCAATCATCTCGGTGAACAACACCTAGTTGCTAGAGACTTAAACATAATCATCCTTTACCAATGGTAGAACCAACAATTCTCAACTTTCTCTTTACGGAAACAATAAGCAAAAAGTCAAACAAACCTTGCCACAAAAATGTAGGCAACTTGTAATATCCTCAAAACTAGTATAAAAGAAGTTACTACAATGCCTTCATTTGATCCCTAATTGATTGAAACTAAGGTACTAGGTCCAGTTAATAAGGACTAGAATGCTATAAATGAAAAAGTGGTAACCTAATGTATAAGTGACCAAACCAAAACAAACAATAAATTGAAGGAATGCATGATAAATTCTTATATTCCTAAAATGCTCCTACACATGTCATTAATTAAAGGATAATTAAGGACAAATTAGTCATTTTGGGAGAATTAATTGATGATTCATTATCATATTCTTCTCCCTAGTGTCGATTAGATGAAACAAAGAAGAGAGAAAGGAGTTGAGTGAGAAAACTCCATGTTCATAGATTCAAGTTTGAAATTGGAGGAATTGGAGTTGCTAGCATTTATATAATCTTGATAGGAAGGTAAAATTTCTTCCTTAATGCATTATAGATTCAAATGATGCATGTAGATTTTAAGTTCTTGCTTGAATTTCATGAATTGGATGATTAGTTAGTGAATTGATGTCATGAGTTAGTTAAGAACTTCAATTGCTTGATCAATCCATGAAATTGGTAGGCCATTCGAATGAGTAGGGGAAATTGATGTTGTCAATAACCAATTTGATGGTGAAATGTTATGCTAGTTGTTGGAAAATTTTGGATGATGATTAGAATGGATGATTGTTATGTGGATTGAAATTTTGGTTGCTAGAAATTCTAGGGAAATGATGTCTTAATGAACCAATTTGAAAATATTGCTCAATTACCCTGTTTTTATAGGTTTGAAACATAATTGGACTGACTTAGACATGTATGAATAAGTATATATGTTGAACAATTGTGTTAGGATCCTTGTCTAAGTGATTAATGAAGCTAGAATCTAGCTAAAAGAAAGCTGTCCAGAATACTCTGTTTTGGGCAGTGAGTTTGAAAATTAGTACAAAATCACATAGACCAAATTAGGGAGTAAATCTTATATTCACAGAATCATGTGTATGTCTAGTTTCGTATGCAACAAACGGAATCGAATTCCGAGTTATAAAACAGTTTGTAGAGACTAATCTCTAAGGATAATGCAAACTGTCATGTGGCATAATTTGGTCTGTGTTTAAATAAAAAAATATGTATTAATTCACAATGAATAAAAATGTAAGGCCTATGTGATTAGAAGGACAATTGAGTTAGCTTTCTAATGGTGCAAACGGTTCAAAATTCTGACGTACGAAATAAAAGATATGAACATTTAAGCAAGTAGTGCACATGCTGCCAGGCAGCAACAGTTTTGATGTTTTGAATTGAATTTTTGAGTGTATGGAGTCACATAATGACTCAATTGGTTGCTGGATTTTACCTAATACACTATGCATTGTATGAATGTTAGATCAAGTGGAAATTGAGGGAAAAGGGATTCACGTTGATTAGCAAGCTAGTAGAGGGAAAAGGGATTTCAATCCGGGATCGACAATAGCTCGAAAAATTCCCGTGAGTGTAGTTTAAAGTTTGGAGAGGGCGGTAACCTCTCCAAATCCATTTCTGTTTTGAAATTCTTATTGATGTTTAGTATAAATTGTGTAATGAGCTTGCTATGGAGCATTAGCAAGGTAAGTACTCTTTTGAGTGGTTACTTGATTGAGAAGCATGCTTGAATTACAATTGATGGCCATGATATGCTTCTTGCTTAATTGAACTATATTGAAGTGAAGCATGATTGTTACAGTTAAAATAACTCAATACATTGTTTAATGACCTATTGATTGACAGACCTTCATTGACTATTGAAATATTGAGATTGTTATTGGCTTTGAACCCTATTCAATTGAAAGGGGATATTGGCACAAAATGTGCACATTGAATTGAATCATGCTTCTAATTGAAAGAAAGTGATAACTATTGTAAGCCTTGGTCTCGAGTCGGTCTTAGATATAGTTAGCATGCCATAGAGTCTATAGAGCTCATTATCGGGGTGGACTACGGTCCGGAACATTGGTCCCTAATTGGCGATAGTATGAGGGAAGTATTGTTATTGGTCATTGGCGACAATAGGAGGATTTGACCGGTACTTTGTACCATATTGACTATTGTTATTGGCGACAGTTTGGTTGGGGACTCGAGTATCTAGACTGAGTAATCGATTCTCAAGGATATACTTAAAATGAACTTGTACTTCATGAACATTGAATCTATTGTTACATTGAATTGCATGGATTGATAGTAAGGGAAAAATTGAATGCCGTGAACTATTGATATTGAGACATTGTTTGAACATTGCTTATATGAGATTTCTTGAGTTTGAAATATTGATTGTGTTTAAATGACATGATAAGCCTAATGTTAATCAAATTGGATGATTGAGTATGTCTAAACTTTAAGCCTTGTATTGATATTGGATTGAAAATTAAGCAATGTATCTAGTATTGTTTGCCTAGTTTCGAATGGTTCCTTATTGATGGGGGAACCATACCATCTATTTGATGGTTCGTAGTTGAGACTTATTGTATTGATTGCCTTGTAACTTTAACTCACACACTAAGCTTTGCTTATTCAAGTCTCATTTCTATGATTCAGGTTGATATTGGATCCTATCCCGAAGTCTAAGCTCGTACAAGTCACATTTTGTTTGAAAGAGTATGTTTCCATTTTGTTATAGTTCTCCTAGGATGGTGGCACCTAAGACATGTATATTCATGATCACTTAGTTATGGTTTGTATATATTAATTCATCTATGATCTATAAAGAGTATTGTATGTATATATGAGCATGTATGCACCTTATTGAGTTTGAATGCTTGTTAGTCTATTGTTAGATTTCCACAGTTAGATTATGTATGTAATGGTTGAATAGATCTATTGAAGTTGGCTAGTTAACAATAGGTAAATGTAGTAATCCACATGTTTAGACTTGAACCACTTTGGTCACTTATGGTACTAGCCGAATGATCTATATAACATTATAAGCATATATGTTTGATTAAGGTCACTTAAGTAAAAGATGTAATCACATATTGGTATGCATAATAGCTACATTGAATGTTGAAATCTTCTATTGTGTTATCCATCTAGTTCGAATGGTTTCTTGTAAATCAAGTAAGTCCTAAATGGTATTGATTATGATAACAAATTGCATTAGGGGTACTAATGTATCTAGTAGGCACATCATGCATTGTATATTGGGTTCTCACCTATTCGAATTGTTTCTTAAAGTGCAAGAAAGGATTAAAACGAATTGAACTCACTAGCTTAAATGGTATGGATCTTTGATTATAATTGTGGTAACTTAACTAATCATACTAGGGTGGTTAGAGTATGTTATAGAATGGTATCAGAGCTTAAGGTTGCATGATTCTAGGGTCTATTGCATGAATAGGCTATTGTTATTGATCACTTAGGTGCCACCTAGGAGTTACTTGAATATTGATTGGATTGTGACTTTAGCTTGACTTCTCTTATTCCTTATATATAGAATGTCTTAAACAAGATTGGGCAAGAATAATGAAAGCCCGACTGGCTCCTCCAATGAGGGAGGGAGCGTAAGGATGAACTAGGATCCCCAGAAGCCTGCTGAACCTCAACAAGTTCAGCAAGAAGTTCCCGTGATCCATCCTATTCAACGAGAATGCTTCTCCATTATGAAGGAGATGTTTGATCAGATGATTGTCTCTATGAGATAGAATCCTCCAACTCTTCCTGACTCTCCGGTAGCAAAACCGACAAGAGCTCCAATTGACAAGTTAACTCAACATCGAGCTTACACTTTTATTGGAACAAGTGAAGACAAGCCAAAAGAAGCGGAGTATTGGCTGGAGAATATGACAAGAATCTTGTCTAAGTAACTGCAATGCTTAGATGAACACAAACTGGAGTGTGCAGTAGCTTTATTGGCCGATGAAGCACTAAATTGGTGGGAGACTACTACCTTGGTAACACCTGAAGAAGCTGTCACCTGGGAATTCTTCCTTAAAGAATTCAAAAAAAAGTATATTAGTTATTAGTATCTTGCTGATCGCAAAAAGAAGTTCGTGTACCTAAAACAAGGAGGAAAGCCTATCGAGCAGTATGTCAGCGAATTCTGCAAATATTGCAAATACGGCTCGAAATTCATAAAGAAAGAGGAAGACAAGTGTAAAATGTTCATCGAAGGTTTTAATGATGAGTTAGGCCCCATGTTCACTGCTTTGGGGATTACTAACTTCCAAGAACTGGTCAACTGAGTTATAGCTACCGAAGCCAAGATGAAGACTTCGGAAAAATGATCAGAGAATCAGCCCCGAGATAACAAAAGATCGAGGAATGATCACAAGCCTCATTGGCGCAATAAGAAATAAAAGCATCAAGGAGGAAATTCTTTCAATCAAGGAAATTTCTCTAATGGTAGCTATATACCCAAGCCACAAGCTATGTTTAGAGCCTCAACACCTATGGTGTCCTTGGATAGCATCGAGAATACCGGGAGGGAGACCCAAATCCCTGCTTGCAAGACTTGTCAAAAAAACCATATCGGAGTTTGTAGAAAGCTCACTAATGCTTGCTACTTGTGCGGAGACACGACACACTATGTCAAAGATTGCCCCCAAAATCTGAACAAGTTGCCTTCACATGTTTCTCACATGTCGAATCAAGCTCTTTCACCCAGGGGAAAGGGTTCAAAGAAATCTAACTCAAGCAACTACAAAAAAAAGAAAGGCCAAGGGTCTAATGCTACATATCAGGAGTCTAGGGCGCCTGCTCGAATCTATCATATCCGAGGTCAGGAGGAAGAAAAATCTCCTGACATAATTGTAGGTATAATCTACCTCGATACTTACTATGTTTATGCTTTATTGGATACGGGATCAACCCATTCATTCATAAGATCTCCTTTAATTGAAAAGCTTAAATTGAAGCCTGGATATGTTAGTTGTAGTTTAATTGCTACCAATCCTTTAGGAGACAATGTAATAATGAACCAAATATGTAAGGATTGCCCTTTGTTTATTCAGGGCATCCTTTTCCTAGCCAACCTATTGTTATTGCCTTTTGTTGAATTCGATCTCATTTTGGGATTAGATTGGTTAGGAAGGCATCAAGCTTGGGTAGGTTGCCAAAAGAGAAAGTTGTTTCTCCGTGGTTCATGAGAAAAATCCATTACCTTGATCGATAAGAAACATGTTAGCATCTTTGCTGCTGTGATTAAAAGTGATGAAATTGAACAAGTTATTTCATACATTACCATACTCGAGGTCACATAGTCAATCGAGATACTCGAGCTCACACAGCCCATCGAGTTAATACATGCCATACCATGACCATTTAGTCATCGGGTGCATAAGCTATCAACTATATCATCTACACAACATACATAAGTACATCCATACATCATCTATATAATGGCTAACGAAGCCCTACTTTACTTGTGTTCACATAGTCGTCGGGTCAATGAACCATATTCGGATCACCACAGCCACAGATACGTCCTAGACATACTTGGATCACATTAGCCACAAGTAGTCTTTACCTGAGGTCACTCAGCCAATCAGGTTACTCGAGCTCACTCAGCCTATCAAGTTAATTACCTTATCTGGATCACCATAGCCACGAATAGGTTCTAACCACACCCAAATCACATAGCCCGTAGGTACGTCGAATGTACTTGATCACTTAGCCTGAAGTATACACCCCCTTATATAATTATTGTAGTACTCACTCTAGGACATCTAGATTCCTAGACCACAACATAAGAGAGCACATGCTCCCTGAGCATTCATACACGTCACCAAAAGGTAAGTGGACCAAGCCGCCACAAATGCCCAAATGCATAACACTAACCATCACATTTATATCGAGTCAACACTTATTAAGCTATTACTCGTTACTCTCAATTTTACAGTTCATTTTATCACCCTAGAAGCTCATTGGGCCGTAGCCCTCGAATTATAAGCCCTTCAAACTAAAAATGTATTTTTTGGGTAGAATGCCCAATGGGTATTGATACACAACATCGAGTATCGATACGACCCTCTAGGTGATGATACCCACCCTAAGCGTACCGATACTCAACTTCTAGTGATGGGGTTGACCATTGATCCTGTATTGGTACACAAACCCTGCATACCAATACACCCTATGTATCGATACAACCCCAAGCGTACCGATACCATTTTAAGCTACTAGAATTTCAATGGAATAGTAGGTATCGATACTCTTATTAGGCGTATTGATACGCCCTTTAAAACACGCATGTGTTCATTATATATAACATAGGGTATTGGTACGGGCTCATTACTGTAATAAAGGTTTTTTTGAAAAAGAGAAGATGGAAGAAGGAGTCGCCATCGACCACTTTAGTAGGCTGGACATTGTTACAAATGTTGGATCACGCCGGCACACCCCATGGCACAGCAGAAAAATTATCCGGCGATTACCACCAGAGATCCATGTATGAGGAACGAATTGGGTTGAATAAGGGTGAAGAATTCTAAATTTGGATGAGATAGATATCCAATCACAATTCCACGATGTCGATTCTTAAGCCCCAACAATAACTTTCCGACCTCTGCGTAGTTCACCTAGTTGAAACGAACATATAAAACTCTCCAAAATATTTAGAGGATTTTTCCAAAAGCATTAATGATTGCTATATCTCTCATGCCTTTATATAGCCTTTTAAATCCTAATTCAACTCATATTAGGATTTTAATATATATATTAAATATATATAATTCCTATTCAACTTGATTAGGATTTCAATATATATATATATTAAATATATAATCACAATTCAACTTTAATTAAGATTTCAATGTATATATATACATATTAAATATATATAATCCCAGTTTAACTTAATTAGGATTTTAATATATATTAATATATATAATACCAATTCAACTAATTAGGATTCCAATATATATTAATATATATAATCTCAATTCAACTTTAATTAGGATTTCAATATATATATTAATTTAAATCGAATTATATTATTTATATATGAAAAGATTCATAATTAAAATAATTATTTTCTTTTAATATTTATCCAATAGTTAAATTATATATATATCAAATATATATTAATTTAACTAAATTCGTGTACAACAAATTTGTACATAAATAATTCGTTTAATATATGCTCATTTCAGTCGTGGGTGTGACCCTATAGGTTCATATAACGTTAGTAGTAAATATTAAAACATTTCTAATATTACAAACAATGAGTGACATCTAGCAATGTGTCCTTGTCACCTAAGTTACAAGAAATCATGATTCGACATAATCTTTTCGTGATTAACTCTTTTTCATGTATTACATCATTTTTTCCTTTATATCTAGATTGGACAGAAGTCATGGAACAGTCACACTTGTATAGTCCATCTAATATTTCTTGATATCTTGAGTAGACTATTATAAACGAATAACTATGATATCTCATATCAACTTATTCAAGCATGGCCATGCATTTCTAGTCTCACTCAATCAAGTGGCCTACGATATTACTCCTATTATGTAGGATGGAGAAATCCTATCTTGATCAACCATATCTCACTACATAGATTGTGACATATCCAATGTCAGTCTTTATAGAGTAATCAGTTCCGACACACATTTGACTGTATCAAAATATGTCACTCACGATGTTGAAATAATGATGATCTCAAGTCCGAGGATCATACATGTAGTTATCACTAAGAGAAATGTTGTGACTGTCACATAATAATCCAAGAAACATGCTCATAGTGGGTCAGTCCAGTTTGTCGTTCTCTAACACATACTTATGTATTGATTTTGACATCTTCATGTCAATGACAACACTTTATCATCAATCAACTACATATTAATCTTAATGCATTATTGTTTTCCATTCCACAATAATACTCGACTAAGTACATTTAAGAATAATCATATTATTCTAAGAACTTTATTATAATTCAGTTTATTTATGCACGCAGAATTGTAACTGAAAATAATAATGGCAATGCCTCTTTATGAATAAACAAGGTAAAAACAAATGTCATTTACAATCATCTTATGATTGGTCTTTGTGCATACTCTAACAATCTTTCACTAGCACTAAGACCAATCACTCATGTACCTAATACCAAGTGACTTAGTGTGACGATCATGCTTCTGCTGCATCAGAGGCTTTATTAGTGGGTCGACAATATTTTCATCTATTGGTACTCTACATATTTCCACATCTCCTAGGTCTATAATTTCTCGAATGAGATGGTAACACCTAAGTATGTGTTTGGATTGTTGTTGAGATCTGGGTTCTTTTGCTTTGGCGATGGATCCGTTGTTATCACAATGTAGATCTATAGCATTCAAAATGCTCAGCACAAACCCTAGTTCAGATATGAACTTCTTGATCCTAACACCCTCTTTTGTAGCATTGCATGCTGCAATATACTCAGATTTTGTTGTAGAATCAACTACTGTATCTTGCTTTGAATCTTTCCAGCTCACAGCGCCTCTATTAAGGCTAAACACAAAACCCGATTGCGACCGTGAATCATCCTTATCGGTTTGAAAGCTGACATCAGTATAACCTTTTATACTTAGCTCTTCCTCACCTCCACATATAAGGAATGTATCCTTAGTTCTTCTTAATGACTTAAGGATGTTTTTAACTATGACCAAGTGACCTTCACGGGGATCTACTTGGTATCGACTTGTTATACTTTAAAGCGTATGATACATTTGGACGAGTACATAGCATGTAATACATGATAGATTCAATTGTTGAATCATATTGAATATTACTAATGCGCTCTTTTTCTTGAGGTGTTAAAGGACATATTTCCTTTGAGAGTACAATTCCATGTCTCATAGGTAAGAATTGGATTCTTCCATACTGGATCTTTTTAGTACTTCTTCTATGTATGTATTTTGACTCAGTCCTAAGAGTCGTCTCGATCTATCTCTATAGATCTTGACTCCTAATATGTATGTTGCCTCACCCAAGTCTTTCATGGAAAAAAGTTTTATAACCAAATTTTTACAAACTGTAAGCTAGGTATATCATTTCCTATTATTAGTATGTCATCCACATACAGTACCAAGAATATGATAGTGCTCCCACTAATTTTCTTGAAAACACATGACTCATCTTCATTTTTGATAAAATCAAACTATTTGATTGCATCGTTAAAACGAAGATTCCAACTTCGAGAAGCTTGATTCAATTCATAAATGAACCTTTGTAGCTTGCATATTTTTCGACATCTTTTGGATCGACAAAACCTTCATGTTGTGTCATGTATACATCCTCATCTAGTTTTCTATTAAGGAAAGTGGTTTTAACATCCATTTGACATATCTCATAGTCATGAAATGCAGCTATCGCAAGTAAGATCTGGATGGATTTAAACATAGCAATAGGTGAAAAGGTTTCATCATAGTCTATACAATGATTTTGACGAAAAACCTTAGCGACTAATCGCGCTTTGTATGTTTGTACATTACCATCCAAGTCGGTTTTCTTTTTGAAAACCCACTTGCACCCTATGGGCTTAACCACTTCAGGTGGGTCAACCAAGGTCCAAACTTGGTTTTCTTACATGGAATTCATCTCGAATTTCATGGTCTCTAGCCATTTCTCAGAGTTTGGTCCTGTCACTACTTCTTGATAAGTCCTAGGCTCATTTTGATCCATAAAGAGAACATCACCTTGCAATGTGACAAGAAATCCATATTTCTCAGGCCCATTGCATTTCCTCAAAGATCTTCGTAGTGGTTGTGTTTCTAAAACTATTGAATGTTCCTCAACAACTTGTGAAACTTGTTGTTGTTTATTCTCTAGTTCAATGATCTGTGGTTGATCTCGAATTTCATTAAGTTCAATATTTCTTCCATTTCCTTTTCAGAAAACAAATTCTCTTTATAGGAAGATTCATGTTCGAGCAACAAATACTTTATTCTCGGTAGGATTGAAGAAATAATATCCTTTAGTTTCTTTAGGATGACCCACAAAATTACATTTATGAGATTTGAGTTCGAGCTTCGTAGACATCTAATGTTTAACATAAGCTTCACATCTCTAAATTTTCATAAAAGACAAACTAAGACATTTCATAGTCCATATCTCATATGGTATCTTTTGAACTGATTTAGATGGAACACAATTTAGTGTGAAAGTAGTTGCTTCTAGCGCATGTCCCCGAAAAAAATTGGAAGATCAACGTGACTCATTATTGATCGAACCATGTCTAACAGTGTTTGATTTCTTCTTTCAGAAACTCCATTCCATTGTGGAGTATCAGGAGGTGTAAGTTGTAAGACAATCTCACATTCATTAAGTGACAATCTCACAATCTCACATTCATTAAGAAACTCCAAACCGAAATGATGTTTTTAGTCAAACCCGTAGGTCCATATCTTCTTTTCTCAGATTTCTACTCTTTTGTAATCCTTGTACAAATGTACAAATATGAGAATCACTATCAACACCTACTTCTTGGGGCAGTCCTTCTTCTAATGACATGTCTTATTACAATGAAAATATTTTTCTTTCAGTGACATGTCAAGGAAGTTCATGTCGTTCAACTTGTCATTCTCAAGGACCGATCGCAATGATAACAAATTTTTATTAACCATAATAAGTCTACAATAATAAAATATGATTTTTTGAGTATGTTTACCAAGTTTGATTATAAAAGGACTTTATAATCCCACTAATTTTATTAAAATTAAGAACCCTCAAATATTCATGTCGAAAATAATTTCTGTAAAGTTTTTCTAGTTGGTAAGGATCCAAAATTCACATTCTCTTAAGTTGGCTTTGGCTTTTCTCTTAATATTATGGTTTATCTAGGTAAGCAACATTTGCTAATTACATCTCATGACTCATTCATTTGGTGAACAACTCTTATTCATAATCATCTTATGATTATCCAAATAACTAGCCTTTGAGTTTCTATTCTTATTCGAGTAACCCAGTTAAGTCTTTAACCAATATTACAACCAACGAATATCACTTTCTTATTCTTCGCGTTTGGACAAGATAGATACAAGTACCTCGCTTTAGCAAAACCTACATTGTATTCATCTAAACTTTAACGAGGGTTAACATTGGGAAGCAATAAAATACTTAATATTTTATTGAAGGATTTTGTGAATATTATCTCACCATTTAAAATTTGATCTTATTAATTAACCAGCATGCATCTCATACATTCATTTTATCACATACATGAAAAGCAGTAAATGTGAATGCAATAGTTATAGCCCATATCCTAAGGTGGCTCGTCCCAACCCAATGGGAGAACCAAATTATTCTAAGGATAAAAACACTTCTCAAACATCTTTCTGTCGGCCAACACTTCAGTTTCTCTAGTCCATACTTCTTCGTATAGATTACAATTTCGGAAACTCATTTTACATGCGAGAGAGTAAGATGAGAAGAGAATTACAATAGAGGTAGAGAAAGATATGACACGCAAGCGTATTTATAAAATCTTATAAATAAAAATAAATGGGCTATTAGGCTATGACCATGCATTCCAAACACCATGCATATCAAACATAAAAACGATGCGGTTTGTTATTAAGGTCTTACTAGATTGCTCCTACGTAGGTGTCAAGCCCATTGCGGGGTTCCAACGGCCCCGTAACCGCCAGCGAGGTTGACGTTGCCTGGTTAGCGGCGGGGAAAATTTTTAAATATTAACATCTTAATTGCTATGTAAAAACCTCACAATTTTATAACTTTTATCAACATTATCATATTTTTCAGGATTTTAAAATCCATGAAGTTTTTACTGAAACAACTTTTGTTACTTTCCCGCACGAAACCTATAGACTAACCATTAGTCTAATATATAACTATAATCTGTGTATGTTAACACTTAACATCTAAAACAATAAAACTCAATATTGAATATGTTAACAATTAACATATAATATTTAAAACCCTATCGACAAAGATCCTAATGATTAACTCTTAATCATCGATCTTAGAAACATCTTTTAACTCGATTAACAAATTAATCATGATTGAATAGATTTGTTTGTACAAACATCATATATTCTCTAAATAAATCAAAAAATAACATGTATCTCATACAATTAAATCACCCCAAGTATTTAAAACCTGAATCCGTATTGTACAAGTGGCCCCAATACCACTGTTGGATCACGCTGGTACACCCCATGAGATAGCAGAAAAATTATCCGGCGATTACCACCAGAGATCCATGTATGAGGAATGAATCGGGATGAATAAGGGTGAAGAATTAACTGTTTAAAATCTTGAATTCTGAACTTGGATGAGATAGATATCCAATCACGATTCTACGATGTTGATTCTTAAGCCCCAACGATAATGCTCCGAACTCTACGTAGTTCACCCAGTTGAAACGAACATATAAAATTCTTTAAACTATTTAGAGGATTTTTCCAAAAACATTAATGATTGCTAGATCTCTCATGCCTTTATATATCCTTTGAAATCCTAATTCAACTCATATTAGGATTACAATATATATATATTAATATATATAATCCTAATTTAACTTTAATTAAGATTTTAATATATATATATTAAATATATATATAATCCCTATTCAACTTAATTAGGATTTCAATGTATATATTAAATATATATAATCTCAATTCAACTTTAATTAGGATTTTAATATATATAAATATTAAATATACAGAATCCTAGTTTAACTTAATTAGGATTTTAATATATATTGATATATATAATCTCAATTCAACTAATTAGGATTCCAATATATATAATCTCAATTTAACTTTAATTATGATTTTAATATATATATTAATTTAAATCGAATTATATTATTTATATATTAAAAGAGTCATAATTAAAATAATTATTTTCTTTTAATGTTTATCCAATAGTTAAATTATATATATATATCAAATATATATTAATTTAACTAAATCTGTGTACAACAAATTTGTACATATATAATTCGTTTAATATATGTTCATTTCAACCGTGGGTGTGACCCTATAGGTTCATGTAACGTTAGAAGTAAATATTAAAACATTTCTAATATTACAAACAATGAGAGACATCTAGTAATATGTCATTGTCACCTAAGTTACAAGAAATCATGATTCGACATAATCTTTTCGTGATTTACTCTTTTTCATGTGTTACATCATTTTGTCCTTTATATCTAGATTGGACACAAATCATGGAACAGTCACACTTGTATAGTCCATCTAATATTTCTTAATATCTTGAGTAGACTATTATAAACGGATAACTATGATATCTCATATCAACTTATTCGAGCATGGTCATACATTTCTATTCTCACTCAATCAAGTGGCCTACGGTATTACTACTATTATGTAGGAGGGACAAATCCTATCTTGATCAACCATATCTCACTACATAGATTGTGACATATCCAATATCAGTCTTTATAGAGTAGTCAGTTACGACACACGTTTGACTGTATCAAAATATGTCACTCAAGTTGTTGAAATAATGATGATCTCAAGCCTGAGGATCATACATATAGTTATCACTATGAGCAATGTTTTGACTGTCACATAATAATCCAAGAAATGTCCTTGTTAAGTGTTCAAAAGTACTATTTTTATTACCCTTTTTTATTCATATTATTGCTAGACTTAGGCTCATATTAGTTGCATTATTGGCCATTTAATGCATGTTTGCATTGTTTCCTTGGTGGACAAGCTTGATTTCATATTTTGCTTAATTTTGTGGAAAAAGATACTGCTTTGGTGTGTTTTGTGGTGTGTACAGAATCACTTGCCAAAGCAAGGCTAGAACCAGTTGCCAGGGCAACGCATGAAGGAGATGCTGAGCTAGTTGTCAGGGCAATGAATGAAGGAGATGCCGAGCTAGTTACCAGGGCAATTTTCGATAAGGGATAAGATGATATGGTAGTCGAAATTGATGACTAGATAAGCCCAAGATGACGTGGAGCAAAGTTAAATCCCAAAGGAGTTTGATTTCCATGGAGAGGTTAAAGAGAAATTAAATCCCAAGAAGATAGGAGAAGTTCTAGAAGGAATTTAAATATAATAAAGAATTATATTCTTTAAAGATATTTAATTCCAACTTAACTTCCTCCTCAAAAAAAGACTTTGACCTAGCCCTATAAATTAAGGACCAAGCCGTCAACTCCAAAGGGAGAGAGGAGAGCAAATTGGGAGATTTCGACAAGAGAGCAAGAGAGATGAGAGAAATTTCGACAAAGAGAGGATGGAGATTTCGATAAGAGCAATGAGAGATTTCGACAAGGCTTCAACCATTCTTCATCTTTTTCTTTCTTGTTCAATTAGGTTTATGCTAGGAATTCTTTGTCTTGTGTTTCTTTGGAACCTAGCCATGAACTAAATCTATTTGGCTAAGGTTATTGTGTTTTGTGGTTGTGAGAAACAATTGGATTTTGTTTAGGTAATAAGAGTTTGCACTTTCAATTCAAGGTTTACTCATTCTTGGTTTTTTTTCTTGTTTGCGAGTGAATTGGGAGAGGATCTCGTAACTTCATCTATTTATCTAATATCGGGAGAGTTAGATTCAAGAAACAAATGAGTATGGTCTTTATTTAATCTATTGATGGTGAAGATTAATCCGGCTTAGGAATAAGTTAAGGATTTCAACGGCTAATAGGAGCGCAAGATTGGTTGTTGTTCATCCTTGATTCACGCAGGGATGTATTATCAAGGCATGCACAAATAGCTAGAGTTTCGACTTAGGGATAAGAAGAAATCATTGAAGAACGCTCCACCGAACCTTGAAGTTGCTGCCCAGCCGCCCAAGTAGTTACCCAAGAAACCGTCGATTAGTTGCCAAGGCAACCTCGCTGCGCAAGTTTCCACGGCAACTGAGTTGCCCTTGCACTCTTTTACTAAGATGATCCAATCGGCTATCATTTCTCAACTCACGATAACCTGGCCTATTCTCTCTTGTTTGATTACATCTTCTTTTACTTATTTGCTTTCTAGTTTAGTTGTTAGTTAAACTCCTACAATCTTCTACTTGTGTTCTTTTACGTTTTACAGTGCAAGAGATTAGATTCTTGAAGTGGCACCAATCCCTGTGGAGACGATATCTTTTATACTATAACTTGCGACGTGTACACTTGCACAATTGCAGAGCACTTATTACGCGCAACAAGTTTTTGACACCGTTGCCGAGGATTGCCAATAGCAACTTGGTTTTTATTTTCCTGCATTTTTTATTTTTCTTGTTTAAGATTCAAAGGGATAACAAACTTTGGTTTTGCATTGGTATATGACTAGGGCGAGACCGATTACACCAGAATATCCCTGTGATCCAGAAATCGAACGAACCTTGCAAAGACTCAGACGAAGGTTAAGAATAGCAATGGCTAATCAAGACGGCAATATGAATCAGGATGTTCCAGCAGGAGGAGTGATTCTTGCACGAAACAGAACTATTCGAGACTATCTTGAAGAAGATCTTGAAGGACTTAATCCAGGAGTTGTTACACCTGAAATTGAAGCCGACCACTTTGAGTTGAAACCGGTGATGTTCAATGTGATCAACACAATTGGTCAATTTGGCGGCTCAGCAACTGAAGATGCACGACAACATCTTAAATTTTTCCTCGAGATTTGCAATTCATTCAAAATACAAGGAATCACCCCCGATGTTTTACGACTAAGATTATTCCCCTATTCACTGACGGATAGGGTGAAAGCATGGTTGAATAGTATTCTTGTCGGATCAATAGGATCTTGGATCCATCTTTGTCGTGATTTCCTTGCTCTATTTAATCCTACAAATTTGACTGATAAGCTTCGTAACGAAATTACTTCTTTTCGGTAGGCAGATGATGAATCCATGTATGAGGCTTGGGAGCGATATAGAGAACTTCTACACAAATGCCCCCTACACGGATTCCCAGAGTGGACACAAGTAACAATGTTTTACAACTCTGTGAATACACCAACAAGGATGATGCTAGATGCCTCGGCAAACGGCATACTTCTAGATAAGTCGTCGGAGGAAGCAATGCAAATTCTAAACATGCTTGCCAAGAATGATTATCAATTCCCATCTGCTAGAAGATGAGGACTTAGACGCCAAGCCACAATACATGAACTGGGATCATCAGACTCAATTTCGGCACAATTGGCCACTCTAACTAAGATGGTCGAGAACATGCAGAAACCAAACAACTCGCAGGAGGTCAAGGTAGTGGATTCATTTTGTGAGTTATGTGGTGGAAACCATGGTTCTTCTGAATGTATACAGAATCCAGAATCCAGCTTCTATGTGGGAAATTACAACTGGAACAACAATGTGATGTCCAATACATACAATCCAGCTTGGAAGAAGCACCTGAATTTTTCATGGAGTAATCCCAACAATGCTCTAAACCAGAACAATCAGAATGCACAAGCATCGAGATTCCAGTAGAATATGCCACGACAACAGTTGTCGTAGCAACAACCGACAACATCTAGTTCTTTGGAAAATTCTCTCAATGCTTTTATGTTGAAAACTAAATCTTATATGGCTGAGAATAATAACTTCATAAAAAGAACTGATGCTTTTATTAACAGGACCGAGATGAGATTGCAAAACCAAGAGGCGACAATCAAATCATTGGAAAATCAAGTCAGGCAATTCGCTCAAAACCTGAATACTAGGCGACAAGGAGGTTTACCTAGCGATACTGAAGTCGCAAGAGGAACTGGCCATGAGCAATGTAAGGCAATCACCACTAGAAGTGGCCAACAACTTAAAGAGGCTCAAGCTCGATCATCAAACAAAACTCCACAAAAAGAAGAAGACGAACTCAGCGACAAAGACTCATATGCTGAACCAGGAATTGTCGCTGCAACCAGCGATAAGCATGCCTCAACAACTAGCAATAAGGATGCCTCGGCAACCAAAGATAGGCACACCACGGCAACCCCAGTTGGCAATGCCTCGGCAACTCCAGTTACCTCGGCAATGTCGTCCATCAGGTTCCAGACCAATGAAAGGATCGAAGATATCCGACTTCCACCACCATTCCCACAAAGGTTGAAGCGACAAAAGCAAGAATATCAATTCAAGAAGTTTCTTGATATCCTTAAGCAAGTCCAGATCAACTTGCCATTGGTTGAAGCAATTGAACAAATGCCGAACTATGCCAAGTTTCTTAAAGACATTGTGTCAAAGAGAACAAGGCTAGGAGAGTTTGAAACAGTTGCCACAACAGAGGGATGCATGGCCATGTTACACAATCGCATGCCACCCAAGTTGAAAGATCCCAGAAGTTTCACAATACCCTGTTCTATTAGAAACCACTATGTCAGGAAAGCATTATGTGACCCTGGAGCAAGCATAAACTTGATGCCTAAATCGGTTTTCTAGAAACTAGGAATCGGGAAGGCAAGACCTACAACAGTTATGCTACAGCTAGCCGACATATTCTATGTGCATCCAAAGGGAAAAATTGAAGACATACTGGTAAAAGATGATAAATTTATTTTTCCCGCCGACTTTATTGTTTTGGATTGTGAAACAGATAAACTTGCACCTATCATTCTCGGGAGACCCTTCCTAGCAACAGGGAGAACCTTGATCGATGTTGAAAACGGAGAACCCACAATGAGGGTGAATGACCAGCAAGTTAAACTAAATGTGCTCCAAACACTAAGGCATGCCGATGATCCGAAAGAGTGCCAACTTCTTCATGCCACAGCAGAGTTTAACTTCGATGAGGAATTTAGTTGCCTCATCAACTACATTGCCGGTCAAGAGGAACCTGAGGAGTATGAAGAACTGATCGATGAGGAACAAGAAGAAGAGGCAAATTGGTTAGTCAATCGACCAGGTACATACTTTGAATCACTGGATTACTCAAGTAAGGAAGGTAAGCTCGAAAAGCCCTCCTTGAACAACCACCGATTATTGAGTTGAAATAGTTGTCAGGGCAACTAAAATATGCTTACTTGGGAACAGAAAATATATTGCCTGTAATTATTTCCTCTAAGTTACAGTCTGAGCAGGAAAAGAAGCTGATCAAAATGTTGATGCTACACAAGAAGGAAATAGGGTGGATAATTTTCGACTTTAAGGGAATTAGCCCGACAGTGTTCATGCATAAGATTTTGTTGGAAGATGATCACAAACCTTTGATTGAGGCCCAGAGGAGACTGAATCATGCCATGAAAGGGGGTGTAATGAAAGAAATCATCAAGTCGCTTGACGTCGGCACATATACCCTATCTCTGATAGTACATGGGTAAACCCTTTCTTGATGGTTATTCAGGTTACAATCAAATTGACATAGCATAAGAAGATCAGAAAAGACAACCTTCACATGCCCATACGGTACTTATGCTTTCCGAAGAATGTCGTTCGAATTGTGTAATGCCCCGACAACCTTCCAAAGATGCATGATGGCACTCTTTTCAGACATGGTCGAAGACTTCCTTGAGATCTTCATGGATGATTTTTCCATTTTTGGTAAAGACTTCGATAGTTGCCTCGGCAATTTAGAGAAGGTGTGGGCAAGATGTGAAGAAACCGATTTAGTCCTTAACTGGGAGAAGTGCCATTTTATGGTAGATGAAGGAATAGTGCTCGACCACAAGATTTCATCCAAGGGAATTGAAGTAGACAAAGCCAAGGTGGACGTGATCGAGAAATTACCCCCACCATGTTTGGTTAAAGGAATTCGAAGCTTTCTTGGACATGCAGGTTTTTACAGGAGGTTCATTCATAATTTTTCTAAAATTACTAAACCCTTGTACATTTTTCTTGAACAAGATAAAGTCTTCAATTTTGATGATCCTTGCGCCCAAGCATTCGAAACCCTAAAGAAAAAGCTTGCCTCGGCACCCATTGTCGTTCCACCGATTGGACGCTACCTTTTGAGCTCATGTGTGATACAAGTGATTTCGCAATAGGAGCAGTCCTAGGACAACGCACAGGTAAGACTTTTCATGTGATATACTACGCTAGTAAAACTCTTAATAGTGCTCAAGTGAATTACACAACAACGGAGAAAGAGTTACTAGCCGTAGTTTTTGCATTTGACAAGTTCCGATCCTATTTGATTGGTACAAAGGTAATTGTTCATACGGACCATTCGGCGATTAAGTATCTATTTGCTAAAAAGGATGCCAAACCTCGTTTGATTCGTTGGATATTGCTCTTACAAGAGTTTGACATTGAAATTAAGGACAGGAAAGGAACAGAAAATCAAGTGGCCGATCACTTATCACGCTTAGAACGCAATAGGGAGGAGGACGCAGATTTAGAGATAGGCGATGCATTCCCGGATGAGCAATTGTTAGTTACCTCGGCAACCATGAATGCGTAGGCCTCGGTAACTCCAGACGCGTATGCCTCAGCAACCACTGATACGCACGCCTCGGTAACCATAGACGCGTATGCCTCAGCAACCCTTGACGCGCATGTCGCGGCAACACTTTACGCGCATGCCGCGATAACTCTAGACGCACATTCCTCGACAACCATGGAAGTAGTTGCCACGGTAACACATGCCTCGGCAATACCCTGGTACGCGGATTTAGTTAATTTCCTTGTTTGTGGTATTTTACCTTATGACCTTACTCACCAAGGAAAGAACCGGTTCCGCCCTGATGCTAAGCATTACTTTTGGGACAAGCTTCTTTTGTTTAAACAATGTGTAGATTAGGTTATACGCCGATGTGTCCCTAAAGAGGAGCAGCAGAATGTACTCTGACAATGCCATTCTTCACCCTATGGAGGACATTTTGGAGGAACTCATACCGCGGCCAAAGTTTTGCAATCGGGTTTGTATTGGACAACACTGTACAGAGATGCCCAAGAGTTTTACAAGCAATGTGATCATTGCTAGAGGATGGGCAATATCTCTAGACGACATGAGATGCCGCTCCAAAACATCATCGAGGTAGAATTGTTCGATGTATGGGGGATTGATTTTATGAGACCTTTCTCATCTTCATTCAGCAACCTCTACATTCTACTTGCCATCGACTACGTGTCTAAATGGGTTGAGGCAGGTGCAGTTCCCACCAACGATTCTAAGACTGTGCAACGATTCTTGTAGAAAAACATATTTACACGATTTGGGATGCCTAGAGCAATTATCAGTGATGAAGGCAAGCACTTCGACAACAAACTCATCGCCAAGATGTTACAACACTTTGGTGTATCTCACAAGATTGCCACGGCATATCACCCACAAACCAATGGGCAAGCAGAAATTTCCAATCAGGAATTGAAGGTTATACTCGAGAAAGTTGTAAATCCCTCTAGGAAGGATTGGTCAATAAGACTAGATGACGCACTTTGGGCATATCGCACTGCATTCAAAACACCCTTAGGTATGTCTCCCTTCCGACTTGTCTATGGCAAAACATGCCATCTACCGGTGGAAATCGAACACAAAGCATATTGGGCAATCAAGACCGTGAATATGGATTGGGAAAGTGCCGGACAAAAGTGTTTGTTGGACCTCAACAAGATAGAAGAATTTTGTGCACTCGTCTATAACAATGCACGAATCTACAAGGAGAAAACAAAGCAATGGCATGACAAGAAACTATTGCCGCGGCAATTCATGCCAGGGCAACTAGTTCTCTTATTCAATTATCGGCTAAAACTTTTCCGGGAAAACTAAAATCAAGATGGTCGGGACCATTCGAAGTTGTCAAACCATTCTCCCATGGTCCCATGATAATCAAGTCCATCACTGACGAACATGAATTCAAAGACAACAGACAAAGACTGAAGCACTACAACGGTGCCCATATAGAGACGATATCTTTTATACTATAACTTGCGATGTGTAAACTTGCACAATTGCGAAGCACTTATTACGCGCAACAAGTTTTTGGCGCTGTTGTCAGGGATCAAACTCGGGTCACCCGCGTGACAGGCGGGAATACTCACCACTATACAACAACGACATGAGATGCCGATTCACAACCACCATACTAAGGAAATTCACTGCCGCCTACTTGCCACGACAACCGCAACAGAGGATGCCCCGGCAACCACCCCGACAACTACCTCAGTAGTTGCCACGGCAATAGAAACTTGTGATGCCCAGGCAACAAAAATGGCTTCGGCAACTACTGATGCCCAGACAAGTGAACCTGCCTCGGCAAACATGGATCAAATTAAAGCAATGTTATTCACGCGGTACCAGCAACAAGCATTCAACCATCGACCGAAAAATGAATCAAGCAAATGGCACGAAGGAAACTTATCACTCGAGATGACGACCTCTTCGACTAACTCATTTCATTTAGTTTCTTTTAAATTTTGTTTCACTTTTACATGCATTGAGGACATTGCTTCTCTCAAGTTTGGGGTTGTTGGTTTCTAGTTAGTTTCATGTTTAGTTGCATTCATCTGTAGCAATCACATATAGGTTGCATATGTTACTTGCCATTCCTTTAATTGGATTTAATTGCTTAAGACTTGTTGAATATCAACTAATATGCCTATGTGGAACGTAACAAAGAAGTGGTCACCTTAGAAGATGCTCTTGATGTTGTACGACTAAGATTATTCCCCTATTCACTGAGGGATAGGGCGAAAGCATGGTTGAATAGTATTCCTGCCGGATCAATAGGATCTTGGATCGATCTTTGTCGTGATTTCCTTACTCGATTTAATCCTACAAATTTGACTTAAAAGCTTCGTAACGAAATTACTTCTTTTCGGCAGGCAGATGATGAATCCATGTACGAGGCTTGTGAGCGATATAGAGAACTTCTACACAAATGCCCCCTACACGGATTCCCAGTGTGGACACAAGTAACAATGTTTTACAACGCTGTGAATACACCAACAAGGATGATGCTAGATGCCTCGGTAAATAGCATACTCCTAGATAAGTCGCCAGAGGAAGCAATGCAAATTCTAAACAGGCTTGCCAGGAATGATTATCAATTCCCCTCTGCTATAAGAGGAGGAGTTAGACGCCAAGCCACAATACATGAACTAGGATCAACAGACTCAATTTGGGCACAATTGGCCACTCTAACTAAGATGGTCCAGAACATGCAGAAACCAAACAACACACAGGAGGTCAAGGTAATGGATTCCTTTTGTGAGTTATGTGGTGGTAACCATGATTCTTCTGAATGTATGCAGAATCCGGAATCCAGCTTCTATATGGGGAATTACAACCGGAACAACAATGTGATGTCCAATACATATAATCCAACTTGGAAGAAGCACCTGAATTTTTCATGGAGTAATCCCAAGAATGCTCTAAACCAGAACAATCATAATGCACAAGCATCGGGATTCCAGCAGAATATGCCACGGCAACAGTTACCGCAACAAAACCAACAACATCTAGTTCTTTGGAAAATTCTCTCAATGCTTTTATGTTGAAAACTGAATCTTATATGGCTGAGAATAATAACTTCATAAAAAGAACTTATGCTTTTATTAACATGACCGAGATGAGATTGCAAAACCAAGAGGCGGCAATCAAATCATTGGAAAATCAAGTTGGACAATTTGCTCAAAACCTGAATACTAAACCGCAAAGAGGTTTACCTAGCGATACTGAAGTCGCAAGAGGAACTGGCCATGAGCAATGTAAGGCGATCACCACTAGAAGTGGCCAACAACTTAAAGAGGCTCAAGCTCGCTCATCAAACAAAACTCCATAAAAAGAACAAGACGAACTCAGAGGCAAAGCCTCAGATGCTAAACCAGGAATTGTCGCGGCAACCAGCGATAAGCATGCCTCGGTAACCAACGATAGGCACGCCATGGCAACCCGAGTTGACAATGCCTCGGCAACTCCAGTTGCCTCGGCAATACCGTCAATCAGGTTCCAGACCAATGAAAAGATCGAAGATATCCGACTTCCACCACCATTCCCACAAAGGTTGAAGCGACAAAAGCAAGAATATCAATTCAAGAAGTTTCTTGATATCCTTAAGCAAGTCCACATCAACTTGCCATTGGTTGAAGCAATTGAACAAATGTCGAACTATGCCAAGTTTCTTAAAGACATTGTGTCCAAGAGAACAAGGCTATGAGAGTTTGAAACAGTTGCCGCAACAGAGGGATGCATGGCCATGTTGCACAATCGCATGCCACCAAGTTGAAAGATCCCGGAAGTTTCACAATACCCTGTTCCATTGGAAACCACTATGTCGAAAAAGCATTATGTGACCTTGGAGCAAGCGTAAACTTGATGCCTAAATCGGTTTTCCAGAAACTACGAATCGAGAAGGCAAGACCTACAACAGTTATGCTACAGCTAGCCGACAGATCCTATGTGCATCCAGAGGGAAAAATCGAAGACATACTGGTAAAAGTTGATAAATTTGTTTTTCCTGTTGACTTTATTGTTTTGGATTGTAAAGCAGATGAACATGCCCCTATCATTCTCAGGAGACCCTTCCTAGCAATAGGGAGAACCTTGATTGATGTTGAAAAGGGAGAACTCACAATGAGAGTGAATGACCAGCAAGTTAAACTAAATGTGTTCCAAGCACTAAGGCATGCCGATGATCCAGAAGAATGCCAACTTCTTCATGCCACGACAGAGTTTAACTTCGACGAGGAATTTAGTTACCTCAGCAACTACATTGTCGGTCAAGAGGAACCTGAGGAGTATGAAGAACCGATCGATGAGGAACAACAAGAAGAGGCAAATTGGTTAGTCAATCAACCAGGTACATACAATGAACCACTGGATTACTCAGGTAAGGAAAGTAAACTCGAAAAGCCCTCTATTAGACAACCACCGATTCTTGAGTTGAAACAGTTGCCAGAGCAACTAAAATATGCTTACTTGGGAACCGAAAATACATTGCCTGTAATTATTTCCTCTAAGTTACAGCTTGAGCAGGAAAAGAAGCTGATCAAAATGTTGATGCTACACAAGAAGGCAATAGGGTGGACAATTTCCGACTTGAAGGGAATTAGCCCCGCAGTGTGCATGCACAAGATTTTGTTGGGAGATGATCACAAACCTTCGATTGAGGCCCAGAAGAGACTGAATCATGCCATGAAAGGGGTTGTAATGAAAGAAATCATCAAGTGGCTTGACGCCGATATCATATACCTTTTCTTTGATAGTACATGGGTAAGTTCGGTACAATGTGTACTGAAAAAGGGAGGTATAACGGTGGTAAGTAATGAAAACAATGAACTCATTCCAACCAGGACTGTGACCGGTTGGAGGGTTTGTATGGATTATCGAAAGCTAAACAAAGCCACTAGGAAAGACCACTTCCCATTACCCTTTATTGATCAAATGCTTACCGTCTTGCAGGTAAACCCTTTTATTGTTTTCTTGATGGTTATTCAGGTTACAATCAAATTGCCATAGCACCAGAAGATCAAGAAAAGACAACCTTCACATGCCCATACGGTACTTATGATTTCTGAAGAATGCCATTCGAATTGTGTAATGCCCCGGCAACCTTCCAAAGATGCATGATGGCACTCTTTTCAGACATTGTCGAAGACTTCCTTGAGATCTTCATGGATGATTTTTTCGTTTTTGGTAATGAATTCAACAGTTGCCTTGGCAATTTAGAGAAGGTGTTGACAAGATGTGAAGAAACCGATTTAGTCCTTAATTGGGAGAAGTGCCATTTTATGGTAGATGAAAGAATAGTGCTCGGCCACAAGATTTTATCCAAGAGAATTGAAGTAGACAAAGCCAAAGTGGACGTGATCGAGAGATTACCCCCACCAAGTTCGGTTAAAAGAATCTGAAGCTTTCTTGGACATGCAGGTCTTTACAGGAGGTTCATTCATAATTTTTCTAAAATTACTAAACCCTTGTGCAATTTGCTTGAACAAGATAAAGTCTTCAATTTTGATGATCCTTGCGCCCAAGCATTCGAAACCCTAAAGGAAAAGCTTGCCTCTTCATTCATTGTCGTTCCACCAGATTGGACGCTACCTTTTGAGCTCATGTGTGTGCAAGTGATTTCGCGGTAGGAGCAGTCCTAGGACAACGCACATGTAAGACCTTTCATGTGATATACTACGCTAGTAAAACTCTTAATAGTGCTCAAGTGAATTACACAACAACGGAGGAAGAGTTACTAGCCGTAGTTTTTGCATTTGACAAGTTCTGATCCTATTTGATTGGTACAAAGGTAATTTTTCATACGGACCATTCGGTAATTAAGTATCTATTTGCTAAAAAGAATGCCAAACCTCGTTTGATTCATTGGATATTGCTCTTACAAGAGTTTGACATTGAAATTAAGGACAGGAAAGGAACATAAAATCAAGTGGTCGATCACTTATCACGCTTAGAACGCAATAGGGAGGAGGATGCAGATTTAGAGATAGGCGATGCATTCCTGGATGAGCAATTGTTAGTTACCTCGGCAACATGGATGTGCACGCCTCGGTAACTCTAGACGAGTATGCCTCGGCAACCACTGATACGCACGCCTCAGCAAGCATGGACGCGTATGCCTCGGCAACCCTTGACGCGCATGTCGCGGCAACCCTTGACTCGCATGTCGCGGCAACCCTTGACGCGCATGCCGCGACAACTCTAGACGCACATGCCTCGGCAACCATAGAATCAGTTGTCACGGCAACACATGCCTCGCCAATACCCTGGTACGCGAATTTAGTTAATTTCCTTGTTTGTGGTATTTTACCTTATGACCTTACACACCAAGGAAAGAAGCGGTTATGCCATGATGCTAAGCATTACTTTTGGGATGAGCCTCTTTTGTTTAAACAATATGCAGATCAGGTTATACGCCGATGTGTCCCTGAAGAGGTGCAGCAGAATGTACTCCGGCAATGCCATTCTTCACCCTATGGAAGACATTTTAGAGGAACTCGTACCGCAGCCAAAGTTTTGCAATCTGGTTTGTATTGTCCAACACTGTACAAAGATGCCCAACAGTTTTACAAGCAATGTGATCGTTGCCAAAGGATGGGCAATATCTCTAGACGACATGAGATGCCACTCCAAAACATCATCGAGGTGGAATTGTTCGATGTATGAGGGATTAATTTTATGGGACCTTTCCCATCTTCATTCGGCAACCTCTACATTCTACTTATCGTCTACTACGTGTCTAAATGGGTTGAGGCAACTTCAGTTCCCACTAACGATTCTAAGACCGTGCAACGATTCTTGCAGAAAAACATATTTACACGGTTTGGGATGCCGAGAGCAATTATCAGTGATGAAGGCAAGCACTTCGACAACAAACTCATCGCCAAGATGTTACAACGCTTTGGTGTATCTCACAAGATTGCCACGGCATATCACCCACAAACCAATGGGCAAGCAGAAATTTCCAACCGGGAATTGAAGGTTATACTCGAGAAAGTTGTAAATCCCTCTAGGAATGATTGGTTTGTAAGACTAGATGACGCGCGTTGGGCATATCGCATTGTATTCAAAACACCCTTAGGTATGTCTCCCTTCCGACTTGTCTATGGCAAAACATGCCATCTACCGGTGGAAATCGAACACAAGGCATATTGGGCAATCAAGACCGTGAATATGGATTGGGAAAGTGCCGGACAAAAGCGTTTGTTGGACCTCAACGAGATAGAAGAATTTCTTGCACTCACCTATAACAATGCACGAATCTACAAGGAGAAAACAAAGCAATGGCATGACAAGAAACTATTGATGCGGCAATTCATGCCAGGGAAACTAGTTCTCTTATTCAATTCTCGGCTAAAACTTTTCCTGGGAAAACTGAAATCAAGATGGTCGGGGCCATTCGAAGTTGTCAAACCATTCTCCTATGGTGTCGTGATAATCAAGTCCATCACTGACGAACATGAATTCAATGTCAACGGACAAATACTGAAGCACTACAACGGTGCCCATGTGGAGACGATATCTTTTATACTATAACTTGCGACGTGTACACTTGCACAATTGCGAAGCACTTATTACGCGCAACAAGTTTTTGGCACCGTTTCCGGGGATCGAACACGGGTCTCCCGCATGACAGGCGGGAATACTCACCACTATACTACAACGACATGAGATGCCGACTCACAACCAAGACTCACAACCACCATGCTAAGGAAATTCAATGTCGACTACTTGCCATGACAACCGCAACAGAGGATGCCCCGGCAACCGCCCCAACAACTACCTCAGTAGTTTCCACGGCAACAGAAATTGGCGATGCCCAGGCAACAACAATGGCTTTGGCAACTACTGATGCCCAGGCAAGTGAACCTGCCTCGGCAAACATGGATCAAATCAAAGTAATGATATTCACGCGGTACCAGCCACAAGCATTCAAGAACCGACTGAAAAATGAATCAAGCAAACGGAACGAAGGAAACTTATCACTCGAGGTGACGACCTCTCCGACTAACTCATTTCATTTAGTTTCTTCTAAATTTTGTTTCACTTTTACATGCATTGAGGACAATGCTTCTCTCGAGTTTAGGGGTGTTGGTTTCTTGTTAGTTTCATGTTTAGTTGCATTCATCTTTAGCAATCACATATAGGTTGCATATGTTACTTGCCATGCCTTTAATTGGATTTAATTGCTTAAAACTTGTTGAATATCAACTAATATGCCCATATGGAACGTAACAAAGAAGTGGTCACCTTAGGAGATGCATGAGCATGCTCTCCTTTCGATATTTTCTTTTTATTTTTTCGAACTATTTAATTTTTTTTATTATTTATTAATTTCAGTTATTTTTTTCTTTTTAGGATAGATTTATCTATTTTCTTTAAGATTAAGACTACATCTTTCTTTGATATTTATCTAATGGTTTTTAAATTTTAAGTTTAAGAATTTCTTTGCATATCATTATTTATTTTCTTTTATTAGTTTATCTTTAATTTTAATCCTTATTTTATTTGTTTTTGAATTGTAGGAAAAGTGTTCAAGATAAAGAGGAAAGAAACTTCTTCAACAAGGAAATTAATGGGCTGAATCTAAGGCTTATATTAAGCTTCCAATTTACCCTAAATAAACCCTACATAACCGGCCAAACCCTTCCCTTTCCCTAAACCCCCTAGCCGTCACCTTTCCCCAATCTAAACCCTTATTTTCTTTCTTCCAAAATTACTCCCACCCACCATATTTACTACCTATCTTTTCTATTTAACCCATCACCCTTAACTTCCAAGAATCCTATTCCTACTTTTCACCTTGCAACTCTTTAGTTTCTTTTGCTTTCTTTTCTTTGCTTTTACCAAACTCACAACCAAGATCATCTATGGCATCCAAAATCGAATTTTTGGTTCATCCAAGTTCCTCCAAAGAACCAAGATACAAGAAGTTTGCTACACCAGTGGTTCAAGAAAGATTTCACTCCAAGTTTGAAAGCCGGAAGATTTGCGAAGAACAAGGCTTTGAATACTCCAACTCTCATCAAGATTTCAGCCTTGAACCATTCATCTTCGAAAGGATTGCACATCAAAAGTGGCAAATCAATCGGAACCAGGTAACATCTCATGGGTAAGAGAATTCTATGCTCACTCACATAACTCGGATAATCCTTATGTTTTTGTTCGTGACAAGGCTATACTCATAAGCCCCAAAAACATCAACACCTTTTACGGGCTCTACATTGAGAAGGACGAGCACCAAGCCTTTGTTGATCAACTCACGCCCAAGCAACTCGACAAGGTGCTTCAAGAACTCACTCTACCGGGAACTCATTAGAACGACGGTAAATACAAGGGCACGGTAAATTGCCTTCGGCTTAAACCCAAGACAAAATTATGGAATAAGTTTGTTAAAACTTCTTTAATGCCCACCACACACAATACCACCATTGATACACCTCGTTTTTTTTATCATACATTCTATCTTGCATAATCGCATCATTAACATTGGAAAAATTATTTGTGATGAGATTTTTGTATATAGCACAAAAGACAAGGGTTCTCTTTTCTTCTCGTGCTTAATTTCCAATCTTTACAAAGAGATGCATGTCTCAAGTGAGTCCACTGATGAAAAGGCCCTACCAAAGTCTGGTTGGAATCGAGCACAAATCTGAAAGCTAATGGGAGAGGCACCGATTCGGACGAGTCCTCCATTGCACCAACAAAGACCGCACCAATCGAATCCTCCAAGCTCAAGCAAAAAGCCAATGACATTAATGAAGAGGACGATGAGGACAACCCAGTAAGAGGATCGATTCCACCATCAGCAACAAGGAAGCAACCATCGCGTTCAAGCAAAAGAATCAAGACACTGACCAAAAGGAAACTAATCACCCACGACGATGAACTCTTGGAGTAAGTCCTCGTTTGCATTCTACTTTTCTTTATTTTTATTTTTCTTTGTTACATGCATTGAGGACAATGCCTCACTCGAGTTTGGGGGGGTTGTTATTAGTTAGTTACCATGTTTAGTTGCATTCATCTTAAGTATTGCATTTAGGATACATAAATTGCTTGCCATGTCTTTAGTTGGAACAAGAATTGCCTAAATTTGATAAATATCCGATGATGACTTTGCCAATGTACTTAATTGATAGAACTTTTTATTCTAGGATAAACGTGGAAACACTTAGAATCATACTATGATGCTAAACTTGATGAAACATTGTGTGGCTTGATTGATTTAAGAAATTCTAGCGAACTTAGGTTGATAGTTAAAAAGTTGGGGATTAGAATAAAAATTGGATGAATGCTAGAGGTGCCCGAAATTGGCTCTAGTATGTGCTAAAAATTGATCGCTAGAGGTGCCCGAAATTGGCTCTAGTATGTCCTAAAAATTGATTGCTAAAGGTGCCCGGAACTGGATCTAGTCGAATTAATTAACTTAAGAAAACTAAAAACAAAACACTAGAGGTGCCCGAAACCGGCTCTAGTTAAAACATGTTAAAAGAACCCAATAAAGTAATTTGAAAACCTCTTGTTTGCATAGAATCCGAAAAATCAACTTGCACACAACTCTGGACACACTCACAAGCATTATAGTTTGATTCCAAGTAACTCCTAAGTTTTCCGAAAAATGAAAAGCCAATCATACTTTGTGCCATGGTTCTGAGAAATGAAATCAAGTTCAAAGCTAAGTTTGTGAAAATTGAAGTCTTGGCGGGTAATTATTAGTTTGCATTGCTTGAGGACAAGAAATAGTTCGAGTTTGGGGGTGTGTTAAGTGTTCAAAAGTACTAATTTTATTACCCTTTTTATTAATATTATTGCTAGACTTAGGCTCATATTAGTTGCATTATTAGCCATTCATGCATGTTTGCATTGTTTCCTTGGTGGACAAGCTTGATTTCATATTTTGCTTAATTTTGTGGAAAAAGATACTGCTTTGGTGTGTTTTGTGTGTGTGTGCAGAATCACTTGCCAAAGCAAGGCTGGAACCAGTTGCCAGGGCAATGCATGAAGGAGATGCCGAGCTAGTTGCCAGGGCAATGCATGAAGGAGATGCCAAGCTAGTTGCCATGGCAATTTTCGATAAGGGATAAGATTATATGGTAGTCGAAATTGATGACTAGATAAGCCCAAGATGACGTGGAGCAAAGTTAAATCCCAAAGGAGTTTGATTTCCATGAAGAGGTTAAAGAGAAATTAAATCCCAAGAAGATAGGACAAGTTCTAGAAGGAATTTAAATATAATAAATAATTATATTCTTTAAAGATATTTAATTCCAACTTAACTTCCTCCTCAAAAAAAGACTTTGACCTAGCCCTATAAATTGAGGTCCAAGTCGTCAACTCCAAAGGGGAGAAGAGCAAATTGGGAGATTTCGACAAGAAAGCTAGAGAGATGAGAGAAATTTCGACAGAGGGAGGAGAGAAATTTTGACAAAGAGATGAGGGAGATTTCAAAAAGAGCAAGGAGAGATTTCAACAAGGCTTCAACCATTCTTCATCTTTTTCTTTCTTGTTCAATTAGGTTTATGCTAGGAATTCTTTGTCTTGTGTTTCTTTGGAACCTAGCCATGAACTAAATCTATTTGGCTAAGGTTATTGTATTTTGTGGTTGTGAGAAACAATTGGATTTTGTTTAGGTAATAAGAGTTTGCACTTTCAATTCAAGGTTTACTCATTCTTGGTTTTTCTTCTTGTTTGCGAGTGAATTGGGAGAGGATCACGTAACTTCATCTATTTATCTAATATCGGGAAAGTTAGATTCAAGAAACGAATGAGTATGGTCTTTATTCAATCTATTGATGGTGAAGATTAATCCAGCTTAGGAATAAGTTAAGGATTTCAACGGCTAAGAGGAGCGCAAGATTGGTTGTTGTTCACCCTTGATTCATGCAGGGATGTATTATCAAGACATGCTCAAATAGATAGAGTTTTGACTTAGGGATAAGAAGAAACCATTGAAGAACGCTCCGCCGAACCTTGAAGTTGCTACCCAGCCGCCCAAGTAGTTGCCCAGCTAGTTGCCCAGGCAACTGTCGATTAGTTGCCAAGGAAACCCCGTTGCGCAAGTTACCACGGCAACTGAGTTGCCCTTGTACTCTTTTACTAAGACGATCCAATTGTCTATCACTCCTCAACTCACGATAACCTGGCCTATTCTCTCTCGTTTGATTACATCTCCTTTTACTTATTTGCTTTCTAGTTTAGTTGTTAGTTAAACTCCTACAATCTTCTACTTGTGTTCTTTTACTTTTTACAGTGCAAGAGATTAGATTCTTGAAGTGGCACCAATCCTTGTGGAGTCGATATCTTTTATACTATAACTTGCGACGTGTACACTTGCACAATTGCGGAGCACTTATTACGTGCAACAGTGCTCATAGTGAGTCAGTCCAGTATGTTCTCTAACACATACTTTATTGATTTTGGAATCTTCATGTCAATGACAACACTTTGTCATCAATCAACTACATATTAATCTTAATGTATTATTGTTGTCCATTCCACAATAATAATCGACTAAGAACATTTAGAATAACCATATTATTCTAAGGACTTTATTATAATTCAGTTTATTTATGCACGTAGAATTGTAACAGAAAATTATAATGGTAATGCCTTTTTTATGAATAAACAAGGTAAAAACAAATGTTATTTACAATCATATTATGATTGGTCTTTGGGCATACTCTAACAAAAAATTAACCAGAGATTCAAAAATTTAGGTTCGGGAGTCGGTTACGCATGGGGAAGGATTAGCACCCCACGACGCCCAAAATTGGTACCACATTGATTTAGTGTTGTCTTTGCAAGAAAATAAAAATTTTAATTTTAATTTAAAATTTAATCCCAAAAATTGTCTAAGGAGAATATTTCCTTATTTACCACAACCGAGGAAGATGACACCTAATGAGTCAGGACACCACTTCCTAGTCGGTACCCGAAATAAAGTGGAAAATATTCCCTTAATATTAAAATGAGTTTAAAATCTAAAAAAAATAGAGATACTAGAAGCAAAATAGTAACACAATATACATATATAATATTATATAATACATGTATATACATAAGAACATATAATATGAAAAGTTTACAAATAATATATAATACTATTAATAACAATTAGCATAATAATAATAATAATAGTATTAATAAAAAATAAAATAATATTATAAACACAATATATATATATATATGTGGTAATAAAATAAATATTATGATAATCTAAACAAATAAATAAATAAAACAAAGGCAATGACTAAATACGAATTGGATGGTCGAAATATAAAGGATACAAAAGTCGGATGGCCAGAACTATAATTTCCCCCAAAAAAATACGTGGATCTGGCTCTTTTGGTCGAGTCAAGGCGCGGGTCGTGTAAGCCTTAAACGGTTTCGTTTTGAACACCCTTTAAATACCCAGTTTTAGACCAAAATATTCATTTGGTGTGTGGTAATTTAAAAAAAAAACTGAAACTCTCTCAGCTCGTCTGCCCGAGCCTAGTCACTGCTTAAGGTCCGTCGTGGATCACCGTTCATCGGCGACGGGGAATTGTCGCGCTTGGCGGCTGGAACACATGAAAAGGCACCAAAAGGTTCGGTCGATCACCCTTTTCTTAAATCTAGCCTTAGATTTCACAAAATATGAAGCTAAAGTCCTAGATCTATGAAAAACTGATGGGTTTTTATAATTATTTTACCTTCTCTCTTTTTTAATCTATTTTTCCTTTTATTTTTCCTTTCCAATCTTGTTTTTTTTTTGGTTTTTTTGGTTCGAATGGAATGTAAAATAGAGAACTTTGTGTGTGTTTTTATTTCAAACTTGAATCCCCTTTTACAACGATTACATGTTAAGTTTAAATACCCGATTTGATTAGATATATATGCAAATTAAAAATAAAGAAATCCACTGAAATCTGCTTTTTTCAGATCTAATCATTTTTTTTTGCAGGCAGCGGAGCAGATGTTAGGCGGTGGCGTCAAACTTGGGCAGTATAGATGGCCAGGATCAGTGCATGGCGACAAATAAGGATAAAGGTTTAGGTTATTAGGTTTTTTAATTTTTATTAGGTTTAGGTTTAATTATTTGGGTATTTGGGTTTATTTGATATTGGGCTATTGGGTTATTGTAATGGATTATATTATTGGGTTTGTAATATTTTTTGGGCTTTAAGGAAATAATAATCAAAGAATCTGATGATTTTTTTAATGATCTTGGTTTTGGGTTTAATTTTGGGTTCAGGCCCGGGATAAAAAATAGGTTTGGGTTCGGGCTCGGACAAAAATGGGTATTACACCCGCGTACCAATACCGAGTCCCAAAAATGACTTCCAAGGCTTGGGAAATCCCTTCTCAATTCACCAAAACATAACCCTTAACCCTTTAACTTAATCCTACATCTTATGAAATTGATTAGGGTGGTTTGCTACCATTTTTACACATTATTAACATTTAATCCAGGATTTACCATTAATGAACCTTTAAGCTACCAAACACCAAATCTAGCAATCTTAAACCACAAATTAAGCAAAGATCCACTTTATGATCCTCAAGAAGAGTAGGAGTTAGAGATGTACTGACCTTAAGCAGTAAACCCGAAATCAAGCTTCCAAGCAAAGCCCTTCAACTTCTCTTTTTATCCAATCTTGATGAATCCCCCAAAACACCTCCTCTAGCCATAACAACAAGAAAAATAAATCAAAACTTGCGGTAACCACTAGGAATAAGCTTAGCTCCAAATTTATAACCTTAAACCTCAAAGAAAAGCTTAAGCCTCTTAAAAAAAACCATTTTTGAAAACCTTACCTTCTTACCTCAATATTATGCTTTTCTTGAAGCCTTGAAAAGGGGATCAACATACTTCACTCTTGTAACTAGGATGGAAGGATTGATGGAGAAAGCTTGGACCTTTAAGCTTTAAAAATATGGTGTTTGAAAGAAAGATAAGGAGGAAATAAGGGAGAAAGGGGATGAGGAAGATGATGTAAAGTTGTCACCCCCCAACTTATGTGAAAACCAAAACAAAAGGGAGGGGAATCAACCTTTTATTTTAAAAAGGTATATTCACCGCATAAAATCCCCAACTTTCATCCATCTCTCAAAAGGTCACTACCCAAGCTTATATGGTCCAAATTCTCATCCAACAAGACTCAAACTTAGCCCAAGGGATCCAATTACTCCAACCAACACAGGTCCATAACCCGGGTCAATGTCCAAATGTTGAATTGGAAATTTGGGTTGTTACATCACCAACCATTTTCACGTTACCAAATAAAGGTCGGGCGGAATGACAATGCACATTATATTTTTAAGGAGAGAATTCAAGTTCAAACCTTAGAAGGAAAAGTCACGAATCTCGAACATGAAACATAAATGGACATGAACTATACAAAAAGACAACAACCATTTTCACGTTGCATTTATTAGAACTAGAATACAATTCGCGTTAGAATGCCAGCCAAATGACTAATTTTTTTGGCTTAAGAGTGTAAGAAGCTCTTGAACTTTTGAAAAAAAATCAATTAAGCCCATAAATTTTTTTGTACTCAATTAAGCTCTTGAATCAATAAATTGACTCAATTAACCCCTTTGATCAACATTGGCTGTTGAATCTAATGAGTTTTTTATCAATTGGTGCATCGCATTGTGTTACGGTGTTGTCACTTGACATTTTTAGAAATTTCATTTTATTTAAAAAATTCTTTAAAAGTCCTAAAACAATCTAATAACTTACACAGATTATAAAAAATATATTTTTTAACAAATCTGTAAATGTCACCTTATAAAAGTATATTTTATCATATGACAATAACATCTAAAGAATAAATTTGTCAAGATTTAATGACCAAAATTACTCGAAGAGCTTAATTAATTCAATTTATTGGTTCAAGAGTTTAATTAGGTGTAAAAAACGTACATAGACATAATTGAATTTTTTTTTTAAAGTTTTAGAACTTCTTGCACCCTAAAATATGTTTGCAGTCCTCTACCTCCAAATATGGTAGAGGAAAGGATTCCGAGCCAACTTAAGGATACTCACAATTAGAGATTTGTCTCTTAATCTCAAAACCGACCATTGTAGCTCATGCTAACATGTGTAGAGCCACATAGAGATTTGGACACCCCAAAAGTTTTTAGAAATTATATTTTTTATATAAGTTGTATATAAAATATTAAAAATATATAATTGAAACTCTTTTATAAATAAAATGACATCCTTTTAAAAATAATTAACTCTTTTTAAATATCGTTGAAAAATAACACCCTTTAAATAAATTCTTGGCTTTGCCCCTAGCTGTAAATGAGACGAGACAGATCGCGAGCTACTCGAGTATGACTCGGTCAAAGCTCGACTCAATTAGATTCATTAGACTCGACTCGAACTTGAACTCGGATTGAGTTCTTAACGAGCTGACCTGAGCTACTCGATACCCGACTTGAAAGCTCCTGAGCTACTCGAAAATATAATATACTAAATTTTTAAAATTAAAGTGGACTAAAATGCATGTTGTTGGATAAAAATAACGTTGTTGTTGTTGAATAAATTCACTGAATTATTATTATTATTATTATTATTATTATTATTATTATTATTATTATTACAAATAGAGTTGTAAATGAGACAAGCCAAATTACGAGCTACTCGAGTCCGACTCAGTCAAAGCTCAGTCAATACTCAACTCGATTAGAATCGATTCGAGTTTGAACTCAGATCGAGTTCTTAACGAGCCAAATCAAGTTCAACACTACTCAAGCTTGACTCGGCTCGTTTACAGCCCTATCCTTCACTCATTATGTTGATTGACTAATGTGAATCATGTACTCCAAAGTCCATTATGTAGTGACCCTCCAAATTTAATTACTCCATTCACTACAAGCAAAAGCATCTTTAGTGATAGTGTAAATGGTTACTAAAAACATTAAATTTTTGTAATACCCTAAAATTTGGTCTCATAGAATGTTACTAATTGCTACAAACTAAGTTTCATTGCTATGATTCTAACCCCTTTAATTAGCAAAAATTTAGTGACCAAATAGAGAATATTGAACAAAGGAATAACCGAATAACAAAGGACCAAATAGAAATGTTTTAAAATCTTATATTTGCATGTTAATTAAAATCTACTTGGTGGACATCACACATGTCGCATAGAGAAGGGATTGGGAAGCCTTGAACCGGCCACATGGAATTTTGACTCTAAGTCATCTTCCCCATTTGATCAACCGAATTTTGTGTTAGAAAGAGAGAGAGAGAGAGAGAGAGAGAGAGAGAGAGAGAGAGAGAGAGAGAGAGAGTCGAATGTATGTTAAGGAGAATTGGAAAAATTAAAGCTTAGATAACCAACCCTTGGAGTAGTTGTAATTCAAGCGAGTAGGGGTCAGCACTCGTGATATGTTACCTTCTTGTTGGAAGCTTTGCATGATGCTCTAATGTATGACTTTAGTGGTAAAATTCTTTGTGAATTGAATGACTACATGAATAAATTTCTCCACAATGTGCAGTCCTATGTTCATGCACATGAATTAGGGTCCAATTGAGCATGAATTGTTGAATGAGTATTATATAGATTAAATTTCAAAATCTGTTCTTTAGATTGTCAAGATTGGTAACTTTACCTATGTTCATTTCGATTCATGAATGGAATTTCAGGGATTGCTTAAAGTGTGAATTAATGTATATTATGACTATTTTATAGAGAGAGAATTGATTGACTATGTTAATTAAGAGTTAGAATTCAATTGAAGAGTTAAAATGTTTTACAAATATGATTCAAATTAGCCTAATAATAATTGATGTGAAAGGGTTGTAATAAAATCGAATTATATGACCAAATACATATTGTTTAAGCTGCTCTGTTTTAATGAAATAAACATGAAAATAGGCATGAAATGGACCACTTAGTGATTGCTATAACAGGGGGCAGATTATAGAAAGTAGATTGGAGACTGTTATGGATGTTCTTGTGAATTAAGAGAATTGTTTTGTGTGTTTAATGGACTGCCCTGCTCGCATGGTGATTTGCTAAGTGATTTCATGTGTAATGCGACTATTGTAGAGATGAATTAGTGCAATAAAGTTTAACATAGGACTGTTTAGGTTGATAGCCTAAAATATATGCGGCTGCTCTACTTTTGGACTAAATGGTATATAATTTTGTATCCAAGAAAGTGTAAATGTTAATATGAAATAGTTGTTAATGTTTCGGATCAGATGCAACACTATATGTATAAAGCTTACTCTATGTATGTGTATACCTTGTGTGATTGGTATTTGCTTGAGAATGTAGAAATTCAAAATAGTTTCTAATGAGAATTTGACCTTGTAATATATTAGACAAAGAAGGAATTAATCAAGAAGGCCATAGAGTGGATACGATTGAGATAGATAAAAGGGGATCATAATCCGAAATCAAGAATAGCACGGATATACCTGTGAGTATAGTTTAAAGTCTCGGAAAGGAGTTGCAACCTTTTCGAGCACTGTTTTCTAGTTGTTATGTTAAAGTATCAAATGCATGCTTATGCTTATGTTTATGCAAGCTTGGAGATAAGGTAAGTATTTCTTTAAGAAATACTTCGAAATATGAAATGTTTGATGAATTGAATTGCTGATGGACATATGAATTAATGTATTGATGGAAATATTTGATAAATGAAAAATGTGAATTGATTATACTTAATTACATGAATGAATGATGGCTTAAAATGAGGAAGTCATGAATAAATGATGAAGTGAATTAGCCATGGGCCTTCGATCAAAGTTAAAAAGGAGATGATAAATCTTGAAATGTTTATGATTATACCCTAATTGAGAAAAGGGTGATGAAACATTGTGTGTAAATCGAATGGAGCTATACTCACTTAATGAAAGAAAGATGGTTAATGTAAAGCCTTGGTCTCGAGTCAGTTGTAGATATAGTTGGCATGCCATAGAGTCCATAGAGCTCAATGTCGGGGTGGACTACGGTCCAGGACAATGGTCCCTATTGGGCGACAGTCGGAGGGATGTGCATGTGGTCACTTGGCGACAGTAGGAGGGATTGACCGGTACTGCGAGTACCTTATGTTTTACGGGCGACAGTTGGTTGGGGACTTGTGTATCTAGACTGGACTATCGATTCACAAGGCTATATTTAATGTTATTATGAAAGAAATTGATAATGATTAAAGAAGAGTGGTACCAAGATTGCTTTGTAAAATACCAATGTTGAATAGAAGTTATCTATATGATAAAGGAATCCATGCTCTTATAATATTGAATGATCAATTATCTTAATTGATATACAAAAGTGCATATGCTTGTTGATAAGTAAATTGAATTGTATGCTATAAAATGATAGTAGTGTATGAAGACTCTCTTGAAAAGCTATCTTACCTTGATTCTCCTAGTTTAGTTCGATTTGGGAACTATTAATAGTAGTGAAAAAAATGGTGTTGTTATGAGACCTTTTTATATGCTTTAAACTAACTCACTAGGTATAAGCTTATTAACCTTCTTTCACTATGTTACAGGATAGTTTATTGGAAACCTTTCTTGGCAAGGAGCTTGATCAGGTCACAAATCGGCTAAAAGAGTATGTTTTTTTATATTTTTAAAACTCCTAGGATAGTGGCACTCTAGTTTGTTTAGGCTTAAGTGGCTTGCTATTTTGGTTTGTAATAACCTAAATTATCGTTATGATGTATGACTTAATTTGTAATCTCGTTTGGATGTATGTTGTTAATGTGGTTGTATGCTAGGCCTTACCATAGAACTATGATTATCATGATTAGTTATGCGAGGTTGGTAGGGTTAATTCAAGAAAAGAGTAAATTGATAATGGTTATGTTTGGCTAGTTTTCAATATGCCTTGCTTGTGATCGTAGTTAAGTCATTGGATGATGGATGATTCTTCCGTTTGCTTGAAGTGTGAATAATGGTCGAACTTCACTAAGAATTATGTACTTTGTTAAGTCAGATGAATGATAATTAAAGGTCTGAGTTTATGAAGGATCCTAGAATTAAACCAGTATAGAAATATCGTAAGTATGAAATGATTAATTGAGCTATCATATAGAAGTTGTTTATGTTCATATTTCGATGTAAATTAAGACTTAATACTCTTAAATCAGATGGTGAAATCTTTGGTATGATTGAATTGTTTCATATGATAATTTTGATATGAGTAACTTATTATTTAAGAAATTGTGCATAATAGGTTTGTTGTGGTTTCTGTTTAAACCCTCATAAGGAAATCCTTTTGAAATGGTAGTTTTATTAAGCCTTGAAAATTGTTTGAACCATATATGCTTGAATAGAAACTTCGAATGCTTACTTGCACCTTAAGTAGTATTCCTAACTTGATCGAACTCATGCTTGATTCTCAAGATAGAAATGTTGTTTGTTTGCTTTTAACGCTCTAGACTCGGCCTTTTTCTAATCCTGGTTTAGGATGTTACAATTTTGACACTAAAGGATATAGTGACAAACTTCTTAGGTCGGCACTAATAACTCTGTCACTATTAAAGTCGTGACAATTGTTCGTAAAACTGCCAATTTTTTTGTCTTTTTTGTGTACATATGTTCGACACTATTATCTTTAGCATTTGTCATAAAATAAATGGTCACAATAACTCCATCTATTGTGATGAGTTTTTAGACACTATGAACAAATGTTGTGATGGAAAATGTCGTCACAATACTTTATTTTTGTGACAAAATATTGGAAACTGCAATCAATAGAAATTGTGATGTATATGTGTGACACTAAAAATATCTTTCGTGACCAACAAAGTTGCCAAGTATTTTTTTACCAAATGTATGACACTATAACCATTACCAATTGTTATAGATTTTTTGTCATTGAAAATATATTTTGTGACAAAAAATATGTCACAATAAAAAAAAACCTTGTGACTAGATGTTCGAAACAATAATTATTTAGAAATACTGATAAATTATAGTCACAATAACTCTTTGAATTATGATCAATTTTTTGACACTAAAAATTAAAGATGTGACAAAAAAACCATCATAATAACTATCTTGGAGACAAATATCTCCTCCTAGTTATATATGAGTTATTTAGACTTATCTCGTCACTAATCAATAGATGTGTTTTATGTCTAAATATTTTAATTTATTAAAGATATTATAAGTGAATAAAAATACACAATTACCAAAATCCACTAAAATGCAAATGATATTAAAACATAAAAAATATCCAAAATAAACTCAAAAAAACTAAATAGTTTATAACGCATACTTTTAATAGTAAGTTATCAAAATACTAAATTGAAATGCATGCCATGTTCTCCACATCAAAATCCACTCTTGGATATTTTCCTACAAAATAAACAATAAGAGAATGAATAAATTAATTAGTATAAAAACGAATTAATCCATTGTGAGAAAGTATTGGTTAAAAATAAGTCAATAGCCGAATAAAAGAAGTTCAAAGAAACAAAATACATGAGAAGAACACATTTGTTTGGGAAAAAGTTTGATACACAGGCCGTGTAAATTAAAGTTTACACATGTCTTTTAGTTTTAGGAGTTAGGGTTTTAGTTTAGGGTTTAAAGTTTTGGGGTTTAGGTTGTATTGTTTAGAATTCAAGATTAGTGTTTAGAATTTAGTGCATAAGGTTTAAGGTTTATGGTTTAGTTTTTTAGGATTAAGAATAAAAATTTAGGATTTGGTTTTTATAGTGTAAATATACAAGCTTGTGTAAAATTAATTTTACACAGCGTGTGTATCAAAGTTTTACCCCATTTGTTTTGCTAAGCAATACAATTTATTTTATTGAACTTATAGGGATAAATCCCCCAGCAATATAGAGACTGAAAAATAGCAAGCAGACTAATACAAAGAGATCACAAATTCTGCTCCTAAGTTGCATCAGCAGCCTTACACGCTAGAAAAGAATAATCAGAACGAAAGATTATAATTTCTTATCACACGAGTAACCCAAGATTAACAACAAAAGCTATCAGCTATGGATAAAACCAATCAAAATAAATGGGACACCTAGCACACAATAGAAGCGTGCACCAGCTTACTCCAGCAGCAAAATGTGCAAACACGAACCATGCCATTATTCCTCAAATAAAGCATAATGTAAAAAAAATAGGTAATCTTCACCCATGGTCTCTTTTGTTTGGGATTTGTTCTATTTTGGTCATTCGAATTCAAAAAAAATCATTCTTGTCATTTACGTTTTGAATCGTATCTATTTTGGTCACTTGGTCGTTAACCTCCATTAATAAAAAAATTAATTTCTACTTTAACCCTCAAACTTTCAAAACTTTATTTTTCACCATCTTCCCCGAAAACTTGAAAATTTTATTTTTTCGCCCACCACCCAATCCTGGCCTTCTTTCCACCGCCATGGGTTCGCCACTCTCCTCCACCCCAAAGCATCCACAGCGGGAAAAATGAAATGTTTGTTGTTGAAGAAAAGTTATCGACCGCGTCAACTAGTGGATCTGCAAATGCAGCTGCAATAATAGAATGCATGTTTCCTATTTCTCTTATTGTTGAATACAAAAAGCTTTCTGGTTTTTGCATGGGGGGATCTTTATGCATATCTAGATGTTCAAGAGGTCTCAGGAATTCAAAAAAATGGCATAAATCTTTCTTCGACGGTGTCCATTAGCTACCTTGATGCCATATTGGGGTCTGTTGTCAAGGTAGTTCACTGTTCTCTATATATATTCATGCATTTAATCCTTGATACTTTCATTTTCATATCGATTCTTCTAAATTAAACGCAAAAGTTTTGAGTGAAAAAGCATGTATTTTTCTTTATTCATGCATTGTTTTGGAGAGTAATTTTGCATGTGGTAAACACATGAGGCTGCAGATTTTCTCTTGGATTGTTTGGTTCTTATTTGGTTCAATAATTTACTCTGCAACCCTATTTTTACCCTAAATCCATTACCTTACAAATACGTTCTCGAGGTGCTATAAACTGGAACAACTTCAATCTAAGAAGTTGTTTTGGTTTCCTTAGCTATATCTGCTAAATTTTGGTTTGTTAACGCTATATATATATGTATGTTGGTGACAGCTATATTCCTATTTTCCCATCACTACTTTTCTTCATTACTATGTTACTTGAACATTTGAGCGTTGGTAATGTATCCAGCGCAAATATGTTCAATTTTTTCAAGATTTCCATCTGTGTGGAGAGTTCTTCGAGGACCATATCATTGTACTCATGTTCAAATATGTTTGTGATGCGGGTGTTGGGTACTTCAAGAAAAATGAAGAGCCAGAGAACATAACTTTGTTAAATATTTGACTCATTTTCAGTAAAACAGGTGAAAACAGTAGAAGGGGTAACTGACCTACATATCCCACAGGGGACTCAACCAGGGGATGTATTAGTCTTTGCAAAAAAAGGCGCACCAAAGCTGAACATACCATCTATACGTGGTGATCATTTATTCACAATCAAAGTTACCGTACCAAATATAATTAGGTACGAGATTATTTTATTAGCATTTAATTAGAAATAGGAAACTTGCATTCCATTATTGCAGCTGTATTTGCAGATTCACTAGCCGACGTGGTCAATAACTTTTCTTTAGCAACAAACATTCCATTATTCTTGCTGTGGAGGCTTTGGGGCGGAGGAGAGTGGCGGACCCATGGCGGCGGAAAGAGGGTCGAGATCGCGGATGAACAGAGAAATAAAATTTTCAAATTTATGGGGAAGATGGTGAAAATAAAGTTTTGAAAGTTTGGGGGGTTAAATTAGAAATTAATTTTTTTATTAACGGAGGTTAAAGGCCAGGGGACCAAAATAGATACGATTCAAAACGTAAGTGACAAGAATGATCTTTTTTAAATTCGGTTGACCAAAATAGAATAAACCCCAAACAAAAGGGACCACGGGTGAAGATTACCAAAAAAATCAAAAGCAATCTATTTTAATTTTCAAAAGCAAGTAACGCTATTGTTACTTGAATATTCTTGCAATTATTCAAGGATGATTGGTTCTTAAACTGATTTCACACAACATGTTATTTTATTTTATTTTATTTTTCAATTTATCTATTCCTAAACACAACAGCAACATATCACTAAAAGGCAAAATTGGTTCTATACATACACAGTAACAGCAGCACATATAAACGAACAATTACTAAACTAATTCCATACATACACGACATGTAATTAATTAAAAACAATCCATAAACATTGCAACATCACCCATGCTAATCCAATAAATTAAAAGCAGTTGCTCAATTCAATAAATTAAAATAGGCTGCCTCCACCTCATGTTATAGGGCAACATCGCCCCCAAACAGAAGAAACCGGCACACCTAGCATAACTCAAACAATAAAACATAAAACATAAAAAAATAAAAGACCACAATTAACAAAGCTGGCAACAAATAAATTGACGCAAAGAATAATTAAATAAATCAATAACTAAAAACTAATATAATGAATTATTATAGACGCACATTCAATATATTCAAGAAAAGTTTCAAAACATACATAATATGAAAAATTATTGAAGAAGACATGAATAACCCCTTTATTTTCTGGAAAAAATACATACCTAGGAGAGAGTTGTTCATTGAAAATTTTAAATGAAATTAGAATAGATAGAACAATTTTAATAAATTTAATCAAAATAAATATAATTGTTTTGGAGCCAGAACACTTTAAAAACAAATTTAAAGGTTAATTTTCTAAATTTGTACCGAAAAGTAGGCGGGTAAATCTAAAGCACATTCACTCCATTTAGATCGTGGTAAGTTGGCAATGTGTAAAAGAAACCTTCAAAACTTATGAATTAATTAATTAATTAAAAAATTAAATTAAATTTGAATTATCTAAAACTAATAATTAAATTAAATAATATAAATAAGTTGTGAATTTGGTAATGTTTGGAGACGGTCACTACAAAAAAATGTACATATACCGACGCCTGGTTATATTGACGGACGAAAATCATTCGTGTATATAGTATATACTGATAGAAACCAAATATGTCGTTAGAAGTATAAAATTATTACCGACGGATGTTTTTTCCATTGGTACAAACTATATCTATACCGACGGACAAACCAAACCATTGGAATTATGGTTTAACTATACCAATGGAATAGAAGACACCGACGGTATAGAGGTAGTCTATACCGACAATGTAACCCCCTAGACCCGTCTATGCATTACTTCGAATCTAGAAGGTCACATTAGGGTCACGAGAGTGACCCACATAAGAAATCCACATAAAAAAATATTTTTTTCTTTAAATACATGTTAAACTATAAAACAAACTTCAGTTTAAAATACCCTCTCCGGAAAATCATTTAAACATACAACAGTAGTTTCAGAAAATGCTCTACAGACATTATCATAAAATAATACGTGACATACATGCCCACTAACTGTACCAGTACCGTACTCCAAAAGCAGCGCCGAGAGAACTCCAAACACAGATGTCGGTCACTATACCATGACAGATTCTTCTAACCAGCCATGGTAAAAGCAAGGTAAGCTTCGAAAAGCTCAGTAATACAGAACTACCAATAGATGCTCAAGGCACAAGTAGGTATATGATAGAGCATAAGGCTATCATGATGTTCTGGGTAACCACAGGTTCCAATTACAGTTCACTATTTCAAATAAACGTTATATCTAAAGGTAACGGAATTGTTCTTTATTCGATCATCGAGTATCAGGTGAGAAGCCTATAAACCAGAGAATCAGAAGAGTAATGGATTAAGGAACTTAAACCAATAAGCTTAGTGTGTGTTCCGACAGTGCAGAGTTATTACACGAAATATAACAATGCAGTAAACATTTTATTTCGAGAGCATATGTTCCAAGTAGCAATAAGGTTCATTTTAATTGTCTATCTACCCTCCAACCAAACTCCAGTATGTAGCTCCCCAGAACTGCATCTATAAGGAGGCATTAACCCAGGCCCATTGGACGTAGGTACCATCCTAAAGGAATACCTTAGGTCTGGTAGGAATCACCCTAGCCGAAGCATAGGAACATGAACGGTAAAGAATTACCCTAGCCGAAGCATAAGAACCTGGAACGGTAAGGAGTTACTAGCCGGATCAAGGCTGAACCTACGGTAACTTCACACTCTATTCTAAGTACCCCAGTAATAGTCTAGGCAGTGATAACAATAATAACAGTAATCAGTAGTAACAGTAACCGATAGTAATCGGTAATAACAAGAATCTGTGGTAATCAGTAATAGTCGGTAATAACAGTGATATGTAGTAATCAGTAATAGCAATAGATATAACTCAAACTTTAGTTTTTCAGTGAAACAGTAACTAGAGAGCACGATTTTTTAGTTCATATACATAGGTATATCTGATAGAGTAGCGCAATCTTGGATTTGGAAGCCTTCAATCAAGTTGTTGCAAGAACTAGGAGCTCTAGACTCAATCAAGGAAGTTTGGGCAGATCTGAAAATTCAAGAGAAAAAAGAAGGGATTTTCTTGAATTTTTTCAGATTCAAGGCTGGAAATTTAAAGAAAGAAAGACAAGATGAAGGATTAGATTATAAGAAATAATAATATAAATAAAAAGATGAGAAAAGATTAAGAAGAAGATAGGTAAAACAAATCTGAAAATTCCAGTTTTGTTTATGGAATTATGGAAGATGGTGTGAAGGTTGAAGATGAAGATGGCTTGCGAATTGTTGATGTTGTTTTGTCCTCGGCACCCTCTTAGACTCAATTATCTAAGCAAGCAACCTCAAGCGGCTCTAACCCACCCTCCTAGACGCGATTATCTAGGCAAACAAGAGTGTGAAGATGATCTCCCTCACAAGAACTCGTCGAACTTATGTTGAAGAAGACTTTGAAGGCACAAGTAATCAGCACTTGCAAAAACAAACTCACTAAATATTTCATAAATCAAAGAAAATCTGTCTTACAATGATGGAGGCTTCATCCTTTTATAGGTGAAGGATAGACAAAGTAATTTAACTTCTACTAAAACAAGGAAAACCTAATCTAATTAAAAATAATAAAAAAATAACAGCCTTTAAACTCCTTGTGCTTGTGTGGCAAGGAATAAGGTGATAAGGCAAGTTATAAGCTGATAAGGGCTGGGTGGCTGGTTCCTAAAGTATATAAAACCCCCTAAAACATCAATTTAAATGATAATAAATACATTGGGCTAAGTTTAATTCGTCCAAAGCCTTATATTTAAGCTTTTGGGCTGAATTTTACAAAATCCCGTAATAATCCCGTATCCAGTTTTCTGCATGCGCAGTCTTCAGTAAATTGGACGTATCTTGAGTTCCTGATGTCCGATTGATGCGTTTCAAGATGCGTTGGAAAGGTAACTGAATGACGGACAATTTGTTAGAAGACAACTTGACTCAGAAATGCCAGGATCCCATCCAAAAACTCGTCGCAAGTTGGCTGACTTTCCAGACTTTACAAACAAATTCAATTTCTTGTCCAAGATGCATCGTTTTTGACCTCCTATGCGTGCACTGTTTTGGCTTTTATTGTTTGCATCGAACAAATTCAGCTTCTTGTCCTATATTAGTAATTTGACCCCGCTCATGCATGTATCATTCCCCCACTCCTCAAAAGGATTCGTCCTCGAATCTAAATTGGCAATGAGAGAACAATCATCAACTTCAATTGAAAAGGCTTCTTTGTTATATGTGGAGTGATCTAATTGAGCTCCTCTCAATGGTTCAACAAAATCCTAAAAAAATAAGACAGCACTACTCGAACATTTGTAAGGATTAGTCAAAACGAAATCACTCATCGCGTTCTTTTTCTTGTCTTTTTCTTTTGGGCTTTGTGTGACTTTTACCTCATATATATTTTCACTCACCAAATTTGGGCCGTTAATTTGACTTTTTTCACTCTCGGCCTCTTTACTCTCAGTCTTTTGTATCTCACATCCCATATCTCTCTCACAAAAATTATCATCAATGTACAATTTCTGTAGAGGAGAAAGTGTTTCTAACGGAATGATAGGACAATAATCAAATGAAGGGTTAGAATTACACTTACTTTCTTTGTGGGAAGGTGATGAGAGTATAGCAAGTGGACCTGCTACTTCACATGAGGGATTAGAAGCATTGTCATCTTGTCTAATGTGTTCATTATCACTATCCTCTTGTTTGAGTGTTTGTGTGTTTTCCGTCAACATGAGGATTTTTGTCTTGGTTTTGTCTAGTGACTTGGATGTTTCAATTTTCTTCTTTGGTCTACTTGAGTCGAGCAACGGCTTAGAAGAATTAGAATGAGATAAAGGTTGAGTGGTACCTCTGTCATAGTGATAATTCTTCTGTCGATATCGTTGTCGATCTTTGATGTCATGGCAAATTGGAATGCCTCTTGAAGGGTGTAGTAGGTTTTGAGTTCAAGTACCTCAAGAATGTTGTCATTGAGTCCGATAACAAACCTAGTCATTGTATCGTCTTCATCCTCTTGTATGTCGGCTTTTTGCATCAATGATTTCATTTCTTTGAGATACTCATCAACAGTTCTGCAGCCTTGTCGTATCCTTTGTAACTTTTGCTTGATCTCTCGTTGATATAATGGGGGAACAAATCGTTCTCGCATGACTTTTTTAAGTTCTCCCCATGAGGTTATCTTGGCTTCTCTATTGAGACGCCGATTGTGGACCAATTGGGACCACCAAATGGATGCATATTCAGTGAATTTGAGAGTCAACAGTGGAACTTGATCCTCTTCGGGACATTGATAATGCTCGAATAGAAGATCAACTCGATTTTCCCAGTCACAATAAGCATCAGGGTCATACCTTCCTTGAAAAGGTGGTACAATGATCTTTGGCTTGGCTAAGGTGTTTGTTGCTCGTCTCGGTTCTATGTGATGATTGTGCCTATGTAAGGGGTTTTGGCGTCTATTCTGAATGGGAACAAGATTTGGACGCTTAGGCTCCTCAGTATCGCTTGCGATAGCAGTGGTTTCTAATCTCTCAATGGTTTGAATAATTGCGGTCACGACTGTATCAGTGTGCTCAAACTTGGTTGCCAATGAGGTTACAGTCCGTTCAAGTTTATTGAGAGTATCCGAAACTTCTTGAAATGTCACCTCATGTGGTTCTTCGTCGTTACTCATTTCTGACATCCTGAAACACTCAGATTTAAAAGGTAAAAAGCAAAAGAAAACTAGAAATCTCACTAAACACTCAAAGAATAAATATTTAGCGAGGCAAGTAAACTGATCTCGTGCTCTTTAAAGACCTTCCTGCCACAAGTCAACAAGTTACAATCGGAGTTTAATCCTAACAATGAGTCCTAATTGTACTAGGAGTCCAATGAAAAGGCTTGACACCAATTGAATATAGTTGCAAGAAAGAAGGATTGTAATGCAACTTTGTTGTCCTACTCACACCAGAAAAGAGAAGATGTTAAATTGCGTAATAGAGTAGCGCAATCTTGGATTTGAAAGCCTTCAATCAAGTTGTTGCAAGAACTAGGAGCTCTAGACTCAATCAAGGAAGTTTGGGCATATCTAAAAATTCAAGAGAAAAAAGAAGGGATTTTCTTAAATTTTTTCAGATTCAAGGCTGGAAATTTAAAGAAAGAAAGACAAGATGAAGGATTAGATGATAAGAAATAAGAATATAAATAAAAAGATGAGAAAAGATTAAGAAGAAGATAGGTAAAACAAATCTAAAAATTCCAGTTTTATTTATGGAATTATGGAAGATGGTGTGAAGGTTGAAGATGAAGATGGCTTGCGAATTGTTGATGTTGTTTTGTCCTCAGCACCCTCTTAGACTCAATTATCTAAGCAAGCAACCTCAAGCGGCTCTAACCCACCCTCCTAGACGCGATTATCTAGGCAAGCAAGAGTGTGAAGATGATCTCCCTCACAAGAACTCGTCGAACTTATGTTGAAGAAGACTTCGAAGGCACAAGTAATCAGCACTTGCAAAAACAAACTCACTAAATATTTCATAAATCGAAGAAAATATGGCATACAATGATGGAGGCTTCATCCTTTTATAGGTGAAGGATAAACAAAGTAATTTAACTTCTACTAAAACAAGGAAAACCTAATCTAATTAAAAATAATAAAAAATAATAGCCTTTAAACTCCTTGTGCTTGTGTGGCAAGGAATAGGGTGATAAGGCAAGTTATAAGCTGATAAGGGCTGGGTGGCTGGTTCCTAAAGTATATAAAACCCTAAAACATCAATTTAAATGATAATAAATACATTGGACTAAGTTTAATTCGTCCAAAGCCTTATATTTAAGCTTTTGAGCTGAATTTTACAAAATCCCGTAATAATCCCGTATCCAGTTTTCTGCATGCGCAGTCTTCAGTAAATTGGACGTATCTTGAGTTCCTGATGTCCGATTGATGCGTTTCAAGATGCGTTGGAAAGGTAACTTAATGACGGACAATTTGTTAGAAGACAACTTGACTCAAAAATGCCTGGATCTCATCCAAAAACTCGTCGCAAGTTGGCTGACTTTCCATACTTTACAAAAAAAATCAATTTCTTGTCCAAGATGCATCGTTTTTTACCTCCTATGCGTGCACTATTTTGGCTTTTATTGTTTGCATCGAACAAATTCAGCTTCTTGTCCAATATTAGTAATTTGACCCCGCTCATGCATGTATCAATATCTCAGACAGATAAAAGTTGTGCTTCAGATCAAGATACCGTCTTGAGTTCAAATCAGAGAGAATATTCATGTGCACTTGGAACACACTAGATGGAACAATTTATTTCTCAGAGATACTTGGTATTTACAAAAAGGAGAGACATGCCGAACTTCTGGCAAATTGTGAACGGACTTCAAAGACGAGGTCCCTATAAAAAGGATCTTGGTAACCAATGTTTCCATCCAGCATTCGAGAATTGCTATATTAAGATCATTCAAGATATCAAATATATTAGGGATGTTCTGATCATTTTGGCCAATAAGGGCATTTTGGTCATTTGACATCTAGGGTTATTTTTGTAATTTAACCTAGATAGGGTAAGTTGGTGATTTACTTCTAAAAATTACTGACACTTTCCAGGCTTTCAAGCTCATTCCATTAACCACATCTCATCAAAGCGTTACTCCTCAAGCATTTAAATAGGTACACCTCACACATGTTCGTTATTTAGGTCTAGCTGTGTGGTATAGCTGAATAGGTCATCATCTCAAATTATCCTAGAACGAGACTTGAATGGTTGAACATGTATTCGAGCAGTATTCTTTCATTATCATAACAATATTAAAAAGTCTGATTTACATAGGGGCATTACAGTCTTTTGTAGTCTATCAAACATTTCAAAATTTTTAAGCTTTCACACATTTCAAGTCGTGTATGTATTTCAATCATTTAAGTACGCATTGGTGTTTCAGTCATTCAAATACTTTCAGTATTTCTATCAATTCATTCATTTTAGAACTCAAGGGTTTATCCATCATTTTAGTTAATTTGGTAAATTTCAGTGCTTGAGGTTATTTCGGTCATTTCAACCATTTCGATCAAAGAACTTCCAATAAATTTATCTTAAGGTGTTTATCCAGAGTTTGGGAAAAAATCCAAGTGTTTCGTTATCACACATATTTTCACCTTGATACTGAAGTCTTTCCCCAAGAACAGGGATTCAGATAGAGTAATCACTTTATCAGATCAAGTGTAATATTTTAGGTTATTTCCTTTATTAGGGGTATTTTAGTCATTTTTAACAAAATAACTTAAATAACAAATCATTTAACTCTATTAATCGGATCGAGAGATTATATGTCTTATTAGTCCCTTACTGACTTAGGATCCTTTCGGTCTATTAAATTTTTTTCTCTTTTGAATAGATAGATCTTATCTAGATTACTATTCTTTTGTTTCGTAACCGAATTGATTCAAGCAGGATTGAAAGTACTCTTAGTCATAATCATGCATACCTTCGCCAATTACCAACATGTTTCATAAAGCATACAAGAGGTAGTAATGTATTACCTTGAATCCTTACTATATCGTTTGACCCTTAAAACGCTTTTCAATCACTCTCAAAACCGGATTTGACATCCCTCGACATCTCGGATACGAAGATACATCAATACCTTCAATAAACAATACCCTTAATCAGTCATCATTCACGTTGCTCTTAAACTGAATACCTAAGCCCATGCATTCTCAGTTTCAAGGTCAGATTTAGAGGCTTTTGGGTTCGAATTTTACAAAACAAGCTTTAAACACGGGCTTAGGACGTCAACAAATATAAAATAGGGGTTTTTAGAAATTTTTAATTTCAGGTCAAAGTCAACGCTGACGTCATCAGACATATCAACACTGACAGCATGCTGATATCATCAGTCAAAGTCAATATTGACGTCATGCTGATGTTATTGGTCAACTAGTTGACTCATTGAGTTGACTCGGGCGGGTTGACTCGATTAACGGGTTGACTCAACTCAGGTTGGGTATGGGTCAAACGGGTCAGGTTCGGGTCAGATACGAGTTGAATTGGTCAGACCTAGGTCAGATTAACTAGGTTCGGGTCTGGTTTAATCTAGTTTAGATTATGACCCAAAGCCATTGGGCTTTGAAAAACAGGCCGGCCCAGACCTTATAATTAACAGGTATGTCCGATTCGATAGGCTAGATCAGGTTTGGCCAGGTCGGCTGAACACTGAACCGGCTTGGTTTAAAGGCTACCATACCAGGCGGCTAGAACCTTCTTAGATGGCGTGTACAGTCCACACACGACTTATATCGGCCGAAACACCTCCGGACAAAGCCAAAAAATGTCATTTACTCCACTTTTGCTGTCAAAAACCCAAAATCGAGCTGAAAAACTTACCAAACTTACCCAGAAAATATAGATGAGATTGGAAGCGACACAAATCCGGTGACACTCTAGACGATGACGGACATGCAATCAACCACTTAGGTTTTGATCGTGAAGACGAGCCGGTCACAATGGTGGCATCGATGTTGCGAATTGACGGCCCATGACAGAAAAAACAACCAAAGACAGTGCGGGGCAGCCACGGGTTCTCGACAAACCTTCAACCTGCTCTCCATGGTGAACGAGAATAGGTCGGGATGACGGTTCGATCGGTTAGGGCGGTGGCAACCACGGTGTGGCGGTGGGTGAGATTAAACGGTGAACTGAGAAAAGGGGAAAGGTGAAGAGCATTTAAAATTCTCTAGAAGTTTTGGTTCATCTGACTTAGATCTAAAGGACCATTCTTTTTCAGTAGGTGAAGAGTCAGGCTGGTATATTTAATTTTGGGCTAACACCCCTAAATTTCCTCTTCAAGTATTATTCATTCTAACATTTAACAGACATGAGCATTTAGCTCAATGGTTAAATATTGAAGGTTGTGCTAGGCATGAGGTTGTGGGTTCAAACCCTCCTAACTTTAAATCTCACTCATTTCCTCTCTTTTTTTCAACCTTATTATTATTATAACATGAATTATTAGGGGTGTTACAACTCTCCCCTCCTAAAAAAATTTCATCCTTGAAATTTAACGAGTTAGAGAAATGCAGAAATTGCTCTTTTATCCATTATTGTATTGAAACTTAACCAACAGAGTTTAATTGTTTCTCGAGGCTTTCTCAGACAGTCACAAATCAATCTAATAGTATCCTCAGTCACTCAGACTGTTTTTTGGACCCAGAGTCATCCTACTATATATCCTAGACCAACTAATTAGAATACAATATTTGAATCTATACTGAACTTCATACGGGGCCAAGCAAACACTTGTATCATAAGTTTTATTATAAACGGTCTCAATCGGGGATAAGAAACATTCCCAACCACCACTGAAGTCATTTGTACTCCCTTGAAGTGTCACCTTTAGAATCTGAATTACTCTTACTCAGTTGTTCGTCAATTTATAGATGAAGAACTGTAATTGTAGTTCAAACAAGTACCCTAGGCCTCCAACAGAGCCTTCCATAATCAGGATGTGAACATCAGATTTCAATCAATATGATACATATGATGGTACATCGTGCCATTTTCCCCCAAAATGTCTTTCTTCAAGCAGATCGAACATACCAAGGTTTTGAACGAATATTACTTACCTTTAGCATAATATTCAGACAACCTTTTCTTTCGTGTATAACAGTCACCATAGAATTTACACTTTCGCCACATTCACGGACACTTTTTTTTTAAACTTATACTACTCTTATCACATTTGCATTAGAATATTTTCAAACATAATCATTATCACCAAATAGCCTCACATGTAATCTTACATCAGTTTCCTCACACAATCAAGCATTTATTCTCAATCGGAATGAGATCCTTAATTTTACATGCATGAACTTTCTCAAGCTATTTATCCATATTCAAATCCATTACGTTAATCCAAATCATAGACTAACTTTACCGGCATGACTTACCAGTACTGGTCGAGCTATAGCGGATAAAATACATAGATTCCCTTATTTCAATAAAAAATGGATTCGACATAGGAGTTCCGGCTTGGTGGAGTACGGTTACGATCTAGGGGCATGTATTTACCAGACATCCTATGATAGATGATCGGTCGATCTACCCAGAAGGATGCAACTCTAAGATCTAATACAACTAAATGTAACCCCCTAGACCCGCCTATGCATTGCATCGAATCTAGAAGGTCACATTAGGGTCACGAGAGTGACCCACAGAAAAATCCACATAAAAACTATTTTTTCTTTAAATACATGTTAAACTATAAAACAAACATCTATTTAAAATACCCTCTTTGGAAAATCATTTAAACATATAACAATAGTTTCAAAAAGTGCTCTACACACACAATCATAAAATAATACATGACATACATGCCCACTAACTATACAAATATTGTACTCCAAAAGTAGCACCGAGAGAACTCCAAACACAAATGTCGATCACTATACCATGATAGATTCTTCTAACATGCCATGGTAAAAACAAGGTGAGCTTCGGAAAGCTTAGTAATACAGAACTACCAATAGATGCTCAAGGCACAAGTAGGTATATGGCAGAGCATAAGGCTATCATGATGTTCTGGGTAACCACAAGTTCCAATTACAGTTCACTATTTCAAATAAATGTTATATCTAAATGTAACATAATTGTTCTTTATTTGATCACCGAGTATCAGGTGAGAAACCTATAAACCGGAGAATCAAAAGAGTAATGGATTAATGAACTTAAACCAATGAGCTTAATGTGTGTTCCGACAATGCAGAGTTATTACACGAAATGTAGCAATGCAATAAACATTTTATTTCAAGAGCATATGTTTCAAGTAGTAATAAAGTTCATTTTAATTCTCTATCTACCCTCCAACTGTATTCCAGTATGTAATTCCCTAGAACTGCATCTATAAGGGGGCATTAACCCAAGCCCATTGGGCGTAGGTGCCATCCTAAAGGAATACCTTAGGTCCGGTAAGAATCACGTTATAGGAACATGAACGGTAAGGAATTACCCTAGCCGAAGCATAAGAACCTGGAACAGTAAAGAATTATCAGCCGGATCAGGGCTAAACCTGCGGTAACTTTACACTTTATCCTAAGTACCCCAGTAATAGTCTAGGCAGTGATAACAACAATAACAGTAATCAGTATTATGCAATAGTAACGGTAATCGATAGTAATCGGTGATAACAGAGATCTATGGTAATCAATAATAGTCAGTAATAATAATGATCGGTAGTAATCGGTAATAACAGTAGATATAACTCAAACTTTAGTTTTTTAGTGAAATAGTAACTAGAGAGCACGATTTTTCAGTTCATATATAGAGGTATATCTCAGACAGATAAAAGTCATGTTTCAGATCAAGAGACCGTCTTAAGTTCAAATCGGAGAGAATATTCATGTGCACTTGGAACACACTAGATGGAACAATTTATTTCTCAGGAATACTTGGTATTTACAAAAAGGAAAGACACGCCAAACTTCTAACAAATTGTGAATGGACTTCAAAGATGAGGTTCATACAAAAAGGAGAGACACGCCGAACTTCTGGCAAATTGGTAACCAATGTCTCCATCCAACATTCAATAATTGATATATTAAGATCGTTCAAGATATCAGATAGGTACACCTCACACATGTTCATTAATTAGTTCTAGCTGTGTGATATACCTCAACAGGTCATCGTCTCAAATTTTCCTGGAACAAGCCTTGAATGGTTGAACATGTATTCAAGCAGTATTCTTTCATTATCATAACAATATTAAAAAGTCTGATTTACATAGGGGCATTACAGTCTTTTGTTGTCTATCAAACATTTCAAAATTTCCAAGCTTTTACACATTCCAAGTCGTGTATGTATTTCAATCATTTAATTACTCGTTGGTGTTTCAGTCATTCAAATAATTTTGGTATTTCCAACAATTCATTCATTTTAGAACTCAAGGATTTATCCATCATTTTAATTAATTTGGTAAATTTCAGTGCTTGAGGTTATTTCGGTCATTTCAACCATTTCGATCAATTCATTCTTAATCGTCCTTTAGAGCAGTTCAGGAATACGAAAAACTTCCAATAAATATATCTTAAGGTGTTTATCCAGAGTTCGGAAAAAAAATCAAAGTGTTTCGTTATCACACTTATTTTCACCTTGATACCGAAGTCTTTCCCCATGGAACAAGGATTCAGATAGAGTAATCAATTTATCAAATCAAGTGTAATATTTTAGGTCATTTCCTTTGTTAAGGGTATTTTAGTCATTTTTAATAAAATAACTCAAATAACGAATCCTTTAACTCTATTAATCGGATCGGGAGATTATCTATCTTATTAGTCCCTTACTGACTCGGGATCCTTTCGGTCTATTAAATTTCTTTTTTTGAATAGATCGGTCTTATCTAGATTACTATTCTTTTATTTCGTAACCGAATTGATTCAAGCAGGATTGAAAGTACTCTTAGTCATAATCATGCATACATTCGCCAATTACCAACATGTTTCATAAAGCATGCAAGAGGTAGTAATGTATTACCTTGAATCCTTGCTATATTGGTCGACCCTTGAAACACCTTTCAATCACTCTCGAACCCGGATTCGACGTCCCTCGACATCTCGAATATGAAGATACATCAATACCTTTAATAAACAATACCCTTAATCAGTCCTCATTCACGTTGCTCTTAAACTAGATACTTAAGCTCATGCATTCTCAGTTTCAAGGTCAGATTTGGAGGCTTTATGGTTCGAATTTTACGAAACAGGCTTCAAAAACGAACTAAGGATGTTAAAAATATATAATAGAAGTTTTCGAAAATTTTGACTTTCGGATCAAAGTCAACGCTAACATCATTGGACATATCAACGCTGACGTCGTACTAGTGTCATCGGTCAAAGTCAATGTTGACGTTATGCTGATTTCATCGGTCAATTGGTTGACTCAAGCGAGTTGACTCACTGAGTTGAGTCGGGCAAGTTGACTCGATTAACGGGTTGACTCAACTCAGGTCGGGTATGGGTCAAACGGGTCGGGTTTGGGTCAGATACAAGTTGGGGCGGACGGTTTGATTCGGGCCGGTCAGACCTGGGTCGAGTTAACTAGGGTTGGGTCTAGTTTAATCTAGTTTGGTTATGACCTAAAGCCATTGGGCTTTGAAAAATAGGTTGTCCCAAACCCTATAATTAACAAGCATGTCCGGTTCGATAGGCCAAACATTTGTTCTTATTTTTTAAGGTTGTTTTTTAATTGTTATGTTTTTTAGTTCTTTTTGTAATGTTTATTTGTTAAGCAATTGAAATATTATTTTACATGTTATTTGTGCTATTTTCGATCCTTTACAATAGACTTTAATATCTTTTTAGTCCAAACTTTTTTTTGTACATTTTTAATTTCGTATATTATTATTTTTTAAAAAAAATTGTGACAATTAGAATAATTTCACTATGTGGCAAGAGTTCGAGTGACGGGTATTTTATATTTTTTCATAACAAATTTGATTTATATTTTTAACTAATATTTATAAAAATATTATATGAAAGAGTTATGGGGCGGGTAAAGAGGATATTAGGTGAGTCTCGAGACTTACGTGGGTAATGTGGCGGGGATGGTTTTAGTTTTGCAGGTTGTGGGGTAGAGATAATTTTAGATTTTGTATTCGCAACGGGTCGTGAGGGCGGGGATAAAAATAAAAAATTTTGACGAAAATAAATATAGAAAGAGTACCTCTTGCATCCACTTCGCCCAATTGACATCCCTACATATACCAATGGTCCAGTTTGTCCGTCAATATAGATATAGTTTGTACCGAAATATATTGTCAGTATAGGTTGTAGGTTTACGACAGTTTTTTATATTCGTCGGTATAGGATACATTTTAAATTATTCATATAAATATTCATACACTCAAATATCAGTAATTGCCTCATACGCTTCCCATATAAATATTCATATAAACTCCATTAACTTCCATCGAAACATTTCAAATTCTCGAAGGTGTCTTAATAAACGCCTTCGCTTCAAATTCCGGCCTCCTTTCACCGTCCCTTTGTTTTTTGAAAGTATTTTTCGGCGAAAAAAAAATTAGAGAGTGCATTTCAATCCACATCGGTCAAGCCGGTATCCAGGTTGGAAATTCCTGCTGGAAGCTTTACTGCCTCAAACATGGAATCCAGGTATCGCCTTTGTTTCCTTCTGAATTATAAGCTTCGTTGCGTTTTCATTGTGATTCCGATCTGGTGCTGTGAGTTATTTGCTCGATTTTCCAGTAGATCTGAGATTTCAAGTCTTCGTTTACACGTTTAGCTTTGTTTTCTCGCGAATCAAATGCTGTGAGTTTGTTCTTTTATCTAGATTTTAGTTTTGAGAATTTAAAGCGTTTCGAGAATTAGGTTATTCGTTGAACGATCTGAAGATTTTATTTGTTGAGAACGTAAATCGTTACTGCTTAGATCTGAAAATAACAAGCGGATTATGTGTTTGTTAACAGCCTGATGGCCAGATGCCAAGCGACAAGACCGTCGGAGGAGGTGATGATGCTTTCAACACCTTTTTCAGTGAAACCGGTGCCGGAAAGCACGTCCCTCGTGCCGTCTTTGTGGATCTTGAGCCTACTGTTATTGATGAAGTGAAAACTGGTACTTACAGCCAGCTCTTCCACCTGAACAACTCATAAGCGGCAAGGAAGATGCTGCCAACAACTTTGCCCGCGGCCACTACACCAGTAAATTCATTTAACCTTATTTCAATCATTTTGTTTGCCTACAAGTTATTTGTTTGTTTTACAGTGACTAATAATTTGTGTTTTAATTGTTTCAGTTGGCAAGGAAATTCTTTACCTGTGCTTGGACCGGATCAGAGAGCTTGCGCCTTGCTGAGAACTGCACCGGTCTACAAGGGTTCCTTGTTTTCAACGCCGTCGGTGGTGGCACTGGTTCTGGTCTTGGTTCTCTCCTATTGGAGCGTTTATCTGTTGATTACGGCAAGAAGTCGAAGCTGGTTTTCACTGTTTAACCATCTCCCCAGGTCTCCACCTCTGTTGTTGAGCCTTACAACAGTGTTCTCTCAACTCACTCCCTTTCACACCGATGCCTTTGTTCTTCTCGACAACGAGACCATCTACGACATTTGTAGGCAATCTCTCGACATCGAGCGACCCACTTACACCAATCTTAACCGTCTTGTCTCCCAGATATCATAAAATTCTGACTCTTTCGTGTGTTTATGTTGCTGTCTTTGACTCTGTCATTGTCTAGACTTGACATTTTCCCTTGTGATTTCAGGTGATTTCCTCTTTGACTGCTTCACTCCGGTTTGACCGTGCCTTAAACGAGGAAGACGAAAGCTTTGGTTCAGTTTATTTTGTTTGTTTTGCAATCCTTATTCCTTCCTCACGTGGATTTCTAGTCCTAATTCTAGTCCTGTGTCTCTTATAATTTATAACTCGGTAATAAATTCAGTGACTGTAGGGAATGGAGTGCCCCCCTAACCGTTACTGTTTTTTGGAGCTTTCTGTAAGAAATAGACATCATTGAGCAACATGTGAGGAAAGATATTATAATAGCTAACTGATGAATAGTCCACTTAATTAATGTTTATTTCTTATTGTTTCTTGGAATCCCTTTCTTGTGTTTTGTTTTTGGACTGTTTCATAATGTAGAACATTATTTAAGATAATGATGTTGAAACCACTTTATATAATACGCATGGTTTGCATGTAATGTGTATCAGTTTTGTCTTGTTATGCTAAACATGGAATTGAATTGTTCTTGTCTTTAATTGTCTGGGATTTTTAATGCATATGGTGTGGTGCAATGTAATGAAAACGTATGTTTTTTTTTTTTTGCAGGTTTCAAATTGGTTCATAATGCTGGGGTTCGGTTGCGGAAACCCATGGTGGAAAAGATGTACCAGCAAGAGTCTAAAGAAGAAGAGGCCCAAAGGACAGCAACGATATTGCACACACATCAACGCCTTCAACAACCACAATAGGTGCGGCAGGTGGCACATCAACACTACCACCACCACCTACATCTTCGACAACTACGACACCAGCAACCAAAAGATCCGAAATCAACGCCATGAAAAATGACCATTCTTCACTCGTCGCAATCAATAAACAATTAACATGCTAGACTTAATAATAAATTACACGAAGAAGGTTTGTTAGTATTATGGACGTGCTTAACATTATGGAAATATACTTTTTTTTGGAAGATTAAATCGGATATTTTTACTTTTAAAAAATAAAATAATTTTTATTATATTAGTATTTTAATATTTAAAATAAAATATAATATTAATAATTATTAATATCTAAAAAAATAAATGTACCATCTAATCGACGGATTGAATTTGTCGGAATAAATACACTAGTTTGTTAGGGTAGGTCATTCCTATACCAACGGACATATTTGTTGGTATAAGTCTCAACATTTATACTGTCGGTTACACCTGCCGCTATAAAAATATATTGACTAGCGTATTACCGACTACATTTTGTCTATCAGAATATTTTTTTGTTCGTCGGTATAAAATTTTAGACTATATACCGACAAATTTTTAATATTTTACTGACGGTTTTGTGTCTGTAGGCATGTCATTTTTTGTAGTGTGTATGTACATTATTATATGAGATAATAGACGTTTTGTTAGACAAAAAATATTAAAAAATCCAATTAAAACAAATTTTAACGATAGAAATAACTAGTTATAATAATAAGATAATAAGGACTTGATACGTTGGCGCTACTACATTATTTCTTTGAAAAAAGGACTTTTGGTGAATTTATGGTGATAATTTATTTGTGGTATATTTTTACTATTGTCAATATCATTATTTAAGGCAAATTTTATCATGATAAAATTTTATCGTCACAATTATTATTTATAATAGTGACAACTTGACACGATATTAGTATATTACACGCTGAGAATAAAGAATATGGTACAATTTTAAAGATGTGATTAGAGTTAAAATAATAGTGACAAGTAAATATCATCACAATTATATAGTTATAGTGGCTATATACTTTTAACACAAGTTAAGACAGTTACAATTATATTATTATAGAAATACATAAAGGTCAAATTAGCCCTCAATGAAAAAAATTAATTAAATTCTTATAAAATTTTTGCACTGAATTTAGCCCTCATAATTCAAATTGTAATCAATCATGCTCTCAAAATTTAAATTGTGATCAATTTAGTCCTCTCGTAACGTTAACTGTCAACTCATAAACAATTATTAAGTTTAAAAATTCGAGTTTCAACGTTGTGAATATTAAAACAAACTATGCGTATTCACAATGTTTAAACTCAAATTTTTAATTTTTCTTAAAGTATTTAACGCCTCAACCTGCCATACCAACTAGTTGTCAGTATGATCGGTTAATTTAAGGTTTATTGACAATTTCTTTTCTTGTTTTTCAAATCCAAACAAGGGAATTATCAGGTCAAACTCTAAAGTCAATATTCCCATGAACAACACAACCATTATTGCTAAAAATAAAACAAGCTAAGACCGAGCATTAAACTATACATGTATTAATCCTATAAAAAAAACTATACATGTATTAAAGCCGATTCAAATCCGGACAATCACAAAATCCATTGATGCATTAAACAAACCCCACAAATCTAGCATTTAAGCAAATTATTAACGATTTAAATCGAACAAAAATTTTCTATCCATTTTTCGTGCCTCTATCTATACCCTAACACTAAAAACCTAAACCCTATACTCTAATCTTAGTTTCTAACTTCTAAACCCTACACACTAAAAACAAACACCACACATGAAACCTTAAACCTTAATCTCTAACTTTAACTTATGTGGCGAAAGTTGGAGTAAAAGTTTGAGGGGCCAACTTAATTTTTTTAAATTAGAGGCTTAAACGAAAATTTTAAAAAAAATTGAGGGTTTAAGAAAAATTTTAATAATTTTGAGAGATGTAACAAAAGAAAATTAAATTGAGAATGAATTTAATTTAGAATATTCAAAATTTTGAATCCTAATATGAATTTTTAAAAACTTTGAAGGGGACAAATTAAAATTTTCAAAAATTTAAGAGTTAAAATTCGAATTTCTCAAAATTTGGGGGGCCATGACTCCTACTAGTCCCTTAAGCGGTACGCCCATGCTTAACCCCAAACCCTATTTTTTAATAAAGGGTATAGATAGGAGCACCAAAAAGATAGAGGATTTCTACTCGTTTAAATCAATCTATTAGTATTTATCCCCTAGATCAAATACGCATGCTTAAATAATAATCAAAACAAAGGACTGCCAACAACCAGTTGTAGGGGGTGTGCAAAAAATCCGATTCGTTAATTTAATCCGAAAATTCGGATCAAATATCCTAAAAAAATTTCAAATAATCGGATCGGATATGGATCAAGATGTTTTGATTTCCAGATTATCCAAAAATAATAAAAGGTTTTTTGTATATTGGGATCAATTGTTATTTTGGTCCTTCCACTTTTGACTGTTGTCTAATTTAGCATAAATTACTTATCTTTTTTACTCTTTCAAGTTTTATTTTTATTCAATTTGATCCTTAACATGTTTATTTTTATTTTGTCTTAATTTTGTCATTTATATTTATTATTTTTATTATTATTTTTTGGTAGTTAGTATATTTTTATTATTATAAATAACAATTATTATATAATATATTTTCATATGTGTGTATTGATGTTGCGTGCGAACTGTGTAATATCCTATGCACACCGATTATGTGTGTTTATTTTTTATGGAAAAAACTTTGATACACAGACCGTGTAAATTTTAGTTTACATGTGCCTTTTAGTTTTAGGGGTTAGAGTTTTAGTTTAGAGTTTAAGGTTTAGGGGTTTAGGTTATAGGTTTAGAATTTAAGATTAGTATTTAGAATCTAGAGTTTAAGGTTTAGAATGTGGGGTTTAGTTTTTTAGGGTTAGGGTTAGGAATTTAGGTTTTGGATTTTTATAGTGTAAATACACATGCTTGTGTAAAATTAATTTTACAATGCCTGTGTATCAAAGTTTTAAAATTAATTTTACACGACTTGTGTATCAAAGTTTTACGCTTTATTTTTGTTCGTTCCAGTATTGTTTTTATTATTATAAAATCAAAACTTGTATCCATAGCAGATTCACATACGTGCAAACCGGTACCGTTCGTGAATCCCAGTTTCCAATGCTCAGCTGTATCATAATTCTTTATTATTCTATATATTTATGAATCTAATTTATTCCATCTATATTTTCATCTATTTTATTATATTTATTATGAATATTTTTATTATTTTTAGTACCATATACCATTGTTATTATTATTAGGGGTGTTCATAGTAGGTTAATCGTACCATTTAATATAAATGGTTGATTAATTGTTATAGTGGTTATTAAATCGTAACCTAACTATTAAGAAACGGTTAACCATTAAAATTTTAAACGGTTAACCGTTATAGCGGTTAACCGTTACTTAACAGTTCGGTTACAAGTTAAAACTTATTACAATTTTTTTCACATTTCATTAATTCTTTTGAGAATGATGAGATTATCTCTCTGATAAATATTATATTAATTTTTTTAAGAAAAATAATATTTAAATAAAGAAATTATAATCAAAAACTTCATTTTATGTTTAAATAATTTCATATCGGTTAACCAAACGGCTAACCATTAACCATCATTTTTAACGGTTGGTTAGCCGAAACCATTTAAACTTTAACGGTAGGTTAATTAATCGGTAAAATTTAATGGTTATACCGGTTAACAGTCACGGTAAACAGTTACGGTTTATTTTGTACACCCCTAATTATTATTATTGTTGAGAGTTGAGACTCCTGTAGTAGGTTTATTTTGACCATTTACAATTTATTTTATTGTGTTGTTGAAATTTTTGTAACATGTTTATTTGAACCTCTTGAGTATTGGACTTAAGAATTAAGATGTTTATTATGTGTGTGAATATATATACATATATGTGGAATATAGTAGAGATTTAGAGGATGTTAAACAATTTTATAAAACGTAGATTTTAAATCTTAATTGTTTTCAAATCAAGTCATTTTTGGATACGGATATCTGGATATTCTATCCGAAATTTCGGATATCTAAAAAAATATTTGATTTTTTCGTATCGAATACAGACCGCTACGTTAGTGATCCAAAATTTTGGATCGGATCGGATTAGATATCCGAAAATGAACACCCTTAATCAGTTGATATAGTGGGATGAGACGCTAGGTCCTTTAAACAAGGTCAGTAGTTCGAATCTTGGTGTTGTGAATGAAGATAATTGGGTTGGAGGATCATTCCATAATAAACCTCTGCAAAACCTGATCATTCAATGAGTTGAAAACCAGTGATAAAAAAAAAAAAACAAAGGTCTATGGGTGAAGGATTCACGGATTGCTCATACCCGAAGTAATCAGCGTGCACTAAGCATCCATTGACCACTTAGGTTTAAGGGCAAAATATTTTATAATGTAAAGATCGGGCATGAAACTTGGTTTTGGAGGTCAATGGGGTGTGTGGAGGGTAAATAATACTTTGGCTTAGCAGTCACATATGCTCTGACATGCTATTCCAAGCCTGCTGTAGATGGCTACAATTGATGTGGAGAAGAGGTTCATCAGGTCCAAGTACAAAAACAACAATCCATGTTTTTTTAAGGGATAGATGAATATTTAATGCTTTTAATTTCGATTTCTTTTAACTCAGTCTCTAAATTTTTTGTCTAACTATTTTAGTTTGGTCTATTTGGTACACATTAATCTCGAAACTTGATAATTTTTTTCTATTTAGCCCCTAAACTTGAGTTTTGTCAGCACATTTTAATTCTTAATCGAATTCAAGTTCTTGAACCAAATTCTGGTGCTAATATAGACAGAATAAATCAGGAATCAAGTTAGGAAAAGCTGTCAAATCAGAGACTAATGTGAACCGAAAAATTTAGTGAGGGTTAGTAAATTCCATCAGTTATTTTATTAGAGAAATATATACCTAATTTATACCAGGCGAGGAGATGACATTGGAATTTCTAATGGATTATTGGGTTAGTTTGTTGGATTATTTATTGGTTGATAATAGTTTTTTATTCTTAAATAGGAAAACTGAGTTTTTTAAGAGAATTAGAACACTGTGTTTTTTGTAAAAGGTAAATGTTAAAATTGAAAATTAATAAAGGAAGAAAAAAACTTTTGAGGAAGCAGCTTAATTTTCTCAAATTTATTTGATCCACGCATGCAAGATAATTTTCCTGTAATATAATAATTTCTTTCACTCAATGCAGTACTTGGGGTTTAAAAGCAAATTATTGAGTTCTTGGTTTGACAAAAAAAGATGGTTTCCTTGGAAAAACCATGTCTACTGGAGGATGCAAATACCGAAGGTTCCAGCAAGGAAACTCGCCCTGGAAAGAGCACTGCAATCAACATGTCGTCGCCATTGCGGAAGACATCGGACCCGACCCTTGTTTCCAGGGTCCGATGCTTCGGCATTTCCTGGTCAATCTTCAAGGGGTCGTTTTGGGGACTAAACTCTCAGTTGTCTTCCCTGTTATTCCACTCGCCTTTTTTGCTCAGTTCTACGGCTTTGGAAGAGTGAGTTCGTTTTCTGTTGTTTATAATGGAAGAACTGCTAACATTTCTGATCATTTCCCTGTAAAACAGTCCTGGGTTTTTGCATTAAGTTTACTTGGTGATTCTGCATTGGCTGAACGAATCAGCTTTCTCACGGAGTAAGCCAGATTCTATATATACTTGTGTTTGATCATGTATATGTATATGAAAAATAATTTATTCATGTTTGTCTTCTTTTTCTTTCTGTATATTGCAGGCAAATTGCTTATTACATTGGTCCAACAGGTAAATTAAGACTACTATATGATCGAGTCGGGTTATTACAAATTCAGAATCGTTTTATGTTCAGGTTGAGCGATTTTGAGTTATTAGTTTTTTTTTTTTTGTTGGAATCGAATTAGGCTAGATTTGAGTTCGGAACTTGGTGTGAAGTGTACAAATTTTGATATTGCAGTGGGAGGGTTGGTGAATGCAACCTGTGGCAATGCCCCTGAGCTGATCATAGCAATTTTTGCACTAAGGCAAAATAAACTAGATATGGTCAAGTATTCCCTGCTGGGTTCAGTTCTATCGAACATGCTTTTGGTTCTCGGGACCTCTCTCTTTTGCGGCGGTGTTGCCAATCTCCGAAAGGGGCAGATCAATCGAGTAAGTTACCATCAACACAAACATTTCATGATTTCTATACATGTGGCTCAAGAGTGGAGGCTGATTTCGATGTTAAAATGAGTTGTTGGATGTGGCAGAGACAAGCTGAAGTGAACTGGCTTTTGCTGCTGCTTGCATTAGTGTGTCATTCTCTGCCGTTGTTGTTTCAAATGAGTAGGGGACCAGCTGTTATCACGGCTGAACCGACACTGCAGTTGTCGAGAGCCAGCAGCATTGTAATGTTGATAGCATACCTTTCGTACTTGGTCTTCCAACTATTCACACACCGGAGATTCTTTGAAGCTGAAGAGGTAGTAGTTTGATCGATGTTCATCGAGTTTAAAAACTAGTGTCTACTGTGAACTGGATAGTCGAAAGCTATAAATCTGAAGCTGATATTGTAGACTACACTTACTTTAACTGATAAATCAATTGAACAGGAACAAGAAGAGGAGGAAGATGGAGAATCAGAAGAAGAAGCAGTTATTGGATTTTGGAGTGCAATTATATGGCTAGTCGGACTCACTGCTCTCGTCTCTCTGCTATCCGAATATCTTGTCGAAACGATCGAGGTAATCATTGTTCCACCACCATTTTTTCTTGATGAATTGTGCCATAAGGTGGCACTAACAACTTACAAGCCTAAGTTGTACTATATGTTTGTGTACTTGCTCGGACTCTTCATTTTTCTTGAATTACAGGATGCCTCGAATTCATGGGGGATTTCCCTTCGCTTTAACAGCATGATTTTGCTACCCGTTGTCGGGAATGCACCGGAACATGCAGGAGCGATCATCTTTGCTTTTAAAGACAAACTGGTAATGAGCCTAAGTTTCTTTCTCCTTTAGTTTTAGGCTTTCAGCAGATTAAACAAAATGTTGACAGATACTTTCAAACTACTAAACAAATGCAGGATATTTCTGTAGGTGTTGCATTAGGCTCTGCAACTCAAATTTCCATGTTTGTGGTACGAAACTTGTATTTCTTAATTCGAGCTTTCAGTCTTTTTCAAGCTTTTAAGAAAAATCAAACTTTCAGGTTCCACTCTGTGTGATTGTTGCATGGACTATGGGAATTAATATGGATCTTAATTTCAATCTCCTTGAAACCGGCTCTCTCGCTCTATCAATTGTTGCAGTTGCCTTCATTTTACAGGTAACAACAACCACTCTTCATTTCATACATACATACATACATACATATAGACAGACAGACATTGGGGATTCATTGTTGACCAAGTTTGAGCTAAAATTTTGTAGGATGGTAATGCCCACTACCTGAAAGGACTGGTTCTGATACTGCTCTACAGTGTTATTGGAGCTTGCTTTTTTGTATCCAAATCACCTCTAAGTAAGAATTAAAATATTCCCATTATATATATATATATATATATTCATCACTTAAACACTCTTTTTTCTAACTAATTTTTATTGGGGTTTTCCCATTTTTCACCTCAGACCAAGTACCTCCCAGACTCGGCAACTACAGGAGCCATTGAATCAATCTTCAGAGCTTGAGAAAGTAGGTACATTTTTTAAAGAGCTTTTACAAATGGGGTTCGAATATTGAAAGGTTAACCGAGTACAAATAATTAGTGAATAAAGGGTTCGCCGAATATTATGATGATGAAGACAAGCTGCAGTTTGTACACAGCACACTGTTCTGTTTCTCTTTGTAATGGTGCAGTTATCAAAATAAAAGAAATTGTTGTCCATATCTTTTTTGTTTGGTACGGGTAATCAATCGGTTCTATTTACAAAGAAAACTCAAAAATCAATTTGATGGATCTTTTAAAATTAAAAAAAAAACATATAACTAAATTTATCTCCAACCATAAAAACAAAATACATGAAAGCTTACCTCTTCAGAAGAGTACATACAATAATTAATCAATGCAACCGACAATCAATATCTTAATTTCAAGAATTATTAAAAAATCTTTGATTGTGAATTTTAGATTATAGATATTTGTTAAATTTAAGGTTTATGGGATTAATTTAGAGTTTATAGTTTAGGGGTTTAAGTTGTAGAGTTAAAAATTTATGATTTAGAACTTAAATTTTAAGGTTATAAGACTTCAAATTTAGGGTTAGGAATTAGATTTTAGATTTTAAGACATGGTTGCGTAAAAAAAGCATTACACATAGTATTGAAATATAACCCAAAAATAATGTCTCGAGTTAACGTTTAAATGACTCCAAATCTATTCAAATTCGAAAGCCAATCAAATTTAAGAAATCAATGCACAGTATTTAAGAAGTGATTCAAGTGAAAAAAATAATGGTATTAATCTTATAAAATTAGAATTTAAATAATTATATTTGCAAAATATATGTACATTATCAAATAAACAAATATATATATAAACTAATATTATTTTATAATCATCCTAAAATTGTTAAAAAAAATTAATGCTGTGATGAAATTCCTGCGACATTCATTACTAGCGTCAAAGAACTGTACCATTGATTTTGCTCTCATTAATGCTAGATTATTGTAGAAAGTGGTGGTGTGTCAAACTTTTAATTATTTTTTGTCATGAGGTAGACAATGACTAAATTGGTTGAATATTTTTTTGAGAAAAAAATTAGAAAAAGACCTCCTTTTAAATATTATTTGGAAAAATACCTCTCATTTGGTACATATAGGTACGACTTGCGTTATTCCACACACGAATTCGAAACTCGTATTATGCCGGACGCGAGTTCCATCTGATGTGGCGTGTCTTATCCGTTGGTGTCTTTTAAATATTCAATAAAAAAAATTTGCGCCTGACAGGACGCAAGTTCAACGAGATTATCACACGAAACGCCGGAGATTTATCGTAGTAAATACGAACGGTTGAAAAATAAATGACCGCGTTGAAAATACAAGGAACTCGCGCTAGACGAAACACGAGTTCTTGAGTAATCACTAAACCCGCGGCCTACAGGACGCGAATTTCCTTCAATACTCACATTTGAATCGGTGCGAGTTCTGCTATAAATAGTCCCCTAGCTCACCACTTTATTCACACCAAACAAAAATTCTCTCTCAATTCCCTCTATAAGCTTTCTCATTCGTGAAAATATCTCGGTTAATATCTTGAGTTTGAAGTAATGGCAGGACTAATAAGGTTGGATTATAAACACGTTTTTGATTTTTTACGGAGAAATATAAGTTTTATTTATTTATTTATTTTAAATTTGTATTTTCAGTTTTTATTTAGTTGTATTTTACAAAAAAATAGTACGGTAGTTTGAAAATTGAAATTAAGTTGTGGTTGTTTTTTTAGGGTGGGATGGAACGTCGTCTGGAAGTTTTTATCAATCGGATGACGAATGGACCCGACCGGCGTCTAGAAGATTATATCTCGAGGGTCGAATTTTTGCACGTATCCAAATTCATTGGAGGTGCGAAATTAGATGTTGATTTGATCAACGCGCTTGTAGAGAGGTGGATGCTGGAGACACGCATTCCACCTTCTGTGCGGTGAGGCGAATATAACCTTGGAGGACGTGTCACATTTTCTCGGTCTCCCAGTTGACGAAGAGGCTATTACCGGTCACAACAGTAGTGACTGGTGTGGCCTGTGTTTTGAGTTACTAGGGGCTGTGCTAGAGAGGAAGGATAGTGGCTGTGTATTACTGAGGTGGTTGCGAGAAAATTATAGCCATTTACCAGATGACGCGAACGAAGAAGTGAAAATGGTAAAAAAAAATTATTTTTTGTAGGAATATGCCCGCGCTCATATTCAACAAATAGCCGGTGGGATATTGGTGCCCGACAAATCCCGCCATAAAGTTCACATGTTGTGGTTGCAGCATTTGCGGGATTTTGATGATACCGATAGATTGAGTTAGGGATCAGCTGTAGCATTTTTCTTTAGGGAGATCAAGACCACTAATCCAGAGAAGCACGACATTGGAGGTTGTCTTATGTTGCTACAGTCTTGGGCGTGGTTCAGAATGTCGTTTTTACACCCTGAATTGGGCATACCGAGTCCATATATTTTTTCACTATGCCAGAGGTAAGCAAAAAAAGTAAATATTTTTTAATATACTTTTTTAATATTAAAGTTATGTTTGTTGTTATATAGATGGAGCGGTAATTTAAGTCATGTTGGTCTGACCAAAGGTTTGAAGGCTATCAGACAAGATATTGAGAATGAATCTAGAAATCGGGTAAATATTTGGAGTTAGAATTTAATATTTAATTTGATGTATTTATTTAAAATAAAGTTTATTAATTTCAGTTATAATTGTATATTATACAGTTTTTGTGGACACAGTACGCGGATCCGAGTATCCACGAATGCTTGTCGAATTTTTTAGATGAGACGAAATTGCTTGGAGGTCCAAGGTACCACTCATCTTCTACGCTACATTTGAGTGGCATCTGAGCGATCACGTCTTACGACAGTTTGGTTGTGTTCAATGAATCCCGGAGAACCCTCTAAATTTGGACGATTTACATAGGCTCATTCGATAAGGGAAGCTCGAGGTAAAATAATTTTAATGGATTCAATGTTTTATCAATTTGAACGTAGTTTATATTTATAAAGAAAAATAAAAATATTGAAATTGCGTGGTAGGTGGATTGGTCGGTAAGACACATAGATTGGATTCTTCGGTGGAGGGAAAGGGATCAGACGCAATGACAGCCCATTCGTTACTACGTAATGTTTGATACGATGGTCAGCCACAATTACTTTGTGTGGTACTTAGTGAATGGGAAGCTAAATCTTTTGACTCTAGAGGAACAAGCGATCGTCATTAAGCGTGTGCAGCGCAACCGCCTACGGATTGAACGTACGATGGGAGCACACACGACTTCTAGCGCTACTTCGTCATTGAGAAGAAATATTTTTGCCTCCTTAGCACCGAGACCATCTGAGGCCACCCAACCGATCCGACCACAGGCTTTAACCCACTCGATGCACTCATCATTTCATCTGCCATCGAGTCTGACGGAAGGTTTTTTCACGCCTGTTGTGGCCGACCTCTATGATTTATTTTTGGCCCTGATAAGTAGGACGTCGAGTGTTCCTACAACTTTCATGCCTTTGTATCCATTTTAAATGCTGGCAACCGATTTTGGGCTCGGGTTTGTTCAGCAAACACCGCCACAGTCCTTGTTCTTCATAAGTGGGCCAATTGGAACGAGTGGTACTGCTGGAGATAGAACCGGGAATGAGGGACGATGATGAGTAGCCGGTTGAGCCCCTTGGTCGTCGATGCAATCCTGATCGACCTTGGCGTCCACAAGGGTGTGGTACCGGTGGACATAGGCATCAATAGTTATATTTTTTCCTCTATTTAATAATTTTAGTTGTATGTTGTTGGTAATTTGAAATGAAATATTTCTTTTAATTGATAAAATTTTCTTAAGTGTTAAATATTTTACATTTGTTTTTTCCAAACGATTTTGACCAAATCGTACAGTGAGTTGCGAACGTGGTTGAAGATTATGTAGAAATACAATGCAGCAACAATTGTGTAACTGGAAACTATACCGAAATACTACAATAATCGTATCGTACCTGGGAAGTGCCAATTTTTTGTATTTTTTAGACATTTCCATAATCCGCTAAGGCTTTCCGTCACTAAAAGCCTATGCTTCAAATCAATGGCACATTCTTGTATGGTAGATACACACAGATCTTACTACTGCAGTTGCACAAGATCGTAACCGAAAATACATTCCAGTAGCTTTCGCAATAGTTGAAAATGAATATATCCCTTATTGGGAATTTTTTCTCACCAACCTGCGCAAATATGTCTTACGTCGGGTTCTACGGGAAAGAGAATAGAGGATATGTATTATTTTAGACAGAGGCGCAGGGATATGGGGAGTAATCTCGCATATGGGGGCGTCTTGGCAACCCTCATATATCATCACCAGTACTATTTGTGACACATTGCAGCAAACTACTACCAGAGATATAAGAATGATGATGAACATATAATGGTTCTTCGCATAGGTACGCCTTCCACTGTCATTTTGTTTTATTTATTATTGCATTTATTATAATTTCTCGTTAACTATTCCATCTTTTATTGAATAGGCAACGCACACCGGGTAGACCAAGTTGAGGAGCTGCTAGAAGAGTTGAGCGTAAGAAATTCAGATAGATGTGACTATCTTGTTGATATCCCGAGGGAGAAATGCCTGCGATGGTATGATGGGGGTCATCGATATGGTCACGTGAAAACGAACTTGGCTGAGGCGATCAATTCATCTCTAAAGGGAACACGTCATTTACCTATCACGTCCATTGTCAAGGCGACATATTACTGACTGACTACCCTTTTTGCAACCTTTGAAAAACAAGCAATGGACTGGATGGCAGGTGGCTACATGTTCCATCCAGAACTCTAGCAAAAATTTCAAACATACACTGCGCACGTAAACGTGATGGGTGCGATATGCTTCTCTCGTCGCCAACATTGCTTTTAGGTTTTGGAATATTCGCGGCCGTTTAAAGGAATAATGCAAAACAATTACGTGGTTGATCTGCCACAAGTATGTGATTGCAAAGTCTTCCGGATATTCAAGTACACGTGTGCTCACGCCTTCGCTGCATGTGCATCCGTTTATTTTAACGCCATGACACTCGTTGATCCGGTATACCGACTTGAAAACATATTCAAGGTATACCGAAATGAGTTTTCTCTGATCAAGAATGAACGTGATCATCGTATCATTGACGATGAACCTAAGATATGCCCAGATCCTTCCTTATGCCGTAAGAAAAATGGTTGGCCAACGTCAACTAGGATTCACTGTACTGATGATATGGTTCCTCGAAAACGGACCGGACAACCTAAACGGTGCACTAGATGTAGGAACACTGGACACGACAGGAGCAAATGTCCTCATAGGACCAGCCAAATCAACTAATTGTACTTCTGCATGTAATGTTTTACCACCATTTTTAACGATTTTTGAAGCTTCATTTTTTGTTTTACGTACCTTTTGTAACGCAATTTCTACACCCTTTAGGATGCCATATACACGCCAATTTTAGTACCATTGTAAACATATACTTCACTACTTTCACGTTTCTTCTGCACTGCAATACTACATGCTTTTCATAACGCGTTGTTAGAAGGAAATGAATTTCTTCAGCGTTTCAGAGTAGTCCAATCAATTTCGCTAAGTAATCTCATGTCGCCACTATTGAATCTTGAATTTTCAAGGATTTTGTCGGTTGAGAGGCTTAGGGTTGGTGATGATGATGGTGGCTAAGGTTAGAAATACAGAAGGTTTGTAGCTCCAGAGGCTTTCACTGCTTGCCCGGTCTGTTTTTTTTAAAAGACACATCAATCAATAATCAATTTGACCAAAATCTCTTCGTTTTCTGCTATTTTAAATTTTAATTTTACTTTTCCCATTCACTTTCACCTCTATTTAACACCATGAATTTACCCATTTCACACACCAACTTTATGCCTTTCACTCATCCCACCCTTATTTAACACCATGAATTTATCCAGTTCCTGGTAAGTCTTGAATTTTCCCTTTTGGCTAAATTGGTTGAATATTCCCTTTTGGGGAAAAAACTGGAAAAACACCCCCTTCAGAAATTATTTGGAAAAATACTCCCCATTTGGTACATGTATGAGCATATATATTTAATAATATATGTTCATAGTTAGAGTATTATTGTGTTCATTTCACACAATAATTAATAATCAATTTAACCAAAAGCTCTTCCTTTTCTAAGATTTTAAATTTTAAATTTACCTTCCCATTCACCTACACCCCTATTTAACACCATGAATTCACTCATTTTATACACTAAATTTATGCCTTTCACTTATTGACCCATACACATGCCTAAACCCTTTAGGATGCCTTATACGTGCCATTTTTAGCACCATTGTAAACATATTTTTCAATACCACGACGTGAAAGTTAAACAACAACAAAAAAATCTCCCAACATACCACAAAATCAACTTAAACATGCCTATGGACTCATGTTTGCTTGTTCTTCATGGGAAAAGCATGGTTAGATAGCCTTTTAACGTGATTTATACACACTTTAGGATGCCTTATACACGCCGATCTTTACACCATTTTCAAGAGATGTTTCAGTACTACGACGTGAATGTTCAAAAATACGAAATAATATCCCCCAACACCCCGTAATTTCACCTACTACATGCCTATCAAAGCTTATTTTAACAACAGGATTGTAACAAACTCGCGTTGCACAAAACGCGAGTTACATCCATATCACGCGAAAAAATTGCGTCGTTATCTGAATATCTCATTGAACTCGCGTCTTGTGGAACTCGCGTTCTTTTAACTGAATATTTAAAATACGCCAATGGATAAGACACGCCACATTAGATGGAACTCGCGTCTAGTGGAACGCGAGTTTTGAATTCGCGTCTTGAAGAACGCGAGTCGTTCCTACGTGTACCGAATGAGGGTGTTTTTCCAAATGATATCCAAAGGGGGGTATTTTTCCAATTATTTTCCCAAAAGGGAATATTCAACTAATTTAGCCGTATATGATTGACTAATTTTAATGACCGGTGGAGGTAGGTATGTGACAACAAAATGTTCTATTTTGACCCTATCATAGTCACTGTCACTATCATGCCCCATCATAAAAGGCAACAATTTCACATGGTAGCCCTTAGATCTAGGAATCATACACATCATTTTGCCGGCATAAAGACATTTGTAGGATTTTTAGATCTTATTTTAACTAAAGTAGGATTTAGAATCTTAAATTTCCCGGAGTAGTACTCTTATAGTGAACTCGTCGCAGCAGCACAACAAGTTCCAAAGTATATTATTCTTTATTTAAACTCTCTGTAACATCCCAATGAGTTCCCATTTTTTTTTAAATATGGTTTAAACCTTAATCAAGTGATTTACTTAATCCTTAAAGGAATTCTCCGTAGGCACACGATGAGTTTGTTCTGGGTTAACAGTCGTGTAACATCGCAACATAACACGGTTTGGGGGAATATGAAACTCGTCGTTTATGCGTATCATTTTAATAAATATTTAACATAAAGATGGACATTTTGGAATTATTTTCGATTTAGATCAATAAATTATTTATATGTATGTTAATGGTAGTCAAAGTTGTTAGAATAATTAGGTAAATTTTATCTCCCTACCGAGCTGAAAAAGATAATTGAGGATGATTTGTACCGAAAAATGTTTCACATAAATAAATGAGGGTATACTGTAGCGTAACACATACTTAGAACATCAGATGAAAAGCCAACGCATAAACCATGAAACTATAATGATTTCAGTAGTGGAAGGTTAATCAGATTCTGGCTCGGTATCATCGTAGTCAGTTGAGACATCTAAAGTCAAGTTAAGTTCTTCGACCAATTGTTGGTTCTCTTGTTTGCACCTGTACATAAAAAGATGCAACGCATCAGCAACTGTATCAACATTTGGTGAAGATAAAGCATGTTCAATGGTTGATGTGAGTGCGGAGGGACCAACTTCTTTGAGCGCAGAGAACTACCTTCGCCGGTATTGACCTCATGGAACTTAACATTTAAGTGGATGTATTTAGCTCTTGCAGAATTGAGTTGGTCAAACATCTTGTGTATGTCACTTTCATTTGTAAGCCTCATAATGCAGCGTGGTTCAGCTGTTGTCAGTGTTAGGATTTTACATTCGAAGTAAGAAATTTCTTTGTCTGTACATTTACTAACCTCGATTGATTTCAACTGCAACAAATTGTGGACTAACATGTTGTTGGTGATTGTTGAGTTGAAATAGGTACCAAGAAAATAAAATGTTGCGAAAAACTTAGCTATGAGGAGAGAAAAGTGTTGGGTGTACTAGTGAAATAGACACAATTCGAGCGCGTGTTTTATAGTAACGAAAAGTCACGTGAAACTCGCCAATGATGAAAGGAGAGTTTCAAAATTCCTCATAATTAATTTATCACAGAAGAAATAAAATCGCATGCGTAAATTAGTAAATACAATAGAGTTATTCAATACTATGCGATTAAAATTCACATTATTTACGATAAGTATTTACATTAAGCATAAATGAAAAAATAATCAAATTTAGAAATATTAAACATAATGTCGTCATTACATTTATTTCAATGCCATTGCAGTTTGATGTTGGATTATTTTGGTCGCCCGTGTGTGTAAGTCACCGCTCTGTCATGCTTGGTAAACCCATATATTCCAAATGAGTTAAGACCATGGATTTGGACTCATTACGCAAAGTTCTCCTTACAACATGAAGTTTCACAATACCTTCGAGAAAAAAAGGAATAGCGATACTTCATGGAGAACTTTGTTTAACTTGTCTGAATCCATGGTGCATACAATATTCTTGGTTCGTTTGGAATTGATGGGAATAACAAGCTTATCTCCTCGGAATAATGTTGCTCCAAATAAATATTAACATGGTGGGTTTGACAAGAATAGAGTGAAGGTAAAAATTTGGCATTTATAAGTATATTAACGAATCTTTAACCTACAAAACATGCAGAGGGGGATGACATGATAAGTGGAACTCGCCGTGTTCAGAGTTTCTGGCAGAGGGTTCAGACTACAATAGAACACGACGTTTGTAACTTGGTTTACATGCAAAGCGAGTTTTGAGTCAAAAGCCCTAGTATAAATAGCTTGCAAACATGATGTTCGATCACATAAAACAGAAATAAAAAATCAATTTTTTTGTATCATAATGTATTCAATCAAAAGAGTGATCGTCTCATGTGTTGGTGAAACTTAGTTTGATGCACGAAGTTCTCCTTTCAATATTATATGCACATGGAGCAAATGCAGCTGTTAAGGCTTAAAGTGTATCACGTGGACCAACCTTAAGCATCCATCTGTACAACTCGAACTTGACAGCTGCATATGCCATGTTGGCTTACTCTATGTAGCACGCAAATTGCAAGATCGATATTCTCTATCGGTCAAGTGAATAAGGTCGAAGCCAACTAAATCTCTCTAGATTCTGAGGCAGATGAGGAGGGCGTGCATTGCTCATAGTAGGCCAACCAGAAGTCATATTTTCTACCCAAATTGTACAACGATTTACATCACTCTCTCAAGTGATGAAGGGTTAAACAGCTGCATATGCAATGTTCAGTACTCTCTCTTGGCCTAGTAAAGAGGATCAAGGTAAACTTTATCTCTGCAGATTCACTGCTCATAATGGGGCTGGCAGAAGTCATTTTGTCAACCCCAATTGTAATAGAAGTTATTCTTATAACATTATTGTTTCGTGAAATCACATTGTGAGAAGTATATATCATTTATTTGTTATCGTTTTGTAGTATAAAAAATGTATTAAGTTTTGTAATACAATACCACATATTTATATCTATGGTAAGGCGTGTTCATCGTTCATTCGCGCATTCAAAAAATGCTCCGCTTGTTTCTTTGACAAGCATGCATATATTCGTGTAAAACCTACATCTGTGGTACCTGCAAAAAATGGAAATGATAGGTGTAACTCGTCATTAATACACGACGAGTTTAATCAAACTCGCCTTGCGTAGAGGGTGAGTTGCACCTATCATTTCTATTTTTGTTGCAGGTACTACACATGGAGGTTTTAGACGAATATATGCATGTTTTTCAAATAGACAAGCAGTATGGTATGCATAGTTCCCTATAAATAGCTGTGACCACTAATGTTCGAGTATACAAAAAAGCTCAGAAATGTTAAATCTTTTTTTACATACCATATGTCGATTGTCTTCCACATGTGTTTATCTTTTTAAATTTACTAAGTTATTCTTACAATATTAAGTACGGTATACAGTAAGTTGTACAACTACATATTTTGGAGCTTCTTTTCCTAAGACATCTTTGCCAAAAGCGTCAACGGTATTGTTGGACACCAATGTTGTTAGTGTTTCCATGGCTTTGAGAACCTATGAGATTACTGTACACCATGCAGATAGATTGCTTCATTGGAGTACTACAGTCTGACATGTAAGGCTTAGGTGGATAAAGGAACAGTACATGATGGCAGCATCGACGATGTTCTTGGAGTACTGCAAGGTATTCCACCTATTAACTTTTACGAAGTTCTTCTTACAATATTATTTATGCTCTAGCTGCCATGCGGAGAAAGCATAATTACTTTAGAAGATATGGAGAAATATTCATCAAAGTGTTTATAATAAAAACTTCGTGATTTATCTATGGTATATCGTGTTTATTAATGGGAATACGTGCCCGCCGTTCGTTCACGCATTTGAAAAACTAATATAATTAAATAATTAACTTAATTGTAAACTAAGATAGATAAATATTACCATCATATATTAGATGCTTAAAAGTTTATATTAATTAGAAAGATGGTACAATGAAAACAAAAATCATTGGTATGATAGAACCCACATATTGGATTGGATTTTACTTTTTGTACTGCACCCTTATGCTTCCATAATGAAAAAGGAAGAACTGCGTGTGATATTCCATGTTGACGGCCCTCGTTCTACAAGAAATAACCCACCACAGATCAAAGAAGTGGGCATTCATGTGTAAATGATCGAGTTTAGTAATTTCTTATGTAGCTACACAATGAGAAATAAATTTTGTAATTGCTTGTGTTATGGTTAATGATTACATGTATTCAATTTCATATGTACTTACGTAGGAATTTTTACGAACATGACTTCCGTAAAGATGTCATCACAAATTTTGCAGCATGTCTAAATGTTTTTTGGCTCGTATTTGTTTCGCCGTTATGTCTTTATTTTGTTTATCTATGAGACCTGTTGTCAAGCGTACGTTCATGCATTTCAAACTAGGTCTGAATCTTGTCTTCAGAAGCCTGCATATATTCCTCTGCAGAACAAATGTTACTCGCTATGGATGACGGCTAGCTTGATGTAACTCGTTGTGTACGTACGGTGAGTTGCACCTATCATTCTTGCACTTACATGCTGCAGAGGAATATATACAATCTTTTCACTCGTGCTCCATGAGCAACAAATTTATCCTTAAGTGCATACTCCCTTATAAATAGCCATGGAAAGTAATGTTCGAGTATACATAAAATTTGTTTATAAACGATCAATCTTCTTTTCTATATCATACTTTCATTTTCGTTTTACATATGTTGGTATTCTTTCACAACTGTCTGCACCGTTCACATTTACAAAGTTCTTCTTACAACATGTGGAGCCTGATATCCCTCAACCATTATGCTTGCCAAGTGGTGGAGAATATTGATTTTTGGGTGTTTATGGTGGAAGCAAAAGATGGACAAATTAGACACAAGATTTAGAATGGTTCGGCTTTCTAACCAAAGCCTACATCCACTACCTTAGCTCCTCATCAAGGATTTCATCAATTCACTAAGAATTCTTCCCTTTTTCTAGGCTTAAGAGGCAACCTTTTACAACCTAGACTCACAACCCAAGTCCAGCATCCAAAGCTCACAAACCAGAGCTTTGGGAACTCTCTCAAACAAGGGAAAACTTAGCAAACAGAAATCCCTCTCTAAAGGTTGATGTTTGTACACTAAAGCACTCACCCAAATCCTAGAACACTTGAGCATACATTGACAATTTGAGCTCACAAGTGTTTGTCTATACAAGAATATGAGTTTAAGCACTAAGACTTGATTTTAATCATAAACATTTGGTTCTTGGATCATTAGTCTTCCATAGATGCTTAGAGGTCCCTTTTATCTTCCCAAATGAGTTCCTAACCATTGGTGACCATTGGGATTGAATTGGAGCCGTTGGGGCCTTTATTTTCTGCAATAAATATAGTTCTGGAGCTGTCCGTATCGGTACGCAGGTAGCCGTATCAGTATAGGTTCTTCAGAAACTAGTTGTTGAGCTCGTATCAGCTTGCGCGTATCGATACTGGGAGCGTATCGGTACGACCTGCAATTTAAAAGATTGTTGGGAAATAGCTGTTGCAAAATGGTTAGGCGTATCGGCACATGATACATTCGTATCGGTACAGGATACTAGCCATTGGGGGGTTGGAAAAACAGCCATATCGAAATGCACCAAGGCATATCAAAATGTTTCACACCGTATCGGTACGGCTAAGCCTGTACCAGTACGGGTTTGGCTACTGGAAAATTACTGTAACTAAAACCCTTAAGTGTATCAATATAGGGTATACCGTATCGGTATGGGCTTGCAGAAAACTCAATTGTTGCTACTTTAAAACCGTTTCAAAGCATTCCAAAACCTTTTGAAAACTCCTCAAACATAATTTCAAGTTGTTTGGACTTAATAATATTTTTGAATTCTTTTCAATTTAGTCCAAACCTATTTTCCAATTATTATATCAAAACAAATATCCTAACACAACATTAAGTATGCTATATAGTCATAACCACCTTATTCTCTCGTTATTACGCTATACATTCTACTGATTCTCTCATGCATTCACTGCCACCTTATTCTCTTATAAATGGGGCTGGAAGAAATCATACTGTAAAGCTCAATTGTACATTGCCTTACAACACTCTAGCAAGTGATGAATAGACGGACAACTTTGTAGCACGAATTAGGTGCACAAATTTCTCCTTACATAATTATTTATGATTTTGATGGAACTCGCCGTGAGTGTACAGTAGAGATTTTGCATGAATGTATTACATTTATTCATAACCCTAGTTAACAATAAATGAAATAAATTTATTTCAAAATTAGTTAACTTATTACTTTTATGAAACTAATATTTTTCAATTACTTAAAATTAAAAGGTCAATTTATTTTAAATGTAAAGATAATTATATGTTGGGCTCGAACGTCGTTAACCGAATTGAAAAATAAATTAGTTCTAATTTTAAATTCTTTCAAAATCAAAGAAATCAATATCCAAAAAAAATATCCATTAAAATTTCCCATAATTAATTCAACAAAAAATTTGTTGCAAAATAAATTAATCAAAAACAAAACAACAAATCTATCTTTCTCTTCTTGGTCATCTTCCTCTCTTCGGCCTTAGGGTTTGTCGGTGTCCTGAGTGCGTCTGGTTATAGAAACATGGCCCCTGTTGAACTTGCGGCTGAATCGGGTTTGTTCATCGTCGTCATCATCATTATCATCATCATCAAATCATTAATACCTCATCCTTTGATATCCCCACTCTCTTCCTCGTCTATCTCATCTTCATAATCTGAAGTCATATGATGCGGTTGACTGAACATACTCAGACTAGCTTCCTCTACACCGCCGGAAAATATAGGACTGGATATGGACGTCGTCGACATTAATGATGTCATGGACTCCATATTATGATGTTACATATCATGATATTGAGCTTGCGGGACCACAAACTCAGGCACATAAACACATTCAAAAAAAATTACTTGTAGAACCTTGCACATGTGCTGCAGATCCTTATCCTTGACTTGCCCAATTACCAGAAATACCTCTCCATACACTTGCTTGATATGGAATATGCAAATTCCATGAACCTTGTGTCATGGAAACAACTTTATCCCAACTCGAGGACCCATACGATGGTGGAAAACTACCAACTTCAAATGCTTGCAATGTTGGTTCTAGTTCAGGTTCTGGTTTTAGTTCTGGTTCGGGTTCAACATGTCTTTTATCGCATCTACCACTACCTCTACCTCTCATACCCTCGTATCTGCCTCCTGATGACCCCGCACCAGATGAAGACTCAGTCGATACTTCCTAGGCTTGTCGGATAACATGTAAAGTATCACGTTGGCTTGGGCCGTCAAGTACAGTTTGCTATTTGCGACAAACCACTAATGGTACTCAAAAATTGAGAAATTAAAATCATCCACTCGAATGGGAACAACAGGAGGCAACGTGTTTGACCTTCCAAGCCATCTTCCTTGTATGTCAAATGTTTGGTTAGCCAGTCCGCTTCACTCTTACCACGTCCGTCCAACAATTCAAATTCATCCATGATGAGCGGATCAATCGGCACAGGTTGGTGGTATTCGAACTGCCTAAGGACTCGATTACCATAAAACATCTCAATAATCGTGAAATATAGCAACGACATTACAGAAAACCAATTATCGGCACCATCGTACGTAATGTCTGGAATCACAGCTTGAGAATCAACATCCAAATATAGCATCCATATGAACTGTAACAATTCGTCCATTAAAGAAAAACATTCGCATACAAATTAATATAATTTTGCAAATACCAACAAAAACAAAATATGTGGTACAAAATTTTGCATTACCTGATCTTGGCAGTATTAATCTTGTATCGTACACATCTTTTTTTCTTTTTTGTCTCCATCTGCATAATACAAATACATGAATCATGGTTTCCCGTAAAAATATTAAAAATAATTATGGGAATAAACATTATTACCTTGTAGCTGTGGAAATTCATACAGATGATCAGAAATTTGAGCCATGAATGGAAGCTTGTACCAGACCCATGACTGAAGCAGCACCAAACACCCACCAATATAGGCATGCACAAATCTCTGGTTGAAAACAGTCTGGATCGCTGCCTTGCACAACTCTCGGTAGAGGAAATCTAATATTGCAGATCCCCAACTGAATCTTTTTGCTTTGATTGTTGTATTCGAGAACGGGAGATACTGCATGTGCACATGGGAAGTCAATTTGTCCGTCATTAGCATCCCACCGAGAAGGCGGAATATATACGCCCGTGCAGCATTTGCAGCTTTTGCTGCTGTGGAATTTCCATTCACTTGAAACTCATTCTTGAGCCACGCCATCCTTACCCGTTTGCCATCTATGTCCCGCTCATCTAGTGTCTTCCCCAAATGATGCACACAAAGAAATTTTAGAATATAGTTGTTGCACGCAATGACGAGAAAGCCCAAAATTGGAACACCAAGATGCATAGCAACATCTTCGAGGGTGATTGTGCACTCCCCGCACGGCATGTGGAAGGTGCGTGTCTCCGGTCTCCAACGCTCCACCAATGCGTTAATCAACCGCGGTACGATGTCAAAGCCACTAATCTTTGTTGCGTAATTAAATTCAACTATCTCCAGAAATCCACAAATTTTTGTGCATGGCGGCTCGTTCCATAGCAAACGAGGCTGAAATCATGTCTCCTCCCTCTAGAAACAGAAAATTTAAATTGAATTACTACTATACCTTTTACAAACTACAACTTAAAATTCAAAAACAATAAATGAATTATTACCAATAAGGCAATGTTGTTCATGATGTGCTATTCCTCATGTCTTAACAAAGTCAATTTTCCCAATAATTCTATGCCAAAATTCCTTAAACCGTTACAACACAATCGAATAATAAATACTTTTACCAAAAAAACTCACAAACAACACAACATAAAAAATCAAAAAACCTTTACCTTGAATCTTCCGAAATTTTTTATGTCCTTGATTCCGAGGCTCTACAACAATCCCACTTGCTTTGCTCAAACTAAGGATGTTGAAGAATATTTAGGTGCTCAACACTCTATACCAAACTTCCTATTTATACTACACAACATAACACCCTAACTTGAAAAATAATAATTGTTGGGCAACGGGTAGGAAAAGAATCTCTTCGTGTCTCTACGACGAGTTCCATTTTCTATCTGTTTACCAACGGTCATTTTTTTAAGTTACGGTTTTTGTTGCGACGTTACACGGCCGTTAACCCAGTACAAACTCGTCGTGCGCCTACGGCGAGTTCCTTTAAGGATTAAGTAAATTGGGACTTGTATTTAAAAAAAATTGGGACCTCGTCGGGATGCTACGACGAGTTTGAATAAAAAATATTCATATTGGTACTTAATTTCCTTAAAAATAAACTTCCAACTTTAATTCTTTAAATTGAATCACCAGATTAAAAGATCCACAACTTGGATCTGAGACCCGACCACCAAATTTAAAATTCGAGGTCGTTATAGCTTAAATCTTATAAACTCGACTTAAAATTTGAGTTCATTACAGCTCAAATTTAGATTATAAAATAAGACTTGCATGAGACAAATGGCAAATTTATAACATTCCTTGTTCTCATGTGATGATTGTTTGCAGAAGATTAGCACTCGACAGTCGGCAACAAACTTGGGCACCTCAATTTAATCCAATCCTTCATGAAGCTCATTGGCCAGAGCCTAACATCCCTCAATTATTACCAAGTCTCATACGTGAGATGATTATTTCAATCCATAATTATTTCTAGAATCAATCGCGGATCTATGTATAGTGAAAGTTGGACAAATGTCTATGAAATCTAAAATTATTTCGATTAGTTATTTATTTTACTGATTGTATATATTTTAAAATCTGAAACTTATCTATTTTATTGACCCACCCTAAGATTTTTAAATCCACTATAATATGTGTTAAACATCAAAAATATTTATGAAACCCCACTGTCTAGAGTTGTACACAAGACATACGTGAAGCCACCCATTTCCTAGCTTGTCTGCCTCCTTGAAGATCCTTAAACCTGTATCAGTATCCTTACCTGCAAAATAGATTGCTCATTCGCTTGTATATTGGTGAATTCTTGTTCAAAGCAGATACTCACAAGATAATAGAAAGCTCCCCACACCACCTTTTAAGCCCCACTCAAACATGCAAACAAAAAAAAAAAAAACCCACTTCAATCATGTTACAAATATCTGTAAAAATAACAACTATACGTCTTTATTGGAATAGAAATCCTTTGTCCCTTTTCGGTGCCCTTATTTTTGTCTTACACTAAAATATTAGATTTAAGGATAAAGTTTAAGGTTAGATTTATAGTTTAGGATTTAAAATGTAGGTTTAGAGTTTAGAATTTATTTATTTAGTGTTGAACCATAAAAAGAAAACCGAAAAATGACATAAGATTTTTGTCCGACGTTATTGATAATATGTCATAGTACTTGGTATAAGAGTTGATTGCATATTTGGTGTATGAACTATATACAATTCATCAATGCTATACAAACTAATTTATTTTCTCAATTTTGTATATGAAGTTTTTACCATAAAAAAACTTTAGTTATTTTCGTGACGGATTCTAACTTAGCATGCATGAATGAATCAAAACTGACATGCGGCACACATTTTAGAAGAAATCTTCATTTACTTAAGGTATAATAATAAAAGTAATCCTCAATGTTTCACTATTTTCTAATTTCACCTCATTTTTTCATTTTTCATATTTTAAAAACTGTCAAATAAGTCCAAAAATTTAAATTAATAAAGTCCTAAATAATTCAATTAGATCCAAAAGATTTAATCCATCATGTTTTTTTTTTTGCTTTATTTTCAGTTTTAACCCCCCCCCCCCTCCCACTGTCGTGGATGATGATGTGTAAATGAAATACCTTGGCAGCCATCAAAGGAGGTGCAGGAGTAGGAGGAAATGCCTGATGCCACCACGGCAGAAGCGGTCAATTGGCTGTTTCAGAAATGCTTACAAAGTAATATGTTTGTAACAAAAATTAAATTTGAGTGACTAAATTATAATTTTATAAAAATAAGTAACTCGTTTATAATCAAACACATAATAAAATGACATGAAGTGTATTTTACACTTTAATATACATGAAATCACAAATTTAATATAGGTTAACTATTTGATGCACATGTGCAAAGTTTTTTTTTTTCGCTTATAAAGCTGTTACATGTTGCTTTTAGGGCTCTAAATTTTAACCCTTAAATTTTAAATTTCAAACTATAATATTTATTCTCGGACCTTAAAATCTAACCACAAACACTAAAGTCTTAGCCCTAAACTCTAACCTTTAAACCCTAAAAATTATAGTCTTATTTTTCACAAGCTAGTGCGTAAAATATTTTCCATTAATATATTTATTATAAATGATAAGATAAAATATATGAATGACCACATAATTACGGAGAGATTCTATTTTGGCCACCATACTTTTAATTTTGTTAATAAAATTGAGAGGGGCGTGACAGTTAACTATTTAAGTGATATCAATAAAGCTATTTAAGTGATATCAATAAAGTTACTATTTTGGCAACCATACTTAACTATTTAAGTGATATCAATAAAACTACATAATGGAGAGGTAGCGTAACAGTTAATTAAATTTGTATAATTATGCGTTAGTCGTTGTTATTATAAGCAAATGTCTATAAGAAATCTGGACCAGAAGAAAACAATAAAACCATTTTCATATCAGATTTGTACTCTTTTTATAAGATGAACAAACGAATAATTTTTATAAAAAAAAAATCTTCCTCTAAGGCTTGCTACTGATGATCTTCGAACATATTGCATTTCAAGTTCCTGTAATGAGAGGGTAGAGGAATAAGCTTGAGGTGGAAGGGTCAATACCAAAGTAGACGGTCTCGTCGGAGAAACTGATAGCTGGCTTCTTGATGGCGGTGATGGTGAAAAACTTAACCTAGGGGCCGGAGTAACCATCCCGTCAAGACTAGGTGATCTTGATTTATGTCTTCCAGAAAAGTCTATTAGTTCCTATAGAGGAAACAAGCACGAATATTTCATGTCTCGGATGATTTTGAGATTCTCTACTATGGTTCTCATGGTCGAACTTTCGGATGAATCCTTCTGGAGACATCTTTGTTCGATGTCGGCAACAGAATGGGCAGCTTTCATGGGAAAACGTATTGGATCTGTGATGACTAAATTGATAGAATATGTAAATAACAATGATCAAATGTATAATTATACAATCTTTTGTTAGTTTTAATAAATATCATTTAAATAGTAAAGTAGTTTAATGACAAAATTAAAAGTAAGGTGGTCAAAGTATAACTTTCCCATAATTAGATGATTACCTACGTAGTTTACCCTAAATGATAATATAATATTTTGTAAGTTGTACCTGCTACCTGTCAATGCCTTATTTTGCTTTAACTTAAGGTTCCAGAAGCTCTCCAATCAGCAGATCAAACAAAAGATGGGTAGTTCTCCGGTACGGTATTGTATGGTGCGGTTACGGTGCGACATCAACTAAAAATATTATACTATTTGTAAGAAGTATAAACCGCGTTACAAAATAGGAGCTCCAAGTTTATACATTGTATATCAAAATAATATTTCAAAATAAAGTTACAGACTCGGCCACGAAGATCCTATGAATACTCAACCCACTAAATACAAATATCGTACTCTGGCAATCACCGCTTGCTGGAATCCCAAACCGGCTGTGCTCTTCGAGCTCTGATCAATCTACCAAGGATCATAGCGGGTTTTTGAGATTTTAGTGGCCCAAGGGCAAACCAAAAAATTAGGCCCTTAGTAACAAGTATTAGAAAAAAAAATTAGACCTCTAAAATAAATATTAAAAATAAAATTTAAAAGTAGGCCCCTAATAAAAAAGTATTAAAAAATAGGTTTCTAATAACAAATATTAGAAAAAAAATAAATTTTAAGAGTATGTTCCTACTAACAAATATTGGGAAAAAATCATGTCACTATTGGACCCTTAATAACAAATATTAAAAAATTAAAATTTAAGAGAATGTCCCTAATAACAAATATGGGAGAATTGGACCCCTTATAACAAATACTTGGAAAAATTAAATTTTAAGAGTATGTCTCTAATACCAAATGTTGGAAAAAAATTAAGTCCTAATAATAAATGTTATATAAATAAATTTTAAGAATGTACCCATAATAATAAATATTAAAAAGTTAAATTTTAATATCGAATATTATAAAAAAAATGGGCCTTGGGCAGGCGCCCCTCCTGCTATGGTCACGAATACAACAAGTCACCCAAAATTTACTGAGTTGTTAATACATTATAGAGGAATACATTAATCATTCTCATTAATTATCTCCACTAATCACGTTATCTTATTAATTAAGGCATAAATCAATTCATTAATTTTCCACCTCAATTTCTATTTTTAACTGGTATTATGGATTATTCAACTCAGGTGGTATCGGTACTCGAACATGAGTATCGGTATGGTACCTTAGGTACCAGTACTCACACACGTACCAATACTGACATTGCCTACTGAAAATCCTAAATTTCCCAAGTACCGGTACGAGTCGACCAGTACTGATATGTCCCCCAATCATGTACTGGTACGGCTGAAGCTTGTACCAATACTCTACTCATGCGTTCGTACCATTTCTGCGTGATACAATGTTACAACGCTTTATTCAATTCTTAAAGGTTATGAAAGTCATTAAGGTTTGTTTATTAACGCATTTAACCATTTAATAGTCAATTATCGATCTTATAATTATTTATTCGAATACTGGTATTTATTTCCTTTAACCTGATTTCCATCAAAACAATAAGCCATTCAACTAACACACACTGCATCATACATCAATCAACAAATCATCAATATCTACTGTTATTTACTGGACTGACGTTGCTTTGTTATGGTGGCGACGTAGGTGCCTTGATGAGAATAGTGGGGGCACGGGCGTTGGAACATGGGAGGAGATCCAAGCGGAGTTCAAGCAGCAGTTTTGCCCGAGTAACACGGAGAAAGAAGCCAGGACCAAGTTTAGGAGGCTACGACACGATGGATCCATTGCGGATTACATCCAAGAGTTTAGTGAGCTACAACTCCTTATCTCCGGCTTGTGTGAGAAGGATGCGTTTTTCACGTTTATGGATGGGTTGAAGCCATGGGCCAGGACCGAGTTAGAGCGGAGGGATATGCAGGAACTTTCCAAAGCCCTAGCCATTGCGGAGTCCTTGACCGATTATAGTGCTTACAAGTCCATGGAGTCCAAGTCTTCCAAGCCTCATGGCAAGGGTATTGGTGGGAAAGACGAGGATGTGTCCGGAGATAGCAGCGATGATGACAACGAGAGGCCATCGACCAAGCCGAACCGGTATGTGAAACCAGATGATCGGAAGGATCGAGGATCCATAAGGTGCTATCATTGTGATGGTCCACACGTAGTGAAAGACTGTCCCAAGAAGAAGAGCCGCCTCGATGCCATTGTCTAGGAGGACGACGAGTCAGATGGAGAACCTGGTAGAGTTGGTGCAATCGCTAGCATCAAAGGGGGGAAGCCGAGGGTAGTAAAAGTACATCGAAAGTGTTACCGATGTAAGGGGTTGCATTTAGCGCGAGAATACCCTGATCGAGTCAATAAGTCCAAGGAGGACGAGCCCGAGAGTGATGAGGCTGCGAAGCTTGGCTCGATGATATTAGATTCTGTCAAGGTGAGGAAAGGCCGAAGCAGAATGTGTTGATGTTTGTCTACATCAACGTGGCAGGACGATCGAGGAGTGCTTTGGTGGACATCGGGGCAAGCGATCTGTTCATGTCCAGGAAGGCTGCCGAGAAGCTTGGTCTTAAAGTTGTGGACTCAACCGGTAAGATCAAGGCGGTGAATTCAAGGGAAGTTCCAGTTGTGGGAACAGTGCAGAAGATCGAGTTGCAGATTGGGGATTGGAAGGCCAAGGAGAATTTCGAGGTAATCGAGTTAGACGACTTTGATTTTATTTTGGGACTAAACTTCTTTGACTATATTGAAGCTCTCATCATTCCGTTTGCCGACGTCGTGTGCATCTTGGATCTGAGACAACGGTGCGTTGTGCCTGTGTACCGAGACAGCGGGCGAGGAACCAAGAAGCTGACAGCCATTCAGCTTGTCAAAGATGCTCCAAGCCAAGGAGGCATCGAGTTAGAGGCGACAGTTGGGGACACTACCTTGGATGGGCGAGAGTTTCCTGAGGCAGTTGGCATGAAGGTCGTCGAGGAGCCATCCATGAGCGAGGTGGCCGAGTCATTGAACTTCAATGGGAGAGAAGTGTCGATGGGATTTGCATTGCCGAGGAGCAATGGGGCATCAAACTTTAGGGACGAAGGATTGATGTGTAGAGTAAATGCCGGGAAAATGAGTGAGGTACGTCTTGAACATGGTGATAGTGTGTTACAGTTTGATTTGCTGGATTTGTTGGGTGTAGGGCGCAGAAAACCTAACCCATCAGATGGAGTTGCCAAGACTTGGTGCGGACCGAAGCAACCATTCAGAGTTCCGAAGGTTCGTTCGGTGTTCAACATGAAGGCATCCAAGTTTGTGCAAAAGGATCGAGAGAGTCCAGATTGGGGCAAGTCAGAACTGGTAAGAAAGAGTTCCTATGATCAAGATGTACCTGGATGGGTAATTTTGCATAGCGGTGCGAGCCAAGGCAAGCAGTCCTTATGGGGGGACATCCGAATCAGAGTTCGGTGCTCTTTATGGGGAGAGCGGTCCTTATGGAGGGACAATCAAGCCAGATTCCGAATCGGAAGCAAGCCAAGGTACGCGGAAGGAAGCTCCAGGATCGATCTCAACTTTGTTCGAGAGGCGCGACGAGGGCGTTGCCAAGTTTGGTGGGGGAGATTGTCACGGGCCGTCAGCCAAGGCCCGAGTCATTGGCACCACGGGGTGCACACCAGGGTTCCCAAGATGTTCAGATAGAGATCTTGGGCCCAAAGAGACCACCAGACTTAGCCCGATCTGTGGGAGATTCTAGAAGGGATAAGATGCGTGATCATCTTATCCAAATTTGAATTTAAGCTTATCAGGTTTTGACTAGGGCTAATTTCATCGGCCTTCGATCCTTTGCCAGCCGAGCTTGGCATTGTTGGGTCTATCTATGCCAAACAAGCTTGGAATTCTTTTACCCCCATCTTATCTAATACTATTTTTTTGGAGTTTAATCAAATGCTATTTTCTGGCAGTCTGATCTGGTCTTATTTTCTTAGGCTGGTATTGCCAAGGGTTCTTGGCAAAACTCTTCTGGCGACCTATTGCCAAGGGTGTTTGGCATTTCTCTTCTGCCCCTCTTGCTTTCTGCTCCTGCGCTGCTCTGCCATGTTTGCCTGCCTGCATCAAAACTAGCAAAATAACCCTTCACATTGGCAAAACAGTTAACTCCTAATTATTTAATGCAAATGCATGCTTTTAACAACTAAACGCACAATTATGTACTCAAAGTCAAGCAAAAGCATCACAATATATGCATGAAAATTAGTAATTTTGAGGAGTTAACACACCCCCAAACCTAGCTCATTGCTTGTCCTCAAGTAATGCAACTAAAAATATAAAAACAGAAAAAACAAGAAAGTACCTCGACAATAATTGTCATGGTTCCCAACACTTGCCAGCTAGCAAATTATGATCCTAGATCTGTCCTTGGATATTCAGTGCATCAATGCCAAGAAGATAAGCAAATTCAAATGCAACAATATAGCTCTAGTCTAAGGTCGTCTAGTGCGCATGAAGTACGGGCAATGTGCATCAAATTTACTCAGCTCCCTTAGTCAACTTTACTACCTAAACTCAAGATTATTGTCATCATTTCATTTTTTATATTTTATTTTATTTTCCAAAGGTGTTTTAATGTTGGCATTAAATTAGGGATGTGTCATGCACTGTTTGGCATAAGACATAAGAGGGAGCAAACCACGAATACCAACGTTAATCTAGATTACATAACAAATTTAACCCACTACACTCATACCCTAAAGTTATATTGGCTTGAGAACTAAGAGGGAGAAAACCACGAAGACCCAAGTTAATTATTATCTCTAAGGCAGAGGAGTGTTCTAAAATATTTCAGCCTTTGGCAAAACATTGTTGCCTTAACTCTTTTTTTCTACCCTAGCATTGTTTCTTTTTTTTCTTTTTCTAAGTTTAGTTTCAAGAGAACCTAAGTTTGTTTTGCAAACTAGATGCATACCTCGTGTAGAGTGAAACTAAAGTTCCCTAAACTAGAGTCCAATTGCCAAGCACTTGGCATTGCTAATAACCTGTCGGCATACAAGCTTTAAAATTCCAGTTTCTTCATCAGAAAGATAATCTAAAACAAATTTAACTAGGCTAGCAGATTATTGACAAAATTTCCAATCTTAACCAAGGCAACAAAAAAATTTAGTGGTTTGGTATGAAAATTTTAATCCTATATGGAAAACTATTCTATATGGTAAATTGAAATTTAAACACGAATGCATGGCATACGAATGTGAGGATGCACACCCCCAAACCAAAGGTGTGAATTGTCCTCAATGCATGAAAACAACACATATATACAAATGAAAACAATAAAATGCATGAACATGTAAATGCAATAAAATGAAAGTGCAAAGGAGTTTTAAGGGGAAACAGACTCCCCTTCGGAGCTTTCTGGCCTTGAAACACGGGTCTTTCTTTTGATAAAGCTCCCTCAATTGGGAGATGTATGCTTCTTGCGCTTTAGGCTGGGTTTTGCTGCGACGGTAAAAGCTCTAAGATCATTGAGAACTTCCTCAACAATCTTCACTGGCTCAAAGGCTGCTGGAACTTTGATGGCAGCAGATAAGGTAGGTGCGGCGAGTGTGGCAGCAACTTTGGTATGGCTTTGGATTTATTCTTCTTCAGATTCTGGTGACGTGTCTGTTCTGGCAACTTTTTCTAGTGAGACTGGAACGGTGGCATAAGATTGGGTTGAAGTGTAGACAGAATGAGGACTGGCTTGCATGTCATCATTAGCAGTAGGTCGGCAGGGAACTCAGGGAATGCTGGCAGTGCGTAGAAAAACATGTCATCAAGTATTTTATTCATGGCATGGTCTCAGGCATAAATATACTGCAAAAGCATCGAGTTCTGCTCCTCGGCGTTCTCCAATTTCTAGAGGATGGGCTTCTGGCGTTGATATATATAGGAGACCATTGCCACTAAACCAGCTAGCATTGGAGTCGCAGGTTCTACCTTTGGCACCTTAGCCATTGGCACAGACTCGACAGCCTTTCCCTTGCGTTTCTCCTTGGCAATGAGTTGCCTCCATAGGGCAGGAGTGATCATCGTTCTCTTGGTTTCTTGGGCTTTATTTGAATCAAGCTTGAGCACACTATGTTGCATGTAAATATTAGAAATCAAAAAAGTGAAAATCAAACTCTCATTACCCTTACCAGCGTATTTATAGGTTTCATCAAGAATGATATTGTTGACTTTGATCTTGCGACCCACGATGATCGAATGCAACAGTATCATTCTTTCCTCCGAGACGGTTTCATTATGGGTGGTCGGTATCAGGTTTGCCTTTAAAAAGTGGTTCCACCCCTTTGGTTGTGGCTTCAATGCCAGATGCTTCACCGTCCGGTGGCCTTTTGATGACTCAGCTCTCTTATTGCCATGTTTGCATAGATCTTTCAAAAGCTTTTGCCTCTTGGCAGCTTCCACAAGTCCAATTGATGCGCTATGTTTAACTCCAAATGCCAGCCCTTATCTTGCATTCTACCTGGCAATATAATCCTCCACTCACTCAAAGAAACCTTTCAAAATAGAAAAAGAAGATAAAAATAAAACAGATAAATAAAATAAAAAAAACAAATAAATAAAAAAAAACAAGTAAAAGGGTCAAAACACTAAATTCCATCACAATCCCCGACAACGGAACCAAAAACTTGTCGACTTTGCTAACGCTTGGCAAAGATTAAGGATTCAGTGTTAATATGCAAGAAAAATAATGCCAAGGGTGAGTCTTTTGTGTGCAAGTATACACAATTAGCAAGTAATACAATAGTGAGCTGAGTATCGTATCCACGAGGGTTGTTCAGGAATTTAAGTACTCAACATTTTACTTGTTTGAAAGAATTTAAAAGTATTTGAAATGTTTTGGGTTTTAGATTAAAAAGATAGCAAAAAAATACAGTAAAAATGAAAGCATTTTGGCAATGAAGTGTTCAATTGAATGTGAGTGTTGGAAAGGGATGTCTGGTTTTCACGCTATTCATGCTAGCCTTAACAACGTCCTGCCTAGGAATTATTTCCGAGCAGATTCAAGGATGTCATTATCTCTGTTGATGGAAATGCCCAAAATTAACCATGTTAACCCCTATATGTCTATAGTGAAGTTTTTCATTAATTAATTTGATTAAGTTCCAATCTATACTCCTAAAGGGTAGATTCACTTCAAGTGTAAGATCATCTACTTGAACATCTTCTTTCGAAACTTCTCTCCGTAGTATTTGGCATCTAATCGATACCCCTCAAGTTTGTTAAGATATTAAGGTGTAATAAGCAAACAATGCCATCGGTCGCATGGAAAAGAATTTAGACAACTACAGTACATGCCAGGTAGAAAAAATAATGCCAAGGCATTTGAATTATTAAAAACCAAACATAAAACAAGCGTTAAACGCAAACATCCCCCGAACAACTATAAAAGTTTAGTTCATGGTTGGAGGTTCCATCCACAAAATATTGTATCTCAACATCACTATTTAAATAAAATTTAAAACTAGAAAGAATGGGCAAAGAAGGGGGTCCATCGATACAACCCTTCAATGGCTCCAAGCTCTCGGTCTAAACTAGTCAAACCATGTCGCCTCTCGATTCACCACGGTACATCCTCTTCTCTTCGATCTACGTTGTGTTGATCGGTCTCCTCTCATCCTTTAAATAGGCATGAGTGGAAACCCTGGGATAATCCCTTGAGTTTGAATGTTGAATGCGCAAGGGATAAGATGCATGATCATCTTATCCAGCTTTGAATTTAAGCTAATCAAGTTTTGACTAGGGCTAACGTCATCGGCCTTCGATCCTTTGCCAGCCGAGCTTGTCATTGTTTGGTCCATTTGTGCCAAAAAAGCTTGGCATTCTTTTACCGCCATCTTATCTGATACTAATTTTTTAGAGTTTGATCAAATGCTATTTTCTCGTAGTCTGATATGGTCCTATTTTCTTGGGCTGGTATTGCCAAGGGTTCTTTGCAAAACTCTTCTAGCGACCTATTGTCAAGGGTGCTTGGCATTTCTCTTCTGGTTATTTTTCTTTATGCTCTTGCGCTGCTCTACCATGTCTGCCTGTGTGTGTCCTACATCAAAACCAACAAAATAACCCTTCACACTGGCAAAACAATCAACTCCTAACTCTTTAATGCAAATGCATGATTTTAACAACTAAATGCACAATTATGTACTCAAAAGCAAGCAAAAACATCACAATATGTGCATGAAAATTATTACTTTTGAGGAGTTAACAATAGAACAGAAAGAGAACACACCTCTAGTGACCAAAGCTTTAACGTTGGTGATAACGCCTCCCAAGATTTGAACTGGCTCTAGGTTTAGCTGAGTTAGAACCTATGAGATGAAGTTCTATATTAAAACACATTCTAACATAATTACTATGCCATCTAACTCAATTCTAAAAGAAACAACTACTTACGATAAGACCTCAAAGCATGTGCATAATCAAAATGAATAGGTGAAAGGGGTGGAAATTCATCTTTCTTAGAGACGATATCTTTTGAAACACATATATAAACCATATCATATCTTATACTAAATTCCATAGAATTTAGTAAGTAAAAATAAGTTGTAATTAGTAAAATCAGACTTTTAGGTTCGTATTAGGCAAAACAAACTGTAAATTCAGACTTAGGACATTGAAAAACGTCAATGTAACACCCCAAATCCTAGCCTAGAAGTATTGGAACCAATTTGCATAAGTAGATAACTTAATTGAATTTAGAATTAAGCTAAATTGATTAGTCAAGGGTCTAATTGAAATAATGAATGAAATAAGTGACCAATTTAAAGTGACTACATTGAATTAAATGAGAAAGATGATGATTGGATGCTAAATTTCTCATTTCCCCTAATGCTCTTGATTAAGTAAAGATACTGAATTAATTAAGGGACATTTTAGACAATGCACAAATCCAATAACTTGGATTAGATGTCATCTTATCCATTATCTTTAGCTAGCCGAATAGAAGAGAGAAAATAGAGAGAAAGAAAGCTTGAGAAAATCAGCCATTGAAGAGGGAAAATTTAGCTTGCATGTATAGGATTTTTTAAGGAAATTAAAGCTAGAAGCAAAGTAAGTATGATTCTACCTTTGTTCAATTGAATAGGCAATTATACTTGTGGAATTTGACTGTTTTGATGATGTTAGATGAAATTAGCTATTGAATATGTGATTAGATTATTAAATTGTTGTAGAATTATGCAAATTTGAAGAATGAACACTAGGTATTATGCTGGAAATTATGTGTTTGTAATAGTGTAACAAAGCTAGGTTGCTGGAAAATTGAAATGAGATGTTAAAGTAAGAATTGAATGGTTAGAACTTGAAATTGAGCTATGGAATTAATGAATTGATTATGATCATGATTAGGTAAGGTAATTAAGGTGTTAAACTAGTTGAATTGTTAGTAAACAATGCTGGAAATGAAAGATAAAAGTATGAACATAGTCACATAACATAGAAATTGTTTTGTTGAATTGAAATTGAGTAAACATGCAAAATTAAGCATTGTAACCAACTTACTCTGTTTTGGCTGCCTTGAATAATGGATTAACATTTACTAAACATGTTTAGGATGTCATATGAAATGAATTATAGGGCCAAAACATTGGTTAAAATGAATTTAAGGCATTAAAATGTGATTAGGTGCAATCTGCCCATAATTGCTCTATTTTGGGAAGTCACTTTGAAAATTCACCAAAAATTGTATAGATCAAATTCAGGGTTGAATTTTTAATGACATGATCCTTAGTATGTCTACTTTCATTAGGTGAAAACATAACTGAAAACTGGGTCCTATGCTGGAAACTGTAAATAGAAATTGCTAGACAGTGCAAACTGTCCAGACAGTGTAAATGCCCTATCTTTGAACAATAAACTGTATTAATTGGCTAAGAACTAAAATGCAAGCCTTATATGATCATATATAAAATTTTGTTAGATTTCCAACGGTGTATAGTAATCGAAATTGCAATGTACGGATTAAAAGATATAACCATTTTAAGGGTCAATGTGCAAACTGCCAGGCAGTAGTGTCCTGGGCAGTTTGGGACTGTTTTTACACCTAGATGCAAACTGTTTCTAAAACAGTTTTGGGACATTGTAACATGTCCATTTATGTCTTAAAATGAGTTAATAACAATATATAGATGAACTAGTAAGAAATGCTTAAAAGAAGGCATAAAAACTGTAGCTAAATGTTAGGTACAAATGTGGTAACATTGCTACTATACATGTGTGACATTATGTGCTTGTTTTGAATAATTGTATGTGTTATGCTTGCTAGACCAAGGGCAGCAAGTTCTGGAAGAGGAAGATAAGAGTGGACATCCCAAAGCAAGAGGCAAATGGATTTGGATACAAGACAAGTGAATAGCTTGGAGTATTGTGAGTGTAGCTTTACTTAGGGTTAGGACCTAAGTCCTAACCAATTGCAATTGTTTACATAGTTGGTATGGAATTGACATGAAATGAACCTAATTTCTATTTGGTAAATGTATAAGGGAAGGATGCTTCGTTGGAAACTTGATGGTGGTTACATGTATGCTCGCTTTCTTGATAATCAATCGAATTATAGTGGAATGTACTTGCTTGGATTGTCTTGTTTGAGACTTGATATGTATACTCATGTGTGATTGAGTTGTTGCTGCCTTGGGTGTAAAATGACACTTGTTTGTGTGTGATAACTATTCAAATAATACTACACTATAATGAACTTTCTTGCTAAGTGATAAACACTTGATTTATGGTTTAATTGATATTGCTTAATGCTTGAATCTTTGAAGGCTTGATTGATGATGGTTCGAATGACTTGTTTGAAACTAGCATGTGTTCTTGAATTTACAATATATAAGCATAAAATGTAAGAAACAACTACAAGTTTTACAGTAAGATAAGACTTCTTATGCCATAAGATACTTCCCTAATGAAGATTAAAGATTTAAAAGGTTTAAGTTGCCTACAATGGAAGTCCTTGGATCAATGGTATGATGAATGGTATACTTGGGACTACGGTCCATGAGCCACGGCTCAGGGGGATGCCCCATTACACGTAACATGTTATTGGCGACAGTAGGAGGTAACGGGGGAGTTGTACGGAGATTGGCGATAGTTGGTTGGATAGTGAGAAGTATAGGATTCTTGGACCTTTATGGTCAAACACAGACTAATGTCATCCATAACCAATTGTGATCCAAGACAAACATGTAAAAGATATGAACATTATTGTGAAATCAAATAAGAAATCCAAAGGAAAATCATGAATGTAAAATGAAATGTTAAAGAAGCTCTAGGTGAGCATATTGTTAAAGAAGCTCTTGGTGAGCATAATGTCTAAAGAAGCTCTTGGTGAGCATATGAAATATTGAACTCTTAGTGAGCAAAAGAAGTGCTAAAAGGCATAAACTAAATTAATCAAGTGAAAAACAAATGAAGCATAAAGCTTACTTGAATACTTGAAATGCTTGACATGAAATTTTGAGTATGTGACTTACTTGACATGTATGCTTGAATTGATAAGGTGTATTCTTAAGTACTTGCTACTTGATACGAATTGAATGTGTTTAATATGTAAACATGATGTGTTGCTTCCATGTACACATGTACATGGAAATATGGACTGTTTTCATGTGCGTAATATGTAAGCATAATGTGTTGCTGCCATGTACACTTGTACATGGAAATATGGACTGTTTTCATGTGTTTAATATGTAAGCATAATGTGTTGCTGCCATGTACCATATGGACTGTTTTGTGTATAAATGAACAATTATTGGACTGTTTTGGATGAACAATTGTGTGAGCTTGATTCATGGACTGTTTTTTGTATAAATGAACAATTATTGGACTGTTTTGGATGTCCAAATGTGTGAGTATGATTCATGGACTGTTTTGTGTATAATTAAACAATTATTGGATTGTTTTGGACGTCCAAATGTGTAAGTATGATCCATGGACTGTTTTACTTATGATTGTGTGTAAACATGTTTAATGGACAGATTTGAAATAAATTAGAAGTCACCATGGACTGTTTTACTTGTGATTGTGTGTAAACATGTTTAATGGACAGATTTGAATCAAATTAGAAGTCACCATGGACTGTTTTACTTGTGATTGTGTGTAAACATGTTTAATGGACAGATTTGAATCAAATTAGAAGTCACCATGGACTGTTTTACTTGTGATTGTGTGTAAACATGTTTAATGGACAGATTTGAATCAAATTAGAAGTCACCATGGACTGTTTTACTTGTGATTGTGTGTAAACATGTTTAATGGACAGATTTGAATTAAATTAGAAGTCATCATAGACTGTTTTACTTGTGATTGTGTGTAAACATGTTTAATGGACAGTTTTTAATTAAATTAGAAGTCACCATAGATTGTTTTACTTGTGATTGTGTGTAAACATGTTTAATGGACAGAACTGAAATTAAATTAGATGCCACCATGGACTGTTTTGCTTGTATATGCGTAAATATACATTTAATGGAATGTTATAATAAAGACAAACACTCTAAGTACCAAGGCTCAGGATAAAGAAAGTAACAAGGATTATGTTCAAAAGGATAATAAATAAGTTATAATACCATGAAACTTACTTGTAAGCTTGAAGTGTCAATGTGTATATTTGAAATGTTTTGATAACATGCTTGTCATGCTATCCTAATGTCTTGATAAACAAGCTACTTGATAATTTCTTGATATGCTTGCCATGCTACTCGACCTTATGTGCAGATTGAATGTTATAAACCTCGAATAAGACTACCTAACTAAATAAAACTTGATCAAATAACTGGATAGTGCTAGGACTACCTCACTAAGTACTTAATGTACTTATCACTCTTGTTCCCATTCTTCCCAATCTACAGGTTAAAAGGATTTTGAACCACCTTTCTTGAGCTTGAAGCAAGAGACAATCGAGCTAGAAGTACAATTCCATACTTTTTGTAACACTCCTAGTTGGTGGCACCTAGATATGTATATAGATCATTCTAGCTCATGCATTTTGAATTGTTGGAAGTTTGTATATATTTGATTATGACCTTTAATGAGCTGTAAAGACTTAAATGGCATTGTTTATACCTTGTTATCGAATGCTTAACTTGTTACTATCATGTCTTGATAAGTTGATGATCTTGATACTTGTATATATAAACTTGCCATGATCGAAATATGCTTGGGGATTGGTCCCTATATGCTTGTTTACTTGGATGCATAATAGAATGATCACTTGATTTTTTGTTCTTGTCTTGTGCGAATATCATGGTCTTAGTAGCTAGCATAGATTGTCATGGGAGGTAGTTCTTGTTGAGATCATGCTTGTCTGAGTCTTGGTTTGGATGTAAGTACATGATGGTATGGATAGTAGAATAAGCATGCTATGTTTACATATTCTAATTAGATAACCTTGTTTCGTGATTGTTTCTTGCCATGAAATGTATATAAGCTGTACATACTTGTAAATGATGATTTGACTTGGAACTAGTTATAGTACTCGAATGCCTACATGATTAACTTGAAATATATATATAACCAAATTTGAATATAACAAACTAGTATCATGTCTAGGTTGATTGAATTTCTTATGCATTGTCGTGTTCAAATGAAAGAAGAATTACTTGTATATGATGTAACAAATCTTGAAATGAAGATACCATGAAATGCATGCTTAATCGAATGTATCTAGTGACCTTATGAATGAGTAGTAGGCTATCCTAAACATGTCTTGTAAATCAAGTGACCCTTTTCGATTTAGTATTGTCCTAAAGTACATGCTTGATCGATTACTTGTTATGTTCTACATGTTCTTGGTTGCTTGATTCGAATACCATGTATGTTCTTATTGCTTGAAATTGCTTGATGTCCATGCCTAATTTGAATGGAAGCTTTCTAGTTTATGATAAAGCTAGTTGAACAATTTATCTTCTAGTGATGAGTTCAGAAAAATTTTAATTGGCTTGCCTATTTGCTTCTTGTTTGCTTGCTTGTTTCCTTGTAGTAACGCTCCTTGGCCAGGTTACTACTAACCCGAGTGAGGGGTGCTACAGTCAAGGTCAAAGTTGACTAAAAAATGCAACGGTCAAAGTCAGAGTCAACAATCAAAGGTCAATGCAGTCAAAGTCAACAGTAAATATTGACTTGATTGGTCAAAGGTCAACCCAGTTTGGGTCGCAAAGGTCAATAGGTATGGGTTACACTCAGTTCAGTTACTAGACCAGTTTTCTCAATGGTTCAGTTCCTTAACCCGGTCCAATTTGATTTGGTTGGCCCACTCACTTGGATCACTCACACACACGGTTTGGGCTCAATAGATCTGCCCAAACCCATTGGCCATTCGAATAGCCCTCATTCTTGGGCTCTCTCTCACATGGGTTTAACAAGGGTAACCCAAACATTGCACAAGGTAGACCATGCACAAGGATTCAATCCTTGGCTATTAAGGTTTACAGAACCTTCATCGGCGGCGGCGATTCACATGGGAGATGATGGCGACGTGGAACAACAAGGGTGGCAGTGCGAATTTAACCACAACGAAAAGCAAGGTTTTATCACATAACCCTAGCCATGACATGGTCTCAACACAAGAATAAAAGAAACAATTCAAGGCTTACCCACACTTATCCAAACTCAAAAACAAAAGGGGATGGCAGAGCCAGTAGTAGCGCAAGGAAACCCGAAAGGTTTTCGAGTGATTCTAGTGGGAACAAACGATGAATGAGATGCAAGGTGGGTTGGGGTTAAAATGCGATAATGTGAGGGACACAAAGGTGGGCGCAAGGAAAACTAAATGGTTTTCTTGTGATTCTTATAGAGAGGGGTGATGATGGGGAAGATGGTTGGTCGGGGTTGATTCGCAAGGTGAAGGGAATCTCAAGGATGGGCGTGGTGTAACCCACAAATGGCGGCAACCACTTCGTCAGAGGCTCGTCAGAACACGATAATGGGGTTTCTTTAGGGAATTTCAGGAGAATGAGATATGGGTAAGGCTGCTGCTATTGGTAGATGATAGCTACTAGGGTTGAGAAAAGAATGATTAAATATCCATGTGAAATGTTTAAATCGCGTGGTAAGAGCCTCAACTTATCCCGCTTTCAAAAAGAGCCCTCAAAGTTCTAACTTTTCACAAATAGGTCACTAATTTGAGTTAAAATCAATTAAATCCCTAAATTAAATAATTAGGGTTTTAGATTTTAGTTCCTAAATTCTAAGGTTTTGAATCAAAAATTCCCAAATTAAACTAGGGTTTTGAATTAGGGATTTTTATGGTGTTTCTCTCTCACCCTTAAAAGAAATTTCATCCTCAAAATTTCACACTTAACGACATATCCTTAAATTTAACAGATACACACATATACTTCTTCATTTTAAATTCTTCATCCTTCAAGATAAAAATAAGAACTAAATATAACATAAAAGTACTTACTATGTCCTCGGGCTCATCATCATAATTCCCATGACCTCTAGTTGCATAAACCAAACCTGGCCGTCTAACCTTGGATCTAGCCAATCTATCACTCTGGAATGGCCTACCTCTACTACCAATACCAGAAGCAACTGACCTAATCTGCCTTCTACCACTAGGGGGTGTCTGAACTAATTCATGTGACTAACTCTGCACGAATGAACCAGTAGGTGGTTGCAGACAATCATTAAAAAGTGATCAAGAGAACCACATCTAAAGCAACCTCTAATACTCTTTCTACACTCCCCACCGTGCCATTTCTTACAATAAGTACACTGAGGCACAAAATAAGAACTTGTTGATCCATCCACACTGTCTATCAAAACTGTAGAAATGGCTTGTCTCGATCTCTAGCTACCCTATTTATCAAATTCCTCTCTAGCCCTTTTACCAATATAGCTAACTAAACCATGTTGAACACTTGAAACCGGTTGTTTCTTGCCTCAATCTCTTTCTTGAGTTGTCGGACTTTTCAAGAGTGCTTCTATTCTCTTAACAGACTTGTCTCAATCAACCAAATCATTATACAGCTTTTCCTTAAATATAGCTACCTTTTCTCGAAGCGAAAAATGAAGACCCTTCAAGAACTCTCGACATTTATCCTTTTGTGTCTCTACTAACCTAGGTGCATACTGAGCTAACTCCATGAATCGTACCTCATTAGCAGATACTGACATGTCCTCGTATTTGAGATCTATGAATGTGTGTTGACGATTTGCAATATACTACTATCCCACATAACGGTTTTGGAATGCATGACGAAAGGTTTCCCATGTCATCTGATCAGTTGTCAACAATCTTTGCTCTGCCTTCCAATAATGTTGTGCTTCACCATGAAGTAGTGAAACAACAGCTCTCGGTTTTGGACCTAGTGGTTTTTAGGCTGAGTAGACTGTCTGATGGACCAAATTAGAGATTCGAGTCAAATTCGGGATTAAAATCGGATTAAATATTTTTTAGTGAAAAAATATTTGGGAAAATATCTAAAAATCATTATTTAATACATGGATATTTTTCGTAAATTCAATTTTAAAAAATGGAATTTGGAAAGTTGACATTTTGGCTAGTGGCCAAAATGTAAAGAATGTAAAACTGTTTTTAGTAATTGTTTTGTAAAAGGGTCAAAACTTTGAATCTTTAAGGAGCTATTTGGACAATGTCTAATATTAGATTTTTCTCCTTAATTGGCTATTTTTAAAGGTTTGGGGAAAATATAAATAGATTTGGGGTTAATTCCTAAGCAAATTTTACGTAACTACCTTTTCACTAAAAGATTTTCTCCCAAATTCTCTTCAGCCAAACACTCTTTTCTTCTTCAAAATCTTCAAGGGGAAATCGATATTAGATGGGAGGTTGATCCTCAAGCTTTAAGTGTCTCTTTACAAGCTTTGGAGGGGTAATTCGCATCGGATTAAATATTTTTGAAGTGTCGTGCTTTAATGAAATTGATTTTATGCACTTGTTTTGAAGTACATGGTACATACTATTTAAACATGTTTTTAAGTATGTTATATATTATTTTTTATTACATTTGGATGATGGATGCATTGGTAAATGATCCATGTAAGTATGAGAAATACATGTGAATGCATTAGGTTAATGAATTGGAAATAGTTTTGAAATGTTGCATATAAAAACAGTGAGATACATGGTTAATAATGAATTATATTGGCAAGTGATATGGTTTAAAATGTTATCGGGTATAGTTTGTCGGCCATAGGATTGATAGTGCACTACAAATAAGTTGTATAGAGTGTTGAGGGGTTTATGTGTACCGAATACTCCACCACGAGTACCCTACGGTTGAGGGGTTATATGGTACCGAAAACTCTCACTAGTGGATTATGCATCTAATCGATGATTGGATTGTGATGGTACCCGGTTGTGAATGTACCTTGAATTTCGGCTGAGATGGCATGAAGTGTTAAGAGGACACTTGTTGAATCCATGTATCCGATGTAATATTTTGGAAAGTGAGGCTTGGTTTATGGTTACTTGAAATCCAATATAATTGTTAATGTATCATGTTGATGGATGTTGATGTATAATGTTGGTTTATACATGTTTACTCTTTAAGCTTTGCATATGGATTGTTATGCATGGGAAGGCTTAAATTGAGGGTTAGCAAATGGGATTTGTTGTTGATCCATGATACATGTTGCATATGGTTTAATATACTAGTTTTTGAAAGTGTTAAGTGCATGGTTTTCAAGGCATGATGTTTTATAAGATGATTGAAATGGTGATTTCAATGTGGTTTTGAAAAATGGTTTTAAATGCATTGATGGTGTGTTGTTTGAGCACTCATCACTAAGCTTTGTGTGCTTACGCTCTCTTTGTCCATCAATGCAGAGAATTAAAGGTTGGAGGCAGTGAGTAAGCAAAGGATTTCCAAGGACTTCGACTATTCGAAAGTATGGTTTCAAACTATAATAGTAGTAATAAAGGCAATGGGGTTCATTGTGATTTTGGGAGGTTGAGCAAGTTTGTTATGTTGTTTTGGAGTTGTAACTGGCTTTATATGTTTGGTTAATGCTTTGGATTTATGTTTCATGCTTTGGATGGTTTGACTCCTGGAAGCATGCCTCTAGATTTTTGGTTGAAGCATGATGTTATGTTTTGGTTTTAAACCTGTGATGTTTTGGCATGGATTGTGCTCTAATATGGTTGTGGTTATATTTGAGGCATGTTGATATGTGATTGAATTCATGAAAGCATGAAAATCCAGCAAATTGGGACATTTTAGGCCCAGGCGTTTCGATACGCGGGTTAATGTACCGGTACGGGTATGCATATTTGTACAATGGTTTCAGTACTCGAGCAACTATATCGGTACGGGTCTGTGTATTTTGGCTGGTCGTTTCGATACTCGAGAAAGTGTCTTGGTATGGTTTTAAGCTACTAGAATCTGGGATTTTGGGGAATGTCAAAGCGTACCGATACAGTTGCTCGTGCACCGATTCGGGCAGCAGTTATTTCAGTTAATGTGATTCTTGGGAGTTTTTGTTTCTTACATTTTGGTCCCTAATATCTATGTATGCAATTCCATGAGTTTGGATGATTGTTTTGAGCTGGTTTTGACCTATAAGCATATAAATTGATTAATTAAGTCTTGGTAACTTCAAAATGGATTAAGTCCCTGTAATTTTCTAGAATTGCAATTTGGTCCCTAAATTGTAATTGTGCGCAATTGGATGTCGATACGACGCCCGATTGAGTTGATATTTCACCCGTTTCTAGTATGCACACCATAGGTGATAATGTTGCATCTAGATAAGATAAAATAAAAATGGTTGTAATTCAAATTAAACCTTTACGGGTTTGTTTCGGCAAACCCAATGTAACTGGCTTGGTTCGATCTTGCGTCTAGACCAGGTCAAAGGGGTTACATTGCTAGTATGGTAATTTATCTCCTCAAAGAGCCTCTCTAGATTTTCCACCCATAACTCATCATCAGATAGGTGTTCCTCAGACACACCCATAAAGATTCTCATTCTGAAACTCATAAATACTGTAGATATGGGCTTCATCGAACCCTCTAACTTGTCCAACTTAACAGTCTCGCTGTCAACGGGTCAAGTTCGGGTCTGAGTTAACGAGTTTAGGTTATAGCCAGTTCGGTTAATGGACCGGTTCACTCAATGGTTCGGTTCCTTAACCCGGTCCAGTTTGGTTCGATTGGCCCACTCACTTGGATCACTCACACACACAGTTTGGGCTCAACATATCTGCCAAAACCCATTGGCCATTCGAATAGCCCTCTTTCTTAAGCTCTCTTACAACGGGTCCAACAAGGGTAACCCAAACATTGCACAATGCATCTCATGCACAAGGATTCAATCCTTGGCTGCTAGGGTTTATAGATCCCTCATCGGCTGTGGAGGCTCACAAGGAAGATAATGGCGGCATGGAACAACAAGGGTGGCAGTGCGAATCTGACCACAACGAAAAACAAGGTATTATCACACAACCCTAGCCACTACAAAATCTCAATGCAAGGGGAAAAAAAACAAATCAAAGCTTACCCACACTTACCCAAACTCGAAAATAGAAAAGGATGGTAGAGCCCGTGGTAGCGCAAGGAAACCAAAAGGTTTTCGAGTAATTCTGATGAGAACGAACGATGAATGGGATGCAAGGTGGCTCAGGTTTAAAACGCGAGAATGTGAGGGACACAAATGTGGGTGCAAGTAAAACTAAATAGTTTCTTGTGATTATGATGGAGACGGGCGGTGATGGGGAAGATGGTTAGTTAGGGTTAATTCACAAGGTGAAGGGAATCTCAAGGATGGGTGCGGTGTAACCTACAGGCAGTGGCAATCCCTTCATCAGAGGCTCGCTGGAACACGATAATGGGGTTTCTTGAGGGAATTTTGGGAGAAGGAGATATGGGTAAGGCTGCTGCTATTGGTAGATGATAGCTACTAGGGTTGAGAAAAGAATGATTAAATATCCATGCGAAATGTTTAAGTCGCAGGGTAAGAGCCTCAACTTATCCCGCTTTCCAAAAGAGCCCTCAAAATTCTAACTTTTCACAAATAGGTCACTAATCTGAGTTAAAATTAATTAAATCCCCAAATTAAATAATTAGAGTTTTAGATTTTATTTCCTAAATTCTAGGGTTTTGAATCGAAAATTCCCAAATTAAACTAGGATTTTGAATTAGGGATTTTTTGGGTATTACACCAGTATCGTTTGTCACTCATAATGGCCAATGAGATGTTTTCGCACTTATACAGGCGCTTCCCGAGGATTGTATGCAGCATATTCTCATGGTGTTCCCACCTTTTGCTCATCTTAGCCCAGATTGGTTAGGTTGGAAAGATGATGCCAAATGCCTATTTACAGTGAAATTGGCCTATAGTAAACTTATGAGAAGCACAGTTGTAAGTTGTCCCAAGCATTGGGTTGCGATATGAATGTTACCTATCCCACAATGTATCCGCGCTTTTATTTGGCTTGCCAAGTGTAACAACGGGGAGTTGCCACCAATCTTTTTAATTTTAGGTGAGATTGGATCACCTAAAAACCCAGTTATTTTAATAAAACTTGTTTTTGTCATTTTATTAAAACAGCGAGTTTTGGGTCTGCATAACTAGAAAAATAGGTTCGGAAGACGGTTACGTGTGGAGAAGGGTGAGCACCCCCACAACGCCCAAAATTGGTACCTAGTCAATTACAAATTGTTTTAATGATGGAAATTATGAATTTGGATTTAATTTAAAAATTGCGATCCCTTAAAACATTTAAAAGAAAATTTCTTTATATAAAGGAAATTTACACCCTAATGCTCGGGGCATAATTTCCGTTAAATTCTCGAATAAAGGAAAAACTATTTTTAAATTTACACTTTAGAATTTAAAAAATGATATTTCATAATAAAGACTAACGGAAAGCGGCACCCCTGTGTCTGGGTATGTTTTTCACGGTAATCCCTATTAAGAGGGTCATTTAAAATTCAGTTAATAAATATATTTTAAAAATAAGTAAATAACAATATTGATAGCAATAACAATAATTAGCAGAATATATAGTGTAAGTAATATATAATCATAACAACAATAATAATAATAATATGATAATACATATATATAATAATATAGTAACAATAATATAATGATAATAATAATAATTAATAATAATGACAATAGTAGATAATACTAATAAGTAATAGAAATTAAAAGTGATTGAAATAAAATAAAATGAGAACTGAAAGGCAATACTGCAACGATATAGAAGTCGGCGGACCAAAAGCGCAATTATCCCCCTCGGGTCGGGTCAGAGTGCGGTTATATATGCTCAAAAAGGTGTCATTTTGAAACGACCATAAATAGCCAAATTTCACCAAAAAACCATTTCATCTGATAATTCAACAAAAATTTATACAAACTCTCTCAACTCTTTGCTCTCACTCTCGGCCGTCGACCAATCACTGCCCCAAGGTCTGACGTGGGCCGCCGTTCGTTGGTGATGGATAACCACCACGAATGGTGGCTGGAATTCATGCCGGAGATGGGTTTGGTTCAGTTTCGGGTCCTAAACACGGTTTTAAGGTTAGTTTTTCCTACACCACCCTTATTTTTCTTAGATCTTGATAAAACCGAAAGGTTTTTGGTTATATTTACCTTTTCTATTTTGTTTTTTTCACTTTGGTTTTTGCTTCGATCTTTTTGTCCCCCTTTATTTTTGGTTTGATTTCCATTTCTATGTCTCTCTATTTGGTCTCGTTTCACTGGTTTACCATTTTTATAGGGTTTCGATTTGGGGTGAGGTAGAAAGTAAGGGCATGTGGTAACTGTTGGTTTGTCGCTCGGACAGTGGTTGCAGTGGATGGAGATGAATGATCCTAGCTTAAATATGTCTAATGAATGCATGAATGATTCTAGTATGAATGCAAAATACCATTCGAGAATGATTTTTTTATCTCTAGATCGACTTAAGCATCTGACATCATCGTTTGCTTGAACTCTGTTTGAGTCCTCAGGCTTTCTCTTTTCAGGTCTGATCAGATTGCAAAAACTATTTGCCCCACATTCTATTCCGGTAGTGCATTTTTTCTCTTGGGCTGTTTACTGAAGAGAATGTCCCTTTTTGAATCAGGATTGCCTTTGGTCCCTGTACTGTTAAGAATCTTTCAAAAGTAATGTAGAGAGGTCTTTTATATTTTTTAGCTCATTGATCCTTATGTCAACATATGATATTTGTGTAAACAAGGATAAGATGAAAGAGATAATTTATTGAAAGTAAAGTTCATGACATTTAGATGACAAACATTGAACGAAAATCAAGCAAAAATACAAAATTAGGTGCCCCGGATATCTAGTTGACGAGCTTTACTGAACTGGTTTGCCGAAAATCATCATGTATCTAGGAGGCCTTAGGTGCTTTGACAATATCTCAATATGCACAAATTCTCCTCGTACCGCGGAGCTTTAAGGGAACTAATCATTTCAAGCCTTAGCTTTTCTCTACCAAAATTTGAGTTGTCTTCCTTTTTCAGGTGAAATATTTCTTGACTGAATCTGAGTTCACAGGGTTGGGCAAATCTTTACCGTCCATTTTAGTCAAAATTAAAGCTCCTCCTGAAAAGGATTTCTTCACAACGTACGGGACTTCCCAATTTGGCATCCATTTTCCTCAAGAATCTCTTTGAGTAGGCATGAACTTTTTTAACACTAGATCTCCCTTCCGGAATTCCCTAGGGCGAACCTTCTTATTAAAAGCTCGCATCATCCTTTTTTGGTACATTTGACCATGTCATATGGCTTTTAGTCTTTTTTCTTCAACCAAAGCGAGTTGATCATATATGGCTTGGAACCATTCTGCTTCATCTAACTTCAATTCTATCAAAATTCAGAGGGAAGGAATCTCGACCTCAATGGGCAGTACCGCCTCCATCCCATAAACTAGGGAAAATGGGGTCGCCCTAGTAGAGGTCCTGACTGATGTACATTAGGCATATAGAGCGAATGGTATCTTCTCATGCCAATCTTTATAAGTTTCCACCATCTTTCCAACAATCTTCTTGATATTCTTGTTGGCTGCTTCCACTGCTCCGTTCATCTGAGGGCAGTATGGTGAGGAATTGTGATACCGTATCTTGAACTATTTGCATATTTCTTTTATGGTTTTATTATTCAAGCTCAATGCATTGTCGGATATAATACTTTCTGGTATCTCGTATCGACATATGATTTCTTTTTTCAGGAACCTGTACACTGTCGATTTGGTGACATTGGCATAAGTGGTTGCTTCCACCCACTTGGTGAAGTAGTCAATAACCACGAAGATAAATCGGTGCCCATTAGAAGCTTTCGGTGATATAGGCCTGATGACATCCATGCCCAAAATAGAAAATGGCCATAGAGAGTTCATGACATGTAGTGGCGATGGAGGAACATGAATTTTGTCAGCATAAATTTGACATTTATGCCATTTCTTGGCGTAGTTGATGCAGTCCTCTTCCAAAGTTGACCAATAATAGCCAAATCTTATAATTTGCCTTGCCATTGTGAATCCATTGGCGTGCGTTCATCATACACCCTCGTGAACTTCTTCAAGGATCTTTTTGGCCTCAACAACATCTACACATCGTAATAGCACTTGATCTTTCCTTCTTTTGTAGATGATCTCCCCATGCAAGACATAGTCGCTTGCTATCCTTTGTAAGGTCCTCTTTTCATTCTCAGTAGCCTGCTCTGGGTATTCACGAGTTTTTAGGTATCTCAAAATGTCGTGAAACCAAGGATGTTCACCCTTTTCACCTTTCTCGATGCTATAGCAATAGGCCAGATACTGATATATACTCATTTGTATAGGCTTTAAACTAGATTGTTTGTTGATTATCATCAACGAAGACAAGGTAGCCAAGGCGTCTGCCATCTGATTATCTTCTCGCGGAAGATAGTGGAAGGTAATCTCATAGAATTCTTTGATTAAATCTAGAACAAGATTCTGATAATCTATCAATTTGGAATCTCTGGTCCCTCATTCTCCTCGGAGTTGATAGATCACGAGCATGGAATCCCCGTATACCTTCAACGACTTACTTTTACGCTCAATAGCAGCTCAAATCCCCATGACACATGCTTCATATTCTACTATGTTGTTTACGCAATCAAAATCAAGCTTGCTGGAAAAGGGGTTGTGGTCGCCCTCTGGCGAGACTAACACTTCTCCGTTTCCTTTTCCCACGGTATTTGAGGCGCCATCAAAGCTCAGTCTCCAACATTTAACTTCTAGGTATCTTTCTCCACAGTCATAATGTAATCAGATCTTTATTTGGGAAATCAAAGTTTAGTGGTTCATAATCCTCTAGAGCTCAATTAGCTAGAAAGACGGCTATTGCACTCCCTTTCACGGTTTTTTGGCTTATATAAACCAAATCGAACTCAGATGACAAAATTTGCCATCTGGCCATCCTTCCTATCAGTGCAGTCGACTCTATCAAGTATTTAAGAGGGTCCAATTTTGAAATTAGCCAGGTCATATAATATAGCATGTATTGCCTTAGCCTCGTGGTAGTCCAAACTAGGGCACAATACAATTTCTCGATTAGCGAATATCTCGCTTCACATTCTGTAAACTTTTTACTGAGGTAATAGATTGCCTTTTCTTTCTTTCCAGATTCATCATGTTGTCCAAGTACACATCCCATAGAATTCTCAGAGATAGTCAAGTACAAGATCAATGGCTTATTTGGGATAGGCGGCATTAGAACCGGGCATTTGACAAGTAATGATTGATCTTGTCAAAGGCTTCTTGACATTCATCATTCCATTCCCCTGGGTTTTGCTTTTTGAGAAGACAAAAAATGGGATCACATTTTGCGGTTAACTATGAAATGAACCGAGCAATGTAATTTAATCTTCCTAAGAAGCCTCTTACTTCTTTCTGAGTGCGTGGGGGCGGTAGATCCTGAATGGCCTTGACTTTATCTGGATCAACTTCAATGCTTCTTTCACTAACTATGAAACCCAGCAGCTTCCCTGACATGACTACAAAGTTGCATTTGGCCGAATTCAGCTTTAGCTGGTATTTTCTCAGTCTCAAGAACAATTTCGCCAAAATCGCGATATGTTCATCTTCCGTTTGGGACTTGGCAATCATGTCGTCGACATACACTTCAATTTCTTTGTGCATTATATCATGGAATAAAGCAACCATGGCTCATTGGTATGTCGCCCCTACATTTTTAAGTCCAAAAGCCATTACCTTGTAGCAAAAGGTTCCCCATAAAGCCACGAATGTAGTCTTGTCTATATCATCATGACACATCTTTATCTGGTTATAACCTGAAAAACCATCCATAAAGGAAAACAATGAATGTTTTGTTGTATTGTCGACCATGGTGTCAATGTTAGGAAGTGGGAAGTTATCTTTTGGCCTGGATTTGTTTAGATCTCGATAATCAACACACATGCGAACATTGTCTTCCTTCTTCGGAACATGAACTATATTAGCCACCCACTCCGAATATTTAACTTCCCGCAGAAACCCTACATCATATTATTTCTTTAACTCATCTTTTATTTTCAAGAGTACATCACGCCTCATTCTCTGAAGTTTCTGTTAGACCGGTTTGTAACCTTCCTTTATAGAAAGTTTATGTACAACCATATCCGTGTTCAACCCAGGCATGTCTTGGTAGGACCATACGAAGATATCTCTGAATTCCAAGAGTAGCTTGATGAGATATCTTCACGTTTTCACGGTAATGCACGTCCCAATCTTCACTTCTTTCTTCGCACTTTCATTTCCCAGGTTCACTATCTCTACTGGCTTTTTGTGAGACAAGATTTGTTTTTCCTCTTGCTCAACCATTCTTAATAGATCGGGAGATAGATCGCAATCTTGATCATCTTCAAAGTCCTGAGGTCCATCTAGATACATGTCTCGCTCAAAAATGAGATCTGGATCAGTTTCAGTGTCGCTCGATACATTGATATCAGGGGACTCTAAAACACTCCTAAACACTGCAAGGAGTTCTTCAGCAGTCCAATTGTCCAAAACAGTTTTAGGGGTATAAGGACGGATTCCTTTTAGGTATAGCCCTTCATTCTCTCATTCAGTTACTACATTAATATCCAAAGCTTCTAACATTTTTCCCAGCTCAGCTTCTTCACCTATCTTAACCTGTTTGGGGTGGATAAATCCCCCTGACATAAAAGTTTCATAAAGGCGGGGAAAAGCCATAGGTTGCCAGTTAACCTCTTCTCCTTTTAGACGGGCTTTCCTCATTTCTTAATTTTTCGCCATCTCACTCCTTCTCTGCTTGGCATCTGGCTTGTATTTGAGGCCGAAACGGTCTTGCTTGTTGATTATGACCGGCGTACTAACCTTATCTTGCATATATTTCCCCAGTCTCTGGTCGACCCAGGCTCTTCTTCTCATCGTCAGTTTGATTCTCGTCTTTGTGGCCCTAGACAGTCTTGGAGTAGGAATCTGACTCCCTTCGGCTATGAAGGTTGCATTGACAAACTCAAATAATCAGAATAAGCACTCTACGGCCTTCTCATCAGTCTCTATATAAGGGGCGTCACTAGTGATGAAAGCTATGATATCTTCTTCGGCATTCACGGTGACCAGTCGTCCGTCGAAAATAAATTTTAGTTTCTGGTGGAGGGAGCATGGAACTACCCAGCCAAATGGATCCAGGGTCTTCCCAATAGAAAATTATATGTAGGTTTGATATCCATTACCAAAAGTCTACATCGTATGTGCTTGGGCCCACCAGTAACGGCACTTCAATTTTTCCCATCACTTTTCTCTTAGTACTGTCGAAAAGCTCAAACTAGAATGCTACAAGCCTTCATATGAGAACTGTCTATTGGAAACCTGTTCAAAGTGGCCAATGGGAGAACATTTAAGGCGGATCCATTTTCGATCAAGACTCCTGGCAACGTACAGCCTTTGTAGCGAGTAGTAATGTGCGGGGCTTTATTGGATCCCATGCCTCCTAAAGGTATCTCATCATCATTGAAATAGATGAAGTTATCAGCATTTAGATTGTTCGCCAACCTGTCCAATTTGTTCATCGAAATGTCGTTAGGAATGAAGGTTTCGCTCAACACTTTCAACAGCGCATTCTGGTGCGCTTCTGATCTTAGTAGTAGAGATAGTATTGATATACAGGCAGGCAATTTACGAAGGTGTTCAACAACATTGTATTCACTATGCTTTAGGAATTTTAAGAATTCTTTCATCTCTTCCTTTTTAACTAGCTCGTTGATCGGTGATTCAGGTTTAACATCTTATGTCTTCTCGAGTTTGATTATCAAGGCTTTCCTTTTTGGATCTTATATTTCTTTGGGAACATATCGCCTCCCGCTCTTGGTGAAGAAATCGATGTCATTCACCTCTTTTGAAACAGTCTTTGGAGCCTCCTCTTCCTGAATTGTTACTTCGCAATCATACTTCCATGGTACTTTCTTATTATCATTGTAAGGAAAAGGCCCCAGTTTTTGAATTGTGACCTTCACTCCCGATCTCTCGCATCTTTCGTATTTCCTCAGTCCTAAAATAATGATAACCGGGAAATTGCCCCCATAATTATTCTTAGGGGCTCCTTGTTCTGAAGCATAGACATCTGCCTCCTCTATCTTTCTTTCTTCAAAAATTTCTAATTCTTTGTTGTTAATCAATTTCTGAATGAGAGTCTTGAACTCTGCACAATCTTGGATATGATGGTTCATTTTGCCATTGTATGGGCAGTAGTCATTGGAGGCTTCTTTCACGTCTCCTGAGATTGGCCGTACAAGCTCATTTCGACCATCTTTTTCCAAACCCACCTTAACGGAGACTTCACTTCTTCGATGTTGGTTTTGATTCTTTTGTTCCCATTGTCAAAAATTGCATTTACGTCTAACTCGGCGTGATTAGGCAATGGATTCCCAGTCGTACTTGACCCTGCAGAGTCATCGAACCTTACGACCCCCATCTTTATAAACTTTTCAACAAGTTTTTTTAAAAGCGATGCAGTTCTCAATAGAGTGTCCTACAATTCTGGCGTGATAATCACATTGGGCATTGGCATCGTACCATTCGGGTAAGGGGGTTGTATAGGTTTCGTGTAGAATGGAGATACCACATGCGCATTATACAAGTTCTTGTATAACTCACTGTAAGATATCGGGATAGGAGTAAATTCTATATCTTTTGCTTTTGCTTTTTGATTTGATCCTTGTTTTGAGGAATTTTGGGTATTCGAGGTCGCAGCTTTCAGTTGTCCGACTGTCAGCTGCTTTGTATAGCCGATATTATAGACACGTGTATTGTTGGCCTCACCCTCTTTTCTCCTATAGTTGGATTTTTTTGTGTTCTTTTCATCTTCAATTTTTCCATTTCGGATTGTGTTTTCAATCGTTTCTCCATTCATTATTATGTCAGAGAAGTCCTTTGTGGCGCCCCCAATTATACGGCCAAGGAAAGGTTTCTTCAACATTCCAACAAAGAGCATTATTGTTTCTTTCTCCAACAGTGATGGTTGGACTTGAGCTGCAACGTCCCTCCACCATTGTGCATATTGTCTGAAACTTTCATCCGGTCTCTTTTCCATGTTTTGTAACGTCACCCGGTCATATGTTATATCAATAACATGGTTGTACTATTTTACAAATGCCTAAGCCAAGTCCTTCCAAGAGTTGATTTTGGCATGACTTAATTGGTTGTACCATTTTGTAGCGGACCTCGTTAGGCTATCTTGAAAGTAGTAAATTAAGAGGAGGTCGTTGTCGATAAATCTCGTCATCCTCCTGATGAACATTGTGAGGTGAGCTTCAGGACAAGTGGTCATATTATATTTTTCAAAATTAGGCATTTTGAACTTCGGGGCAAGCACCAAATCGGGAACCAAGCTTAACTCTCTTGCATCCATCCTTGGAAACTGATTTACATTTTCCATAGCCTTGAACTTTTCTTCCAACTATTTGCATCGATCCTCAAGCTGTTTGGGTAGTTTGACTTTTAGTTTTTTGATCTCATTGAAATCTGGAACAACATACTCGCTAGGGTCATCGTGAACTGTCATTCCCTCCGTAAGGAAGACTCGGCCTGGACGACCAACTGCTTTGCCATTAAAGTCTCTATTGATAGATGGGCCTTACTAAGAGGATGCTTCGTGTCTTCTATCAGTGTATTGGGATCTCTAAAGACCATTTTCTTCTTTTCAGAACCTTTCCCGGTTAGCATTGCGGCTATCCTAGCGAATAATCTTATTGCGATTGCGAAATATGGTCACGGGTTTCTTGTTGTGTTCTTTGTAGCTTGCTTTCAATATCCTTCATGAAGTCTTCGTATGCTTGTTCAACTTTTGCCAATCTTTCTTCCATGTCTCTAGCTTTGCTTCTGGCGAAGTAAGAGTGTCGAATCTGTGGTCTTGTATGCCCCAGAATTTACTGCGATAATAATTTCTTGAGAATTAAAATCTTAGTAAAATGATGTAATATGATGTAGTATGATGCGAATGCAAATGAGAAGATGCGGTGTACATGCAAAACACATATTATATTAGTACCACAACATATTTTACACAAAAGGTGTTGATTTCAGTACAACTTTCAAAAGGAAACTCGCATCAGAACAAGTTTCATTAAATAAGGTGGGCCTATTTCACATATACTACTTAGCCTTAACACCCAGGATCTTGATCTTCTTCAAGAGCCATGCTAACTTCTTGCCTTGTTAGATTCTGACTCAGTTTGCAGCTCAAAACGTTGGCTTGAATGGCTAAAGTCTGCAAGTGTTCTGCGACCTCTCATACCTGGACAAGAGCTTCAGACATAACGCGGTCTCTATCCCGGACTTAGTCCTAAGATTGCTCTAATTGTGCCTGCCAACGCTGATCATTCCACCGTTGGATTTCTTTTAAATTTTTAATTAGCCCCTGACAAGTCTGCAGAGCTATTTCTAATTCTTTAACTTATTTCTTTAGAGTCTCATTCTCCTTTTTACTTGCTTTTAATTCAGCTATAGAATCTCGGCTACGGTGCCTCTGTAGGGAATCTTCTAGTTCTATGATTTGTCTTCTCAGATTTATATTCTCAGGTCTGCTTTAGGACAATTCTTCTTCCATGGTTGTTTCTTGTGCCTGGGCATCTTTAAATCTTCTTTCCCAGAGATCTGCTCTCTTATTTTCTTCTCGGAACTCAAGCTTCCATTCGGCGGATGTCTTTCCAAGACCGACATATCTTTCTGATGCACAGAGCTTCTTGTAATCATTCTGTAGATTGCTCAAATCTTCTTCAGCTTTGTTTTTTCCTTTTCTCAGCCTTTCGATCTCTTGTTCCTAAGACTTCATGCCGAACTTCAACTGGTTCTTTTCATTTTCTAATCTCGATAACTGACTTTCCATCACGAAGTAGCTTCTCTCAAAATCATGCTTCGCGATTTCCATATCCGAGGGATCCATTTGTAAATGTTCCTCTATCGGTACATTATTTTCTAGATTCGGTAAGGGGAAACCGTCGTTAATTCTTATGCTCCTCCATCGTTGATACTCCGGCGTAACTCTAGGTTTTTTATCTAACGGTTCTATCCTGGAAGAATAATTCCCTGCCTTAGTGATCATTGAAACATTTTCCTTGTAGTCCTTACCCTTGTACAGAAATTCACAAGTAGCAAGCCCCCTTGTCGCCGGGATGAACTGTCTTGATCTGTATTGTCTGGATACTAGTAACGGAACATATCCAGTTGCACCCCATATCCCAAGTAGAGGGACCCAGTCATAGTCTCCGCACTTGTATATGATATTGTCAGGGAAGAACCAACGTGCTTTCCAGACAATATCTTTTTCTTGGAGGTTTCGAAAAATGGCCTTCCAGTTGTCATAAGAGATGTTCTCTTGCCTTTGCGTGGATACGAGATCCTTGAGTGGGGAGTAACTTTCGAAGCATACCTGATAAGAGATTTTTTCTGGCTTCCAAATGTGGCTATAAAACCAGACTAACAAAAGCTGAGCACAGCTGATGAACCTCCCCTCACCGTTTCTTTTACAAGCACTAAGAGACCTGAAAGTTTCGGCTAAAATGGCTGGAATGGGGGTAACTTCTTTATCAAGTTGATCAAATAGTTCCATAACAGCATCATCGATGTACCCCAACGATTTGGGAAAGATAACCAAATCTTAAATGGTCGGTGCAAACATTTTGACCTATTTTTCTCGCTTGGACTCGACTTAGATCAGGTCCCGTATGAATCTCCAGGCGATGCACCTAGTTTCCCATTTTACCTTAATCATGGCTTTTGCCCACTGTTCGTCCATGCCAGTCATCTTGAGCAGCTTTTTCAAAAATGCTGGAGAATCAGGGGACTTGAAATAAGCTTTATCAACCCGGAGTTTTGGGCAACGGATTAAGGCAGTGTATTCTTCAATGGTTGGTACCATATCAACATCTCCCAGGGTAAAGCAACTGTAGGCATGATTCCAGAACTGGGCAAGGGCTCGGAACAAAGCTTTGTCGATACTAACATCTAGCAGATAAGGTAAATCAACGTAATTAGCATAGAACAACTGCTTATTTTCTTCATCCCACCGGTTCCAAATTTCTTTTAACCTTCTAACAGACTGTCCCCTTTCTGGTGCTGAGTTTCTTCTGACCACCTCCGTACGCCTAGGTTTCCTTCCATCTTATCAAGAAATTGGTTCTCCATAGCTAATCCTTTATAACGGTTGAACTTGCCTCAACACCTTTTTATTAAATAGAATAAAAAATGCAATGCAAGAACGAGAAAACAAAGACAAAGGAAACATGTTAGTCTCAAAATAAATAAATAATATCGAAATAATAGACAAAAGCTAAATTAAAATAATCCTAGAACATGCTTTTCTACCCCCACATGCTTTCAGAAAAACAAAATGCTACCCCATCATGATATCCACCCACATGCTTGTCTTGCATAAATATAGGCATGGTATCTAGCATACTGTACTGCGAAAAGGAAATAAATAAATGCACAAAACTGAAATTAAAGAACATAATTAAAAGGAATTAAACCATCCATCTCTCTCTGTCATGCACCTATCGGATGACTTTCTAAATGGGCAAAGGTTCGGCATGGCTCTAAACAATGTGGGCTTTTACGGTTCACTACATGTGGTTAGGTTCTAACAAAGGTACCCAAATGGTACTCACTATCCTGCTAAGGGTAGTAAGCACAATTAAGGGGGATATATTTCCCGAGGTCTGCACGGAGAGGAAAATCTCACGAAGACAAAGGGACGCATAACCCAGAAGCGATTCACCATCCTATACGGAGGGGGTACCTCACGAAGGAGTAGCTTCTGCTCTCACTTAAAAAGGGATGAAGCTCGGGTTCAGAGCTTATGATATGAAAACTTAGAAGACATATTTTATGAAAATTTTTGTAAAAAAAATTAGAAAAAAAGGGTAGGGATCACCTGAAAACCTGGTTATTTTAATAAAACTTGTTTTTGTCATTTTTATTAAAACGAGTTTTGGGTCTACAAAACCAGAAAAATAGGTTCGGGATTCGGTTACGTGTGGGGAAGGGTGAGCACCCCCACAACGCCCAAAATTGGTACCTAGTCGATTACAAATTGTTTTAATGACGGAAATTATGAATTCGGATTTAATTTAAAATTTGTGATCCCTTAAAACATTTAGAAGAAAATTTCTTTATATAAAGGAAATTTACACTCCAACGCCCAGGGCATAATTTTCGTTAAATTCTCGAATAAAGGAAAATTTATTTTGAAATTTACACTTTAGAATTTAAAAATGATATTTCATAATAGAGACTAACGGAAAGCGGCACCCTATGCCCGGGGTACGTTTTTCACGGTAATCCCTATTAAGAGGGTCATTTAAAATTCGGTTAATAAATATATTTTAATAATAAGTAAATAACAATATTGATAGCAATAACAATAATTAGCAGAATATATAGTGTAAGTAATATATAATCATAATAACGATAATAATAATAATAATGTGATAATACATATATGTAATAATATAGTAACAATAATATAATGATGATAATAATAATAATAATTAATAGTAATGACAATAGTAGATAATACTAATAAGTAATAGAAATTAAAAGTGACTGAAATAAAATAAAATGAGAACCGGAAGGCAATACTGCAAGGATACAGAAGCCGAATGACCAAAATCGCAATTATCCCATTTTCATCAATATTGCGCGGATCTCCCCCTCGGGTCGGGTCAGAGCGCGGGTTATATATGCTTAAAACGGCGCCGTTTTGAAATGCCCATAAATAGCCAAATTTCACCAAAAAAACCATTTCATATGATAATTCAACAAAAATTTATACAAACTCTCTCAACTCTCTGCTCTCACTCTCGGCCATCGACCAGTCGCTGCCCCAAGGTCTGCCGTGGGCCGCCGTTCGTCCGCGACGAATAATCGCCGCGAACGGTGGCCGGAGTTCATGCCATAGAAGGGTTTGGTTCGGTTTCGGGTCCTAAACACGGTTTTAAGGTTAGTTTTTCCTAAATCACCCCTATTTTTCTCAGATCTTGATAAAACCGAAAGGTTTTTGGTTATATTTACTTTTTCTATTTTGTTTTTTCACTTTAGTTTTTGCTTCGGTCTTTTTGTCCCCCTTTATTTTTTGTTTGATTTTCGTTTCTATATCTCTCTATTTGGTCTCGTTTCACCGATTTATCCTTTTTTATAGGGTTTCGATTTGGGGGTAAGGTGGAAAGTAAGGGCACGTGGTAGATGTTGGTTTGTCGCTCGGGCGGTGGTGGCAGTGGATGGAGATGAAGGGTTTAAAAAATCGGGTAAGACGGTGGTAGCAAAAGGGCTCAGATGGCAGGGGTAATCATTTGAGGTAATTGATCTTTTTTAGGGGTTTTAATCCGGTTTAATCAAGATTTGATTTGGTTTTGTTTGTGTCAGCAAGAATTATGCGACGGCGGCGGCTTGGACAGCGGCTGCTCGGCTGATGAAGGCGGCGACGGCTAATGCATAGGAGCTGGTGGCTAGGGTTTCAATTATGGTTAGGTTTAGATTAGGCTTTGGGCTGGATAGGTGTTGGGCCGAGTATGTAAAATGGGTTGGTTTGTTAGGGGTAATGAATATTTAGTTGTATATTGGATTGGGTCTGGTTAATATTTGGGTTTGTAATATGAATTTAAAAGCCCGGATTAAAATGGTGCCTACACCAAGAGAGAGGTAGTTTGTTAACTAATATGAAAAGGGTGAGGAGACATATGACGGATGATGGAAGATTTGGTATTTTTTCTCAAGGCCAAGAGGATGTGCTTCATATTCTTCGTGATTGCCCTCGAGCTCGGGCAATGTGCATGCAGTTGCCCCCTCCTCATCAACCTCATGCTTTCAACTCAATGCAATTACATGAGTGGTTGTCGCTAGCTTAAAGACATATGGACCTTTTTCTGGTTTAACGGAACATTGTGGTATCATGTTTTCCATTATATGCTGGAGAATGTGGCGTTGGAGAAACCAAACCCTATTTGATTCGAATTTTGTAGAACGCGATAATATGATTATGGCCAGTAAAATATATATATGGAGCATGTGCTTTCAGCCAATGCTCAGGGGAATGTAATTACTCTACAAAGGGACAGATCAGTGCAACATGTATTTTCTTGGCAGCTTCCACCTGCAAACTGCGTGAAAATTAATGTTGGTGGGGCTTTGAGTCTGAACAATAGTGCTGCTATGATTGGGGGGTTTGTCGATCGGAGAGAGATGGTTGGGTGTTTGGATTCACTCGAAGCATAAGGCGTTGTTCGGTGGTGAATGCTGAATTATGGGCCATTCTGGATAGTCTTCGTCATGCTTGACATTAAGGTTTTCGCTAAGTAAGCTTGAATCGAATAGGTGTATTGAAACTTGTAACACAACACGTTTGGGGAATGCTCTTGTAATGGTTAACCAAGAATTAATTCAACGTCTTTGGGAAGTCTTTGTGGAATATATCTGTCGTGAATCAAATACGGTTGCAAACAAGTTAGCGACAATGATGCGCAATCAGTCAATACAGGAATTGTTCTTTGAGAATCCTCCGGCCCTGGTTCAGGATTTGCTTCAACATGACTTGCAGCATGCTTATGTTCTAGTTTAAGTTTTTGTGTTGTCCCTTGCTACAAAAAAAAAAATAATTTTTATAATCTAAACTATATTAATATATATAAAATATTGATAACTAATAAATTATTCAAATAAATACCGAAAATATATCCTTATATATCATTTTATTTGCTCAAATAATCAAACAACTATCAATTAATTTTAAAATACTTTTATACAATCAGCTAATGCAAGCTGCTAATCAAATTAATTATAATATGTTATCAATTATCAACTAATTGCGAATCAAGACGATGTCTTAATTTAATTAATTTGTTCAAAAAATAATCTTAATTAAACAATTATTTTAAAAAAACAAGAATTCTTTTATCTCACAAAAGGGTGTTTTATTACAAGATAAATGGCATTTTCGTGATTATCTTAATAATTATGAGTTACTATAAACATCTGCAACAGCAAGCACCCCCGTTCAAATTTTCAAATTTCCTCTTTCGCAAGGAAATGACGTTGTAATACTAATGAGTTCTTCGCTTCGTTGAACCAATTTTAGTTTTTTTTTGTTTTTATGCTATTTTTTAGTTTCATTCTTTTGAATTTGAAGTTCAGGTTTAGATCTAAAAACAGGGGATTTCGTGGCTTTGATTAGTTTTTTAGAGTTAAAAAAATGGTGATGAAAGAGAGAGACGAAGAGCTAACTTTGTTCCTGGAAATGCGGAGACGGGAGAAGGAGAAAGAGAATAGCAGCAATCTTCTCTCGCTCAGCAACTCTGAACAACAGCTCAATCTTATTTTAGGTAAAAAAAAAAGAAGAAGAAGAAGAAAAACGATCGCGATGTCATTTTGATGTTCTTCCTTGTGGAAGATGAAAAGATTTTTGAACCGATTTTTGTGTGGACTGTTGATTAAAGTGATGTTTTGTTGGATTTGTATAGGATCTAACGTCAACGGAGGCGGCGGCGGAGGTTCTCCGGTTGCGAAGATTGTCTCGGTGCTGCCTGTTCGAAAGACTGCGGCGGAAAAAATTTTGAATTCGGAGAATGAAAAGTCTGATTACGATTGGTAATGCTAAAGATATCTGATAACTGAAACTTTACTATCTTTGTTTAGAGCATTATGCAGTTTATTAAAACTCTAGGTTTTCAATAATTGAATCTATGTGCTTTGTAAATTTCCTTTTCTCGCTTTTTTTTTAAACCGAAGGAAAGATCATGTAGTTTGTGTGAGCAATAATTTGATTTTATCTTAAAGCTTCCTTTTAAGGGGGAAAGGTGCAAGTACAATTAAGCCATAAAGAGACATTATATATCTTTAAAAGAAAGCCTCCATTTGCCTTTTGTAAAATTTGGATAACATTAAAATTTGTTCTTTGCTTTTATTTAGTGTCCAGATCAATCATACATCAGACAATAAGTTGTGAGAATGCTAAGATTAGATATGGTATTTGTCCCAAAACCCAGTTGCTTAATCTTTTTGGTGAAAGATATGGCCTAATTCTATTAATTCATCTGCAATGTTGACAATTCTAATGGCATCCATGATCCATTTCCTCTTTCAAATTTGTCAAAAAAAGAAACTTATATTTCAAAACATAGTAATTATGTTTTAATGCCTTGACAGTGAAGCAAAAATTGGTGTATACATCAGTTTATGGACATTTCTTTATGGTTGCACTTTGAATTCATTTAAATCATGACGATGTGATTCGATATTGAATTGTTGCTTTTGCTCTGCAGTCTACTAATATCGAGGTATTTTCTGTCTTCAGGCTTCTTACTCCGCCTCGTACACCGCTATTCCCCTCTTTGGAAATGGAATCACGGAAGACTCGAATGAGCCAGCTTGGGATGTCTAACACTCGTCCAGTCGCACTGAAAACAAGGGTAAGAACTCTTATGTGATTTGAGTTTTGGATTCTTTCAACCCATTTCCTTCTGCTGTGATCAGCCTGTCCAGATTGACAAAACTAGGATATAATAGGGGTTTGAGTTTGAATCATGTCATACTGGGAACATTAATTTTTGTTGGCATGTGTTATTTCATCTTTATCAGGTTGTCAAGTTATGAAAGTCTGCTGGCCTTATTTGCTCTGTTGTTGTTAGAGATTTTGTTACTTCCCTATTGTCGTATCTAGCAAATTTATCTTGCCTTGGGGTTTCAGCTGGCAAACCGCCTGGAGGAACCTGCTTCGAGGAGCACTCTTGCGTTAAAGCAACATGCTCTATCAGCTGGAGTAAACTCTTCCAATACTCTAAATAAAAGGCCATCCTCTTTAGGGGGTCCGAAATCTGCTAGTAGACCTGCAACACCTACTGGCTGGCCAACATTTCCCACAACAACCAAGAGTTCAAGGTCTTCTACACCTATGTCACGAACCAACATGCCTACCGTGAAACCTGCTGCTTCCACAGCGAGATCCTCAACTCCAAGTAGATCCACTGGACGTTCTTTGACACCAACTGCTAGACCCTGTTTGCCTGCTTCCACATCGACATTAAGATCATCTACAGCAACACGTCGACCAGCTTCCTCGTCTAGCTTGCTTACTGCATCTGCACCTGCTGGTCGATCCTCTTCAGTACCAAAATCAGCTTCCCTTACTTCACTTATGAAATCATCTCCTGCTACATCTTCTGTTACAAAATCAGTTCCGGCATCATCTTCCATAACAAAACCAGCTTCCACTACATCAAAAAGTTCAGTACCATCACGGGGCACATCTCCAACCGTAAAGTCTACGCCTTAGAAACCGTCTGAGATGCCTGGATTTTCGCTTGAGACACCACCAAATTTAAGGACTTCATTGCCAGAAAGACCAGCATCAACCTCACGGGGGAGGCCAGGAGCTCCCGGTGCTAGATCATCTTCTGTGGATGCTAATTCTAATGGAAGACCAAGACGCCAGTCCTGCCCTCCTGCTAGAAGCAGGGCATCAAGCGTCAGTGTTGCTAATGGGAGCTCCATTCGTTCTGTGCGTAGAGCAGATGCCAATGGTAATAACCCTACTGCAAAATTATCTACTTCCCTCGACAGTTCCGGATTTGGGAGAACACTCTGCATAAAGTCTCTAGATATGACTATGAGACACATGGTAAATCTCTTGCTTGATGAATCATAGATTGATATGCTTGTTGATAGTAAGGTCCTCATTAAGATATCTTGATCATTTCTTGTGCAGGATACCAGGCGAACTATTTCAGGTAGTCAGCGTCCGCTTATGACATGTTCCGGCCTCCTCCATACATAGTAGTGTGAGATCAGGATCCACGAGGAGCAGGACTGTAAGTGTTTCTGATTCTCCTCTTGCCATGAGCAGCACCGTCAGCTCCGAGCCGTGTGTCAACTATAATTCATTCTTTATTGATGGGAGTGAAATAGAAGACAACGATATCAGTAGCGAAAGAGGAATATCGTCTCCCACCAGGCAGCGTGCTAGCTGACCGAGGCAAACAATTTCATCCGAATGTATAGCGATTTTATGGGAATGCTCGGTCAGCATGACTATGAAGAAACGACCTGTTTCTTAAAGAAGCTGATTTTGAAGGGAGCATTTCAAATGTCTGTAATCTGTAGTACCTGTGGGTAAGTCCTTCAGTGCATTAATGTAAGAATGAGATTAGATTTCGAGAGAAAAAAAAAAAAACTATTGTCTGGACTAAGGAGTCATAGCTTTCAACTTACTGTTTTTCAAATTAGTATTTAAAGTTTATTATCATGTATTTTGGTGCTCAACTTGGTACCGAAATATATAATAAAAGTCATGGTACCAATTTAACAAAAAAATGGATAAAAAAAACTGTGTAAGGCACTAATTTTAAATATGTATACAATTTAAAAGATTTATAATACATTTAAATTCTACGTACCCGAATCAAATTGAAAATTCCATTTAGAAAATCGATGCTCATATGCAACATATTTTTTACTTGACTTGAATCGAAAAAGAAAATTCAAGTATAGCTTGAGTTACAAAATAAGGCTCGTCAATTCGGCCAACTCAAAAAACAATTTATTGGACTCGGTCAAATGCTACCCAATAAGCTTCTAAATGTAAGGCAGTATTGGAAAGGGATCAACTTGTAAGTGAAGTTCAGAATCACTTCCAAAAAGAAACAATCTGATAGTATAGGAACAACTGATGATTCATCATGGTTTCTAGGTACAAAGTACAGGCAAAAGAAGCGTACACTATTTATGGATTTTGCTTAGATTTGTTGCTCAACGTTCTCAATATGGTGGTGCAAACGAAAAAAAGCAAGACAAGGCAAGCTGAGAACGGTCCTCTGTGGCCATGCACGCTCTGATCACACGATCATATGATTCATCAACCAGACATGGAATCCTGTCTCCTTAGAACTCATGGATACAGAGGAACTAGCCTATAGAACAGATCCTGTTCAAGTAAGGTCATGCCCAATTAACACCTGGTTCTGACTTTAAATACTAGCTAGTGTGGTCTTTCCTTTCCATGCGGGATTTTGTTCATGCCCTGACAATACCTCAATTTCCTTAAATAATCCAACAGAACAAGTAGATACAACAGGTCTATATATATATATATATATATATATATATATATGAGCTTCTTTCAATGTTAATCTATTAACATTAATCAATATTTTGTTTGAAACAAAAGCTTTCGAGTACAAATAAGAGTGGACAGTCTTTACAGATACATTTTTCTTGAAGTTTTTTAGTTTTAAGTTGTAACAATCTTCAATTATTTATGGATTTTGCTCAGATTTGATTCAGTTGCATGGATGACTGCAAACAGCTGATGCTTCTTGTTCTTACCGTGGTTTTCTTGCATTGTTCGAATTCTACATCTATATGGCAACAAGTTGGCTTTGTTTGGCCTCAGTAGTCTACACATCATCTCATTGTTCGAATAATATATATTTGGCAGTAATGTTGTTAGTGTTCTAATTGTTGGTTTTCTATTGGTAACTTTTCTCATCACATTAGTAGAAATGTTGCAATCTCAACAGCTTGAAAGAACTCGACATTCCCTCGGTCTGCTCTAGTCTTGTCTTTCAATATATTTTGCTTTATGTTAAATTTGGGTACGTGCAACTTTGATCTCTTCTCTTCAATCTGTAATTGCAGTTTGATGCTGGTAATTGAGCAAAGCTCAAGTCTTTTTTCAATCTTATCATTTGAAGTTCTTTTAGACAAACTTATGTATCAAAGTAGTTAGTCCAAGTGGTAAGCAACTTAGTATCGCTTAAGCAAGTCTCGAATTTGAGGTCTTGTGTATGCAGAAAATCCATGTTGGGAGACTCACCCACCAAAATCAGACTCATGACGCAAGTCGATCCGAAATTAATTAAGGCAAAGTCTTAAAAAATCAAGAGGGCTAAAGAAGTATTTTTCATATTAAAAAAGGAAAAGGAAGCACTTCAAAAACTACAACAAGAAGTTCTTAGGACCAAGCCCTCTTCAAATATTGGGTCAGTTTGAGAAAAGAACCTTGAAGATTAATTCATTGGCCCAAAGTATTAAGGTCCATGACATGACAGACATTACCCCTTTGGAACTTGCAGTCTTAATTCTTACACAATAGTCTAGAGCCCACCCAGCTGCCCTTTAACTGATTAAGTATTTATTTTGCAGCTCATAGTCCATCTGACAAACGTGAAACACCAAGCAACTTAAGACAAGATTTAGATCCAACTAAAATCTTCTAAACCTGCAGCTTTCACATGTAAAACAGTATGCCAACCCAAGCAAACAAACAACTTGCTTTATTATGGTAATATTCCTTTAACCTTAAAGTAACCCTAATCTCATCATGTTAAGCTTGCTTACATCAGAATCATAATCCCATTCTCTCTCCTTTTTAACAGTTCCTTGCTGCAGCAGATTGATGGCTCTGAATCCCAAATATTACTTTCTTTTAACGGTAATGAAGGAATCATAATCTACGAGCAAAGGTACCTTGTCTAGTAAGGATACAATTCGTTTAAGAGGCTAAAGCAGTACAAAATAAGCTTTAAATTATTACATTTCCCATGCGAAGATGCTTTGAATAGGGTCAACTAGAGATTGATTACAAGTTAAGTATGAAAGTTAAATATTAACCTACAGTCTTAATACCTTTAGAACCATTGTTAAGTAATATATACTTCATACCAACGACTGGTTGGTTTGGTGAGATGAGTCATTTGATCCCTTAAATAAGGTTAGAAGCAGGGATGGGAACAGGTTAAGTCGAATTTTTGGCCGACCTAAAAATAATTACCCTAAATTTAAACCTGACCCAAAAATTTTATACCTCAACCGACCACGACCCGATATATATATATATATATATATATATATATATATATATATATATATATATATATATATATATATATATATATATATATATATATTTAATTTTAGGACGTAATTGTGAAAAAATAATTTTAGAGACCTAATTGCAAAAAGAATTAAATATAGAGGCCAAACTTTAAATAAAAAAGTTAATTTTAAGGTCTTAATTGTATAAAGAGAGTGCATTATTACAAATATACGTAAAAATACATAAAGGAAAATTACACTTTTAGTTCTGGGTTAGGTCGGGCCATATATTTTTCTACCATAAACTCGAACTCGATCTAATCTCACTCATAATAAAAACCAGGCCTGAACCCTATCTCACAATAAACTCGAACTCAACTCAACCCGAACCCGATTTTTCACAAAAAAAAATCAGACGAGATCGAATCGAATCAGAACCCAAACAGGTCGGGTGAATTGCCCATCCATCGGTAGAGGTTTTAACCTGACATTATAAACGAAACAAATTGAGTTCAAAAAATCATCCGAATTTTCCTGTACTCAATCTAAATTAATCCACCAATGAATTTGATGCTATTGACTATACTAAAAAACTTATGTATGGTATAATAATTTAAAACCTTACATTTCTTTGTTGATATGTAGCAGTTTACTATATATTTTTTTGGTAATAAAATACACAGCTTATAAAAAAAAATTTAAAACCCAAATCTCTGTTAGTTTGGTATATATTATATACTTTATTTTTTTAATTGTCATCATATTGTCTATGTAATATGTATAGCATAAGATAAGCGAAATTATAGGACTTATTAATTTAGTAGCTTCCTCCCATCTTCTTGAAAAAGTGATATACATAAAAAAGGTAGGTAGCAAGTAAAATTAGATATATATCAAAATCAAGATAGGATCCTAAGATCTTTTTAGCAGTCAAAATCAACTTTTTGAGGTTGGAATAATAGCCCCAATTTTTTTCAAATTAGCATCAAATACAATTTTTTTAAAGTAATCGCTACAAATAGAATAAATCATTATAAAGCATAAATCAAACATAATTTAAAGTAGGGTAACTCAAGACGAGACTCATATACATAGTTTACATAAGATGAAATTCAACCCTTAGCAGGAACAAAGCTAGGGGCCTCATCCCCTAAAACCGTAAAAACTTGATTTTAATCCCTTTAAATTTGAAAAAGTTTTAAGCTTATATAATGGTAAGATTACATTGTGTCTCCCAAAAATGATAAAATTCCAATCCAATCATTTTAAAAGTAATAAGCTAAAACAATGATAGAATGAAATATTTTATAATTTACGATCCAAAAGAATTATGGGCTTCATTTCTGAACCTAAATACTCAAATTCTGATATTCATCTCAAAGCATCCATGGCATCAGTTGAGAAGTAAGTATGGGCAAAAGATTTGTCAATACCAAGAAGATCTAAAACGAGACCAAATGAATCAATGGAATTAGTCAATCATTTGTTTACCTAATCATGGAAAAGAAAAGGAGATACCAAACCATGACTTGTTCAAATAACCCACATGAAAAATCTGGTAATGCCTAATCATTCTATTTTCAGCTTTGGTGCAAAATAGATTTTTAATAAATTAGTTTTCTAATCAAACTTTGATTAATTGGACTGTCAAATGGGGACATTTCCACACTTTCTATGTGGAAATTCTAAAGAAGAAAACGGCAACAACATCGGCTGCATGTGCTATAGAAAGAAGATTGCAATAAAAAAATAAAGTTGAACACCAAGGGAGGAAGGTGGAAATGATTGAATAATTAATTAATTAATTAGTTTATTACAATTATTAATTATAGGGTTTTTATTAGGCATAAAACTAATGAGATAAATAAAAGCATCTGAATTTTGGGGTTTTTTTGTCTTAATTCGTTGATTTATATAATTACAAGAACCATTTTATTTTGGAACAAAAATTATTTGCCCCTAATTATACCTCTTTTTATACTCCACACTAAAAAATATATAAAAATTAAATTCTAAACCTTAACCCTAATTTTTACATCTTAAATCCTACTCCTTAAAGATACACCCTACCCCTAATTTCCTAAACCATAAACTCTAAACTCACTATTTTAAAGTAGAAGCACCAAAGGAGGCATGGTTAGGGACATACGATTTTCATCCTTTATTTTATTTAAATAAATCCAAAATCCCATTCTTGGTCTATTCATAATTTCCGTCCTCTTATTTTGTTTAAATTCGAGTTATTTCTATATATTTATAATTAATGCCCGCCCTACAATTTTAAAATTTTATGTGTACTCGTACTCAAATATATTTTTAGTTCCGTCAGTAACTATACTCTAATTCTCATTTTGTCACCGTATAAATTTTTTCTCAGTTATTTGTTGTAAAAAGAATCACATGACCAACATTGACCAACATTGAAGTTGTCTGAGTAATGAAAAAATAAAAGAAAATTCATAAAATGCCCCCCCCCCAAAAAAAATAGTCAATTTATTTTTAAAACTCTTCTTTTATAATCTTTTTTATTTATAAAGATTTTTAATTTAAAAAAAATTAAGCACAATTACTTTTTTGAGAAAAAATATAAGTTTAAAACGTAAATTTTGAAAAAATATAAATATAAATATGTATATATATATAGATTTATAATTTTTTCCTGTACGAAGTTTAAGATTAAAGTATAATTTACATAGGTTATATTTTGATACACAAATTGTAGAAAAAAATTTGCAAAACACTTTATACTTAGAAATTGTAAAATCTAAAACCTAAATCTTAAACTCTAAATTAAACCTCTAAATCCAAAATCTTTTAGATCTTAAGCCTTAAAATAAGCACCTAAACACTAAAATTAATAAACTTTATGTATCAAAGTATTTTCTAATTAAAATCCACTAATTGACCTAGTGACCAAGGATGCTCATATTGTCCCATCTTTTACCGATATGAGAATTTAATATATTTTTATTTAATAAAAAAAGTATTTTCTAATTTATATTTATTAAAGGTTTAAGATTATGGATATTTTTTGAATAGATAGATTATTGATAGTTTGAATATGAAGGAATATTAGGAGTAAAGAGTGGCAGGTGAGAAAGGGATAAGGCAACGTGGAAGCCATGTGAAAGTGGGATGGGTCCACGGCCCACTCTCCTCCGCAGAATCTAATGTGGAAAGGTCCAATTAAAACATGTCCAAAAATTCAATATTGGAAATCAAATCAAAGCCATTCCATTCCTCTCATTAAATTATATAAAAACACTACACCCCCCATTACCCTTTGCTTTCTTTATTATAAGGTTTACTTTGGAACATGATAATAGTAATAATTGCCATTACACATTGCTACCACACAAAAAAGTCTATTTTTTTTAATTAGGCCTATGCTTTGATTGCAAAGGAATCATCACAATTCAACACACTATTTTTTTTAATTTACTAAATTAAGAGAACGAGAGAGAGAAAAAAAATAGAAAAAAGGCAAAATCCAACACACATCACATGTAGGGAATACACTGATATCTTCCTCATGTATATGATACAAGATATGGAAGGAAAAACAGGGAATTCATCATATATATTGGCTTTGTTTGTTGTTTTTATGTTTAGGGTTGAGTTTGAGTCGAGTTAGCTCAGTGGTGGTGCGCGGAAACTCCAGCTCCGCCGGCCGGTGGTGGAGGCTTGCACTGATAGCACTTGGCAAACAAGCCAAAAGTGTCGATCTGGTTGATGAAGTTGGTCATGCTAGCCCATCCGCCGAATCCGAATCCGACCACCAAAACCCACACCACAACAAAGGCATTGAATGCATACATTGCTGTCCAGCTTGGCATGAAGAATGGAGGCTTTTCGGCTGCATTCTGCTCATCAGAAAACAAAAACATAAGAGTTAATAATATTTACAAGACTCGAACTCGATATCGTTCGGTTTCGATAGCGAACTGGACCGAAGTGGAAGGAAAAGGGTCAAGTCAGCCAGCCCATGTACATCGAAAGACAGTGTACAACACTGAGAATGTACTGTAGCAAATAACTAAATGAAAACGACAACCCAACAATCCAATTCTTCTCGTAATGTTTCCAAATCCAAGCCTTAATTGATTTTGTACACATTTTGGCCACAGCTAACCAATTACTCTGACCACTCTCATTTCCGAAAAGACCAACTTACCCCTAACGAAGCAAGATAACCACAACTTGAACCATACACAAAGTGATCACAGGCTGGTGGGACTCAACACGATAATGGTCCCAGCGAGTGAAGCTTTTGTAAAGAAAGAAGATTAGTAATGGTTCGACCAATTAAAGGATCTCAATTTATTGTTTTTTTACCTGTCGAGCCGAGGCTTTTCTGTAGGTGAGCATATGGGCTAAAGCCGGGATGATGTAGACGGTGAAGCTAACCAAAAGAGCACCGACGGCGGAGTTTATGGGGCCGAAGAATGGGAAGATGATGGCCAGGAACCAGATCGGAATCACCACCGGCAGCCTTGCCAGTGCCCTCAAACATATGCTTTTCGTGTCGTGCATCCCGATCACCTTCTCCCACACGAAGTACAACGGAGTGCAGGCGAACCCGAATGTTATGAACTGCAAAACATGTTCATGGGATCACACTGTTAAACACCGCGCATTCAAATTAACTTCAAACTTTTTACTATGGGTTAAAAAAAGATGGACCTGGTGAATAAGCATTAAGATAACGGCGGCGTCACGGAAACGAGTCTTGGGGAGGAGAGAGAAGGCATTGGAATGGTTGAGAAGCTGGTCTCCGAACGCCCAGTAGACGGCGGAAGCGGACGGAAGGGTTAGGGTAAATACGTATAATGTGGCCAATAAGTATATGCACTTGAACTTTTGAGGCTTCCACATTGCATGCATGATTTCCCTGAAAAAAGATAAGAAAAAAAATTTACAGGTTAGGTTGCTTTACAGGATATATAGGGTAAATCAGGTTTTATTTTTCTTAGTTTTTGAAAGGGATAAAGAAAAAGCTTACACAGTCACAGCATGACCACCGAAGGTGTAGAGAATGTTGGTGGCTCCGGTGAAGTAAAGCACCAACTTTGTTGGACCACTGTGCGTTACACCATCAACCTGAGCACAAAATAATCATATTATCACGTCTTAAAAGGGTTAAGGATGTTAATCCCACATTGAAAAAAAAAGCTAAAATAGCTGTGAATTAATTTCATTTTACCTGGCCGTGAGCCCATGCGGCTATGGCCATGTACCAGGCGGTATAGGTGGTCATCCCCAGACCTAGAAAAGACCAAATACGGTAGTTGTGAAAGGAGGGAATGAAAACGGTGGTTGCGCAACAAGCTCCAAAAATATAGGTCCATGTCCTCTTGTCCAGTTTGTCATTGATGTAATAAATATTACTGTTCATCACACAAAGTAACAACGATAGTCAAAAAATGATTGAACCGCGGTTTCGGAATTCGTTTGATGTCACGAACCTTGCGCAAGCTATGAGTTGTATGACGGATCCGAATAAGAGGAAAGTACAGTTGAAGGCAAGTCCAGCTGCCTTCCAATATGGACCCAATAGCCCATCAAGCACTTCAAACCACTGCAAATCATCCCAAGACCGTGATCAGAATTCAGAACAGACAGTGATCATTTCATGTTTTAATTTATAGGGTTCTTTGTAATGAAATTACAAGGAAAGGAACACAACCTGGATGACATGGTTCTTGAAGCTGACGTTCTCTTTCTCTTTCCTGCTTCTATATTCTATGTAGAGCACACTGATGAGATAAGCAGTCCAGCTTCCTAAGACTCCATAGAATATCTGAAGGAGAATTCCCGACAGCATACCGAGTTGGGAGAAAGAATAGGGCAGTGTCAACAGCACCTGTGCTACCTGTATACATGGAAGAAGAAGAAGAAATTCTTTGTCATCACTTTAGCAGAAAATAGAAACGATGATCCGAAACTGTTATTGCAGAAAACAGAAAACGCCACTGCAATCACAATTTAAATCCAAGGGTGCGAGTTAAGGATTGTTGGGGTACTTGATTGGAAGCGCAGCTGAACCAGGCATCCCAGGCTGAGCCACCGTGCCAGAGGAAGTTCTTAACACTGAACAATGATTGTTGTTGGTCTTGGTCTTGGTCTTGTTCTTTTTCTTCTTCCCTGGTTTCGAGCTCCATCTCGGTTATGTTGTTGGAGACTATTGCTTCTTCTGCTTGCTTCTGAGGCAGCATTGTTCTTCAATGTCCTAAATCCTTGTAGATCTGAAACGTATAAACGACAGTTAATGAGACAAAACACAGAAGTATAATCAATCAAACATCTAAAACTTCCATTGGTTCCAACGAACCTTGTGTCTGAGTTGTCTCTTTCGATTAAAAGGGTTGAAGGAAATAAAGCAGAGATCTTTGAAGAATGGGTTATGAAATCTCCATTCCAAGAGCTTTGCAGAGAAGGGGAGATGTAGCTTTTTATATGCTTCCTGGCCTTGCTTGCCTGTGTCAAGAAAAACCAAAACTTTAGCGGCACACAGTAAATGCTCCAAACTTTAATGCAGCCACCAATTTTCTGAGCAGGGGAAACAGTGCCTCACCCAAAGACGGCGAGGGACCTTAAAAAGAAGGGAAAACAATAAAAGAAAATATCTCCCTTTTCCTTCACCCCAAACACCCAATTCAAGTATTCAACGGTGGGAACAAAAGGAACCCTCTTTTAATTAGCTTCTATTCAACTATATATATATATATATACACTCTAATGTAACACCAAATTTACAGTTGCGTTCCTATCCTACTAGGTTCTAACCCCAACAGTAAGGAGCTTAGAAGGGGATAGGGATAGGGAAAGAAAAAGAGTGAGAGTGACTAAACCCCAAATTCCCTGTGCAATCCACTTATGATTCGGTTCTTGGGCGAAGGAGAGAATTCGAAATCTAAGCGACTGGGACGTTGTGCTAATCACAAAGGGAACACTCAACCCCCGATTTGCCTTCTATAACACCTACCACCGTTTCGTCTAGTAAGCAATGCTAAAAATTTGAATCATAATATTGTAAAAAAATATTATTTTATAATAAATTTATGCAGTATCATATTCAGATTAATTAATATGTTAGATACCGATAATTATAAAAAAATTATTTACTTTCATTCTTTTTACCTCCGTCAAAGTGTGCATTCCGGGAATGTTTATTTAATCTGGGTCAATTAAATTCATGTGGTGTTTTGTTTTCATCTTTCTTGCTGATTTTTTTCAATTCGTTGAGGCTTCATCGATGATTGAACTCCTTCCGTTGTCCCCTCCACCCAATCAATGTAAAGGAATCACGTTTCCCACTCAGTCTCACCGGCGCGTGCGTTTACTTTCAATGATTGATTCCACAATTTTACGAGTTTAAAAGGGGTGTGTAACGCACGATAGATAAAGGTGAGTGGTGGTGACACTTTTGCAAAGTTCTCCCACTGTAAAGATACGGCGAGAATTCTTTCAACTATGCGCTGTCGAACCCAACCTACAGTTATTTTTTGGCTTAATATAAAGTAGGTGTGTAATTAATTTTTGGCTAAACTATAAAATAAGTGTCTAAATTATGTCTTTTTTTAATAGGTGTTTAAAATATTTTTTTGTTGAAATAGGTGCTTAAATTTTTATTTTGGCTGAAATAGGTGCCTAAACTATTTTTTAACTGAAATAAGTGCTTAAACTTTTATTTTTAACTTATTTTAAAGTCAATTTTGACACATATTTACGCACATATTTCAGCCAAAAAAGAAAGTTTAGGCACCTATTTCAGTCAAAAAATAGTTTAGGCACCTATTTCAGCCAAAAATAAAACTGTAGGCACATATTTCAGCCAAAAAATACTTTATGCACGTATTGCAAAAAAGAGGCATAGTTTGAGCACTTATTTTATAGTTAAGCCTTAATTTTTAGTGTTTAAATTATTTTTTATTAAAAACAATTGCTTTTATTTCGTTAATTTTTAGTGTCTGTCTGTTCATTATAATTTTTTATTTTTGATTTCTTTTATATTTTAACTTTATTTAAAAAACCCTAAATTTCATTAAATTCACAAAAAATCTCGAATCTCTAACCCAAAACCAAAATTCCTCAAAATTGTTTTCGTTGTCGCGGTCAATAACTTCCCCGAAGTTTACCATTACCGTCGCCAGATGTCATCGCCTATTTTCTCCAACCACCCATTACCAGAAGTTGACGAACATCATACCTAACATCGAAAAAATCGAACTCTCAAAAGGAAGCTGATCAACCTACTTATCGCCGATTATCGACGATGAGTAGTAGCAAAAAATAAAAGGCGACATTTGACGACAATATTAGTGGGGCCCGATGAGGCTATTGACGACGACAACAATAATAATTTTGAAGATTTTAGGTTAAAGATATGAGACTATTTTGTAAAAAAAATTAAATTATCGTTCGTAACCAGACATCTAAAATAAACGACATAGACTTTAGCCACCTGTTTTAAGTAAAAATTAATTTAAACAGCAAAAGATAACAAGATGTGCAATTTAGACACTTATTTTATTATTAAGCTATAATTTTTTGTTAAGATAATTACTCCTAACTTGTGACCGTTTAAAAAAGGTTAGTTATGCTTAAACATATTTAAAATTGTGGTCTTTTAAGTGTTGTAACGAAAATTATATTAGTTCAGTCAATATTCAGTTTCCAACCTAACAATTAAACTTAAATTTTATTTCTGCTTTTGAGACACGCTTTTTATTGTCTTTATGGTACGTATATTTTTATTTTTTGACAGGGTTTTCATCTTGTTTTTCGATCGTTTGATCGTTCTTTTTATTTTTTTTAATATTTTTTCAAGGTTGAATTTGATTGTGCAACGACTAATCAAGATGTCGTTTATTTGTAATCCTGCTGATTTTTTCTATTTTGAATCCTTGAAATGAAGTTGGATACGTGGTTTGCGTTCGTTGATAGTTTCTCACGACACTCGACTTTGATTTGCGGTTCTCTATAGTCTTTCAATAGTTTAATCCTTTTTTTATGGTTCGTTTGCTGATGCAGTTAGTTTTATTCATATCTACTTTTTGTCTGAGTCTTTTAATTGAGTTTTTAACCTTTTTTATGTATGTTCATTGTACGATCTAAAATGACTAGTTTCTTATGTCAATGTTATAAGAAAATGTCCAAATTATGTATTTAATTTACGATGGTATTTATAAACTCTTGTTATAATTTTAAATATTTTCTTTTTTAAATATAAGAAACGACTTTTATTCAAAAAAAAATTAAAGTCCATTTTTAACTTTATTGTTTTTCGAAAGGTTAAAGTAACTTTTAGTTTCTAAACCTATTATTAAATTTAATTCTTCAAAAAATTAGTGCACATTAATCTCAAATTTATATTTTCCTCATTTTTAATCATATTTATTTTTCTAACCATGTCAATTGGATTTCATTAATAAAAACAATTGAAGAAATAAGAATTACAACGCACTAAGCATATAGAGTAAAGAGAAAACTACACGAGTGGTCACCCAACTATTACTATTTTCTGTTTTGGCCACCCAATTATTTTTTTTCAAAATTGTCCTTTTCGTTAGATATCTTTTCTGTTTTGGTCCCCTTCGTTGAAAACTTAACAGAACCGTTGGCTTGGCATTTTTTAATTCTTTATTATTTTATAGTATTTTTGTTCATTCTCGTCAAACCTAATGATATACTATAGTATTATTTTTATTCGACCAATCAGGAGAGAGATAAAAATAGGAAAATGATGATAGTTAGGTGACCAAAAAAATAAAAATAAAATGTCAAGTCAACGATTCCGTTAAGTTTTTAATGGAGGGAGACCAAAACAAGAAATGTGTCTAATGGGAGAGATGAGTTTGATGAAAAAAATAGTTGGGTGACCAAAATAGAAAAAAAGGTGATAGTTTGGTGACCACCTATGTAGTTTTCCCTAGAGAAAATTGGAGAGAATAATTACCAAAAAACTCATACATAAAACAACAACATTGAATCCAAAGATACAAAGAAAAACTAAATCTTCCCTTGAGAGTAGCGTCCAACATCAAAAGAATCTAATAGCTTTCATAAAAACTCCTTATCTCTGTCGAACAAGACGTTTTACATAGTGATAAAGGGGTGGTAAGCGAACCAAACTATCTGGCAGTTGCTTCGTTACACAATTTTTTATTATATCGGCAAACAACCTTTTACAAAAAGAGGGGATCTGACTATATGTGACCACCGACAAACCAATCAGAAAATAAATATCGTGAGGGTCTTTGTGCGATCACCAAAACGACCGCAAAGGTATGCGAAAAACGTACCAAAAGCCATAAGGACCATGCCACAAAAGCTGAGAGAAAAGCGTGTCACAGGAGCAGAGAAAAGCATGTCACAATGACAAAGATTCTTATTCAAAATTAAAAAAAACAAAACTCTAAAAAAAAAAAAAAAACAAAGGACATAGTATAAAAATAAGAAAAATAATAAACATCGACGGTCGACAACCAACATCAAGATTGGTGATGCCGTCGGCTAAGCAAAAAATCAAAGGGAAAGAAAAAACGACACAAAAATATTGAAAGAAAAGTTAGGTTAGAAAAAGATGGAAGTTTTGCATAAATATGGCTTTCCCTTTTTTTATTTTCACAAGTATGACACAATTTAGTCTATTTGCAAAATATTACAATTGCTACAGTATTTTTGAAGTCGGTTGAAGCCGGATCGGACTTTGAATAGTAAACTACTTTTTTCTATTAAAATAATCAAAGTCGGATTGTAGGTATACCGTCTTTGAATAGAATTTTACACTAAAATCGGATTGTAAGTATCCCCTCTTCAATATTTTTAATAAAAATAAACTGCACAATAAAATCTAATTGTATTCTCACCGACTTCACTTTTACCGTAGCAAATACTATTTGAAAATAAAAACAAAGATGCCATAGGTTTGAAGAAGAAAAATTCCCCTGTAATATTAGGAGAATTTCCACGAAAAAGATGAAGGCGGTTAGTTTTTTTTTAATTTCTAATTTTTTTAAATATTTAATTTCTAATTATTGAAAAATATCATTTTTAGTCATATTAATGTGATACAGTGATATTGTTTCACATAACATATATACATAATAAAATAAAAAATTTGAATATATATGAATCTAAACCCCCAAAAAATCTGGATAAGCCTACGCATAATAAAACTTAAATCAAAACAAATTTAAAAAATCCACAGATCATTTTGCATACTAGATCTTGAATCTAAATTCCCAACTTCTCAAACTTCAACCTTACGATTGAATTAAATACGCATTTAGCTTTGTATAATTTCATAAGGAATAAAGTAATTTTAGTTTCCAACATGGTTATTGAGTTTCTTTCTATTCCTTGAATTTTGGTATTTTTATCATTTTATTGACGTGACATTTGCTATTTTAACTGCAATTGTACTTATGCTTTCATGAATAATTATAATATGTTATTTTATGAGAAAACAGTATATATATATATATATATATAATATAAATATGTATTAAAATATTTAAGAAGTAGTTTTTAAGCACCGATCAAAATATCATGTTGTGTAATATATATTTTCTTAAAATAATTATTTTAGATCGTCATTATACATTTTAAAGGTTTAGTTAAAATAACTTATTTTAGGCATTATTTTGATCAACTTTTTATATTGAGATCATTTTGATAATTAAATTAAATATTTCTTAATAGAATCCTTTAGTTTTCTAATAAAAATATTTAAAATTACAATAAGGTTCACAACTATGAGAGTAAACTGAATATATAATCGACATTTTTCTATATTCATTGAAACAAAAAACTAGCCATTGATTGACGATGACAGGTAAAAAATCATCAACACTAACATAACGATGTATACAACGATGAGGCACGATGATAAAATGGTCAATACTATAACTCAATCGCGAATAAGAAACGGTGGTTGAGAATACATATCTAAATTCAGCTCAAAGTTTTAAAGTAGAAAAGATCAACAAGATAATCAAATAAGTGACATCTTGATTAGTTGAGGTGACATCAAATTCAATCATGAAAAAAATGTAACGGTCAAACGACAAAATAAAAAGACCTAAAACATGTCGAAAGGTAGAGAAAAACATGCTACAAGGAAAAAACGTGCCACGAGATAAAATTATTTTTAATGAAAACTAGAAAAAAGGAAAAAAAGAAACAAATAAAATATAGTAAAATTAAAGAAAAGAGAGAACTGTCAGCAGTCGACGACTAATACTAAGACTAATATTGTAACTAACTAAACAAAAACTAAAAGAAGAAAGGTTGCGGCACTTATAAAGAAAAAGTTGTAGGTTTAAGGAGAATTTTTTTATGTTAAACTATATATATTATTTTTTGAACAATTCTTACTTGAAGGAAGGAAAGTAAAAATATACTCTTAATGAGTATTATACCCACAACTTAAAAAAAGAAAGGTGTCAACCGAATAGTTTACCACTGAACCAAAACTTTGTTGACACGTATGTTATATCAACCTATTGAATCCTATTTTAACTGGTACCATAACTGTAGCAATTTTATAGAAGCGTTGTTGGTTTGAATGAATTTGAATATGCATTAATCTATTATTTAAGATTCCATAGGAATGTACAAATTAAAACGTTTTAATTACTTATAATTTCAAAGACTTAGATGAGAGGTAATTGTATTTAAACGCATTCAAACACAGTCTTTTGGATATTGTAACAATAATGTACCAACTGAACTATTGATTAACCTTTTTTTAAACGACTAACCTATTAAAAATTAAATATTATATATTAGATCAAACGTATAATTTGTATAACCTAAAGCTTAGAGTATGATAAAACAAGCCATAATGTTAAAAAATGTCCACTTTAATTGAATGATCATTTTGGTTTTTATTCTTATTTTACGTAAATTAATCCTCAATATTTCATTTTGGGTCAAAATGACCCCTCTGTGAATAAAAATTATTAGTTAACTGACGATAAACAATTTGAAAATGACTTACCAGAATGACAAGTTAGAAATTTTTTTTTATATATTTTATGCAATTTACAAAATTAATTTTTGACTGATGTGTCATTATGTCATATTTGTCTATATAACACTACTATCGCGGCGTACACTGCCATGTAGGTTTGTCCCATCATTTTCAAGCCATTTATCGTCAGTTAACTAATAATTTTCATTTATGGAGGAGTCATTTTGACCCAAAATAAAACGTTGAAAGTTAAATTATTTTTAAAAAATAAATATTAAAATAATTATTCAGTTAGCTTAGACGAATAAACAAGCCCTTTAATCGGACGGCTTGGTTGTGTGGCCCATTGTGACCCGCACTCCATTATCTTTAGAATTCTATCTTTTTTTAAAAAAAAAACCACCACCCTTGCATAAAAATTTTATTTATCTAAAATTTTATTTTTTGTGGCAAGATTAATTTTAAATATGTAGTATAGGAACACTTTTGGGGAAATTAATGTTCAAATAAATAAAAATATAATTTGATAAATTGGTGAGGTTATTTTCCGTAAAAATAATTTATAATCATAAATTCTTAATTAATATTTAAATAAAACACATGACAAATTAAATTCGTTTGTAAAAAATAAGAGAAAAACTTTAATACACAGCTCGTTAAAGTTTACACGTGCTTGTTAAATTTAGATTTAAAAATTTAGTTTAGTGTTTAGATTTTAGGGGTTTAGATTGTGTGATTTAAAATTTAAGATGTAATGTTAGAGTTTAGAATTTAAAATTTAAGATGTTTTGGTTAGGCTTTAGATTTTAGATATTAAGGGTGGGTTGTGTAATTTTTTACGGATAAATTTTTTTTCCCATTTTCAGTAACCCTTTCTATGTCTAACACTAAAAAAATAAATTTTAAGCTCTAACACTAAATTCTAAATTCTAAACCCTAAACCCTAAAAATATACTCTACCCCAAATTCCCTAAATTCTAACTATAAACCCTAAACCTAATCTTTAGTGTAATGACATAAATAAGAGCATAAAAAAAGATAGAAGAGTTCTATTTTTTAGAGGGGCTGTGTATCAAAAAATATATATAAAAAACAATACTATTAATATTTCAAAGAGTTATTTTTATAAAACATCTTGGGTACATATATCCTACCTTCATTGGACATGGTACTTAAGCTATGACAAAAGTTATGGCATAATTATCCAAACAAATTAAAGAGGATGGTGACGATGGGAATGACGGTGGCAATAGTGGGGGAGCCACCATAGAAACCACCCTCGAAGACCCCTTCTAACGGGGATTTGTCGGCTTGGTGAGGGTTCCCACTATTATTGCTCACTTCAAAGTTCAAATAAAGAAAAATTAATCCCCCGTTAGTTCAATAGTTTATCATCCTCATTAGTCATTTACTTTGCCTATCATTTCCACTTTGAGCAAAAGTGACTAAACATTTTGACTAGAACTTTTGCACCTAATTCTTTCTAAAAGAAAATTAATTCATAATTGTTATATTATCGGGACGATAACGATAGGATAAATAAATAAACGCAAATATAAAAAAGAAAAATAAACACTAAAATCTATTATGGATTTATCGATTTAGTGAATGGTTGGACTGTTTTATGATTTTTAATGAGCAGTGCCCGAGATATTTTCTGGACACCGAATAGGGACGGTAATTTCAAAGTGGGGTTTATCACGTCTTTGATTGAAATCGGAAGAGATATTCTCATTCTTGCCCTCAAAAATGGTGGTGATGGCGGGTTGGGGTTTGTTTTATACAAATAGTTTTTGCTTGCAATTTATTATAATGTGTTTGTTTCCTTAATATATTTCATGAGGCGAACAGTCGTGCTGACGCTTTAGTGAAGAGGGTATGATCGAAAAATATGGTTTCAAGTGTTATCCTAATACCAAGTGTGTGACCATATTATGACCCAGGCCGTGAGCGAGTGGTGCCCCTAGTTGTTGCGTTGGTGTTTCTTGAATGCAATTCGATGGTGTTTTTCTTGCTTTTTTTTCCTTGTGCGATTCATTCCGTTCCAACTATATTAGCATGTATACTCTTTTTCACCGATTAAAATTAGAGAATGTTTTAACGAGACATTTGGTAGTACTTCTTGTATAATTTTTTATTCAATAAAATCATACTTTATTGATAAAAAAAATGTCTGTCTTTTTCACGATATTTTATTATTTATTTTGTCAAACCATTAAAATAGTACTAATGAGATTTTGTTAACAATGGGAGAGAGATATCATCTGTGCTTTAGTGGAAGAAGTAACGATTTTGTGGGTGTTTTCCAAAGAAGATCAAAATTCGGAGCATGTTGCAACCATGCACCTCACATGGGTCCAGCAATTTCTTCCACCTACATCCCTAATTCAATTTGTCCAAAACAGTAGCCTTTGTGTGTCAAAACCTAAACTCATTTGATCAACTTTTTTTTTACCATTCATTTACCAGCACGAGACGACACGAAACTAAACAAAATTCTTTGTCATGTAAGACCATAGACATTCGATTCAAAAAAGTAAAATTATGACTGTAATAACATTGCATTGCTGTCTTGCAGCCGAGTAAAAGTTATGCCGTAAACGTAAAGAAACATGGTTACATGAATTTTCACTTAAACTTTCATGGAGTTTAATAATGTCATGATGAACGAATGGTTAGTGCCTAGTGGAACTTTTGCCCCATTACTACTTTCCTCTAGAAGCGTGCTTTTTTTTTTCTTTCTCTTTTGATGTTAAACGATGGAATCTTATGTTGAAGAGACAAGTGTGAGTGTTTGGGGTTTAAGTGGAGGGGACATATGATATCAACCCAAAGACGGAAATTGCCTTTTGGGTTAGTGCCCTTTGGGGTCACTCAGATGCCCCTAAACTCACTTAGGCTTTCACTTTTATGGAACACCATGTAGGACTCATGTCCTATATATTTACACAAATGACGAAATATAAGGAAATATTTTGTTTCACGTCGTTAGGAGTGTAAACGAACTTTGTCTGAACGAAAAAGGGCGTGTTTGTGTTCATTTGTATTTTAAAATGTGTTCATATTCATTTGTTTATTTTATGTTCGTTTAGTGTTCGCAAAAATATTCGTTTAACATTCGCGAACATGTTCCTTTAGCGTTCGCAAACACTCTCTTTTTAATCTTTGATTTGCAAGTCAAATAAAATGGTGAAATTACGCTACTAGTCCTTAAGCTCTTCAGGCTTCACAATTTGAACTCCAAAGTTCACCCTGTGTTTAATTTAGTCCATACCTTCACCAATATTTGAAATGTAAAAAAAATAAAAGGAAAAACGGGAACCATGTAATCGAGCTTATAAATGAGTCAATAAACGATCTTCCAAACAAGCATGTTCATGAACTTAAACGAATCGACCACACTTTTGTTCGTGTTCGTTTGTGTATTACATGAACATAAAAAATTTGTTCATAGTCGTTTATTTAGCTCAATAAATGAACATTATACGAACAGTTCATCGAAAATTCTATTCATTTACAACCCTACACGTCGTCACCTTCCCCCCGATATCGGCCAAGCAAGCTTCACCCAAAGTTTTTATCAACTATGTTGAAGGCTAACCTCTAAAATGGTTACCAACATTAACTATGATTTGTCCTTGAATGTTTGGAATTATAACAGTGTCCCTTTCATGCAATAAAGAGCTCTCTCGGACTCCATCTGTTTGAAGGAAATCGCAGCTGTATAGCAATTGCCTTATCCCCCATATATGTACACTGGTCAAATATGATCGTGAAATGGACATGATCGAATAAAAATCTTCTATCTTTTTTAGGTGTCTCTATTTATGTCTATATTAAAAAATTAGGTTTAAGGTTAGGGTTTAGGATTAAAGTTGAAAGAATTTTAGGTAGAGTATATTTTTAGAGTTTAAAATTCATAATTCAGAATTTAAAATTAAGACTTAAAATTTAATTTGCAGATGTTAGGTATAAAAAAGTCGTCGAAAAAAAATATAGCATTTTTGTCCGACATAATTTGTCAAGTTGCAAGCTCAGAGCCAACTGCAAAAGCAATTTTCATTTAGGGTAACCCTCGCCCAAGAGACTACGTACACACACCGTCGAGTTGTGTATGGTTTTGAGTTGAAACACGTTGGTCAATTTTTCGTTGTGGTCCAATGTATTATTAAGCTTGTCAAAAACACCTGATGTAGTGGACTAACCACTTCCTAATTATCTTTAATTATGTTGCAAAATGATGTTGGACCAAGTTTGATGCCGATCCATATCTAATTTATTAATTACGTTCTAATTATGTTTAAAATGGATCCATGCATGGTATTGATACATGCAAGGGCGGAATGGGAGGGGCCTTGGTCTAAGTTAGAGTTGTATGGCCTAAATTTTATTTTGGTTTAGTCAAAAATGTTCATAAAGAAGAAGCGTAGGGGTTGTGGTGGTGGGCGAAACTCTACTTCTCACTTAACGTGTTCAATAAAAAGTAAGAAATTCAGTTTGAGTATTTTTTTATATATGTAAGTTTCTTTCGTAAGCAAATAACTTATCTTTATAGATAGATATCAGTGATTAGAGGGATGAAAATCCCCTGCCCCTTTTCGGTGTCCCTTTTTTATGCTCTCAATACTAAAAAATATTAAAAAATTAAATTATAAGCTCTAACCCTAAATTCTAAATCTTAAACCCTACGCCCTATATCCTAAACAATACACCTTACCCCAAATTCCCTAAACCATAACAACAAATTCTAACTTTAAACCCTAAACTTAATTTTTAGCGTAAGACATAAGTAGGGGCACCAAAAATGGGCATGTGATTTCTATCCGTGATTAGAGTTTAAAAACAAGTTGAATAAATCCTACATAAACTCTCTTGTAATCTTTTTTTCAACACGGTGAAAATTTTGTCTTCTATTCGTGATTTTTTCCGTTTTGAGTTTTTCATATAAATTTTGATGTCTTAATTTTTGCTTTTACGTTGTTATAGTTTTCTTTTCGAAATTATCGATGTTTGATTATTACAATCTCTCAATTTTTTTGATTCAATTACAGTCTCAATAAATCGATAAACATAAATTCTCGCCCAAACTTTTTTAGGTCTTATTTTTAAGTTTAAATACTCCATAGAATCCTATAATTTTAAAGCTAAAAATGTGAATCCTTACAATTTTATCTTAGTTCAGTCGGTGTATACATGTAGATTTTAGGTAGGCTATAGTTGTAGTATGAAAGGGCTAAATAATTTTCCGGTGAATGTAGGCATAAAAAACTAGAATAATTATTATAAGTATGGCCGTATTAATTGCCAAACAAAGTTTTCATGAAGAATAATGAGATGGGACATAAGTAGCATATGCTAAGACACCTATCCCTTTCATATCTTCAATAATCCCTTATCTTCCGGTTCCTGCAACCCATTTATCCCAAGACTTGAATTATTGCGACCCTGTAATAAAATGACACTATTATAATTTAATTCAATAAAAAATTAATTGATTGAACCAACAACCAGTTGGTTTAGTGGAAGAGACATTAAATCTCTTAAATAAGATCAGATGATTTAAATCTTTACGTTGTGAACGAAAAAATTAGATTGAAACAACCGTCCCACAATAAGTATTTGGAAGACAAACAATGAATCGAAAACCGATGGTTAAACAGAAAAATTAATGGTTCAAACCTTAGCAAAACTCTAAATATGGGAAAGAGAAAATATGTTTTTCTTTTAATATTTGGAGGGTCCATTGTCAAATCAATTAAGCATAATAAAAAAGAGATTAACATAGTTAGAGAAGGAAAGCTTTAATTAAGAGTTTTGCAGATAAAAGAAAGAATATTGTAGTAATGGGACCTTGCAAAAGAAAATTGATGTGTAAAGGACGGTCCATCATACATATTATTTATGTACCAAACTGTCATCTCTTTGGGTTCCCCCACTGCTATGAGAGAGAAAGAGGGTCACATTACACATCAAACATCAATGCTATATCATAATTGGCTACTTACTAACATACTTTGCACTCAATTCCACAGTAAAAGCATAACCTAATTTCAGTTTCTTCGTTGGAATATTATCATGGGTTTGCTTTCAACATTTATTTTTCATGTTGATGCGTAGACACCAAACAAGAAAATTGGCGCAGAAAATTATGGTGGTTAGTTATAATTTCAGACGATTTACCCAGGTTAACTTCGGACGAATAGCTACAAATAGTGTGATGGCCGGAATCGTGAGAGGAGGGAAAGGAGATGTGGTTCATGATCTTTTTTGTTCAATCTGTCCTCCTTCTTTAGTTGCATGAATATTTACAGCCCCTAACGTCGTTGGTGATTGAACAAAGTCAAGGATAGTGATAGTCTATAGACAAGTTAAAGAAGATACGCTAAATTTTTAAGTATTAAGCTTTGTATATCGATCACGTGGACGGAACTTCTGTAATTTTTGACAGTGTCTGTTCTCTAAATTATTTAGGCCTATGAAAGAAATACTGTTATGGAATGCTTACAGAGTCGTCAAATACATTGAAGTTTATTTTCAAAATTTTATAAAACGAAAGTACCAGATAAAACACTCATATTGACATACTACTCTGTATTTATTTATCTTTTAGAATTTCAAATTAATAATAAATTCGAATGTAGCTCATATGAATATATATCACAAAATCTTAAAATGAAGATACGCATACAGAGTTTCTTAGCTCGATGTGGTTAAAAAGCAACTCAACAATTATCTTTGAACCGAACGAAACTTCTTTTTCACTTCTACACATATGTTACACCAGAATATAGATGGTACGTAATGATTGAACTTGTTTTCACTATTTTTTTTATTAATAAGATTTCGTATTTTAATCATTATTTATACTTCCTTTCATGAATTAAATTCATGTAGTTAAATAAAAAATTGAAAGTATACCGACAAATACTTAGTCATAAAAACATTATTCCATAAATATTATTAGTAACTAAATTTAATTATCAAGTAATTTTAACCACTGCAGTTATATTAAAATTTAATTTAATTATCAATTTGAATTTAGATTAATATATAAATTATTATTTTTAAAATGGCCGACTCCAACATGACTACTTCGCCTCTTACGAGTCGAATTTAAAATCTCAAAAAATACTTGAGTAGCTTGTGGATTGAATTTAGATTATATTTTTTTTTTCTTTTAAAAAGCATGGGGACTTGTGTCATTGGCAATGAATAGTGGACTTCAATTGAGAATCTAGGGCCCTACCCAAAGAAACTAAGACGAAGCATAATAACAATAATAGCAGTGATACCCTCTCAAAATCATCCCAAGCAGATTTGAGCATCAACACATGATGAACAAGAGTCGTGCGTGATCTATCCTCTTGGAGAAAGTTCAATCTATATCCAGAGGTATAATGACGGAACTTAGTGAAAGAGTTTGAGGAGATTAATTTTAAATTTGTTAAATAAAATTTTGAATTAAAATTTTTAAAATTTTGAAAGATTTAATATACATTTTAAAAAAAAAAAATTTAGGGTCTAGATAATTTTTTTGAAAATTTGAGAGATTTAAAGAGAACTTTTAGAATTTATGAGAGGATTTGATAAAAAATTATTTAAAAATATTAAAGTTTAATATGATTTTTTTTAAAATTTGTGGGGCTAAATTATATTTTTTAAAAAATTGAAGGACTAAAAGATAAATTTTCCAAATTTTAGGGCGGTCGTGGTTGCCACTAGTCCCTATGACGTTCCACCTCTGAGACAAAGCATACTTCTAACATCTGATTGTGGTTATTTTGAACCGCATTTTTTTTAAAACACTTTAATTATCGACGTTTTATTTTGGGTCAAAATAATCAATCTGTAGATAAAAATTGTTAGTCAACTAGCAATGAACGGATAACTTGATAGAAATAACACATCACTAAAAAATTAATTTTATTTTTTGTTGAAGTGTCATTCTATCAAGTTGGCATTTTTGTCTATATGATAGTGCCATATCAACTTTCAATATCGTGTATTTTTGTTGCATCTTTCAAGTTGTTGACTGTTAGTTACTTTACGATTTTCATCCACACAAAAATCATTTTGACCTAAAATAAAATATTAAAAATTAAAATACTTTATAAAATATGTATTAAAATAATTATTCAATTAAATATTAATGATTTTTTTAAAAAACATTATACATTATCTAGGGTATCACTTTGGGGAGAGAGGGTCCCAAAACTCTCGTAGAAACCACGTTCCCACTTCGTATGCTGCAAAGAGAAAATAACAAATAAAAGTTCCATATGTGTGCAGATTCTTCTTCTTCGCATGCATGGATCAGCATGACGGTGCTGCCCAATGGAGGGATGAAAAATGCTTTGTTTTTGTATTAGTCAGAAAGTTTGGTAAGCTGAGAAAATCATGATGATGGAAACAAAAGAAGAACATAATTTATTAATGCAAGAACAAATGAAGATTAGAAAGATCACAAGTGATGATCGAGTGGAATGGGAGAAAATAAAAAGGTGAAACTTGTGGGTTTCCAAGTTCCCAAAAAAGGTTTTTCTATTCGGGTTTGTTTGTTATGCAATTTGACATATGATCATGGTGTGGTCAATTACTAAAGTTAAAGTGTTTGCTTCTTCGATTCCCTTTTCTATACTATATATTATTTGATTCTCGTAAAATTGATAATTTAATCTTGTTTTCGATAAAAAAAAATTGGTTTCACTTCTTTTTATATCCAACTCAAAACGATCAAAGAAAACTCTAACATTTTAACGAGCCTTTGAAGATTTAATTAATTTTTATCCAGACAAAAATAACGTCGACAGTTTGTGTCTCAATTTTTTTATTAAGAAGTATTATATTTTTTTCATCTTTCAGATTCATAAATTTTTAATTTATTTAAATTGTATCATTTATTTTTTATGGTTAATTACACTTTACCCTTATCTTCTTAATTCTTTAATTGTTACTGTCTATATATATCTTCTCGTCCTTTGTTTTTATCCCTCAATCTGTTTAGAATCTTTTTCCAATATTGGTGGGGTTAGGACCTTACCACATGATGATTTCACCCTAGATAATCTTCTTTTAAGATAACGACTAATTTATGTTAGAGTCTTAATATCTAAGGTCAAATCGTTTGTTAGAGTACTAGTTCAATGACCAAGATTTAACTAAATTATATATATTTTTTGATTAAACGAAGAACTCGATATCCCTCAATCGATTTACTTACCAAACGGTGAAGAAGTGTAATTTTGAGTGATGGTGGTGGAAGCAAAAAAAAGAAAAGTATGCACAATGATTTAGAGTAGTTCGGCTTTTTAATCAAAGCCTACATCCACTATCTTAACTTTTCCTCTAAGGATTTCAACAATTCACAAAAAAATCTTCCCCTTTTCAAGACTAAGGAGGCAACCCTTTACAACCTAGACTCACTCACCAAACCTAGCATTCAAAAGCTTACAAACCAAGATTTGAAAAACCTCTCTAACAAAAGAATTAATAGCAAACTAAAATCCCTCTTTTAGATAGATGTTTGCACTCTAAAGTACTCACCCAAACTCTAATACACTTGAGCATACATTGACAATTGAGCTCAACAAGTGTAGTCTATACAAGAATATGAATTTAAGCACTAAGACACATTTTCAATCATTTTGATGTTGGCAATTTGATTATTAGCTTCTTCAGATACTTCTTGAGACATTAAATTCTCCCAATTGAGTTTCTAGCCGCTGGTGACTGTTGGGATTGAATTAGAGCCGTTGATAGTTTTATTTCTCGCAATAAATGCAGTTTTGGAGCAGTCGGTATCGGTACGCGGGTAGCTGTATCGGTACCGGTTCATCGAAAACTAGCCGTTGAGCTTGGTGCAGCCTTCTTGTATCGATACGCCTTGGCACGTATCGGTACCAGGGATCGGTACGGGGTATCGCTACGCTGCAGGGAACTAGTTGTTGGGGTTTTTAAAAATAGCCGTTAGAAATTTGAAAAGTAGATATCGGTACGCCTTTACGTGTATCGATACGACCCTTCTCCGTATCGGTACGGCTAAGCCTGTACCGGTACAGGTTTTCACTATAGGAAAAATATTGTAGCCGAATCCCTAAAAGGTATCGATACGGTGTATACCGTATCGGTACGGGTCGTGTTGAAAACATGAGTTTGACAACTTTTAAACATTTTAAACACTTCTAAAATCTTATGAAAACATTTCAAACTTATTTTCAAGATGTTTGGACTTAAAATTATTTTTGCACTCTTTTCAATTTAGTCAAAAACTATTTTTCAATTATTATATCAAAACAAATATCTTAAATATTCTCATACCAAGATTCAAGCCATATAAGATGAGATAATATAAACATCCTTAACCACTTGGCCAATTGGTGACTCATCTAAATTATATTTAATATATTGCAAAAATAGAGTACAATTAATAACCTTATTTTACTGTAATAAACAAATTAAGTACTAAATATATATAATTAAAAATACAAATATGTAGGGGCGGATCCTTTCAAGAGCCCGTTGTGGCTTGGCCCCCTAAAATGGGGGAAATTGTCTTTTAATTCTTAGAAAATTTAAAATTTGACCTCTTTAAAATTTTTAAAAATTATTATATTTAATTTTTTTAATATTTTTAGTTAAGTCTCCAAAATTTTAAAAAATTCTTATGACCCCTCAACTTGAATTGCCAAAATCTGTCCTTGTAAATATGCAACAAATTTTAGATAAAAAAGATACATGGAAATATAATTGAAGAGGTGATCGAGTGAAGCCTTCAATTGGTGGGGTAACAGTGGAAAAATGCGTGGCAAACATAAATCATAGTATCTTCTATGCTTGATAGACTGAAATTGTTGAGTAATTGACCGGCAAATGTATATATGTATATATGCAAGGGGCGACGGTAGAACTTGTATTTAGGGGAGGTTAAAATTAAATTATATATATATTGAATATGTTTGTGTGAGTATCTATTTAATTTTTAGTCCTTTAATAACGCATACGCCTGTGTACACATATATTCGAATTCGAATTACCTGGATGAATTATATCATCTTTTATTACTGAACCACACAAGAGCTCAATTATATAATTTTAAAGGGTCAAAGTTTAATTTTATTATTATATTAAAGCATAATTCTTAAAAGGACTAAGAAAATACGCCTACTGCAAAATGATATATACCCTTCATTTCATTTTTTATACACAAAATTATTGATAACGTATGTTCAAATCCTAAAATACTAGTCGCTTTTTCATTTTTCTTTTAACCATAGCGGTTTTTTTTTAATTTAATCGACAACAATATTAGTCTTTGTACTGATTGTCGACCGTTGATAATTTATATTTCATTTGTTTTACTTATTTTCTTTATTTTTTTCGTATATTTTGTTGCGCTTTCTTTTATTTTTGTGGTACGTTTTCTCTGCCTTTATGGTACGCTTCAATGATTACTTTTGTAGGTTTTTGGTGTTCGTACGATGACTCTCACAACGCTTGTTTCTAATTTGTGTTTGTCGGTAGTCACGTAGAGTTTGATCTCATTTTGGTTTGTTTGCCGATGTAATCTATAACGAATCTTCGCTTTTTAGAATAGAAGTGGAAGGTGGTTGTCAATTTTGAGAATTTCAATTAGTTCGTGTTTTGACAACTCCCAAAGATCCTTCCTACAATAGGCCGTAGTTATTTTCTTTGGTACAAAGATGAAGTGTCTGATCTGATTGGTGCAACACTTATATTTTCTTTTTAGATTTACCATTTTATTTTTTTATTTTTTTTGTATATCCTAAAACCTCTATTAAGTTACATTTTGGTTTTATTTTGTTTATCAATAAAGTTGTTTGGTTAATGTGTCAAAAAATTTGTTAATAATGTGTGTTGAAATATATATTAAATATAAAAAGCATTAAATTTAATTTGAATTAATCGATGAAAAAACTAAATATCATTTATTTAAAAAAATCAGACCACCCGTTACAACAAATGGAGTAAAATCATATCTTCGACTTTATATAATAATATTATCTCTTGATTTTCTACATTTTACAAGTTGCAATGTGTTTCATGAACGCAAAAATCTGGTCAAAGCTGACAAAAGGAAAATAAAATAATTATTACTATTATTTAAAGTTATAAATTATAATTATAATCGAAATACATAAAAATTAATCATAACAGATATTAATTGGACTATGATAAAACCAAAATAAGTCTATACCAAACAAATCCATGGAGGCATTCGAACTTTAATCTCAGAGTTCACACAACCGGGAGTGAAGTTTATAACTATAATCATACAATTCCCTTTTTTTCTAAAAAAAAGTTTATAATGATAAAATTATATTTTAAACTCTTTAAAATTATAAAATTTTGATTCAATCAAAACACAAATTGTAAATTTAAATTAATTTAATGATAAAATTATATTTTAATTGTCATAAAAATTTATAATTTAACTAGATTTTAAAAAAGTATAACTTCACCCTGCCTAAAACATTTTTCCTTATCACTAAACAAATGTGTCATAAACACATGGGATTAACATATTAAATGACAATCACGTTGAACTGCTTGAGTGATTTAAGTGGGAAATAGAGCGTTAATATCTTTAGGAGATTCGGGTTTGAATAGTTTGTCTGCACGATGTGTGTATATTTTAAAAGATTAAAATTAAAGAACATATATTATTATGTAATCACACCAGAATATTCAATAAATAAATAAATAATGGCCACGTTACTTAACCAGTCAAACTTAAGGTTCCATGTCCTCATAATAAACCTCTACGGCACTTGACCCGAATTGTTCGGTCAATAATGGTGACACCAACACCTGATCTTAATCTTTTTGCGAGGAACAATTTCAAAATGGCAAGCAAAAATTGAGAGTAGAGTTATGTTGTTTGGATTTGAGAGTAAGTGACGTGTACAGATATGGTTAGTTTTTTTCTTCTAATTTTTATTATATTTTAAATGAATTTTGGAGGTCGTATTTTCGTGTAATACGTGTGTCGGATATAAATATTTCATATAAAATGAAGAGTTCGAGCAACGTATATTATAGGTTTCGGGTTGGGCAGGTAGCAAAGCATTAAGAGTGGAAATTTGGTGCGGCTATTCAAAGCAAACAAGCATTTGCTTGGTGAAAATAAAATCAGTGATTGAAAACCATAGTGGACCACTCGACACAACGCGGAGAGCAAGCTGGAGACATTGCCAAGCCTCAACCACCAGATTTACGTACTAAAACTTTGCGTCCGCAAAATTTGTTCCCTAATTAAATTCACTAATAATTGCATTTCTATGCCCCGAATACTGGACGTAACGTAAACCCAAAATTCCCTGCCCTGTCCTGCCCTCATCTGGCTCCTGTGCCATTCCATTTTAGTACCGATTCTCTCATTCAATTGATTATATATGTTTGCTATGAATATACCAAGTGTTGAAATTATAAACTCTGTGTCCAAAACATTATATGGTTTGATGTAAATATGTTGGGGCGGTTCAAAGATTTAAGAGATTTTGTACAATTTACTAAAATAAGACCCTCAATTTAAAATTTCGAGACCAGACTATCATTAAACTTTCGAGAGAGTTTGGACAAAAATGTTATGCATAAAAATGAGTTTAAACGAAAATTATTAAGCTAGCTTAAAATATTAATAGAAATACTTCATCCATTTTCAGTGTCTTTATTTATGCCCCATATTTAAATATTAGATTTATGGTTTAAGATTATGATTTAAGGTTAAGGTTTATGGTTAGGATATAGAGTATTGGGTGTAGTGTTTATTTTTAGGGTTTATGGTTTAAGATATAGGTTTATGGTTTCTCCTATTTATGCCCACATTTAAAAATTAAGTTTGGGGGTATGATTAGGATTTAAGGTTATGGTTTATGGTTAGGATAGAGAGTAATGGGTGTAGTGATTATTTTTAGGGTTTATGGTTTATGATTTAAATATTAAGAATAGTGCTTAGGATTTAGTTTTGTAGTGTTGGAGCATGAATAAATACACCAAAAAAGGACAAATAGTTTTTGTTCTTAAAATATAGGCTGTATTCGAACTTCGATAGTCAAATCTTGACATTTGTGAGAGTTTTGATATGATCCAAACTCACCTTGATTCAAATCGAACATAACCCAAATTCTAATCAACTCTAGTTTGACAGTGCATATGTCGACAATTTCCATTGGCAATTGCAAATAGCAAATAGGTTGTGAACGTGCATGACAAATTTGTTAATCCTTTTCATTTTTGAGTTGATCAAATAATCAATGGTTGAGAGTTAGCGGTTTGACAAATCTACTTGGAAATTGAGCAGCTTCTTTTTAGTTTGAGTGTGACTTTAAGAAAAGGCCAAGAAGTAAATTACAAATGTAAAGATTTTTTTCTATGAAATATTAATAATGAAAAAAAAAGCCTTGGATTAGGAGACTTGTCAGATGTCTGGCTTTTTGTTTACATTACCATGTTAGAGTTGTTCGAAAAGTTCGTGTATTAATTATACGTTGATCTAATAAAATAAGATATTGAATTAATGTTATGAATAGAGTAAATTAGATTGGACGGTCGTCTTATAGTGAATTTTTATTTTGTTTTTACTAGGCAAAAGATTTTATAAGGTTAAAGTCATACAAAACCGAAATTTAAACTGTGAGTCTCGTTAAAAATCTCCCTAATCTTAAATGGAGGAAAAAAGTATTCCACAACTAGGCAAGTACCTACACTGAGTAAACAAGCCACAAAATCACAAAAACCAAAAGCATCGAACCTACTCGATAAAACACAATCACCTACTCAAAAAAACATGACCGCCTATGCGCCTTCATTACACAACGCCAAAGCTTACACGGACACTTGCTACGAGCATCTCATACCGAAATAAACCTTCCAATACTAGCTGATCCACCAAGCTATATTGATACCGATATTAAACATCCAACCACCAAACTGTGTCGAGCTCACATCTTTTCATTCCAGCCTTAGCTAGATGATGTCCCATGCTACTAGTGGCACAAACGACATACCAGGACAAAGCCGCCTACCCGCTCCAACAGACTGAACAACATGAGCGAGGAAGACCACCATGGCCATGAATGTTGGCCTGAGTTGTTGAAGCAAGTTAAAGTTGTCTGCGAGCCCAAATCCATTATTAAATCTCCTTCACCTAACCAAAAATCATTAAATAACACCTCTGAGATCGTCTTGCTTGCCATAACTTCTGCCTAAACTATTCCCAAGTTTGACATTGAACCTGGAGAGGTAGCTGTACTAATTCACAGTTGAGTTCTCATCCCCCCCCCCCTACACTACAAGCTCCAAAATGCTGCAGCTTAGAACGTTGAAAAATATACTGTTAGTCCCTACTAAGGGTAACTGCAACAATTCTGCTAGTATATAGAAAATTATTGCTGGAAGAAAACCACTTTACGATATACAGGGGACCTGCTACAAAGTTCATTGACTTCAAACAAATGCCAACTAGCTCCTCCTTCAAACAAACCAACTTGCATCAAAAAACACTCGAACGCCTACTCTTATCAGATGAGTTAAACAATGCTCACCCCCTATTCAAAATCATCATCAAAGCACACCATACCAAAATCTCCTCACCAACCTATTCTTACCTTAAAACTAAGATGTTTGCGCAAAGTAGAAATATTCACAATAGACCCATGTCACTAACATTCCACTAATCAAACTCAACTTTAAATCAAAATGCATAAGGTAAAGAAAACTACAGTAAGCTTAGTCCTTTTCAATTCGAGAATAAATATCGCCATCAAAGTGCATATATACAACCATCAAAAGTAGATACACTCCCCCTTAAAACTCCATAAAATCCCTCGCTAGCACTCCACTTACGCCGACTCAAAAGTAGATCCTTTCTCACACACCAAACTCCTTAATTAACTTTCAAACGGGCTAACTCCTTCACAACCTCTTGCCCACCCCATCATCTAGCCACTTACTATCAACAAGAATGAACATGGGATTTACTACATTTCTTTCCATCTTAACTTTTTTTTTATCCCAAATCGTAATCTGACCTCATGAACTTCCTTTATAGCAATTACCACCACAAAATCAAAGTCGTCATCTACCCCTAGCCTTCTCACCTTATCAAACTTAACCGATTCTAGTTTTGATTCTTGCAAGAAACACATTTCTACATTATTCTTGGCTTAATAGTCAAAAATGTGTCCAACCTATTTTTTTTTTCTAGTTTGGTGCCTAACGTTTTTTTGGCCACTTTGGTGCCTAATGTTTCATTCCGTAACTCAATTTTGGTTTTTCTGTCAACGACCCTTGAAAAATTTCTGTTAACCAATACAAACACGACACATGGCATATTTTGGTATTTTTTTAATTTTTATTTTTTTAAAAATCAGAAAATCTTTAATTTTATAAAAAAAAACCCCCTAAATCTTTAATTTTTCTAAAATCTCCGAACCCAAACCCTAGATCTCGAAATTCCTCCCCTCCCACCACCGTTTCAACCACCAACAACCACCCTTATCTTCGTCGGCCCCCCACGACTGAAAGCCCCATGATCCCGTCGACGAAAACTGGCGAATGAACTATTGATTGCTTCGTCGATGAACAACCAAAAATGAAGACAAAAAGGTCGGTTGGGCTTTTAACCGATGACTAGAGGGTGGAGATGTTGAACGGTGAAGTACCCGACGCTTGAGTGGTGAACAGTGAACCGTCGCGCGTGTGGGGGATGTCGGATGATGAAGGAGATGTGATTTGGGGGTTTGTTTGAAAAAAATTAAAACTTTGGAGTTTTTTTAAGAAATACATAATTTTAAAGTAATTCAGAAAATAAATAAATAAATAAAACATGCTACGTGTCATGTTATAATTGGTTAACGGAAATTTTTTAACGGCCATTGACGAAAAAACTCAACTTGAGTTACGAAATAAAATGTTAGGCACTAAAGTGAACAAAAAAAAACGTTAGACACCAAATTGGAAAAAAGTATAGGTTAGACACATTTTTGACTATTAATCCTTATTCATGGAGTGAAAGTTCACTTGACTTTCTTCTTTCTATAGGGCGCCCATTATGATGAGATCGATCTCGTGACTCCGTTCCTCTCAAAATTAGGGATGACAAAATTACCCATCTCTGACCCGACTTGGTGTGCCCTGACCTGACCCGATCATGTTTTTTCTTGTGATTTTCGGGGATCGGGGCGGGGCGGGTATTTAAAAATGTAAAGTCGGGTCGGGACTGGTTCGGGTATGATATGAAAATTTCTCGTCCCGGTATTTTATTTATTTATTTATTTTTATTATATTTATAAAAATACAACTATATATAAATACTTTTAGGGGTTTCAAGCTATTTTTTTAGTTTGTGTTTATCGTAAATTTTTGTTGGATATTGTTCGAATTTTAACATATCTGATTCTAAAAGTCAATGGTTTGAGTTTATTTTTTTAAATATATATTTTTTCTTTATATGAGTAATTTAATTGGTTTTATTTTATTTTTTATATAGTTTAAAGTCTGTGAAATTTATATTTTGTAAATATAATGGTCGTTCGATCGAATCTAACGTTTATCGTCGACAAAATTTAATATATTTCTTACAATTTCGGGTCAGGTCAGGGTCAGGTTTAGAGTTTATAAATTAGAGCGGGGCGGGTAAATTATTATTTTATTTCTGGGGCAGGGCAATGTCAGGTTTTGGGATTAATATATCGGGGCGGGTTCGGGGCGGCCAAAAACCCACACCGCCCGCCCGTTGCCATCCCTACTCAAAACAGACGAGCTGCCTTAAACTCCTCTCGCGTGTGGCTGATCATCCGAAAAGACCAGCTACTGATCATCGCCTTGGTATTCGAATAATACCCCTTACCTCTGATACTTTTACCTCTGACCCTAGTCCTTTAATATTCCAAGATAATATTCTCATCGAGAGAAAAAGATTTAAAAACATTTATTGTACCTTAATCGACATATCTGCTACCTCCAGGGCTGCAATTTCCTGATTCACTTCATTTTCATCCCCTCTGAATTTGACACCAGGGTCTTTTACAAGCGCGATAGGTTTTTCGGCTTCCCTAGTCCCAATGTCCCATCTTGCTTGGAGGTCAGAATCTGATAGTGATCTACCCTCCAACTCTGACTCCTGCGAGATCTTCTTCCCCTTTTTGTTCCTTTTGCGTGCCTTTTCGAGTTTCTTTCTCCTTTAGTTAGAGCTTTGTTTTGTAAATCTTGAAGCGAGGCGTACCTCCTGGTCCTCACTGATTTGGTTTTTTGAATGAATTTTGGGATATCAAAACGTTGCTCGTCTTCTTGTTGAAACTTAGTTTCACTGTCAACGACCTCAACTCTTTCTTCTGGGTCTTGTTCCTTTGATACGGGTACATTTGCCTCCACATTCGACCTGGGATTATTTGCACACCCAACAACCTTATAGGTCTGGGTTGTACTCATATCTTGATCTAGAATCTTTTCATTTGGGACCAAATCATTCAGTTTATTTTGATTAAAACCCATATGCTTTAAGTCTTCTAGGGCCCGAGCATCACACTTATTAACTGTGCTTTTTGTAGTCGGCCATTTCTCAATACCTTGTGTAACAATGTCAGCCAAATCTTGTTCCCTGAATGGATCTTGGTAATAGGTTTTGGCAAAACACCCTCCATTGGCCCACTTCTTATATCATTTTCTGGTGGAGAGCTTAACACCCTGTGATGCAATTTGGAGCTACATCCTGCCGATTCAGATTCCATGCAGAATCTACGTTCTTCTCTGGAATTTGTGTCAAAGTAATTATGAGAAGACATTCCCATGCACGCCACATTGATAGCTTCATCAATACCAAAGTTTTTATCCCCTGAAGCTATAGTTTTCTTTTTCCGAGCAGATATCACTGTCAACTCCGACGAACTATCTTCCTCCTCTAGCGCCAGCTTCGGATAGTGATTCTTATCTAAGGTATTCGGATTTCGGCCCAAGACGACTCTAGATTCTTTCAATCCCGACACCCTAATCACGAAGATCTCATTGTCGACTTCCACTTCAATAAGCTCTTCAATTTTTGTTTGTTGTTTCGTAGTGATAAGGAACGTCATTTTCCCACATCCACCTTCCTAGTTTAGGTTTTCACCCAATGCCACCAAATATCCCCATGACTCAGCAATTATTTTGAACGTTATATGGTTCCAACAGTGTAATGGTATATCAGATGCCTTCACCCACACTGTTCTTTCCTGGACTCTAAAGGAATCAGTCCAAAACTTAACCTCAGTGAAGATTTCTTTTAAAAGTGACCAGTTATGAGTCTCCAGGAGCTTGAGGAGTTCAGCATCCTTAATGTCTAGAAGGAAATCACGACTTCTCAAATGTTTCTCCAAGATCACCGAGGCCCTATGAATGGAGTCTTCTTTTTACCTCGTCTGTACTACAATCCGTGGCCATAGTGCCTATAACATTTTTGCTCAGTCTCCATAGAGTTTCAACCTCCACATGGCCTCGAATCCTTTTTAGTCTCTCTTCCTTCTCCCTTTTCCCATATTGCTTGTTTCGAGCCCTTTGAGGTTTCTTTTTGTTTCTTCATTTCCTCTGAGCAAGGTAATTTTAGACTCTTTATCTTATGTTTGTTCTTTTTCGGACGGACTTTCCTCTAGAAAGACGTTTGTTCCTTGAACTTTGCATAGCCAACGTAGATAATGGATCCATAAAGCCTGAAACCGTTTAATCTTTCTATAGCCCTGTCTGCGTCGAGCTTGTTTGAGAATCTCACGAACCCAAATCTCTTACCTGATTTGTCCAGCTTCCTTGTGTGAGAAAGGGGCCATGGTGGCCGGAGAAGATGAACGCCGTTGAACAATGAACAATAAAATATAAAAGCTAGAGTTTAATGATAGAACAAAAATAGTATTTTTAACAGAGAACAATGTGTTTCTCTGTATTTTCTCTTATTCTTCTTGATCAAATGTGTATGAAATAAGCCTTTAAATAGGCTGATACAGAGTTTCAGTATAACTAAAATTATATTTTTATCTATAATTTAAATAATATTTATCCCTCATTTAAATAAGACTTCTAGTAAATTTAAACTACTGACTTAGAAATAAACTCTAATTACACATTAAATTAAACTCTAACACTTTTTGTCAACTTACACTCCCCCTCAAGCTCTAACACTTCTTGGATAACTTACACCTTGCAGTGAACGAGTCACACATCACCATTTGAATTCACGAATAATGAGTGAAATCTACTAGTTACCGAGTGATCAATGAGGCTAATGTTGTCTCATTTTGTATGAATTCGTATCTCGAAAATTAATGAGCAGCCTCAGCCCTGATTGCACACCAAGAAAAGTGCTGCTAAATATCTGGACTCGGAGAGATTTATTTACTTGCTCTTCTAAAGAGGCATACAAAATTAATAATGTTGAGTAATACACACAAGTTATTTTGACAGGATTTTTTTTCCTCATTGAGAAGGGATTTTAGTGTTTTTTCTCTTCTTGTTCATGCAGAGAGGTTCAATGCTTGTTGTTTAGATCCCCATGTGAAACTATAGCCCACTTGCTTTCCCCCAACATGGGATATTTTTTTCAATCTATAATTCATTTATATTTTTACTTCTCAATATTTTAAATCACGTTTGGTTAACACCATCTAAGATTATAAGACATAATTTTAAATTCGGATATAAAATTATAATATTTGATTAACGAACATCATTCATAGATCATAATCTAACATTGAAAGATGTCATTCTGTGTGAAACTCTTGGAAGTATTGCGAGTGGGCATTTATACTATCTTATCGAGAGTTTCTTGGGGTGATTTATCCCATTTTGGCTTTGGTTGTTTTGTTGTGATTTATCCTTGGGTTTTTTCCTTAAATCTTTTTGGACTTGGTAATCCGTTTTGGTTTAATTAATTTCGAAAAGGTTTTATGGACGTAATACGATCTTTTTTAGAATTACTTGTATGCATGGAAGGATTGAAGGGGCTGGAGGGGGCTGTCTCCCCCTAAAAATTTGAAATTTGTGTATGATTTTTTTAAAAAAAAATTAGAAAATCTATATGTTTTTACTATTGAAAATCTACTTTTGCCTCTCCAAAAATTTTATAAATTTGCCCCCTAGAATTTTATAAGTTTGCCCCCAACATAAAATCTTGCATTCGTCCCTCATTGTATGGGTGGTAACAGGTTTTGGTTTTTCTTCCATTGTTCTTTTGATTTTATCTAGGTGAGTAGGTTGCGTTGGAGAGGGTGAGTGTTTTCACATTTGCGCCAATAGTTTTGGATTGTTGTTTGTATGATGTGAGAAGTCGTTTTTCTTGTTGTGTTTGCTTGAGTCCTAGTTGTACGATGAGGTTTGCTTGTGTCTTAGCGTAATATTGTATTCTTGAATTTGTTTTCAGACTTTTTCTATTGTTTTAGTAGGTCTTTTTATTAATAAAATAATTATTTTGCAAATAAAAAAAAATAAAATTACATACAAAGTGTATTATAGTATATAATCAATCTATAGAAAAAATGGTGAGAGGTGGGAGAGGAACAATCACTCTCTTTGTTAACAATCTCCCAACAAAGCTACATTGGAGTGGATTAAGACAAACTTTTGGGAGGCATGACGACCTGGTGGATTCGTTCATTGCGAAGAAATTGGATAGGAAAGGCAATCGATTTTGTTTTGTAAGGTTTTCAAGAAGGAAGGATGCAGACGGAGCCATTGAAAGGCTAAATGGTTTCAAGCTGTATGGATTTAGATTGTTCATTTCTGTGGCTAAATATAATAGTAGAACTTCTTTTTGGAGGAAGAAAAGAGTTTACAATAACATGAGAACAGACTGAAATAAAACCAGGAAATGGTAAGGGAGGTAGCAACTGTAATCAGGATGATGCAACAAGTAAAGCAGCAGATCAGGATGATGTCAGCAGAGGTAAGGAAGGAATCGACTGCAATCAGAATGTTATAACTAGCCAAGTAGCAGGTCAGAACGTGGTACCTAGGAATAGAGGACTCTGTACAAAAAAAGATTCAGAGCCATGTGGAGGAAGAAACGCTTTAGAAATTAAGTAAATGCCTAATCGGGTCAATGGCGACAACATGTTCCACTGCAGTCGTCAAAGAAAAGCTTCAGAGGTGTGGGCTCGAAGATTTAGCTGTCAAAAGTCTGGAGGGTCAAAAATTTCTAATTGAAATTCAGGATGAGGAGTTGCTTATTATCTTGGAGGAAAAAAACTGGTCAATTCTATAAGAAATTTTCGTTGAAGTTAAGACTGTTCAAAATCTTTCAAAATTTCGGAACAAACCACTTGGGTGGAAATTAGAGGAACTCCGCTCCATTGCTGAAACTACGAGAATTTCAAGAGAATAGCAGGTTTATGGGGTTCTCTCATTTCTCTAGGGGGAAATGCTACTCAGTCTTTTGGTTGTGAAAGAATTACATTGCTCATATCAACAAGCCAACTTCAATGTATTAAAGAATCTGTAGAGGTGGAAGTAGGTAATAATGTTTTGAAAATATGGGTCTCAGAATTGCCAAGCTTGGTTGTTAAGCATAGTTTACAATCTTGTGATCAAACAAATCGAACGGTGATGAGGCAGGCTTCAGTATCGGCAAGTAGCTCTTCAGACTCATCGGAGAGTTCAGTTCAGAGGGAGAAGTCCAAAGGTTCAGGGGATGTTAGCCCAGTGCAGGTGGACACAATTAATGCAGATTCCTCGGGAATTTAATCCAATGGCTTGGGAAACTATCAAAAGAAGAAACTTGACTATGGAAAAGAATATTTTGAGCGAAAATTTTGAGGCTGTTGTCGGGGAAGATAAATCCATCCAGAAGTTTCTATCTGGAAGCCAAACAATTGAAGTATCAAACAATGAAAATCAGAAGAGACCAACCAGATGTGGGCCTAGTTGGGCAGAGATTGTGGGGAATGGCCCGAGTGAAGATCCTAGTTTGGAAGAGCCTGCAGAGTGTCACGGACAGCCCCTTTTGCTCGGTTGGCAAGCCGTGCGGCACTTGAAATGAGTATTACCCAGACAAGTCAGTCTTTTTCATGCCTCATTGTTAAGGAGTTATCTCGGTCTAGCCTTCTCAGGGTCATAATGCGCTAAGGCTTTAGAGTTTCGAATCCCGCAGGGCCTAGCGATAGCTGCACTCCAACCTCGTACTTCAGCCACGAGCGCGATATGGGGCCCTATGGCCCCAAACCGTCCCTAGGCATTTCTCCCGGGGAGACAGTGCGCCAACCACTAGGCCCCACTGCCCGCACACCTAGGCCCCACATGGGCCTAGGAGTAGGTCGCTTACACCAAGGAAGCTCGATCGCTAACCCAGGCGAGGGGATGGTGGAGACCCGACACCAGACCACTTCCCCCTAAAGAGCTAAATAAACTTATTAGGAATGCCGTGAGTAGACGTTGCTTCGTTTCAAATGATGACACTTTCTGGATAGGGCATTCATCGTCTTCTTAAAGCTTCTCAACTTGCATCCTTGACTTGGTAGCTCCTTAGGGACTGCTCATATCATCGCTCGGTCATGAACAGACTTGTCAAGGCAGGGTCGCAATATAATAAGAGATGGCCTTGACACAGAGCATGACCCAGTTTCAGTCAAGGTCAGGGAAGATCTAGAGTTAATGGGTTTAGGACATCATGCTGCAACCTAAATGAAGTATATTTAGAATGGGAGATGTTTAACGATATTGGGTCTGAGGGGGCACCTTGCCCTACTAGACCTATAGAGGCGAACACGACCAATTTCAACAAAGTTCCAGAGGAGGGCACAGCCAAAGACAAAACACGTGAAAGTGATTACTCAGAAGAAGAATGTGATCTTGTAGATTGTGGGGAAAAGTTCAAATTACCAGAATTTCAGGAACCAAAAAAGGGGCCTCAAAAGAGGGAGAGAAGATTTGGATCACTATATGAATTCCAAGACAAGGCTTTAATTGAAGCTGAAAGGAAAAAACGTGATCGTGCAAAGAGACAATTTAGAAACAAGGGGAAGGAAAACGAAGGGCTTGTTCTAGAAGATAGGTCACTCACCAATTCTGACATGCAAACAAGATGGGATAACTACACCAAAGAGGCAAAGAAGACTCTGGCTATAGGCAAGAAATTGGGAATAGAAATAAGAAGGGATGAGAATGAGGCGGTAAAAAAATTAGTTGCACTAGAAGAATTGGATCACCAAAATAAGGAGATTTAGCTGTCTGAAAGTTGAGAAAGGGTTCAAGGATGAAAGTCTTATCTTGGAACATAAGGGGTTTAGGTTCGGAAGCAAAGTTGTTAGTTGTTCGCAATTTAATTAGATTGTACAGGGCTGAGATGGTGATGTTTCAAGAAACTAAGAAAGAAGATTTTCTGAGTTAGAGGTGGGGCGTATCTAGTATGATGATGAGTTCAATTTTAAGGAGGCAATGTCTTCTGGGAGGTCAGGAGGCCTATTGACGATTTCGGATAAAAGCAAATTCAAAATGGAATCTTGTGACATAAAACCCAAGTACATTCTCCTTTCTGGAAAATGGTTTGATGATAATGTTGATTCTATATGGGTAAACGTTTATGCCTCTTGTGAATTGATGGACCAACGTGCATTATGGAATGAATTTCTTCTTTTAAGAAAGATATGGATTCATCCCTGGATCCTGGGAGGGGATTTTAACGCAGTTAGAAGCAAAAAAGACAGAACTGGGCTTGGGAATAAAGCAACTGGGATTATGGAATTCAATAATTTTATAGCTAGTTGTAAGCTGGTTGAAGTCCCTTTTGTTGGTAGAAAATTCACGTGGATTGGGCCAGGGAATAGACGTAGTAAGATTGACAAATTCTTGGTAGATGAGGGCTGGTTACAAGCACAAGATGATCTCGTTCTTCAAGGTCTTCTCAGAAATGTATCAGATCACATTCCGTTATTTCTTTGTAATAAGAGTATCAACTGGGGTCCTAGATCCTTCAAACTTATAAATGCTTGGTTTTCTAAATACGAGTGTATAAAGGTGATTAAAGATACTCTAGAAGATACAAAAGCGAAAGGAAAAAATCTCCTAGTGAAGCTGAAGAATGTCAAGGAAGCTTTGAAGAACCGAAATGTCTCATTTGAGAATTTCAATTCGATGGTTACAAGACTGGAGAAATGTATCAATGAAATTGAAAAATTGGAGATGAAGGTGAGCTAGATCGATCCATGCCGGAAGAGTTAAAATCTCTTAAGTTAGAGTTGTGGGATTGCTTAAAAATTCAAGAAGATTTCTGGAGACAAAAAGCAAGAATGAGATGGTTAAATAGGGGGATCTCAACACAAAACTGTTTCATAGAACAGTGAAGATGAGAACGAAGCACAATTTGATTCGAGGCAGAAATTTGGGGCAAGGTGTTCTGGATGAGCCAAGAAAGATAAAACAAAAAGTCTATTATCACTTCTTTAAGCAGTTCAGTGCAAAATCAAGGAGATGGGAAGCTGTGTTTAATCTCGATTTCAAGAGGCTATCTAAGGAAGAATTAGATTCATTGAAAATTCCCTTTTCTTTGGAAGAAATAAAGGAGGCAGTTTGGAGTTGTGATGAATCAAAAGCTCAGGGGCCCGATGGTTTTAATGTTTACTTCTTCAAAAATTGTTAGGACGTCGTGAAAGAGGATCTCTTAGAAGTCTTGGAGGCGTTCCATAAAATTGGGAAGGTGCCAAATAATTCCAATTCATCCTTCATAGCCTTAATTCCTAAAACTGAAAATCCTGAGAGCATTTTTAAGTATAGACCAATAAGCTTGGTGAGCTTAGTTTATAAAACCATATCTAAGGTGGTTTCTAAAAGGATGAGTGGGGTGTTGGAGAAGATAATCAGTGAGACTCAATGTGCGTTTATAAAAGGTAGACAAATCTTTGATGGTATTTTGATTGCAAATGAAGTAATCCATTCATTGCAACATGAAGACGACAATAGAGGAGGGGTTGTATTAAAGCATATGATTGTGTACGATGGGACTTCTTAATCATGGTGCTAGATTGAATGGGATTTGGTGCTAAATGGTGTGCTTGGATTCTTGAATGTGTCTCTACTGCTAAAGTTTCCATTTTGATTAATGGCTCCCCAACGAAAGAATTCAATATGAATAAAGGATTGCGACAAGGAGACCCCATCTCTCCATTCTTATTCATTATTGTCACAGAAGCTATGCACCTATTTTTTAGGAAGGCCGAAGAGTGTGGTCTGATTGAAGGAATCAAGAACCTAGTACCATTTGAATCTATCACCCATCTTCAATTCACAGACACCTTGTGATGATCATATTATTAACATTAAAAGAATTTTGAGATGCTTTGAGGTGTGTTCAGGCCTAAGTATTAATTTCAAGAAATCGTGCTTGGTAGGGATAAATGTTGAGACAAGTCACTTGAAGGTGTTGGCTGAATTGTGTGGATGTTAGATTGGGTCTCTCCCTTTCAATTGCTTGGGCGTCTCGTTGGGTGCCGATCTAAGAAGAGTCAGCACTTGGGATCCGGTGATTAAAAAATTCAGAGTAAAACTGTCAAGATGAAAATGTAGATCACTTTCTTTTGCTGGAAGAATTGTTTTGATAAATTATGTTCTTTCTGCGCTGCCACTATATTATTTGTCAGTGTTCGAAGGCCCAAAGCAAGTGTTATTGAAAATTGACAAGATTAGGAATTTCTTGTTGGGAAACTGGTCAGGTAATAGAAAACTTATTAGAGTAAATTGGGGGAAAATCTGCTCTCTAAAAAGAAGGGTGGTGCCAAAGTTGTTAATATTAAAGCAAAAAACAAGGCCCTGTTAGCAAAATAGGGTTGGAGGTTCATTACTGAAAGAGATGCATTATGGAGAAAGATTATTACTACAAAGTATGGAGAGTCAAAGTCCAGTTGAATTTCAAACTGCAGAAAATCATGCAAAGCCTCTATTGTATATAAGGGAATAGTGAGCAATTTGTTAGATGAAAAGATGAGTGGATAGCTATCATCTAAAGAGATTCAATGGAGGTTGGGGAATGGAGAAACAATAATGTTTCGGGAAGACTTCTGGTGTGGAGATAGTTCTCTTTTCCAAGGCTGTATAGATTAGCTTTGTCTAAGGGAGCTACAGTGGCTACATTGTTGGAAAATGGATATTTTTGTGACTTTGAGTTGATGCATTTGTTCTCTAGACCTTTGCTTAATAGAGAAATAGAGCTACTGTATCATTTTAAAGATAAATTGATGGGTCAAAGGATTAACAAAGAGGTCCCTGATAAAATTATATGGGTTCACGACCAAACAGAGAAATTCTCAGTTCGCAAACTAGCTGATCTGTTGGTTAATGCAGATTTAAAAGATTCAGACTTCAACTTCGATTTAATTTGGAAGATAAAAGTTCCTCCAAAAGTTAAAAATTTTCTATGGATGTTGAAGATAAAGAGGATTCCAACCAAAGGCTTTCTTTTGGACAAAGGCATGAAGCTCGATGAATTGTCTTGTGGTTGCACTTGGTGTGGAGAGGGAGTTAAGAATGTTTCTGACTTATTTGTGGAATGCTTATTTGCTAGAAATTTCTAGAGATATTTTTGCAATTGGTGGCCTGTTCCTTGGATTGATGTTTTGAATATTGATGAGTTTTTCCTGTTTTGCTTTTCACCTTCTTGGACAGGCTTATCAAAAACCTTATGGTTTGTTACAATTGCTTCTGCCCTTTAGAGCTTATGGCTAGCAAGGAGCGAGAAGGTATTTAGGGATAAATCCACTTCTCTTAAAGACCTGTTCTATACGAAGATGCGGGCCTTGATCTGGATCAAGGCTGTGAATGAGTCTCTGATTTTAAATGATGCGAACTGGTGGAATAATCCAGTTTGCTGCCTTACTTTAAATTCAAAAGAAGATTGTGCTGAATAGATTCCTCCACAAGCTGGGTCAGTTAAATTCAATGTGGACGGATCCTTCTACAACAATGCAGCTGGGTGCAGGGGTGTTTTGAGATCGACTGCTGGTGATGTGAGAGCATTGTTCTCTGGTCCTGATGAAAATTTTGGATATGATTTTGCAGAGTTAATGGCAATTCGGAATGCCCTTATGGTGCTTACTGATGCGGGATGGATTGGTAAGGCAGGCTCGATTGTTGAATCAGACTCACAAGTTGTTTTGAACTGGATCGCGAATCCCCTTCTTAGACCATGGCGATGGTGGAATTACTTTGAAGATATAGACAACTTAGCAAAGAAAATAACCAAGGTGTCTTTAGAGTTCATCCCAAGATCAAGGAACGGGCTAGCGGATAATCTTGTAAAAATTGGTGTGGGCAGAAGAGCTCTTGTTAAAGCCTGGTGGTGAAATGATTTAGATCGGAACGACTCAAGGTGTATTTCGGTGTTGTATTTTGTAGACTTGTAAGCCATGTTGGGGTGTACTCTTTTCCTCCATAAGGATTAAGGAAGTTTTTAACGAAGTTCTCAATATTGGCAAAAAACTGATGAATAAAATTAATTGCTTAGCAAAAAAAATTACTCTTCTATTTTAATCAATATAATCATTTTTACCAAATAAAATTTAAGTCTACTTAAAAATATAACTTCTATTATATATACTCTAATGATTTATTTGTTAATATATTAATTATGATTATAATTTTTTATATTAAATTGTGACAAAACCTTATTTCTTGTTCAATAAATTATGCTTGAAATAGGTTAAAAGCAAATTTCAAAATTCATGCTATATTAAAATAATTTTGTTCATTAATCCATAGTCTTTTCAATAAGAATACATACATTATATAGACAAGCTATTTAAATTTTAATATGAGTTAATAGAACATAAAAGATTAATTATTCGACTTGTTTTAATAGATATTTTGAGAGATAAATATATAGTTTTAAATTTTAGTAATTAATTTCTTTGTAGAACGAGTAATTTGGATTATATTTAAAATTCACTACCATGGCTAAATCCAGGTGTTTTAGATAATTTTATTTCATTATTTATCTAACCACTAGCTGTCATCATTATACACACCTCATTCCCTCAACAATAATACAGTTCTTGCCTATGATTCCACGTATGATTGTGATTAATTACTTGATTATCATTTAATTATTTTTAATATTAAATAACCTCCTATAGCGAATCAAAAGAAAGTTGAGAGATGATAACATGGCACATGCAGATTCATCTGACAGCAAAACTGTAATCAACTCTGCCAGATTAACAGAAAACTGCCGCACTGACTAATTGTAATAAAAAATGCATCGAAAACCTGGAAATTGAACTGTTTTGAAGTCGGTGTTGTAAGAAAAGGTTGATCTTATATTATATTTTAATTATATAAATTAATCGTGTACAGTTAGGCCAATGATGAGCTAGCTAGTTTAGACTTGCTTGATTTTTTCAGAGAATATTGCCTTATTAGTTCATAATTAGTCAAATTACTAACAATAATAATGTCACTAACATGCATCACTATATTTTAATCAAGTATTATTCCTAAATGAAATCTTGATTTGAACAGAATTTTTCCATTTCATGGGTTGGCATTCATATTTAAACATCCCAACGTCGTGTTTAGTACATGCTTTCATAAGTTATTAAAGTTGTGTGGTCCAAATTTTATTTTAATCTAGCTCAAAATATTTATAAAGAAGCAATGATTAAAGTGAAGGTATGAAGTGGCGGGCGAAATTTAATAAAAAAGGTAAGAAATTCAATTTAAAATACAGCAGAATTCTTTCTATTCAAATTATTTTTGTAAACAAATAATTTATCTCTATACGTAGATATTACGGTTTATAATTCATATACAAGTTGAATAAACTCTATACTGAATTAGACATAAACTTTATTTTAATATCTTTTTGACATGGTAAAGTATCATACTTTGCCTGTGACTTTCTCATTTTAGGTTTTCCACATAAATATTGATGTTTTATTTTTTTTATGAATGAATAAGTTATATTTTATTTTGAGTGTGATCATACCAGTACTATTGTATCGGATCTCATCAGAACTTTGCGGTTAAACGTACTATTTGCATAAGTGACTTCCTTCGAAGTCTAGTGTCTCATTTTTTATACTTTTATTTTACGATCGTTTTCTTTCCGTCGTTGTCATTTGTTGATTATAACATAATTGTTTAGAAGATTGCCATCTCTAGCAGCTAGGCCGATCGATACGTATGAAGTTGAACAAAATTTGCAAACTGCTTTACCCTAGTTGTCTTCATTAGTCCGCACTTTCATTGTTGCAAATTGGAAAAGTGATGGGGTCTTGTCTCTTATCTTAACGTGCTTGCTCCGAGTTGATTGCACATCGTTTTCCATTTCAATGAAACAACAATGGGTTGCGATTGAGATTTGAGCAAGCTGATTCTGGAGAACATTTCTCCAGGCTTCAATTTCCCATCCGTCTTTTTCATTTAGTGATGGATCTTCGGCACAACATTTTGAATATTTTATTGGGATTCATTCCATTTCCATTTCCAAAGTTAAAAATCAAGAGATTTGGGTTGAGTTAAAGGTCAATTTGGATCTTCGATGGTCAAAACTATGGGACATTGTCAAAGCATGGTGGCCATTGATGGATTGTAGGACACCCATGATCTTAACTAGCGGGATCCACTTAGTTATGGAAGATAAGGGTTATGGTGTTAATAATGTCCTCACCTCGCCTGTGAACCACTAAAATTTTACTTCTTTGTCTTAGCTGTTTAGAGGGTATACCTTATCATCAAAGGAACAATACCTTATACAAGGGTCATTGGCATTTTTTCCGATTACAAGTATCTGATTCATTGATTGATTAATCTGTATTTGGTTTTGTAGAGGCCCAATATAGAAGCGAACCTCTCAACCCAGTTTCTCTTCATTCATAATATCAAGATTCGAACATTTGACCTCGCTTAAGAGAGCTAACGTCTCATCCCGCTAGATCAACTGGTGTTTGGTGGGTCATTGATATTTTTAACGGGTTTTAACAACTGGTTGGCCTAGCGGGATAAGATGTTAGATCCTTTAAGTAAGACCAGGCTTCGAATCCTAACATTGTGAATGAAGAAAATTGGGTTGAGGGGGCGCCCCATAATGGGCCTCTACAATCACCAAAATAAATTAGTTGGCCAACGAATAGAATACGATAGTTATAAAAAAATGAGAACATTAATGGCACCCTCAACGACTTTAAGTGAGGGTAATATGAACCGAGAGAGATAAGGCATTTAATTATTTGGTGGTATCGGAGACAAACATTCGAGAGAGGGGTCCCTTTGGCCATCAATGCCACACCTATTTTTCCCCTTCCATGAATTGCCATGCGTAGAAATACAAGGTCCGCCCACGTGAATTATTGTCTTTTGCTGAGTATCTTTGTTACAGTTGCTGATGATCTTGTCAAATGAACATAACTTTGTTCACAATTTGGTAACGCGTGATTCGTGGATATACTGTTCGAACAAACTTGAAATTAAAGATGTCGACTTGAATTAATGTAAACTGTAATCTGAAGTAGTGTTGGAACTTTTCCCAGGCCGTGTGTTTGATGCAGAATTTAACTGACTCAGCTTGTTTGTTTGTTTGTGAGTCTTAGGTTTGGTTTGGAAGGTTGAGATATTTGAAGACCCTTTGATGGAGTCCAATCAAGTTGATTATCAAATGATTGTTTCCAATACGATTCCTTTCATATTATTGGCACCATTGAATTGTGGGCATCTTTTTGACTTAAGCTTACATGTTTCCGTTATATATATATATGGGATATGATCCGGTTACACATTGTAAGAGTTTTTAATTTTTACATGTTTTTCTGAATCGTTAGACAAGGGAAATGGATGACTGAGATTAACGGTGGTTTATGTGAAGATTATCACTCAAGAAAAAAAGTAAGGAATTAATCTCAATCATCCATTTAACATCTAAAACTATGACTTTTGCATTCTATGTGAGTGGATTATAACCCCCTCTCTCTCTATATATTCGAGAACCAATAGAGTTTCTGCAGTACCTGGCTCCACACTCTAGAGAAAGCTCGTGAGACACATGAGCCAATATGAGACAATGTGTTTCATGGGCCTGATAGACAGTTTACTATGAAAATTCAGTATTCAAACATATTTTATTAACCATGGAAAAATATTTAAGGGGTTTTCGATACTCTCTGAAAGAATATTTGAAGTGTCGTTTATCAAATAATTACTTGTAGACTTCTCAACAGATCGAATATTATATAATGAAAGTATTTATATATCTTTTTAATCTCAAGATTCTCTCTCCGTACTGTCTATCAGCTTTGCGAGTACCTATTGGAGCCACAAACTCTCTCACCAATAAAATTTGAAGTCTTGCTCATGACAAACTCGAGCCCATGTCCTTAAGTGATATCATGTGCATATAAAAAAGACCTTTAAATTTAAGGTCATGAGAACAATTTAATTCCTTGGTGATTTGTTTAAGGTTGTCTATGCATTATGTGAATCCTTCTTGGTTCTCTACACAGGTCGTGTGAATTACTCAAACACTCCCAACAGCGTTTAATAGAATATGAGAGACAAAATTCTAAAGTAAAACCGAACACAAATATTTCATAACACTAGGAAAAGCACTTGCCATTTTACACGTGAAAACCTAATTTGCTTTTATCATTCTGCCCTGCTTTCGGCTCATTTTTGACCTCATTTCTAAGTTGGTCACAAAGAGTCTGCGTCTTTGAATGGAATTTGTTTTCCCTTTCTCTTTACTGCTGCAATTATCGATCTGAAGAGTAAGTATTTGATACAGATATGCAACGATGTCGTAAATTAAAAGCCCAAAGGATACTCTCTTTCTTTTCCTAGGCCTACACGTTTCAAATATGTGCAGGATAACAACCAGTCAGCTGAAATGAAAGGCTTAAGTTGATAATTAGTAAGATCCCATTATCATCTTAGCGTTAACCTTTTCACTTTCTGCCTGAATTCTCTCTTTCCACTATCATTTGCTTCCCCTTTAGTTTCTCCTCATTGCACGAATGATTTGGATACGTTTGTGGCAGACACCAAGGAACTCACAGGAAACTTCTTTCAAGATTCCCATCAAAGTCAACTCGACAAAAAAACTATCAAGTGGATTCCGGAGGTGGCAAATAAGTCATTCTGGTCGATTTTGGTTCGACTTATTTTGGGCCGACTGATTACTTTTGGTTTAGTTTCAGTTTAGGTTGGTTCGGGTTTGATAACTTTTTGTTTGGGTCTGGTTCGGTTTTAGTTCGGTCTGTTGTGATTCCATTCGGGTATCAAGTCGATATCAGGTCAATATGAGACCAGTCAAGTTCTAATGTTGGGTCAGTGTTTTACACCCCTATATGGTTTTTTAAAGCTAGTATATTTATTTTTTTGGTGAATTGTGCTGTAGGTCACATATTATATTAAAGTATTTATTTTAATATCTTTTATTTATTTCGGGTTGCTTTCGTTTCGGATCCATTCAAGTCTATTTCGGTTCTGTTTATTTTAAGTTTCGAATTAAATTCAAATCATCATGTTCGGATTAATATCATATCTCATATCAAATAAATCGGTTTGGGTCTCGGGTCAAATGCTATGTTGAGTAGATTCTCCCACCACACCCATCTTTCATAATTTCGGATGACTGCCCCGATTAATTTAATAACGTGTTTTTTTTTCTCGAGAACCTAATGAAAGGTTGTTCAATTTGGATTTAACCATGCTTTTCATCTCTTTACAAAATCCGGGAAGTTAGTTTGTTTACTTTAACTTATTATAATTTAATCTTTGTACTTCATAGAAACTGATAATTTAATCCAGTTATTGGCAAATATATGAACTTAAACAGCTGGTTTTCTCTAGTTCATTGTACAGTAAAAATTATTGAATTGCTTACATATGAACCGTTGAATTTTTTATTCTTAAATCAACGGTTTAATGAAAAGATTTGACAGTGTTATTCAATTGGATTAAGTTCAGATTTTGTGACATATAAAGATCAAATTTTGAAAATGAATAAAGTAGAAGGATTAACTTATCAAATTACGTGAAACAGATGTATACAATTCACAATTACACCTTGAATATTGAGGGCCTTTTAATGAAACAGCTTTGTATTTTAATGGGCCACAAAAATGGGCCCAAATTGGGACTGAGAGACAAAGGGCTTGTTAAATCTAATCAATAGGCTTTTGGATTGAGATTTTTTGAGTTTAAATTTTCTCTGATCTGAATTTCTTCAGGCTTGAATTTTCTTGGATTTGGGTTTTTTCAAGTACAAAAGGTTGGGTGATATTGATGGAATATAGCACTTGAATTTTTTATTTTTTTAAAAATAAGGCACATGCTTTTTTATTTTTTAATCTATAACAAAATTAACAGTAAAAGTAAAGTTAGCGTGATTATTTTTAATTGAAAAACAGAAATTGACTGGACACGTGCCACCCACCTATGCATGCCTTGCCACCAACTAAAATAATGTTGAAGACGGGTTGTAGGACAACTGTCTTCTATTATTTTAGTATAAATAAATAAATAAACAGTGAAATCGGTATTTTTTTCACCCTTCCTTTTACTGCTGAAAAATAAAAAAGGGTAAAGTACACCAATGGTCACTGAACTTTTAATACGCTTTCATTTTGGTCACTGAACTTTTAATACGCTTTCATTTTGGTCATCTAACTTTTATTTCGCTTTCATTTTGGTCCCTCCCGTTAAAAAATCTGACGTGAACCGTTAGTTTTCCTTTTCTTCAAGGTAAACTATATAAATGGTCACCAAACTTTTAAAACGCTTTCATTGAAGTCACCCAACTTTTGTTTTGTTTTGCTTTAAAGCAACCTCGTTGGTTTAGAAAAAAACTCTTTCAATGTATAAAAAAACAAAAGTAAGAAGTAGATTTTACTTTATAATTATCAATGAACAATATTTAAAGTTATGTAGATTGATGTATTTACCAACATAAAATATTTTTTATATATCATGTTCTTGAATATTATCTCTAATGTAAACCCTTTATTTTGATTTATTGATCACATTGTGTGCAACCTCATCTTCGAGCCACTTCGAGGTTAATAAGTACAATGGAGATAAAAAATTAAGGTTAATTATTGACCAAAACTATATCATTTTAGTTTACTTCTGAAAGTTGTATCCAAAAGTTGTACCACAAATTTCCTAGAATATGCAAGCAAAATTGATGCACCCCATGTTTAAGTTCAAACATTAATTTACTTTTTCATTAGAGATGGAGTTAGGATCAAACATTAGGAGGGGGAAGAGTCTATTAAACATTTAAATATAAAAATCGGGAGGGACAAAAATCTTATTTGATTAGAATTTAAACTAATAAGGACCTCAAAGACTAATTTTGGCCCAAGGTATTAACCCGTTTTTTATATTTTGCAATAATGGGCTCTGTTTGCTTACCTTATCCATTTTGATGTATGGTTAAAACCCAAAAACAAAAACAAAAATTACTAGTGCTATTTTAATGTATGTATTGTTATTTATTATCTAATTTACTATCATTTTATATTATATATTATCATTTTATGTTTGGTTATTATGTTGTTATCCATTTGAGAAAACCCTAAATATTAACTAGTTATATATGTATATGTTCTGCTATTATGTTATTACTATAACGTTATATTAACATGGTTATTATTGTCTTCTTTTGTTTATTATACATTGCTATTATTATTATTATTATTATCATTATTATTAAGCTAAATTAAAAAGGCCAAAAGATTATTATATATTAAACAGATAAAAGTTGAATAAATAAAGCCCAAAGTCTTTTATATTTAAAAGTCCATTTACGTATTTACAAGCCCATTTCGGGCCCAACTTCACGCAAAAACCCTAAGCCTAATCCGTTATCCCTTTGTCTTGCACAGCCATGTGATGACCGTCAGATCTGAAGGTATACCAACGGCCGAGATCAGCGCGGGGAAGCTTTCAGAATTGCCACGCGCCACACGGTGACCCTTGGCGTCGCTCACGCGCGCGTATAATCCACTTGCACTCTGAGACTCTCCAGATTTCGAGCCGACTTCTCCGGTTCCATGTTCGCTACCACATCGGCCGAAGGAACCAATAACCTAATGCCCCGTCATCGTTGCCTCGCCATGCCAGCAACTTCTGGTCCCCTCCTCCACTCCCTTGTCACATGCCAAAACAGAATCGAATTGGACAAGGACAAAGATCGGATGAAATGCAAAGGCATACCAGGGAAAGTCAGAATCGTTTCCCCAACAAACCAACATCTTTAGAGCCGCTTATGAATCAAGCCAAAAGAGACAGTGCCAACCGATATAAGCATTTATTCAATTTTTATATAGATAAAAAACCATGTAATATGTCGATATATAAACAAATCCTTAGCATTTTGTAAACCCTAAGTTGAAAGGGAATTATTCAGAGCAATAGAAGCAGCAAAAAAAGCCTCATTTTTTTTTACCTTCGGCGATCCGCCTTTCTATCGAGTCGATTCGCCTCCCCTCGCCATTGATAAACCTTTCGGCCTTAGGGTCGTGCATGGTGAGACGGATGGGTGATGGTTAAAGAGGTTGTTTTGTAACTTAGTTTTCAAAGCAAGGGGATCTTGGCCTCTAGTTTTACAAAGTAATGGTTTTTTACCGTTTTAAGGAGAAATGAGGTGAGACTCGGGTTTAGAACTCGAAAATGGGGTTAAAAGGGGATTTTTTAGGGTTTTAGTGCCGGCCAACGATGGCCGGTCATCATATTCTAAAAAAGGCAGCATGTTTTGGGTTTCGGGATGAACACCACGACAGTGTTCATCCCCATTCTAGGAACTAAAGAGGGACGTGGGGAGAGCTCAGTGCTTTTTTACTAAAAGAAGCAAAAAGGTTTGATTTTTGTATTATATTCCTGGACCCCATTTTAAAAATGGGTAAATTACCATTTGAAACCCTCTGCCCCGTTATAATCGCATCATAAGGGTTTCCACGTTTCTAAATAGCAATAATAGCCCCTCCGCATGGGTAAATCACGTTCCCAAGTCCTTTCGCCTTTCAAAACCTCTTTCCAAATCCTTACAAGTTTTCAACAGTTTTCAATTCGGTCATTTTTAACCAAATCTGTCATTTTCTTTAGATTTAGCCCTCGAATTTATCTTCTCTACATTTTAGTCCGTATTTCTGTGTATCATACCCTTAAAAATTCATGCATCTTATTTTTGGTTTCTTTATTGTTGACAATCTTGCTTAATTTTGCTAGATATTGTTAGATTAGTGGCTGTTAAATATATGACATGTGGTGATCCTTGCTTACATGGTATGTGATATATTACATAGTGTATAATCCCTACATAACCCATGTTTTATTATGATATAATACATAGTATATATATGTAGTACGGTTTCTATGTAAAGTATCATATACGTTTCTTATACTATATATAATATAGGGTTTTTATAATGGGTATAATACATAATTCTCATATATGACATGGCTTTAAATCTATAACATATATTTTATATACTTATAATATGTGGCATATAGTATAGTTTTTTATATAATAGAATGTAATGTATAGTTAAATGTGTAATGTATTTTTTATATAAGGTATAACTTTTATAATATATACTATATAGTTTTTTAAATATACGCATAATATATAGTTTCCATAATAGGTATACAATATATATAGCTTTTACAATATATAATATAGTTTTAAAGTATAACACCTTTTTAATATATAGGTGCATGATATAGTTCTTGAATACGTCATATATTGTGTATGTAGTATTTAACATATATTGTGTATGTGGTATTTCACATGTAATTAAAGTTCGTTTCTTTGTGAATGTATGGCTTTTAAGTGTAGGTTTAATTAGGTGCTTGGGCTTAGGGTTAGCCTTAGTTTAGTGGTGCTTGGGCTTAATCTTTTGGGCCTTGGGTTGTTAAGTTAGTTTGGATTAGTTTAGGAATTAATTTAATTAATTCAGGCCGTGTGCTCATCTGACAGGGGCACGATCTTTAAATTAATTAAGTTAATTATAGGATTAGATTCTTGAGAGCCTTAGTTAGATTTAGGTTCGAATTAACTTAGTGAATTTAAATTTATCCTTGGCTTATTGGGATAAATGTTAAATTCATTAAATTAATTGAATATTTCTTAATCACTATTAGGATAAAATCAATTGCAAGTTTATATTGACATTTAATTTTAATACCTTGGTGAATTAACTCAATTTGATTTAAATAGTGGCATTGGCTTATTGGAACACTAGTTTAAAATCGATTGAATTAATTATCGCATCACATGATAACTCCTAATTTGTTAAGGTTTTTAGTCTTTTAGGGCTAATTAACTTAGGGTTAATATTAGAATCACCCAATTAGTAAGTAGATCACTAATTAAACTTCCATAATTTTGGCCTTTTAGGTTAGGGCTTTTAGTCGGCCTTTGTGTATTTAATTTTCAAGCCGTTGTTTGACATTAATTTTATTTGTCATCATTTTGCCTATTTGATCTACATGTTAATCAATTTAAATAATAAAACGGGAGGTGTTCATTAATTTCGATATTTATGTCGCAACAGTCTGAGCTTAAAGGATGTCAACCAAGTATTTGAATTAATCCTCATCGACTTAAGGCAAAATTAAAACTTAACCAAAGCATTACATCATGCTTCAATTGCTTGTATCATGCATAAAGGTGATGTGCGAGATTCAAACCATAAACTAACACGACAATCAAGTTATATGATGTCGGTTTAGTCTATGGTCCGATGTATCACCAACCTTATTAATTAAATGTCCAATTAATTCTGACCCACCAATTTGATAAAGCCTGTGTAATTAAGGACAAATTTTCAATTAAGTATGCCGACTTAAATTCAATTCAAAATTCCAACAAATTCCATTAATTTGAAAACGACAAATATTCAGGTACCGATTCCCGGGCGTGACGGGGGTTCTAATCCTTCCCCACGCGTAACCAACTCCCGGAATCTTTCATATTGAGTCTCTGGGTTCTCATGGTGTCCGACCTACCTTACCCAAGTGGCCGGTGGAGGCTCTAAGTTTTTTATCGTTTTCAAGAGAATAAGAATTTTTCAAAAAAATCCCCTTTAAACCAAAGTTTCAAAGAATGATTTGGGGATACCTTCGTAGCAACCAAACCTATTATACATACTATTTTAAAAAAATATTGAAAGAAAAGAGGTCGCTATAGCTTGGCGACTCCGCTGGGGACTTCATTTTGTTTTTACAAAACAAAAGAGAGTTAGGCCAAAAGATTATTTGTTGCCTTAAAATAATGGAAAATGCTGGAATTTTGATTGAGTTTAACGTGGTTGATCATTTCCTGAAAATGTGGCTAAGATTGTACGGGCTTTGACAATTGGTGGGTTTAAGATTAATTTTTCATTTAATTTCTAAAGAATCACTGACATTTGTTGCATCATGTTCATTAAGCTCTATACCCGAGCTCTGCCCCTTTAGTGGGAGTGAAACGACACATACCCACGTGAGTATCCCTTTACGGGTCGGTAATCCACTTCCGGAATCCACGCCTTTTGACATGTGAGCAGCCCTCCGTATCACTAGGTCGTGCTTTCCCCCGAACCGAAACCAATTCACATGCTTGTAATGGTCCAGAATTGGGGTTCTTATTGCCTTAGTAGGTAATAAGATAGGTTCGGGTACCCTCATCTAGATACAAACACATGTGTGAGAATTTAGGAAACCTACCCCGTTAGAGCCATGTGGATAACCCTAGCAAACTAGAATTCATGTGGTTAGGTTTGTTTCTTTATGTGTTTACCTTGTGCTTATTTCTTTTTGTTTTCTCCCTTTTTCCTTTTTTACCCTTCTTTTGCATATCTTATCATATCATGAAGAGCACATTGAGTTGGAAATAGTTTGAAGTTAAAGGCTAGATCAATGGGAGACTTAGTCCGTAGCAGTGATGAAAAGAATTTCGACGTTCAGATATGGTCGGAAGGGGAGCAATTGCTTGAGGGGGGACAATATTGACACTGGGTTTAGATCAGCCATGTCAGCCACGACATTCATGAATACAAAGTTCAGTGATGTGTCCGAATTGAAGCCAATTTGGAACAATTGGGATTTTGAAACAAAGAGTACTTTTAGAGATGAGTATGGTGACATTGCATACTTACTAGAAGTTCCAGTTGACCAAGCACTACTACAAGCTTTGGTGGGTTTTTGGAACTCTGCCTACAGCTGCTTTACGATTGGTAACTTTGACCTAACTCTGACAATCGAAGAGTAACGGGACATCATAAATTGCAAAAAGATTGACATGAACATGGTGTATTCTAAGCCAAGTAAGAACAAAGCCTTCTGAGGAAAGTTGAAGAAGTTCTCAGATATGTTATCATCTTGGGTCGAGCATCAAGTCACTACTTGGAACAACAAAGAGTATCTTAAGTGGGAGGGGATCTTAGATCTAGCCTTTGTGTATCCCGTTGGCCGAGTGTAGCATAATCTTTTTGCTTTATTGATATACAGATTGGTACTATTTCCCTGAGCATTGGGACTCATCAATCCATCAGTTTTGGATCTATTTGATTATTTGGATAGTGGGACTAATCCAGTACCTGTAATTCTGGCCGAGAATTTTCGATCTTTGAGGTTCTTTCAGGAGCATGGTGAAGGTCACTTTCGAGGATGCCTGCAGCTTTTGACTTTTTGGTTCTACAACCACCTTTGGACCGATCCCAGTTTTTTAAGGCCCCTTTAAGATGGCAAGTTCTCGCCCTTAGAAGAATTCATGCGAAAGAATGATTGGCCAACCCGAAGATCCGAGGAATAATGGCAGGATGTCCTCCGAAATCTAAAAGAGGAAGATATAGTTTAGAGAGCATCGTGGTTGTTGGCGAAGAACATTCTCTATAGATGCGAAGAACATTCGTGGGTACCACTACTTGGCCTTTGGGGGCATACTGCGTATGCACCTCTTCTGGTTTCAAGACAGTACGGGTCGAAACAGTTTGTGCCGACCACCAATGGACTAAATGAGTTCAAACATGGATTATGAAAAAGAGAAGGGCTACAAGACGATGGTATACAACACTTCTTCAACTTGGAACAATGCAAGACGGGTTAGAATCGTAAATGCTCCATACATGGTCGCTCTCGAGTACAAAGCATGGCGATTTAATCGTGTCAATGACAACATTCCCCACTTGAGCCTCGATGGACAGAGGTCTCTGGAGGAGAGATTGCCACACTTCCTACCGAGGCCGACTTGATGAGGAAACAACTTGAAGAAGAGAGAAAAAGGTACCTCAAGCTCGAGGAGAGAGCCCTTTAAGAAAAGTTTGACTTTGAGTTAGAGAAGACGTAGTTTGAGGGAGTGGTTAAAGATCTGCAGAACAGAAGGGATGAGTTGGAACTTGAACTCAAGATGGAGAAAGAAGAAATTCATAAGCTTAAAAGGTTGAATAAGAGCAAAAGAGTCGCAGAAGGCAGACCAAGTGAAGGGTTAGAGCTCCGTTTGAAGGAAGAGAAAGCAAGAGCCAAGAACTACAAAAGAATGTTTTACGAGCACAAAGATCAAGCACTTGCTTTAACTGAAGAAGTGAAGAATCTAAGAATCTCCCACTCGAGACAGATCAAAAAGAAACAACACCAGAATGAAGCCTTGAAAGATCGAGTGAAGTGTTTGGAAAAGTCTCTTTTCAAGCATAAGAGTTCAAATAGCAAGCTGAAGGCCAACAGCTTGGAGAATCAAGTCTTGATGATTTACATCGATGAGCTGGAAACCGAGGTTCAACAGCTTAAGGATTACTTGGCAAGCCTTAGGGGAGCGATTCAAGTACGCCCGACGCTGAGTTTGGAGCAATTGCACTTTGTTGCCTACACAATTTGGAGGTAGGAACAAGAGTTGACACATTGGATGACTCAAATGCAAGAGGTTGCTCGAAAGTACAGATTCTGGCATAAAACTCTACCGAACTCCATGACTGCGTGGATGATGATTCTAAGGAATGAGAGAGGATTGTTTAGATTTTGCGGGAGATCATTGACCTTGATACCACCCTGAAGCCATATGTGTAGTTGGTTCTCTTTAACTTATTGTAACAAGATAACGTTTCCGTTAATGAAAGTCGTTTAACGAAGATATTTGCCAAACTCAGTGTCGCTCTTTGTATTCATGCATGATATTTCATTTGCATTCTTTGTTAAAAGCTAATAATCATCTGATTAGTATAATTGTTTGCATTTTTGATTAATTTCTATTTATTAATTAAAAGGGTTTCTATTTCAGAAAGATTGCATTTTTGTTTCTTAAAAATTTTCATCATTCTACACCCTTATCACACTCGCTCACGATCAAAGCAAATGGAGGAGAGCTTTGCCAAGTTGGAGGCAGGCCTACGTGGCTAGTTGGAACGAGCCCAACCGGAATTAAGGGACACTATCACCAAGTCTCAGCAGGACATGATGAAGGAAACATCTTAAATGCTGCAAGCTCGACTAGGACCAGATCCGAGAGGCAACAGTACCTTTGAGAACCCTGCCCCAAAGTCGGGGGATCGCCCTTATACCCAGATCGTCCAGAACCCCCTGCTCGTTAACCTTTCTCTTAATCCCTCATAAGGGGCATCCCCCTCTTATATCGACCTAGCTCCTCAAACTCAACCGGGAGTGACCTTCAGGAATCCCGAAGTTGTCGGGGACAACATTCCAAACTTTGATGAGTTGGAAAAGTTGAACCAAATGAAGGCAGAATTCACTAAGCAATTAGAAGATACTTGGAAAGACCTAGAGGAAAAGTTCCGAGTAAAGGAAGACGAGGATGGATCCTATGGGATAAGTGCTAGGGAACTCAGTTTGGTCCCTGATGTGGAGATCCCCTATAAGTTCAAGACCCTCAATATTGAAAAGTTTGATGGAACCACCTGCCTTTCTGCTCACATAGTGATGTTTTGCCGGAAGATGGCAAGGTTTACCAACAACGAGAAGCTCCTGATTCACTATTTTTAGGACAGTTTAGTAGGATCTGCTTCGAGGTGGTATAATCAACTGACCAAGGCTCAAATTAAGTCGTGGAGGGATCTGGGGAAAGCTTTCACTGATCAGTATAAGCATGTAACCAACATGGTTCCCAACTGACTGCTGTTGTAAGGCATTGAGCTAAAGCGCAACGAGACTCTTCGTGAATACGCTCAAAGATGGCGTGATGTGGCAACACAGGTTCAACCACCACTCCAAAAGCATGAGATCACCCTAATGTTTGTAGACACGCTAAAACAGACATTTTATGATCGATTGATCAGCAACCCTGTTAGCAATTTTGTGGAGATGGTCATGACTGGAAGACGCACTGATGTAGCCATCAAGAGCGGAAGAATCGATGAAGGGGATCATTTCCTACAAGAAGTACAAGAAAAAGGACCATGAGGTGAAAAATGGAAACACCTTCGAGGCAACCAAGAACTTCACCTTCTCCAGCCACATGCCCTAACATGGAATTCCAAGAACTTCAACAAGAGAGAAAACAGGGGACCGAGGAAGGAAAAAGAAGAAAGATCCTTCACTCCTTTGCCAATCTCGTACAAGAAGCTCACTCGCAATTGTACAAGGCCGATTTGGTTCGTCCTTATCATGTTACTCCTTACAACCCACCGGACCCAGCATGGTATGACCTCAAGGTTCTTTGCGAATACCATGCCGATGTTCTAGGGCATTTAATTGAAAATTGTATGGCGTTCAAGAAGTTCATTCAGAACTTAATATGGATCAGACTGTTACAATTGGGAGAACCAAGCACGACAAACAATCCCCTACCAAATCATAGAGGTCAAGGTGTAAATGCTATCGAAGATAAGAATGTTAGAAAAACTAGGGAGAACGTGTCCAAGGTTCAGCCGCTGTTAAGGTGGGTTTTCTAATAGTTGTGCATGGCACGCCTTATTGACCAAGGAATGGTGATTGTGGAAGAAGGTTAAGCCCTTTGACATCTCTTCATCTGTAAGAATTCTCGGTGTGAAAACACAGAGACAAATGGATGATCTTTGAATAAGAAAAAGAGTGGATCCGCAAGATACGATCCGTATTGTGAATACCACCAATCGGAAGATCATGAGATTGAAGGTTGTAAGGAGTTCCGTCATCTGATACATGCTATGATGGATAGGAAATAGATTGAGTACAGAGGAGAAGACATAGAAATAAAGAGGAGATGACATAGAAATAAAGAGGAGACCTATTCAAGAAGAACATTTGAAGCCCAAATCTGGAGAGGCAAAGGATGTGGGGCATCTAATGAGGAGTGGCCGATACTATGCTCCGAAGAACCTAATGGCACCGGAAGAAAGAAAAGAGAAAAATAAGGAGGTCGAAGTTCAACTCGAGAAAGTTTTCGGAGATGACCCGCCACCAAGAATTAAAGAGCCAGTCACAAAAACTCAAGCTCAAGAGTTTTTGAAGCACAACGAGTACAGCTTCATTGACCAACTTCGGAGACAGCCAGCTCGAATCTCCATGTTTGATCTCCTAGTGAACTCAGAGAAGCATCGTGAGGCCCTACTGAAAGTTTTGAATGAGACCTATGCTGTAAATGATATCTTAGTTAGGAGGTTGGATCAGATTGTCAGCCATATCACTGATGTTAATCACATTACCTTTGGTGATGACCAAATCCCGGGGAAGGTACAGGATCCACCAAGGCCTTGAACATCACCACTCACTGTAAAGTTCATGTGTTGCCGGATGTGTTAATTGATAATGGCTCTGCGTTGAATGTTATGCCATTGGCTATACTACAGTGACTACCGATCAGCAGCTCACATATGCAACCCTGTCATAATACGGTGCGAGCTTTCGATAGGACCCAGAGAGATATGGTTGGAAAGATAGAAGTACCCCTACTAATTGGTCCTACCGAATAAGTGGTCGATTTTGTGGTTATGGATATCTGACCATCTTACAACTGCTTTTTAGGGAGGCCATGGATACACTCTGCCGACGCCTTTTCGTCCTCACTCCATCAAAAGTTAAAGTTTGCCACCAAGGGAAAATTAGTGACAGTGAATGCCGAAGAAGACATCGTCGCTTCTGTGACTTTGGACATACCATACTTCCACACTGATGAGGAAGCGATGGAGTGTGCCTTTAGGGCCTTGGAACTTGTCAATGCTACCTTTGTTGCCAAAGGAAATTAGATTCCATGCCCTAATTTGTCCAATTGCAGTAAGATGGTGGTGCTCGAAACCCTAGGTAAATGAGCAAAAAAAGAAAGGTTTGGGAAAGAATCTATAAGGATGGCTTCATCCCATCAAGGTGATCCACAAATTTGACCGCTTCTAACTCAGTTACAAGCCAAACTTCTTATAGAAAAGGCAAGAATGGAAGAGGAAGCAAGAGAAAAGAAAGGCTAAGCTTAGAGGGGAGGACATTCCATAGGCCCCTATCATCTATGGAGACTTTAGGGGCACCTTTATATCTGGCGGAATTCAGAATCCGGAGGTGGACATCCAAGAGGCAAACTGAGAAGGTGAGAGGTGCCTCTAGGAATAGTTGATTAGTGAAGCTTTTGAAGAGATGAGTGTAGACATAATTGGCGACGAGAGTGAGGCTAATCAATTTCTGGCCAAGATTCGCCCTTGCCTTCCATGAGAAGAGCTCAACAACTAGACCTTTGGGGACATACCGACATTTTCTAGGAACAAGTCAAAGTAATGCTCAGAACAATCTCATTACTTTTGCCTGAAAGTAACAGACATCCATTGTAAAAAAGGCAGCTATGTCATATCTATCTATTTTAAATGAAATAGACTATGTCTACATTCTCCTTCTCAAATGGCAAACACAAAATTCATTTCATTTCATTCAATTTCATTATTTATTTATTTATTTATTTATTCATTTGTTTACTTTTATACGTACCTATTTATTTGTTCACATCATAAACTACGCCTTTCCTTTCCCAATACGCACTTTCAAAATCATGCAAGCCTCTTAATATAAACTGTATGAATGAGGTGGAACCCAATCCTGAAGTAGATTTTAAACGACCCACGTACTTGGCGGAGGTGGAAGAAGAGGATGAGGAGATTCCCGAAGAGTTGTTAAGAATGATGGCTAGTGAAGAAAGGCAAATCCTCCCACACCAAGAGAAAATAGAGATTTTAAATTTGGAGACTGACGAAGAGAGTAAAGAAGTAAAGAAGTAAAGATCAGAGGTACCCTATCACTGAAAGTAAAGAAGGAGTTGGTAAAGTTTCTTCTAGAATTTAAAGATGTGTTCGCGTGGTCATACCAGGATATGCCAGGCTTAAACACAGATATTGTAACACACAAGCTCCCCATTAGGCCAGAATGCAAGCCTATCCAGCAGAAGCTTCGAAGAATAAGGACAAGCACGTTAAAAATTAGAGAAGAGGTAAAGAAACAACTTGAGACTGGTTTTTTTGGAAGTTTCTAAGTACCCAGAATGGGTGGCTAACATAGTGCCAATGCCGAAAAAGGACGATAAGGTGCGTATGTGTATGGATTATAGGGACCTTAACAAGGCGAGTCCCAAAGATAACTTCCCCTTGCCTCATATTGATACTCTAGTTGACAATACGGTGGGGCATGCTTGGTTTTCCTTTATGGATGGTTTTTCAGGGTACAATCAGATCAAAATACACCCCGAGAATATGGAAAATACCACTTTTGTGACCATGTAGGGCACGTTTTGCTATAAGGTAATGCCTTTTGGATGGAAGAACGCCCGGGCCATGTATCAAAGAGCCATGGTAACCTTGTTTCATGACATGATGCATAAGGAGATCAAGGTGTATGTGGACGACATGATAGCCAAGTCTCGGACCAAAGAGGAACATATTCAAAATTTGCAAAAACTCTTCTAGAGGCTCAGGAAATTTCAGCTAAAACTCAACCCAGCCAAATATACCTTTGCGGTAACGTCTAGGAGGCTCTTAGGTTTCGTGGTAAGTCAGAAAAGTATCGAGATTGATCTAGACAAGGTGAAGACAATACAAGATCTTTTTCCCTCTTAAACTCAAAAGGAAGTCCAAAGATTTTTGGAAGGTTGAATTACATCTCCTGATTCATATCCCAACTGAGCGATAAGTGTGACTTCATCTTTAGACTGCTCTGAAAGAATAACCCATGAGTTTGGGATGAAGAATGTCAAGAAGCACTAGAAAGAATCAAGAAGTATCTGACTAATCCCCTAATCTTAGTAGCACCAGTACTAGATAGGCCATTGATTTTGTACTTGGTAGTTTTTAAAAGCTCTATAGGCTGTGTGTTGGGGCAGCATGATGACACATGCAAAAAGGAAAGGGCGGTCTATTACTTAAGAAAGAAATTCACCGAGTGTGAGACATGATACCCATTGATCCAAAGGTTATGTTGCGCCTTGGTATGGGCTACTAAGCGGCGTCAGCAATACATGTTGTATCACACCACTTGCCTAATCTCTCAATTAGATCCGTTGAAGTTTCTAATGGAAGCACCAACATTAATTGGGAAAGTGGCCTATTGGTAGATGCTTTTGTTAGAATTCAACATTGTTTATATAAGTTAGATGGCGGTAAAAAGAAGTGTAGTGGCATATCTTTTAGCAAGCCGTGCCTCAAATGATTATGAACCATTAGATTTCAGTTTCCCGGATAAAGATATGATCTGTGATCTGTTTGAAAGGATGTTTACTGTTGAGAATGAAGGATGAAGGCTTTATTTTGATGGGGCATCGAATGCCTTAGGCCATGGAATAAGGGCAATTTTGGTTTCCCCCGGATATGTCTACTACCCTTCCACAAGTAGGTTGGAGTTCTTTTGCACCAACAATATAGCCAAGTATGAGGCTTGTGTCATAGGAATCCAAGCAACCATATAAAGAAAGGTTAAGGTGCTTCGGGTTTTTAGAGATTTTTCTTTACTAATCTATCAGCTTCAGAAGGAATGAGATACTAGAGATCCAAAGCTGATCAAGTACTACAACTTGATCCAAGGTTTGGTCAAGGATTTTGAAGAAATAAGTTTTACCTACTTGCCAAGAGAGGATAATCAGATGGTCGACGCCCTGGCGACTCTGGCCGCCGTGTTCAAAGCAAGTCGGGCGACCGAGATGGGGCCGATCGAAATACAAACCTTTGAGGTACCAGCCCATTGCTATAGTTTGGAAGAAGAGAAGGACAGTAACCCATGTTATTTTGACATCCTCCAATATATCAAGTTCTATACCTATCCAAAAGGAGCTGATGATAATGAAAAAATGACTATTAGAAGGTTAGCTTCAGAGTATGTCCTTGACGGGGAAACTATGTACAAAATAAGTAAGGATCAAATATTGTTAGGGCATGTTAGTTCTCGAGAAGCCGAAACCATTTTGGCAGAAGTCTATAGGGGCTTATGTGGGACACACGCCAGCGCGTTCTCGATGGCAAGAAAAATCATGAGATATGGCTATTTCTGGTCAACTATAGAAGGAGATTGCATCAGTTATGCGAAGAAATGTCACAAATGTCAAATCTATACCGATAAGATACAGTCCCCGCTAGTGCCTCTTCACACCATGAATTCACCGTGGCCTTTTGCTACTTGGGGAATGGACGTCATTGGTCAGATACATCCAAAGGCTTCCAATGGGCACCGCTTTGTCCTAATGGCCATCAATTACTTCACCAAGTTGGTGGAAGCTACCTCGTACACTAATATCACAAGAGCGACAGTCTGCAAGTTTCTCAAGAAGGAAATCATATGTCGCTATGGTTTGCCTAAAAAATTATCACATATAATGCTTCCAATTTGAACAACAAGATGATGACTGAGTTGTGTGAACAATTCAAGATTTTACACCATAATTCTACCGTTTATTGCCCCAAGATGAACGGAGCGGTAGAAGCAGCAAATAAGAATATTAAGAAGATCATAAAAAAAAACTACGGAGACATTTAAGGATTGGCATAAGAGGCTCCATTTTGCTTTGTTTGCCTATCGGACATCTGTGAGAACTTCTACTGGGGCAACGCTATATTCCTTAGTATACAACACCGAAGCGATGCTACCCATCGAAGTGGAAATTCCGTCACTTCGAATTTTAAATGAAGTAAAGTTGGATGAAGCCCAGTGGATGCAAGCCAGGTTTGATCAGTTGAACCTCATCGACGAGAAAATGTTGAAAGCTATTTCCCATAATCAGATGTACCATAAGCTAATGATGCGAGCTTATAACAAGAAAGTTTGCCCAAGAGAGTTTCAAGAGGGAGATCTGGTGCTAAAAAAGATCTTGTTGAATCAAAGAGATTTACAGGGAAAATGGATGCCAAATTGGGAGGGGCCCTATGTCGTGAAAAAGGCTTTCTCTAGGGGAGCGTTAATTCTAACGGAGATGGATAAGAAATAATTGAGCAACCTAATAAACTCGGACTCCGTCAAGAAGTATCACGTGTAAAAAAATGGGAGGGTTCAAGGTGAAAACCCATAAGTGGGTGCCTTAAAACCAAATGAGGATCTGAATTGAAATTCCGAAAAGGATGGTTCACGTAGAATTAAGTTTCGATATCAGACTGACGAGCCTCATTTTGATTAAAGGGTTTAGCTTCGATCTTCATATCGTTGGAGATAACCAAGGGTGGTTAGGGAGAGATTTGCCGAAGTTGATAGGTCCAAGTCATTCATATAGTTGACATCTTCTATACCTATTTCTCTCTTCTCATGTTTTCCATGACTTCCCAAGTTATCCTAATTAATAAAATTATATTCTAGTTTCTTTTATTTCATATTTATTTTGTGGGTAGGTTGGCATGGAATGGAAAAAGGCAAAGGATTTATTGGCATTACTATGTCCTAACCTATTAAGTGCAGGTTCTTCCCAGTTAGGAAAAGAGATCGTTGAAATTACGACGAAAAGACATTAGAGGAAAAGTTGATAAGATCTATCGGGGAAAGGCATCGAACACTGCTCATACTAAAGTTCGAGGGACCATCGGAGAAAACACGCAAGGACGCCCAAGAAGACGAAAAAAACAAACAAGGAAAGAAAAAAACAAAACAAAAAGAAAAAAAGAAGAAGAAAAAAAGAAAAGAAAGATTCTCTAAAGTGAAAACCTAAAAAGACACTTTAGAAAAAAAGGTTCAAGAACTCAAAAAAGGGGCATGAAGGGTGAACCCGAGTTAGGAAGGAAGCACAGTCATCACGAAGAAGAAAAAATAGAGGACGCGAGTATGAGGGGGAAAGAAGAGGAACTGCTCGAGAGAGTTTAAAATTGCTATGGTCATGCATCATATTTAGTTAGACATCCCCAGGTTAGGAGCATGCTAGTTCTTATCATTACAGACTTGACATACCTTTTTGCAGATAATCAACGAAGATTGAGTGTCTCCTAAGGTTGAGGCCCGTCCATATAGGTCCAAGATGAATGAAACCTTCATGACAGGAGTTGCCATTTGCTCTTTACCATTTCAGAGGGACGCATTAGCACACTTTGCTTTCTACCGCTTCGGGGAAGCAAAGTTATTTGGATTCATCCAACTCCATCTCGGAAGGATGAGTCGTCTAAAGGCCAGTTGGTTTATCTACTACTGTTTTGGAAGGATATCCTAGCGGTACCCAATTTGCTTTCTGCCGCTTCGAGGAAGCAAAGTTATTCAGATCCATCCATTGCCTTTTTGGAAGGATGAGCCGTTTGAGGTTAGCTAGCTTGTCTGCTGCTATTTTGGAAAGATATCCTAGCACCGCTCAGTTTTCTTTCCGCCGCTTCGAGGAAGCAGGGTTATTTGGATTCGGTTGCTGCCGTTTTGGAAGAATGAGTCATTCATGAACTGGGCTGTTTGTTGCCACTTCAAAAGGACATGCCAGCGCTACCCAGTTGTTTTTGCCACTCCAGGAAAGCAAGTTATTTGGATTTACTCGCTTTTAGTCCGGAAGAGCAAATCATCCAACAGGGAAGTAGGACAAAATTAGTGCTTATGGTATTTGCTTTATTATTGTTCCACAAGTATAAGCAAAGAGGGGCAGTTTTAATCACTAATTTTGTCTGGGGTATTAACCCATTTTTATATTTTGCAATAATGGGCTCTATTTGTTTACCTTATCCATTTTGATGTATGGTTAAAACCCAAAAACAACAACAAAAAAATTTCTAGTGCCATTTTAATATATGTATTGTTATTTATTATCTAATTTATTATCATGTTATATTATATATTATCGTTTTATGTTTGGTTATTATGTTGTTATCCATTTGAGAAAACCCCTAAATATTAACTAGTTATATATGTATATGTTCTACTATTATGTTATTACTATAACGTTATATTAATATGGTTATTATTGTCTTCTTTTGTTTAGTATACATTACTATTATTATTATTATTATTATTAAGCTAAATTAAAAAGGCCAACAAATTATTATATATTAAATAGATAACAGTTGAATAAATAAAGCCCAAAGTCTTTTATATTTAAAAGTCCATTTACGTATTTACAATCCCATTTTGGGCCCAACTTCAGACAAAACCCTAAGCCTAATCCGTTATCCCTCTGTCTCACGCAGCTATGTGATGACCGTCAGATTTGAAGGTATACCAACGGCTGAGATCAGCGCAAGGAAGCTTCCAGAATTGCCACACGCCACACGCACGACCCTTGGCGTCGCTCACGCGCGCGTATAATCCACTCGCGCTCTGTGGCTCTCCAAATTTTAACCTAACTTTTCCGGTGCCACGTTCGCCACCACGTCGATCGAAGGAACCAATAACCCAATGCCCCGTCATCGTTGCCTCGCCACGCCAGTAGCTTATGGTCCCCTCTTCCACTCTCGTGTCACATGCCAAAATAGAATCGGATTAGACAAGGACAAAGATCGAATGAAATGCAAAGGCATACCAGGGAATGTCAGAATCGTTTCCCTAACAAACCAACATCATTAGAGCCGCATATGAATCAAGCAAAAAGAGACAGAGCCAACCAATAGTAACATTTATTTGATTTTTATATAGATAAAAAATCATGTAATATGTCGATATAACAAATCCCTAGCATTTGTAAACCCTAAGTTGAAAGGGAATTATTTAGAGCACTAGAAGTAGCAAAAAAAAGCCTTGGTTCTTAGAGGTATACCACCATCTTCCCTTTCATTTCAGAGCATGCATAAACATAGACTAGGGTTGAGTTTTTTTACCTTCGATGATCCGACTTCCTATCGAGTCGATTCGCCTCCCCTTGTCGTTGATAAACCTTTAGTGCATGGTGAGACGGAGGGGTGATGATTAAAAGAGTTTTTTTTGTGTCTGGGTTTTCAAAGTAAGGGGATCTTGGCCTGTGTTTCTACAAAGTAATGGTTTTTTACCATTTTAAGGAGAAAAGAGGTGAGACTCGGGTTTAGAACTCGAAAATGGTGTTAAAATAGGTTTTTTTTAGGGTTCTGACACCGGCCAGCGATGGTCGAAACAGTGGCTCGCGGCGACCGGTTACTGAATTCTAGAAAAAGGTAGCGTTTTTTGGGTTTGGGATGAACACCACGGCGGTGTTCATCCTCATTCTGGGAACTAAAGAGGGATGTAAGAGAGAGCTTAACGTTTTTTTACTAAAAAAAGCAAAAAGGTTTGATTTTTGTATTATATTCCTGAACCCCATTTTAAAAATGGGTAAATTACCATTTAAAACCCTCTACCCCATTATAATCGCATCATAGGGGTTTCCACATTTCTATATAGCAATAATAGCCATTCCGCGTGGGTAAATCGCATTGCCAAGTCCTTCCGCCTTTCAAAACCCCTATCCAAATCCCTACAAGTTTTCAATAGTTTTCAATTCGGTCATCTTTTAACCAAATCTGTCCCTTTCTTTAGATTTATCCCTCAGATTTATCTTCTCTGCATTTTTGTCCGTATTTTAGTGTATAATACCCTTAAAAATTCATGCATCTTATTTCTGGTTTCTCTATTGTTGATAATCTTGCTTAATTTTGCTAGATATTGTTAAATTAGTGGTTGTTAAGTATATGATATGTGGTGATCCTTGCTTACGCGGTATGTGATATATTACATAGTGTATAATCCCTACATAACCCAGGTTTTATTATGATATAATACATAGTATATATATGTAGTACGGTTTCCATGTAAAGTATCATATATGTTTCTTATACTATATATAATATATGGTTTTTATAATGGGTATAATACATAATTCTCATATATGACATGGCTTTAAATCTATAATGTATGTTTTATATAGTTATAATATGTTGCATATACTATAGTTTTTTATATAATAGAATGTAATGTACAGTTAAATGTGTAATGTATGTTTTTTATATAAGGTATAGCTTTTATAATATATACAATATAGTTTTTTAAATATACGCATAATATATAGTTTCCATAATAGATATACAATATATATAGCTTTTACAATATATAATATAGTTTTAACGTATAATACCTTTTTAATATATATGTGCATGATATAGTTCTTGAGTATGTCATATATTGTGTATGTAGTATGTCACATGTAACTAAAGTTCGTTTCTTTGTGAATGTATGGCTTTTAAGTGTAGGTCGAATTAGGTGCTTGGGCTTAGGGTTAGCCTTAGTTTAGTGGTGTTTGGTCTTAGTTTTTTTGGCCTTGGGTTGTTAAGTTAGTTTGGATTAGTTTAGGAATTAATTTAATTAATTTAGGTCGTGTGCTCATCTGATAGGGCACGATCCTTAAATTAATTAAGTTAATTCTAGGATTAGATTCTTGAGAGCCTTAATTAGATTTAGGTTCGAATTAAGTTAGTGAATTTAAATTTATCCTTGACTTATTGGGATAAATGTTAAATTTATTAAATTAATTAAACATTTCTTAATCACTTTTAGGATAAAATCAATTGCAAGTTTAGATTGACATTTAATTTTAATACCATGGTGAGTTAACTCAATTTGATTTAAATAGTGACCTTGGCTTATTGGAACACTAGTTTAAAATCGATTGAATTAATTATCGCATCACAGGATAACTCATAATTTGTTAAGATTTTTAGTCTTTTAGGGCTAATTAACTTAGGGTTAATATTAGAACCACCCAATTAGTACGTAGATCACTAATTAAACTTCCATAATTTGGGCCTTTTAGGTTAGGGCTTTTAGTGGGCCTTTGTGTGTTTAATTTTCATGCATTTGTTTGACATTCATTTTTTTGTCAACATTTGGCCCATTTAATCTACATGTTAATCAATTTAAATCATAAAACAGGAAGTGTTCATTAATTCCGATATTTGTGTTGCAACAGTCCGAGCTTAAAGGATGTCAACCAAATATTTGAATTAATCCTCACCGACTTAAGGCAAAATTAAAACTTAACCAAAGCATTACACCATGCTTCAATTGCTTGCATCATGCATAAAGGTGACATGCGAGATTCGAACCATAAACTAACACGACAGTTAGGCTTATATGATGTCGGTTTAATCTATGGTCCGATGTATCATCAACCTTACTAATTAAATGTCCAATTAATTTTGACCCACCAATTTGATAAAGCCTGTGCAATTAAGGACAAATTTTCAATTAAGTATGTCGACTTAAATTCAATTTGAAATTCCAACAAATTCCATCAATTTGAAAATGACAAATATTCAAGTACCGGTTCCCGGGAGTGATGGGGGTTCTAGTCCTTCACCACATGTAACCAACTCCCAGACTCTTTCATATTGAGTCTCTGGTTTTTCATGGTGTCCGGCCTACCTTACCCAAGTGGTCGGTGGCGACTCCAAGTTTTTTATCATTTCAAAAGAATAAGAATTTTTCAAAAGAAATCATCTTTAAATCAAAGTTTCAAAGAATGATTTGGTGATACCTTCGTAGCAACCAAACCTATTATACATACTATTTTCAAAAAATATTGAAAGAAAAGAGGTCGCTACATGAGTGTAGCAATCAATCCAATATAGCCAAGAGGGGGTGAATTGGAATTTTTAAGAATGGTGAAAACTAATTGCAAAGAAAGAAAATTGCAAGGGGATTTATAGTGGTTCAAATCCCTCAATGGAGTCTACATCCACTAGCTTAGTTACCACACTAAGGATTTTCCACAAATCCACTAATTTGTCTTTCCTTTACGATAAGGAGTAACGTTACATACTTCAATAAACTTATACCCCAAAGTCTATTGAAATCTTTTACCAAATCTGAGAACAAAGAAGCAAACTAGAAAATCCTCATAAGGAATGTTTTTGCAAAGTTTAAGCTCTCTCACATACCCAAGAAACACTAGCAAATGAATTAAAATGATGAACAAGACTAGTGTTTACAAAAAATTGGAAAAATTGAGCACAAATTCAATTTTGATTGCTTGAATGTTTGGATTGGCTTTATCGATGCTTCATTACTGTTTGGAAACCCCTTTTATATTCTCTTGAACTTCTGTAACCGTTGGAAGACTTTGGAGTCATCGAAAGCGATTAATATTGAGTATTAAATGCTCACTTGTACAGAGGTTTCGAAACCATTGTAGAGGTTTCAAAACCTTAAGGTGGGATTTGTAGAACCTAGTCGGTATAGGGCCATGGTTTTGAAACCTTTATTAAAGGTTTCTAATCCTTTGATGAGGTTTCAATAACAGACCATTCTGCCCGAAATGTTTCGGGACCTTCTATGGAAGGTTTGGAAACCATCACTTAAAACCCCAATGTTTGGCTAAATGATTACTTTTAAATGTATATTCAATATAGGTGCAAAGTCGAGTATTTTAAAAATTGTTTTGATAAGTTTGAAACAAGTTTTTGAAAACTTTATTTAGACAAAGTAACTTTACAAATTTCTACAAATTAGCCCTTGAAACTTAAATTTAATATATATCAAAATAAGCCTAACAATCTCCCCTTTTTGATATAGCAAAACATTTAGTCAAAAATTGTTTTTGAAAAAAATTTCAAGCTTACAAATCTGCCACTTAGACTCCCCCTTAGTAAATGTTTTATAAAATCTTTGAAATTAAGTTTTAAAGACATTTGGTTTAAGTTTTGAGAAAAACAAATTGTTTACAATTTTAACATTAGTTTTCTCCCGTTTTTGTTATAGCAAAATTAATAAAATGCTAAAAAAGAGCAAACATGATTAGAGCAATAGGGCATTAATAAAAAATTAATGAAACAATAAAAAGTTAAATCATATGTAACACCCCTTCCCAGCCTGGTAGAGAACTGGGTCAAAAAGTGTTATCGGAAGGCATATTCGGAAATCAAAAACTTAATCGGACTTTAAAATCTAATTCAAAATATCTTATTAATCACTTTTACGAGCTATCGAACTAACTTATTAACAACTTACTCAAATTGGGGTCAATTTTAAACTTTTTTGAACTTAGGGACTAAACTATAAATTTTACAAGTTATGGGTCCTTAACTGAAATTCATGTTATTAATCCGAAATCTAATCTTCTAATTGTTAGCCTGTAAAATCTCATTGCAAACAGAAGTCATTTACCTATCCAATTAAACTATACAATTTTGGGTGACCATTTTGTAATTAAGGCAAAACTGTGTTTTATCTCTTTTAACAGAATTAATTGCCACTGTACCTATACAATTAGGGCCGTATCAATACGCTAAGCCTAATTTTCAAATTCCAGATTCAAGGGTAACAGCCCGTATCGATACAGCTGGAAGTTCCAGCCTGGAACCGTATTGATACAGGTTGACTACGTTGACTTCGTATCGATACACTCTATAATCATATTGATACCTTTAATTTCCCTAGATTCCAATGACCAAAATCTGTACCGATACGCCCCATGTTGTATCGATACGTCCCTTTTGACTCAGGTTGACCAAACCAATTATGCAAGGCCGTATCGATACACCATCACCTGTATCGATACGCCTTGCCATGTAATGACATATTTTAGCCGATTTTTACTCGAGTTAACATATCAAACGATGTCCGAACTTTACCAAATTTTACCAGCAAGTTTATAACTACTTAATCTACTAGTATGTTAAAAATTAGGTCCATTTGAATCCGTTTACTATGCTTTTACCCTTTTAGTGCCTTTAAGCCCAATTTAACTAGTTTTACTATTTTGCAAACACACCGTATTCCATATTTAACACCTTGAAACTTTAGGTCCATTACAAACATATCAAAATATACCAATGTAACATGTCTATGCCCTATGCCACCTTACTAGGAGTTTGGAACAAAATGTAAGCATACAAGGAGTTGATGAGAGTGACTTGCAACTTCAACAACACGATTGTAGCTCAGATTTCCTCAAGGTCCTCAAATGCATGAGACACACGAATGTTAGGCTTACATAGCCTAGTGAGGTAGTTATAACAAATGCAACATAAATTCATCAATGGCATGAATGTCATGTAACATGCTTGTATGACATGTATATATATCATCAATCATATATAGATCATACTCAAGGCCAAATATCATATTTTCATAAATCAAATGTAAACCATAAACACATATCATCCCCTTGGACATAGCAACCAATGGATACGAGGATTCCTCTGTACGCCACACATATCGAAAATAGGCCTTAGCCTTGAGTCGTAGCTCTAATGTCCCTTACACAATCCAACCTTTTCTCCCCACATATAAGCCATAGCTCGGTCCGTAGTCCAATCCCTTACTTAGTGAGCTCAAATAACCCTATGGCAGGCCAATTGTATCCAATGTCCACAAGTGTCCAAGGTTACTCATAATATCATAAAACTCACCTTTTGGCCCTTATGCCATATTGTATCGGATTGCAAATTGAGCCTTAGCTCTAAATAGCATATCATAATATGTTCATATCAAATTCCACACATAATATATTCCAAATATCACATATAAGCTTACCAATGTAGTAGCACAATATGAAGGAATTTCCAAGCTTACCATTGAATCCACATATGTTCGCTCTACTTGAGCCTTTAACAAGATGCAATTTTAAACACAAACAAATGCAATCGGGATGGCACCTAGACAACCCCATGTCACAACTACACTCACCTAGTACTCGGAGGCTTTAAGGTTCTTGGATAGCGATCCCCTTGCTGTTGGGAATACTTGTCAATGAAGGTGGTGAAGATGGTTTGTCTTCTCCCACTTGAGCTAGTTCAAAATTAGAGGATTGCATTAGATTTGAAACTAACGATTCACGAACGTTTTTCAAGCTTACCAAAGCTCGTAGACAACATTGAAACAAAGAAATTGGCTTTCTAACGCATGGGCTTAGCTTGAACATTCATGAGTTAAATCTTGAAATTGAACTCTAAGGATTGATGGAATCATCAAATCGACATAGGGGTTTCACTTACCTAATTACGAGCTTTCAATTGGTGTATTAAAATCACACAAGGGTCAAAGATCGAATTGAGGTTCTTGCTTGAGCTTGAGGTAGAAGATGACAATGGAGCTGTGTGCTTATTCTTTTCAAACAAGGGTAAGTTTGGTTTCAGGAGATTCAAACAATGAAGAAAACCCTTTTCTATATTCATTTTAAGGTGATTAAAACCTTAATCATTCCCCACCTCATTCTTAGCCAATACAAAGCTTTCCTCTAGCAAGGGGTTTGCTTAAATTACTAATTTCTATCAATTCAAGCTCTTTTCACAATTTTAAGCAATTGATGACTAATTTTCATCTCTTCAGATCATTCCCATGTGAAGAAATGGTAAGCTAGTAGGTGACTTAGCCCTCTACTTTCAATCTTTACAAATTGGTCACAAAAATAATTTTTGACAAGGACCCGTATCGATGCACCTTATGGTCGTATCGATACAGTTAAGCTAAGTTTGGTAAGCTAGTTATAGGCAATTGGGCTATACCGATACATGTCTTACTGTACCGATACGCCTAGCTTAAGTTCAACATTTTTAGTATTTTCAATGAAACCCCTAATTTCCATTTCTTACAAAAGGCCCAAAAACTTCAATTAATCACAATTAACTTTCATTACTTCAAAAATGAGTACAAGGATTTATCAATTACACCATTTGGGCATAACTGGTACAAAATTTCCGATCACCGGTACCTAATTCTGACTAGACAAAATTTTGGGGTGTGACAACTCTCCCTCTTAAGAAAATTCATCCTCGAATTTTCATTCTAACCGAAAAAAAGATACTACTTTTGATCATCTCCTCTAGCTCCCACGTTGCTTCCTCTATTGTATGACTTCTCCAAATAACTTTCACTAAGGGTACAAACTTCATTCGAAGTCTCTTGACGTCTCTGGATCGATCACATGGGAAGGATTGGACTGGTACTTCCTTATCATAGACACGTGAAAGACATTATGTATACGACTTAAATTTTCAGGAAGGGCAAGTCAGTAGGCAACATGTCCAACTCTTTCAATTACCTCAAATGGGCCGATAAATCGAGGACTGAGCTTTCTCTTTTTGCCAAAACGAAGGATCTTCTTCTACGGAGACACTTTAAGGAAAGATTTCTCACCAACATCATACTGAATGTCTCTTCTTTTCAAATCAGCATAAGCTTTTTGCCAGTCAAACGTAGCTTTGAGCCGGTCAAATGCAGCTTTGAGCTGGTCACGAATGATGGTCACCCTTTCTTCGATTTCCTGAAGTAAGTCAGGGCCTAACACATTGCCTTCACCCAGATCGGTCCAACAGAGAGGGGTTCTACATCTTCTCTCATAAAGAGCTTCATAAGGAGCCATTTGAATTGAGGCTTGATAACTATTATTGTATGCAAACTCCACCAACGCTAGGGATTTTTTCCACATGTTTCTGAAATCGATAACACAGGCTCGTAGCATATCTTCCAGAATCTACAAGAAAGAATTAAGATTGATACGAAATACTTATACACATGGATAGGAGAAATATAAGGTTACTTGAATAACCCTTTTATATTGGCCATCGGTTTGAGGGCGGAAAGCAGTGCTTAGTTGCACTTGATTTCTTAAGGCCTCATGTAGAGTCCTCCAAAACCGAGATGCGAAGCATGGGTCATGATCAGAAATAATGGATATAAGAACTCCATGCAGACGGATGACCTCACAAATGTACAACTCAGCAAGTTGAAATCCATTATCATTAGAAGAAAATGAGTTGATTTGGTGAACTGGTCTACAATGACCCAAATAACATCATCTTTCTTCGGTACCATTGGTAGACCACTTACGAAATCCATCGTAATACGCTCCCATTTCCACCGTGGAAGCTTAATAGGTTGCAAGAGGCCAGTAGGTACCTTGTGCTCGACTTTAACCTGTTGGCAAGTAAAACATCTAGCCACAAAGTCCATGATTTTACCTTTCATACCAGACCACCAATATAGCTCCCTCAAGTCTTTACACATCTTGATAGCTCCAAGATGTATAGAAAAAGGACTCAAATGAGCTTCTCTCATAATTTGGTTTCAAAGATCATCATTATCGGGGACATAGATACGATTTTGAAAACACAACAAGCCCTTGGAATTCATAGCGAAATCAGGATCCGAATTATCCTTGATCTTAGAAACAAGAGTTTGCAACTCCTCGTCAGATTCCTGGAGTGCTTTGATTTAGGACATGATGGTCGATTGAATTCTCAATTCCGCTAATAGCTTGCCACACTTCTTGAGCTAGAAATGAGCATTCAAACATCTCGGGGAGGGAGTGGGTTCCGACTAAGAGTGTCAGCCACAACATTGCCTTACCAGGATGGTAATCAATGACCAAATCATAGTCCTTCAAAAGTTCCATCCACCGACGTTGACGGAGATTCAACTCTTTCTAAGTTAGAAGATACTTCAGGCTCTTGTAATCAGTGTACAAGTAACACTTGTCACCGTACAAATAGTCTCTCCATATTTTTAAGGAAAACACAATAGCAGCTAGCTCTAGATCATGTGTCGGATAGCTTAGCTCGTGCAGTTTAAGCTGACATGAGACATAAGCAATGAATTTTCCTACTTGCATAAGTACACAGCCTGATCCCAAGTAGGATGCATCACTGTACACTGTGAAGTCTTGCCTGACTCGGGTTGCACCAAGACAGGGGCATGGGTTAAAACTTGCTTACACTGATCAAAATTCCTTTGTTGCTCCACTGTCCACACAAAGGGAATTTCTTTACGGAGAAGCTTCGTCAAGGGTGCAATAATAATCGAAAACCCTTTAACGAACCTACGGTAGCAGCCTACAAGGCCTAGAAAACTATGAACTTCTCCAACATTCTTAGGTGGGATCCAATCAAGAACTCTTGAATCTTTTTTGGGTCCAATTGGATTCTCTGAGAAGAAATCACATGTCCCAGAAAGGATACTTTAGATAGCCAGAATTCACACTGACTGAACTTAGCATACAACTGTTTCTCCTAGAGAGTCTAAAGCACAACCCAGAGATGTTCTTCATGAGTGGTAGTGTCCTTGGAATAGATCAAGATGTTATCTATAAAAAAAAAACCATGAATCTATCTAGATAGGGCCGACACACATGATTCATTAAGTCTATAAAGGCTGCAGGTGCATTTGTAAGCCCAAAAGGCATTACTAGGAACTCGTAGTGGCCATATATTGTTCAGAAGGTAGTCTTTGGAACATCAGACTCCTTCACTAACATTTTATAGTACCCAGATCGTAGGTCTATCTTAGAGAAGATAGAAACATCTTTCAACTAATTGAATAGGTCATCGATCCTTGGTAACGGATACTTATTCTTGATTGTTTCCATATTCAGCTGATGATAGTCAATGCATAGTCGCATCGATTCATCTTTCTTCTTGACAAACAAAACCGATGTTTCCCAGGGTGAGTAACTCGGTTGGATAAATCCCTTATCCAAGAGATCTTGGATTTAAGCTTTCAACTATTCCAATTCGATCGGAGCGATCCTATCATGAGTAATGGAGACTGGTGTAGTCCCTGGTTGCACTTGAATTTTGAATTCTACTTCTCGGGTTGGAGGGAGATCCGGAAGTTCATCGAGAAAAACATCAAGGAATTCCTTCACTACCGGCACATTTTGAGCTTTATATCCTCTTTAAACTCTATAGCACACATGATAGCCTTATTAGACTCGGGTTTGGTTTTCATCAAAGTTATGCTTCCCTTATTGAGCCCACAGAGGTATAGCTTCTTCTTCGAACACTCTACCTAGGCTTGATGTTCTACTTACCAATCAAGGCCTAGGATAAGATCGAACTCATGGAAGAGCAAGACCATTAAATTGGCCAGAAATGGTAACCCTTGGATCCTCAGAGGGCAAGCTTTATAGATCAACTGTATAACCACACTATCTCCTAGTAGGTTAGAGACAACTATCTCAGAAGTGACTGGTTTAGGTTCTAGGGCATACTTCTCAATCAATGGTTCACTAAAAAAATGCATAGAGCTAGGATCTACCAAAACATAAATAAGATCAGAACATAATTCCACCATACCTGCAATAACATCATGATAGTCTTCTTGCTCCCAACCTCGAACATGATACATCTGTGCTGAGGTCTGAGGGCTACGTCCAACTGAAGGAGGGTTTGAGTTGCGAGGTCAACCTATTGATCCAGATTGCACTTGTTTTGCTCCTCTTCCATTAGCAGAATTATTATGTGAAGCCACAGAGACAGGATCATTCAGATTCTGAGGGCATTGTCTAATAAAGTGACCAGCTTCACCACAGAGGTAGCAAGATTTAGCTTGTCTGCAACATTGCCCGGGATGCCTCTTCTGACAAAAGTTAGACAGAGGAATTTGAGAACCTCTCCCAGAACCACCCGTACTATCAATCAAAGCTGTACGAGCGACATATGTTCTCAGAGATTGGGATTGTGGCACATATCTCATCTTTGGCAGCTGCTAAAAGGTGGCAGACTCCTGTTCCCATTGTCTATTCTTCTTCTGAGGCATGAGAGGTTTGGAATCATCTCGAAATATCTTTTTGGACTTGCCTTGGTTCCCCGTTTTTCTCTTGTAAGCCTTATGGGAGGCTTCAGTAGCAATCATCCAGTTGACCAGATTCTGAAAGTCCTCTAACTCTAAGGCAGTAAAGAGAGGACATAATTCATCATAAAGGCCATCGATAAACATTATAAACTTTTCCTTCTTCGTGCGTATGATCTTTGCACCATACCTTGAGTATTTGCAAAAGTCGTGGATCTACTACTCCACAAGTCATCCACCTTATCTCAGGTGAAGGAACTTTTTATGCCTTTCAGCAATATAGTGCTCGCTGATGTACTTTTTGTAGAACTCCTGAAGAAAAAAGTCCCACGTAATTCTATGCTCAGGAACTGTGAGTGTCACGGTGTCCCACCAGCTCTAAGTCTCTTTAGAGATCAATGCCAGAGCTCACTCCAGCTTATGTTCACCAGGACACTTCATTTGTTTATTCAGGACTTTGAGAGTGTTTTCTAGCCAATACTCTGCTACTTCAGGATTGTCCCGTTCTTGGCCGGTTAAAGTATAGACCAGGTACTAATGAAGCTTGTCAATAGGAGCCCTCAAAACATATGAAGGTGCTTCAGCAGGCTAAGGTGGATGCTCCTTCCTGAGAGACACGACCACTTGTTTGATCATCTCAGCCATGGACATCAAATATTCCTGCTGAGCAGGAGGCATCAGAGGGGGATTAGGCGGGTCATTTTGTCCCACCAGTTCTGGTCAAACTTTAGCTTCAAGGTTGTCCCCCTGTGTCGAGAAGGAGCCAGGGTGTAGCTCTACCGTAACACGTCTATTATCGGGTGCAAACATTCTTAAAGCTAATTAAATAGAAGAAATTGAATCGTGTTAGCTGCAAGTCACGGGTAACATATACAAATAAACTCCTAGGTGAAATATGCACATGCAGCTCATGACAGGCCTTAGTTTATCCCTAGAATCGACTAAACCTAAGCTCTGATACCACAACTGTAACACCCCCTTCCCGGCTGGTAGAGTACCAGGTCAAAAAGTGTTATCAGAAGGCATATTCAGAAATTGGAAACTTAATCAGAGTTTGAAATCTGATTCAGAATATCATATTAATCTCTTTTACGAGCTATCGAACTAACTTATTAACAACTTACTAAAATTAGGGTTAATTTTAAACATTTTCGAACTTAGGGACTAAACTATAAATTTTACAAGTTCTAGGTCCTTAACTGAAATTCATGTTATTAATCTGAAATCTAATCTTCCAATTGTTAGCCTGTGAAATCTCATTGCAAACAGAAGTCATTTACCTATCCAATTGAACTATACAATTTCTGGTGACCATTTTGTAATTAAGGCAAAACTGTGTTTTATCTCTTTTAACAAAATTAACTACCACCGTACCGATACACTTAGGGCCGTATCGGTACGCTAAGCCTGATTTTCAAATTCTAGAATCAAGGATAACAAGCCTGTATCGATATAGCTGGAAGTTCCATCCTAGAACCGTATAAATACAGGTTGACTACGTTGACTTCGTATCGATACACTTTATAACCATATCGATACCTTTATTTTCCCTATATTCCAGTGACCAAAATCTATATTGATACGTCCCATGCAGTATCGATACGCCCCTTTTAACTCAGGTTGACCGGACCAATTATGCAAGGCCTTATCGATACACCATCACCTGTATCAATACGTCTTGCCATGTAATGACAAATTTTAGCTGATTTTTACTCTAGTTAACATATAAAACAATGTCCAAACTTTACCAAATTTTACCAGCAAGTTTATAACTACTTAATCTACTAGTATCTCAAAAATTAGGTCCATTTGAATCCGTTTACTATGTTTTTACCCTTTTAGTGCCTTTAAGCCTAATTTAACTAGTTTTACTATTTTGTAAACACACCGTATTCCATATTTAACACCTTGACACTTTAGCTCCATTACAAACATATCAAAATAGACCAATGTAACATGTTTAAGCCCTATTCCACCTTACTAAGAGTTTGGAACAAAATGTAAGCATACTTGGACCTGATGAGAGTGACTTGCAACTTCAACAACACGATTGTAGCTCGGATTTCCTCAAGGTCCTGAAATGCATGAGACAAACGAATGTTAGGCTTACATAGCGTAGTGAGGTAGTTATAACAAAAGCAACATAAATTCATCAATGGCATGAATGTCATGTAACATGCTTGTATGAAATGTATATATATCATCAATCATATATAGATCACACTCAAGGCCAAATATCATATTTTCATATATCAAATGTAAACCATAAACACATATCGTCCCCTTGGACATAGCAACTAATGGATACGCGAATTCCCCTGTACGCCACACATATCAGAAATAGCCCTTAGCCTTGAGCCATTGCTTTGAAGTCCCTTACACAATCCAACCTTTTCTCCCCACATATAAGCCGTATCCCAGACCGTAGTCCAATCCCTTACTTGGTGAGCTCAAATAACCCTATGGCATGCCAATTGTATCCAATGTCCACAAGTGTCCAAGGTTACTCATAATATCGTAAAACTCACCTTTGTGCCCTTAGGCCATATTGTATCAGATTGCAAATTTAGCCTTAGCTCTAAATAGCATATCATAACATGTTCACATCAAATTCCACACATAACATATTCCAAATATCACATATAAGCTTTCAAATGTAGTAGCACAATATGAAGGAATTTCCAAGCTTACCATTGAGTCCACATATGTTCGCTCTACTTGAGCCCTTAACAAGATGCAATTTTAAACACAAACAAATGTAATCGGGATGTCACCTAGCCAATCCATGACACAACTACACTCACTTAGTACTCGGAGGCTTTAAGGTTCCTGGATAGCGATCCCCCTGCCGTTGGGAATACTTGGCAATAAAGGTGGTGAAGATGGCTTGTCTTCCACCACTTGAGCTAGTTCAAAATTAGAGGATTGCAGTAGATTTGAAACTAACGATTCACAAATGTTTTTAATCTTACCAAAGCTCGTAGACAACATTGAAACAAAGAAATTGGCTTTCTAACACATGGGCTTAGCTTGAACATTCAAGACTTAAATCTTGAAATTAAAATCTAAGGATTGTTGGAATCATCAAATTGACATAGGGGTTTTACTTAGCTAATTTTGAGCTTTCAATTGGTGTATTGAAATAAAAAAAGGTCAAAGATCGAATTGAGGTGCTTGCTTGAGCTTGAGGTAGAAGATGACAATGGATGTGTGTGCTTATTCTTTTCAAACAAGGGTAAGTTTGGTTTCGGGAGATTCAAACAATGAAAAAAACCCTTTTCCCTATTCATTTTAAGGTGACTAAAACCTTAATCATTCCCCACCTCACTCTTAGCCAATACAAAGCTTTCCCCTAGCAAGGGGTTTGGTTAAATTACTAATTTCTATCGATTCAAGCCTTTTTCATAATTTTAAGCAATTGATGACTAATTTTCATCTCTTCAGATTATTCCCATGTGAAGAAATGGTAAGCTAGTTGGTGACTCAGCCTTTTACTTTCAATCTTTACAAATTGGTCACAAAAATAATTTTTGACAATTGACATAGGGGTTTTATTTATGCAATTATGATCTTTCAATTCGTGTATTGAAATTACAAGAGGGTCAAAGATCGGATTGAGGTGCTTGCTTGAGCTTGAGGTAGAAGATGACAATGGAAGTGTGTGCTTATTCTTTTCAAACAAGGGTAAGTTTGGTTTTGAGAGATTCAAACATTGAAGAAAACCCATTTTCCCTATTCATTTTAAGGTGACTAAAACCTTAATCATTCCCCACCTTTCCCTTATCAAATAGAAAGTTTTCCCTTAGCAAGGGTTTTGCTTAAATTACTAATTTCTATCAATTGAAGCCCTTTCAGAATTTTAAGCAATTGATGACTAATGGTCATCTCTTCATATCATTCCTACGTGAAGTAATGGTAAGATAGTAGGTGACTTAGCCCCTACTTTCAATTTTTACAAATTGGCCACAAAATAATTTTTGACAGGGACCCATATCGATACGGTTAAGCTAATTTTGGTAAGTTAGTTATAGGCAGTTGGGCCGTACCGATACAAGTCTTACTGCACTGATACGCCTAACTTAAATTCAACATTTTCAGCATTTTTAATGAAACCCCTAACTTCCATTTCTTACAAAATGGCCCAACGACTTCAATTAAACCCAATTAACTTTCATTACTTCAAAATTGGGTACATGGATTTAGCAATTACACCATTTAGGCATAATCGGTACAGAATTTTTGATCACCGGTACCTAATTCTGACTAGACCAGTTTTCGGGGTGTGACATCATAATAACCAAATAGAAAAATTAATGTAGAATCCATCATAAAATCTAACATAAAAATCCAATTATAAAGTCCAACATAAAACCATAGGCACAAAAATATGGTATAAAGTCAATAATACCCCCAATGTTTTACTGAATAGTCACTTTGACCCCTATTCTTTTTTTGGAGAAATTCAACGTTTCATTTTGGGTCAAAATGACCCCTCTATGGATGAAAATTGTTAGAAAATTGATGGTAAATGGTTTGAAATAACTTGACAAAATGATAAGTCTGTAAAAGAAATATTTTATATTTTATAAAATTATTTTTGACTGATGTAAAGTTTTTCAAGTTATTTGTCTATATAATACTGCCATGTCAGCGTGCACTGTCATATAGGTTTGTCCCATCATTTCAAGCCATTTACCATCAGTTGACTGACAATTTTCATCCGGAGAGGGGCCATTTTGACCCAAAATGAAATGTTAGGATTGAATTGCTCTAGAAAAAGAATAGGGGCCAAAGTGACTATTCAGTCAAACTTTAGGGGCATTTTTTTGGCTTTATGCCCAAAAATATCCAACAAGGTGCATAAAATGCTTAAATGCAAAAGCTGAAATCCTAAATCAAAATAGGTCTAAAATACCGTAATAATAGCATAAAGTCATGCTAGAATGCAATATAAGCCTTAAGCATCCAGTGCATCATGAGGTGATGATGGTGGGAAAAGATGACCACAAACATCATGCATATTATGCTCTAGAGATGTCACATGACCGTTTAAGCTACGAAGCAATCCAGTAGTCTCCTTATGAGAGCTATGAAGAAAGGCATCCATGTTGTCAAAATGAGTAACCATAGTCGCATACATGGTTTCCATGGTTATGGGAGCTGACTCATCCTCATTTATCGGAGCCACGAGAACCTTCTCCTTGACCTCTTCTACACCTCATTGATGAACCCAATCGTTATCCCCAAGATACCACTGAGCTTTATGGAAAAATTTGATATCAATCGTGCTATTGTTCTTCACTAGAGGATCAAGAGTGGTGTCAATGTTAAGTCTCCAAAAGATTTGGCTAAGCACACATCCAAAGGAAAGAGAAAAGGTAGTGCAGTTGGAGATGACTTTCACAATGTTGAGAAAGATGATGGTAGCAATGTCAGGATGAGTCCTATCACGGTATTAGCAAAGCCACCAATAATTGATAACCCTCACATAAGCGGCTCGTCCACTGTAAAGACAAAAAACCAAATAGTAAGGAGGTGAAAGAGACGATTCTCAAGAGGAAGATGAGTGGGACAACCATTGACAAGAGTTGCAATGTGATTGGGCTCATACTCATTAGATTTTCCACTAAGAGGGAAACCTAAATGGTTGGAAATAGATTGTGATGTCAACTCAAACATGGTACCCATCAAGAAGGATTGAATACCAATTATAGGTTTAGTCCCATTAGGAGACCGAATAAACTTGACATTAGCATGGAAAGCTCAGGCTAACCAACGATGGGTATAATGAGGAATGCTCAAGTAATCAAGCCATTCTCAATTGGAGAATAAATCAAAGAGATCAAATTCATATTTGGGTGACGTGAGAAAGGTAAAGTCTATGGTTCGCTCAGCTCTAACTTTTTTTGACTCATAGATATTTAGGTATCTATTACGATGAACCTTATCTTGAAAACAAAGATCCTCAAATGTAAGATTAGAAACATGATTAGAAATAGGATTAGGATTGGTATTATGGACGGGTTGATTAGAATAGGAATGTTGACCTCTTTCAATACGAGTACCTTTACCTCTAGGAGGCATGATTTAAAAAGTCTGAGAGTTTTGGCTTGAAAAGGTTGGTTAAGGAATTTTGACAAACACTTGGTGGACAAGGTGTTGAATTTTTTTTGGAATGAGTTTGGGATGGATTGGGTATAACCTCCTATAAAATACACAAGATATGGCATATAAATCAACAATCCAATGCATTATCCCAAGCCTAAATTTTAATTTTTCTTAGAAAATTCGAAATACCCATTATAATTTTTTTTGAAAAGATTGAATGGGTATAAGTTCATGTGAAAAGATAAAATTTTGAGAAAATATCATTTAATCAACAAGTTCATCTCCAAGAACAAATTTTAACTCAAAATTTTATCAAGAAAATGAATTTTTGGAATACCCATAAAAATCAATTTGTTTATAAAAGTAATGGATTTTGTTAAAATCATATTTAAGAGAAAGAAAAAAGTGAAACAAACATGATTTGTAGGAATTTTAAGCATGAAAATCATATTTTTAACTCAAATATCCATCTATGTTCGAAACTAAAATAAGTGAAAGGGATAAGATTTAGATAAAAAAAAATGCCTTGAAGGATTGGCGAGGAAGATGTATAGACCTAAAAACTTGAAGAAATTCAATGGATTTGAGTAACAATTTGAGAGGTTTTGAGTGGTGGCCAAATGGAATGAGGGGAAATAAGGGTTAGGGTTTATAAAATTAGGAATTTTTTGGTTTAAAAATGACTCAGCTCAACGTGTTTTGCAAATGGTTTCGAAGCCTTGTTGAAGGTTTCGAGACCTTTCGTGGTCAGGTTTCAAAAAATTTAGCAATGGTTTCGAAAGTTTTTTTCCAAAATGGTTCCTAATCTGAACTGCCTAGAAGGTATCGAAACCTCTTAAAAAGGTTTCAAGACATTTGGTCTAGAATTGACAAAATCTTCAATTTTAAGCCTTGATTTAACCCGTAAATGCATTTTAACATATTTTAAAATTATTATAGGTATTAAAGGCATTTTGAACTAAGATCAAACATTTATGACACTAAAACGAACACTAGCTAAAGATAACAGATTTGAAATTTAGAACATCTATGGTAAGAGTAGGATCCTAAAAGGTTCAAATTGAACTAAGAGTGACTAACTTAACAAATGTAACTAAATGCATGTAAGAATCATTTTGAGTCACTCAACCATGAACATCAAACAAATTTCAGTCAAGAAAAACATGTAAGCACAAAAATCATGAAATCATTAGCTAAATTATATTTTGATAATTTTAAGGCCAAAGAACATAAAATTAAGCATATTTGGCCAAAAATAAGCAATTTATGCAACAAAAGCTCCCCCTCACTAATTGCACTAAATCATCATACGAGGACACTCAAACATGCTTGAAAACATATAAACACGTATAAAGCAACATGAATGAGTAAAGATTGCATGTAAACAAAAATGTTACCACTTGAACCAAGATAGGTTGATTAAGCCTCATCCTCTTCAAGTGTCCTTCGTTCTAGTGTGTCTAGAGCTTTTAAATTTCTTTATTTTTCTCACCATATCTCCAACACTATACAACTTTTGGTACCCAAATTCTTTTGGGTCCATAAGAGTTAGTTTCTAATATTCTAGTCTCTTTTGGAATTCATTTAGACAAAAGATCATAGTCTTTGGTAGCAATGAGTTTTTTAGGAACCCAAATGCTTTGACTATTTTTTGATTATATGATCATTAGGGACCTCTATATTTATTTTCATTAAAGTTCTTTCTAACATTGTTGGGTTTTTAATTTTCACCTTTCTCAAAAAATTTCTCCCAACTTTGTTAAAAGAAGCTTTAAGATCATCAAGTTCCTTTTGATGATCATCATGGAACCTTGAAAGTAAATTGTATAAGTCACGGTTTTTCTTTTCAAATTCATTTATTTTGACTTGCATTTCATCAACTTTACTTTCAAGATTTTGAAAGAGGGTCATTTTAATTTTTCAACTTTAAAATGATCTTTTATTTTTCAAAATTGACTCATCAAATTCCAAAACTAATTTATCATATGCCTCTTGCAATTCATCAAAAGTATAATCAATTGAAATAGATGAATTAGAGATTATCATAGAGTTATCCTCCATTGCCATGAGACACAAGTTGGCTACTTCTTGCTCTTCCTCATCCGATGAGTCTTCATCACTCCAAGTAACTACATGATCCTTGTGCTTCTTTTTCCCAAGGCTTTTCTTCTTCAATGAGGACAATCAAACTTGACATGTCCCAGCCTTTTGCACTCATAGCAAATGATAGGATCCTTCTCCTTGAAATTCATTCTTAAAGCCCTATCTTATTTGGAATCTTCTCCCTTTGTTAGACCTCGTGAATCTTTTAAATCTTTTAGCAAACATAGTCATCTCCTTATCTTCTTCTTCTCCACTAGAATCACTCTCTTCTTTTGTTGATTTGAGAGAAATCCCAAACTTCTTATGTTCAACTTCTTATATTCAACTTCTTTATTCTTTTATTCTTTTCCTTTTGACACCATTTCATGGGTAAGCAATGAACCAATGAGCTCATCTAATTTGAGAGTCTTGTGGTTCTTTGATTCCATGATCGTCGTCTTCTTCGAATCCCAAGAATTGAGAAAAAAGTGGGTCAACATCTTCACAAGTTTATCTTTCGGGATCACTTCTCCATGTCCTTTTAATTAATTCACGATCATGGATAATTGATCGGACATGGATTTGATGTCTTCATTGGGGTTTATCTTGTAGTTTTCGTAGTTGAGGTTCAAGAGCCTAATTTTGGTATCCTTCAATTCGTTAGTTTCTTGTGACTTCAAGTTTGTCCTAAATCTCCTAGGAATTGGAACATGATAACACCATTTCATATTCATCCGTTCCAAGAGCACAAAATAGGAGATGCATCGCCTTGGTATTTGTAGAGAATTTTTTTTCTCATTATTGCTCCAAGTTCTCATCTCGATGGTTGGAGTACTATAGCCTTCCATGATGATCTTCAAAGCTTCAAGATCAAATGCTTGAAGGAATAACTTCATTTGGTTCTTATAATATGCGTAGTTTACTCCATTAAAGAAAAACAGGCTTGTTGGTGGGTTGAGAATCTCCCCAAGCTTTAATGGTGGAAGAGGAAGCTATGAATGGCCTTATAGATAATTGTACATTTCTTGGATCTTCTCAAGAGGTTGTAAGACCTTCCAATGAGTCAAGATCTGATACCAATTGTTGAGTGTAGCAACCAACAAATATAACCAACAGAGGGTGAATTAGAATTTTAAAGAATGGTGGAAACTGATTGCAAAAAAAGAAAATTGCAAGGAGATTTATAGTGGTTCAAATCCCTCAATCGAATTTACATCCACTACCTTATTTACCACATTAAGGATTTTCTACAAATCCACTAATTTGTCATTCCTTTAGGATAAGGAGTAACCTTACACAATTTAATAGACTTATACCCCAAAGTCTATTGAATCATTTCCCAATTTTGAGTAAAAAGAAGCAAACTAGAAAATCATCACAAGGAACGTGTTTTCAAAGTTTAAGCTCTCTCTCACACAAGAAAAACTAGAAAATGAACTACAATGAAGAACAAGACTAATGTTTATAAGAAAGATGGAAATTGAGCACAAATTGGATTTTGATTGCTTGAATATTTGGATTAGCTTTCTTGATGATTCATTACTGTTTGGAAACCCATTTTATATGCTCTTGAACTTTTCTAGCTGTTGGAAGATTTTCGAGGGAGTTTGGAGCCGTTGGAAGCCATTAAAATTGAGCATTAAATGCTCACCCACACGGAGGTTTTGAAACCATTGTAGATGTTTTGAAACCTTGAGATGGGATTTGTAAAATCTAGCTGTTATAGGGCCATGGTTTCGAAACCTTAATTAAAGGTTTCAATAACAGATCATTCTACCTGAAAGGTTTCGAGACCTTCTATGGAAGGTTTGGAAACCATCACTTTTTTGAACAATTTTTACCTATGGGGAGGGGAATTTGCTCCTAATGGGTTTCAAACCCACAACCCAAGAGATAGGGGAATGTGTCAACTGAGAGCTTTAACCACTTTCTCTATAGATTGTTGACTAAGTGATGACTTTTAAATGTATATTCGATATAGGTGCAAAGTCGAGTATTTCAAAAATTGTTTTGACAAGTTTGAAACAAGTTTTGACAAATTTATTTAGAGAAAGTGACTAAATATTTTTACAAATTAGTCTTAGGAACTTAAATTTTTACAAACAATAATGAAGCATCAAGAAAAGATTTGGGTCATAAATGTGTTCGTGAGACTGATGATTTTGTGACTGAGATAGAATTATTTGATACTTCCGAAACAATTGAGCTAGACAAGTATTTTGGTGATAAATGTGTTTGTGAGACTGGTGATTTTAGTATCTTGTCTTGGTGGTCTATGCAAACAATGAACTAGCATATTCTTTTGAGAAAGGCACGTGATGTACCTACAATTATGGTTTCTGTCATTGCTTCGGTGTCCACTTTTAACATGGGAGGACATGTGCTTGATTCCTTCTGCACCTCTTTGACTCATAGATTGGTGGAAGCTCTTATCTGTACTCAATATTGGATTCATACTTCTCATAGTACTATCATAATAGAGGAGAACTTGCTAGTAATGGAGAATATGGAAGAATGTTAATTTTCAATTTCATGTTTAGATGTTTAAATATTTATATTTTAAAATATTTGTATTACATTGTAATGGTCGTATACTTGAAAAACTTAATGTAGAAATGCAAGATTTAGTTCCAGAGCAACCAACAATTATCATTGATGATACAAACGAAGTTCAGGGTGTCACGTATGAAGAGCCATGCCCATAGGCTATTAGTCCTAAACTTTGGTAAGCTATTAAATTTTAGTTATGTTTTATTTGATAGTAGTTCTACTTGATATTTATTTTGATGAAAGTTTAGTTATGCTTTCTTTTGCATCTTGGTAAGATATTAGTTGTTTTGAACTGGTGGTTTATTTATATCAAATAAAAGAATTGTTTGTAGGAAAGAAGAATGGCAAATGAAGAAAAGCGACTATGATCATGATTCATGAGTGTACGTGATTTGAGGTAGTGTTTGTTGTTAGAAAATAGTCTATCAAGGTTATTATATCTAGTTAGCTATGAACTTTTAAGTTTTATTTATATTATGGATTTTTTATTTCTAAATTTTATGCTGTTCGGAATTGTATTAAGTAATTTGGATCTTAAACTTATGTTTAGATTATGTAACTAGGATTTAAAATTCTATGTTTGGACGTTGGATTATGTAATTCAAATTTTTAAATTCGTGTATGTTTTTATTAAATTTAATTATTTGAAGAAGGCAAAAAATTTGGGTACCCAATTACTCAATTTTATGGGTACCCGCAAGACCCGGGTACCTGAATAACGAGTACTCGACTGACACGAGCCATCCAATCTACTTCCTGAAGACCTGGGTACCGCATATTTCGGGTACCCAAAAACCCGGGTGCCTTGATTTGAACACCCCTAATTATTACTCAAACCTATATACATCGCCATTTATATCTTAAATCCCAAGCCTAAAATCAAAAATAAAATGAATCCCATAGTTGAATGCAATTTTAAATATTAAAAATCAAATCCAAATATAATTTGAGTTATTTTGATACACAAGCTATTTAAACAATATTATGCAACCTTTCTTAAAAATTTGAAATCTAAATTCTTAAATCTAAAACCCTAAAATCAAACCCTAAACTCTAAACCTAAACCCTAAAATTTAAACCAAAAACTCTAAATTAACACCATAAACCTTAAATTTAACAAGTTTGTATAAACTTTAGTTTGCGCATTATATTAGATTGAGATTGTTTCAAAGATTAAACATGTTAGATTGAGATTGTTGGACTGTAGGAATTTTGACCAATCTCCCTCTAGTTTAGCTGATGATTGGGATATAAGTTAGTGGTTTTTATATGTTTGGGATGTTTGTATAGCTTGTGGGGTTTTACAGGGGCATCCTTTGGATGCGATTTTTTATTTATACAATCGAGGTAGTTTGAATGACTAAAATATCATTTATCCAAAAAAATTCACATAACTTATATATCATAATTTTTCATATAATTTTTACTAGTTATATGCTTGTCTATTTGTATAATTAATAAAAAAATGTATAACTATTAACATTATATTTGTTATGAATATCTTTATTTATGGTAGATATTCATATATTAAATGAGACTTTAATATACTTTTTATTAGGGTTTAATACCCATTGAAATTAGGGTTTCCATCTTATGCCTATAAATATAGAGTTTGGTGAAAGCATTGTATACAACCCTACTTTGAGAATATAATACAAGTCTCTCTCTTTGTCTCTCATCTTGTTCTTGTTCATCTATTTTGTTATTTCCCTTTACTTTATTCACAACACGTTATCAACACTAGACTCTAACTAATTGAGGTCTTCATTGTTCGAATCCAAAAGAAGTTACTGGAAAGAATTCGATTATAGGATGAACCAAAGATAAGTTTTCCCCCCCTTTTTTATTGATTGTCTTTCTCTTTATATATTTTAACTTCTTTTTTATTATTTTTGAAAGGCATGGAAGCATGTTTGATTGTATTTGGATTTTGAGCATTGGGCAAAGATGAGTTTGTGACTCCTTACAAATGAAAAGACGATTTGACAGAGATGATACGATCGTGTTTGGTTTGTATTTAATCAATATTATGGTATGCTTCTTGAAATATCATTTATTATTATTATTATCATATGATAAGAATACATACAAAATTATTCTACCATATATTGGTGATCCTCCAAAAGAATTTCAATTAAATATTAGTGACTACATCTACCATATATTTCGATATAGCGATTGTTTAATCATTCTTATATTAAGGTTAGTACATTCTAATATCATTAAACCTTAATTTTATTCGTCATGACTTGATTTCTCTCAATAATAATAAGAGACTGTTTTATTATTATTATTATTATTATTACTTACTTACTTTAATACGAAAGAATTCGTTAAACATTGGAGGGAATGAGTTGTTTATACATTAAACAATATAAAATCATTATAGTGATTATATTTATTTACGTCATTGGAGGTTAGTAATTGCATTGATTAATTATTCTTAATTATACATCCTTATAGTTGTTTATTTGTTTAAGAATGACAATTATTCTTATAATGATTATATTTATGTTATTTTATTGATAAAAGTTGGTATTTTCAACCATATTTTGAGTTTTACATGATGGCTTGGAAAAATATATGACATAAATAGATTATGATGAGCTGTCTTGGTCATTTATATCTCCATTGTCCTCGAGAGGAAAATCAATATCGGTAAACTCTATTTTTATTCTTTAATTTACGATTTTAAAGTGCAATAAATTATGGTGATTTATGATCTACAAGAAGACTGTTATAAATTATGGTGATTTATGTTCTCTGTTCTGTTGGTTTAATCCAAGTATATTGGTTGTACATCCCGTTCTACGAGGCTATTGGTCTCAAAGAAGGTTTCTAAATGACCTTGTGAACTGGTTTAACAATGCCGCGTACGAGGATTAAATTTTGGAATAATCTGCTCAAAATAAGGTCAAAGTTGTGATACTTCTTCGTTGTCACCTCCATGAGGGGTTGAAATCTGAATATTTAATGGTGAAAGATCCTCTTATTCTTTGGAATAATCTAAACGAACAATATGACCATCAGAAAACTGTTATTCTACCTAAAGATCAATATGGTTGGTTGCATCTGAGATTGCAAGATTTTAAATCAGTAAACGAGTACAACTCTCCTACTTTTCGAATTATTTCACAATTGAAGTTATATAGTAAAAATATTACTGATGAGGATATTTTAGAAAAACATACTCTACTTTTCACGCAAATAATGTTGTCCTCAGACACATTATCGTGAAAAATGTTTTAAAGGTCCACTGGCTCCACTCCATTCCCTGAAGTGAATGTGAGATTTTATAATAAATGCCACATTAGTAGTTGTGGTCATGGTCAAGGCTATGGACATAGACATTATGGTCATTTTAAGAATACTTATACCCACCAAAAGTGGGATTATAAGGATGGCAAGAATGATAAAGATCATATTAAAATTTTTATGTTATCAATACGATGGTACAAACCATTGATCTTGTACTTTTCAAACGCCAAATAACAAACCATGGTACAAACGATGCGATGGTACAACTGTGTAGGAACAATCCGGTAAGACTTTAATAACAAACTGCGTATTTATTATGTTTGATATGCACGGTGTTTGGAATGCATGGTTATAGCCAAATATCCCATTTAGTTTTATTTATAAGGTTTTATAAATATGACATGTGTGTTGTGTCTTTCTATACTCCTATTGTAATTCTCTTCTCATTTTACTCCCTCGTATGTAAAATGAGTTTTTGAAATTGTAATCTATACGAAGAAGCATGGACCAGAGGAACAGAAGTGTGGGCTGTTAGAAAAATGCTCGAGAAGTGTTTTTATCCTTAGAATAATTTGATTCTCCCATTGGCTTGGGGCGGACCACCTTAGGATATGGGCTATAACTATTGCATTCATATTTACTACTTTTCATGTATGTGATAAATGAATGTATGAGATGCATGCTAATTAATTGATAAGATCAAATGTTAAATGGTGAGATAATATTTACAAAATCCCTCAATAAAATATTAAGTATTTCATTGCTTCCCAATGTTAACCCTCATTAAAGTCTAGATCGATACAATGTAGGTTCTGCTAAAGCGAGATACTTGTATCTATCTTGGCCAAACGCGAAGAATAAGCAAGTGATATTCGTTGGTTGCAACATTGATTAAAGACTTAACTAGGTTACTCTAATAGGATTAGAAACCTAAAGGCTAGTTATTTGGATAATCATAAGATGATTATGAACAAGAGTTGTTTACCAAATGAAAGAGTTACATGAGATGTAATTAGCAAGTGTTGTTTGCCTAGATAGACCATAATCTTAAGAGAAAAGCCAAAGCTGACTTAAGAGAATGTGAAATTTAGATCCTCACCCACTAGAAAAACTTTACAAAAAGTATTTTCAATATTAATATTTTAGGGTTATTAATTTTAATAAAAATAGCAAGAGTATCAAGTCCTTTTATAAACAAACATGGTAAACGTACTCAAAATTCATATTTTATTGTTGTAGACTTATTATACAAATTTGTTATCATTGTGATCGGTCCTTGAGAAGGACAAGTTGAACATCGTAAACTACCTTGACCGATCACTAGAAGGAAAATGTTTCCATTTGTAATAAGACATGTCATTGTAAAAGGAACTACCCCATTTATCTTGAAAAGTCAAGAAGGCAACTGAAAGCTGAGCATCCGCCTCGAGTATTTATGTTATTTATATTAATTTATAAACACCTACTTCTTGGGTATTGGATACCAGTTATGGTTCTCATATTTGTACATTTGTATAAGGACTATAAAAGAGTAGAAATTTGAGAAAATTTCTATAGGAACATATACTTTATCGTTGCCTAGTGGACGTAATTTATATTTAGAGGATTGCTATTTTGTGTCTAGTTTGACTAAAAACATCATTTCGATTTCTTGTTTAGACAAGATTGATTTTTAGATAATTATTAAGAATAATTGTTGTTATGTTATCTTGATAATGTTTTCTATGGTATGACACAATTAATAAACGGCCTCTATATTTTGGATCAAGAGAATTCCATTTACAACATAAATATGAAAAGATCAAAACAAATGACTCTAATCAAACTCATCTTTGACATTGTCACTTGGGTCACGTTAGTGAAAAACGCATTTCAAAACTTCATAAAGATGGATTTTTGGATTCATTTGTTTTCGAACAACTTGATGTATGCGAGCCTTGCTTATTTGGAAAGTTGACAAAAACTTCTTTTAATGGTAAAACTAAGCGAGCAAGTGATTCATTGGGATTAATATATAGTGATGTATGGGGACCAATGAATACACAAGCTAGAAGAAGGTTTTCAATACTTCATTATTTTCACATATGACTTTAGTAGATATGGGTACATTTACCTAATGCATCATAAATCTGAAGCCCTTGAAAAGTTCAAGGAATTTAAAAATGAAGTACAAAACCAACTAGAAAAAAAGTATTAAGGCTATCTAATTAGATCGATGAGAAGAATACTTAAGCTTAGAATTCGGTGACCTTCTTAAGAAATGTGGGATTGTCTTACACCTCCTACTACTCCACAATGGAATAGAGTTTCTGAAAAGAAGAAATCGAACATTGTTAGACATGGTTCGATCAATGATGAGTCACGCTGATCTTCCAGTTTCTTTTTGGGGACATGCGCTAAAAATAGCTGCTTTCACACTAAATCGTTTTTCATCTAAACCAGTTCAAAAAACACCATATGAGATATGTACTAGAAAACGTCATAATATATTTTTATGAAAATTTCAGGAAACGAAGCTTATGTTAAACATAAGATGTCTACAAAACTCGAACCCAAATCTCATAAATGTAATTTTGTGGGTTATCCTAAAGAAACTAAAGGATATTATTTCTTCAATCCTACTGAGAAAAAAGTGTTTGTTGCTCAAACATGAATCTTCCTAGAAAGATAATTTGTTTTCCGAAAAGGAAGTCGGAGAAATATTGAACTCAATGAAATTCGAGATCAACCACATATCATTGAACAAGAGATTGAACAACAAGTTCCACAAGTTGTTGAGGAACATTCAACAATTTTGGAAACACAACCACTACAAAGATCTTTGATAGAATGCAATACGCTTAAGAAATATGGATTTCTTGTCACATTGCATGGTGATGTTCTCTTTATGGATCAAGATGAGCCTAGGACTTATCAAGAAGTAGTGACGGGCCCAGACTCTGAGAAATGGCTAGATGCCATGAAATTCGAGATGGATTCCATGTTAGAAAACCATGTTTGGACCTTGGTTGAACCATCTCTAGGGGTTAAGCCCATAGGGTAAAAATGGGTTTTCAAAAAGAAAACCAGCATGGAAGGTAATGTACAAACATACAAAGTGCAATTAGTCGCTAAGGGTTTTGGTCAAATTTATGGTATAGACTATGATGAAACCTTTTCACCTATTGCTATGTTTAAATCCATCTGGGTCTTACTTGCGATAGCTACATTTTATGATTATGAGATATGGCAAATGGATGTTAAAACCACTTTCCTTAATGGAAAACTAGATGAGGATGTGTACATGAAACAATCTGAAGGTTTTGTCTATCCAAAAGATACCGAAAAATATGAAATCTACAAAGATCTAGTTATGGATTAAAGCAAGCTTCTCAAAGTTGGAATCTTCGTTTTAACGATGCAATCAAAGAGTTTTGATTTTATCAAAAATGAAGATGAGTATGTGTTTTCAAGAAAATTAGTGGGAGCACTGACATATTCTTGGTACTGCATGTGGATGACATACTGATAATAGAAAATGACATATCTAGCTTACTGTCTGTGAAAACTTTGTTAGGAAAATGTTTTTCCATGAAAGACCTGGGTGAGGCAACAAACCTATTAGGAGTCAACATCCATAGAGATAGATCAAGACGAATCCTAGGACTGATTCAAAATACTTACATAGAAGAAGTACTGAAAAGATTTAGTATGAAAGAATCCAAAAATGATTCTTACCTATGAGACATGGAGTTTCACTCTCGAAGGAAATATGTCCTTCAACACCACAAGAAAGAGAGAAAATGAGTAAGATTCTATATGCTTCAGCAATTGGATCTATCATGTATTTAATGTTATATACTCGTCCAAATATATCGTACATGTAACACCCCCTTCTCCTATCCGTACACCGGATATGATTCAGAAATGTTATGACTCCTTTATTCAAAGATCAGGGTAATTTAAAATATTCAGAAAACTTCTCGATGGTCACCCATCCTAAAATTTCTCTAGCCCAAGCACGTTTAACTTTACTTAAAATTGACATAAATTATTTATTCAAGTTCTAATCTTGAATCAATTATCTTAAAACCCATAACAACTTTAAAGGCCAGTCTCAACTCGAATAAGTTTAGCAAGCATACATGCCACTATAAAAATCAACCTAATTAGGATGTCATTACTGTGATTACCTGTTGAGCTTTCCAATATTGATGCAATGCTTTTCTCCCTCTCATCTTGATTTACCTACGTGTGTACAATCAAACACACGCTAAGTACGAACTTAGTGAGGCAATAAAGGAAATTAATAATAATAGTTTAACTTTATTCAAGTTCATGGCTACGTTTATATAGCATGATATATGTCAATGTCATAAGATTTTCATGTATGCCCGGTTATCATAATATGCCTTATATGCATCATGATCACTATATAAATATTACCATCATACCAATCATGTATCAACATAATATAAACCGGATATAAATTTCTTACCGATATCCTTGCCATTTGCCCTGAGTGTTCATATAAATATGTCCCGAGAGTTCATATACTCTCTAACCTGTTTACCATTTATTATTCCTTTATTTATAGCCTGATTATCAATGATTTCCCGGTTTCCCAATTTCATAGCCCAAATATAACCTTGAGGACCCTGGGTACGCGAGTCAAATATGCACCAAAGTGCTAACCCGCACGTTTATAAGGCCGTGCTAACTATTTCCCGCACGTTTATAAGGTCGTGCTAACCATTATCCCACACGTTTATAAGGTCGTGCTAACCATTATCCCACATGTTTATAAGGTTGTGCTAACCATTATCCTGTACGTTTATAAGGTCGTGCTTACCATACACTAAGTGTACTTTTAACACTACAGTGTTTTCCCGAATTCCCGATTGTGCAGCATGCTGCTGGACTCTATGGCATGCCAACTATACCCTGTCCCTCAATGACTCATTTGGGCAAAATTCCTGAATTTATTCCATCCATGGCAATGTATATTAATATAATTTAATATTGGGTAGTTCATACCCGAAATAACATTCATAGCATACCATCATCAATAACTAGTGATCAATGCATTTGTTTTCAACCCTTGACATATTTAAAATATGTCAAATATATGATCAATGACATAAATATCATGCCAACATATAAATCATGTAGACTTATCGCAAGTCTTACCAATGATGTATAAAACAACCATGTATCATGTTATGTATGCATTGCACTCACCTGGGCCATTTATTAGCACGCCTCACTAAATTCTACTCGATCCTTTCCTTTATAGAACCTCGAACTTTCTTTGATTCGGCCTTGACTAAAAATCGAGTTTCGAGGCTTGAATCGAGCTTGGAAAATTTTTTCTCTTTCTTTCCCTAGCCCTCACATTTTTGGCTGGAAAAGAATGTTCATCTTTTCACCATTATTTTACACATATATCTATTAAATGAATATTAAATTCATTTAATAGTGAAATTACAATTTTGCCCTTTTTTATCCAATGGTTGAGATTGATTTTATCATCAATCAAGGGCCAAGATTTAATCTTCCAATTTCTATTTCCAAAATTGCCCTTATAACTTTTTAAATATTTCAAAAATGCCACTGAGGCCAAATGACGAATTTGCCCTCCAACTAGTTTTTATTTACTAGTTTGCCATTATTGTAAAAATTCAACTAAATCTAGTTGGAATCCAACAAAATACAACAAAATATTCATAAAATAATATTTTATTAATTTTTCCATGTCTTTTGAATTAGTCTCCAAAATTTCCATTCGATCCAATATACCGATAAATAATCCTTTACTCAGAAATAAACTGTAGGATTCATCTTGAATCAAACTAAAAATATTTCCAACACTTGGAAATGACTTTTATAACCTTTCTCTATCATATGGAAAATTTTCATAATTTTCCAGTTCGATTTGGGTATCCGAATTCCACTTAAACTTTATTTGTGATTTTCCCAATAATCGAAATATCAGATCGAACCAATAATTCTGCATTTTATTCACACCCTTAGGTGATATGTTTGTTTATGAAATAAAAACCCTTAACTTTTGGGAAATTACAACTTTAGCCCCCAAACTTTTCCAAAGTTTATACTTTAGCCATAAAATTTCCAAAATTTACATTTTCGTCACTACCTCTTTAAACTTCAATTCCCATTCCAATTTTCCTTGGAATTCAACCAAACTTTAAGAATACCTTATTCAATTCACTACCATCACATGAGACCTTTAAACCTTAGAAATTTCCATTCCAAAACCCATAATTAAAGAAATCCCAACTTTCACATTTTTGTCATTTTAGTCACTAAGTTAGCTTTTAAGCTATTATCTTAGTACTAAATGACCCTTAATCAACTTAGTAAATTTTGGGGTATTACAATTCTCTCCCCCTTAAGAAAATTCGTCCTCGAATTTTCAAAATGTACTTGTTTTAAACAAGTGCGGATACTGCTTTTCCATTACATCCTTTGCTTCCCATGTTGCTTTTTCCACTTGGTGATTGCGCCAAATGACTTTCACCAATGGTATTTATTTGTTCCTTATTCCTTTGACATACAACTCGGCATACTTGCTCATCTAATAATCTATTCTAGCTGGTATAAAGTGAGCAGATTTAATTAACCTATCCGCAATTACCCAGATAGAATCTTTCTTACTGGAAGTCAATGGCAATCTTATCACAAAATCCATTGTAACTCTATCCTATTTCCACTGCAGAATAGAAATAGATTGCAATTTCCCTTATGGTACTTGATGTTCAGCTTTCACCTGTTGACAAGTCAAGCACTTAGCAACAAACTCTGATATCATTGTTTTTCATACCAAGTCACCAATATCGACCCATCAAATCTTGATACTTTTTTTGGATGCATAGTCAAGGGACTATAGTGTGCCTTAATAAGCAAATCTTGTTTCAACTCAGCATCTTTAGGAATATACACTTTATCTTTATAGTAAAGACATTCATCGGGTTTAATCTCAAAATTTTTAATTCCACCCAATTCCACTTGCTTTATCTTGGTTATGCAATCTTCATCTCATTGCTGACTTTCTTTAATCCGATCTAACAATGATGATCTCAATTACAACTCTACCAATAACGAACCATTTGATTTTCCCTTTAACGGAGCATTTAAAGCTCGTAATGTAGCGAATGTTTTTCGACTCAAAGCATTTGCTACAACCTTTGCTCGACATGGGTGGTAATCAATATAAATCCATTATTGGATTAAATCCAATCTTAAACTTAGTCTCTCGATTAAGAATCAAGTCTGACTGCTCCTCTTAAGCAACCCATTTAAAATTTCCAAACAATAGGAATACTCTCCTAACCTATCCTTGATGCTCGGTATCCATAGCATAAGTTAAATCATTTTCATATTGATAACAAATTCCAATAAAACTCCGCATGCTCATGCATGCCAATTATCACGACACTCACATGATTGGTTTTGTAGTTTTCTTGAATCTCCAACATTAATTATAAATGTCAGAGAGTTATTAATTTTCCTTGTCTAAATCTTTTTACAGAACTATGTAATAAATTCAGCTTGGCATTTTTGCTAGAAATCCTCACCACTTTTTAAAGGTGATTATCTCGATTTACTATTCCTCTTCACGAGCTATGACCTCTATTTAGATATTTTCTTATTCTGAATCCTTTCCATTGCATCCAACATAATTTACTGCTTCATAATTTTTTTTAAATACATAGGGCAGTCAGTACTTCTTTATACCTGACCTCTAGCCCTCTATGAACTGTCACAATATACTCTCCTTTTGTTTGTAGAAAGCAGTTTAGAAGCAAATCAGCTCAGTTTATTAACTTGCACTCATACCCATAAATAATCCAATTGCTTAAATTAAGATGCAAGAACTCCATTGCATCTTAAGGATAAACTTTTTTTACGGAACACTCAAAGAAAGAACTCTAGCTAACAAACTTTTGAGTATGTACCGTAACATTACTTTATCAAATACGGGTCTAATCCTTTCAAACGAGATACTACTTTATTTTTAGTCTCCTCTGATCATCAATACAGAGTTCCTTCAACCTAACCTTTATATCCTTAGATCATAGATTAACAATCATAGAATCTCCATCAATATCTTTCTAAAATCTAGTATGCCAAAACTCTTAATTTTTTTCAATCAGTGCCTAAGCAGGTTGATTCAAAATCGAATCTAATGTCTGGAAAAAAAGCTCTTAATCTAGAACATGCATATCATGTTACCCTGGCCCAGATCATATAGTGGGTTTGACTCAAAATCGAGTCCAATAGTGACTCATGTTTACACAGCTTGTGATAAAGGTTAAACTGGCCCAGATCATACAGTGGGTTTGACTCAAACTGGCCCAAATCATACAGTGTCTTGATCAAATGGAGGTAGGCGAATTTGATGCAAAAGAAGCCCAAAATACAAGGCTTGATCAGCCATCTGGATTGGCTAATGAGAGCATGTCTTATTCTCTCTCTTGCCAATAAGAAGACAAGATAGGGTTAACAGCGCTACCAGACTTAGGTCTTCCGTCTTCCCTTATGAGTTTGGACAATCATGTGTCTACAGAACCCTGCCCACACCTCATGAATCTCGAAGAGATGATGCTTATCCTGAAGTCACAAACTTGCATCCGATGATAACAATGGGAAATAGTGGTATATGCACGCCCAAAGCTTACAATGCAAATCTGGCGAATCTTACTGATGATGTTGAACCACAGAATATTCGTGAGGCGATGAAGAGTGAACACTGGAGGCGTACGGCTCAAGAGGAGTATGATGCCCTTATCAAGAATGATACATGGTTTGTTGTTGAGTTACCCTTTAACAGGACAGGAGTGAGTTGCAAGTGGATTTTTAAAGTAAAGAAGAATGTCGACGGTTCAGTCTCGCGATATAAAGCAAAGCTTGTTGTTAGAGGGTATCTACAGCAAGCTGGGTATGATTTTCATGAAACATTCAGCCTGGTCATCAAACCTGCAAATGTAAGGACTATTCTCTTGTTACTGGACAAGCTAATTAATCAAGCTAACAACTCAATTTAAGGAAGAAAACAATCTGATAAAGGCAGTGAAATAGCTATATTCAAAGAAAAAGGAGATAGAGACAAAGAACACAATTCAATCACAATTTTCAGAGATGCCCTAATTTTGGATAGAGCCCTTTACTTAACATAGCTAAAACGACACCGTATAAACAAAGCGAGGGTAAAAACGTAAAAGCAACAATTTATTTATTTATCTGTTGAAAACTGCCTCCGAGAGTTCAAGCCTTGCATCAATACTCCCTCCTTGAAAGAACAATCCTTGTCCTCAAGGATTAAAATGAGGATATTCCAGCTGCAACTTATGAAAAAGATCCCAAGTAGCATCCTCTAGAAAAGAATTACTCCATTCTATTAACACTTCCGTAACTGCCTTGTTACCTCTCTTGACCATTCTTCTATCAACAATTCGAAGCGGTTCTTTCACAATGGTACCATCCATCCCAACAACCGGCATATCAGTTTGAACAAGGGCAGAACCAACATGCTTTTTGAGTTGAGACACATGAAATGCTGGGTGAATTTTGGACCCACTTGGCAGTTGCAATTTGTAAGCAACCTTCCATACCTTTGCAATGATAAGAAAAGGTCCAAACCATTTAGGGGCAAGTTTCTGGTTCCTTCTGAAAAGAATAGACTGCTGGCGATATGGCTGCAGTTTCAAATACACAAACTCCCCCACTGAATTGTCTCTCACTTCTTTTCTTGTCAGCCTATTTCTTCATTCTTTCCTGAGCTCAACCGAGATAAAACTTGAGCATCTTCACAGCAGCCTCTCTAGCTTGTAGGCTTCGATCAACTGAAGCAACAAGGGATTTTCCAGCTAGATAAGGTAGATGTACATCAGGTTCTTGTCCATATAAAGCTTGGAAGGGTGTGGCGTTGATAGCTGAATGGTGAGATGTGTTATACCACCACTCTACTAAGGATAACCAAGAACTCCATTCTTTAGGGAATTCTCCAGACATACATCTCAAGTATGTTTCTAGGCATCTATTGACAACTTCAGCCTGGCCATCTGTTTCTGGATGATAAGCAGTGGAAGGAGTCAAATTCACTTTAAGCTTGTTGAACAGTTCCTTCCAAAAGGTACTCATAAATACTTTATCCCTATCGCACACAATAAATTCAGGTAACTCGTGCAATTTAAAAACATTGTCCATGAATACTTGAGCAACACTTAAAGTTGTGAAAGGGTGAGACAAAGCCATGAAGTGAGCATATTTAGTCAATCTATCTACCACCACAAATATTGTATCTTTAGTTCTTGACACTGGTAACCCCTCTATAAAATCCATACTTATTGAGGACCAAGCTTGACTCGGTGTAGGTAATGGCTGCAGCAACCCTGATTTCAAGTGGTTGTCATATTTGTTTTGTTGACAAACCACACATTCCCTCACTAAACCTCTGACTGATTTTTTCATTCCCTTCCAGTAAAGGCAAGTTGCCATCCTCTTACTTGTAACATCTACACTAGAATGCCCACCAAAAAGAGTTTGATGGAACAATTCAATTAATTTCTTCCTTAGATCCACATCACCACCTACCACCAGTTTACCTTTCATTTAAGTATTTTGCCATTCCAAGAATATTTCAAGTGTGAAGCAGGATCCTTTTCCAAGTCCTTTATAATCTTCTGCAGTTTATCATCATTTACCCAAGATTGACAAATCTGATCCATCCATTGGGTATTAAAGTTGCTAATAAACATGCATTTTCCACTCGTAAACTTTGGGTCCCTGGAAAGAGCGTCAGCAACTGTATTACTTGCCCTTTTCTGTAACATATCTCGTAGTCGAAGCCCATCATTTTGGCTACCCAAGCCTGCTGAGCTGGAGTGGTGGCTTGATTACTCACTAAGAACCTCAAACTCTGATGATCGGTTTTGATTTTGAAGTGTCTGCCAATCAAATAGGGTGCCCATTTTTTACAGCTAACATCTCTTTCTCGTAAATAGAGAGAAGTTGATGCTTCACTCCCAAGCCTTTGCTAAAATAGGCAAGGGGTCTTCCTTCTTGAAGTAGCACTGCCCCGACTCTATAAGCTCAAGCATCAGTTTCTAAAACAAACTCCTTGTCGAAATTGGGTAATGCTAACATAGGGGACTTCACCATTGCAGCCTTCAACTTGATCATGGCTTCATCAGCTTCAGAATTCCACTGCCAAGCATTTTTTTAACAAATCAGTCAAAGGTTTTGCCAACCCTTCATATCCCTTAATAAACCTTCTATAATATCCAGACATTCCCAAAAACCCCCTTAACTCTTTAATATTTGAAGGGGTTCCCCAAACTAAAATATATTGGACCTTGTCCCTCTCCATGGCGATAAATCCACCAGAAATGCTGTAACCCAAGTAGTCCATCTCAATTGCCCCAAATATACATTTGCTTTGTTTTGCAAACAATTGATGATGCTTTAACAGTTCCAAAACTTCCCTCAGATGTTTCACGTGATCTTCTCATGTCTCAGAATAAACTAGTATGTCGTCAAAAAAGACTAAAACAGTCTTGCAAAGTAATTTTTTGAAGATCGAGTTCATTAACCCCTGAAATGTTGCAGGTGCATTAGTTAACCCGAAGGGCATCACTAAAAATTCATAGTTCCCTTCATGGGTTTTAAAAGCTGTCTTGGGCACATCTGACTCCCACATCCTGATCTGATGGTAGCCTGAGCGCAAATCCAACTTAGAAAAATATCTAGCAGCTCCCAACTCATCAAACAACTCTTCAATTATAGGGATTGGGAATTTATCCTTCAATGTCAGATTGTTCAGTTGCCTATAATCGACACAAAGCCTCCATGTGCCATCTTTCTTCTTAACCATCACTATTGGGGAAGCAAAGGGGCTCACACTGTCCCTGATAATTCCAGCTTTTAACATCTCCTGAACCATTCTCTCTATCTCATTCTTTTGAACTGCAGGATACCAGTAGGGTCTGATTTTCACCACAACACTTTCATTTTGTAATACAATTCTGTGCTCATGACCCCTGATTGGAGGTAGGTCTTTAGGCTCCTGGAAGACAATAGCAAACTCAGATAACAACTGTTGCAAATCTTCAGGTAATTCCCTCTCTTTAAGTTGCACTTCCACCTGATTGGTTGAGGTAAGTAATGAGATTCCAGGTATAATCCTAGACCCTTTAAGCATCTTTGACCCCTCCCCATCAACCAATAATTGAGTTGGTCTAGGTGATAATCTAGTCCACTTTACATTCTGCCCAGCATACACAAAGTGCATAGATAGTCAGGAAAAATCCCATTGAATCGAACCCAATGTAGCCAACCATTGTACTCCAAATACCATGTCACATCCCTTCAATGGCAACACCAAGAAATCAGTACGAAACATATGCCCCTGAGACTCTCACTCCACTGCTTTGCACAAACCTTAAGTCTGCAAAAAAGCACCACCAGCTATAACCACTCTCATTTGATGCCTCTGTTCAACAATTAAACCACAAGCTTTAACCAATCCCAAACTCAGAAAATTGTGAGTACTACCAATGTCAATTAAGGCCACCCACGACTGTTTCTGAAGAATCGCCCAATCTTCATTGTTTTATATTCTATAGTTCCCCACATGGCTTGCAAGGATAGAACAGGGATATCAGCTCCCAAGCCCTCTGGATTGTCAGAATCCAATTTCTCTTCACAATCCACAAACTCTTCTTGTTCCGGGTCCCCTTCATGACCTTCCATCAACAATTGGTACAATTGTGATCGAGTACACTTGTGACCAGGGGAATATTTAGCCGAGCACCAATAGCATAACCCTTTCCCTCTTTTCTCCTCCATTTTAGCTGCTGTCAGTTTACCAGGACCATTACTTGTAGGTGGGATTCCCTTCTTTGGTGAGGGGGCTTTACTAGCAAAAGTAGAGGACTGCCTCGAGTGAAAAGGGGGTGTTACTGTACCTCCCACACTCTTTTTGGCAGAGAAGGAAGTTCCACCTCGAGAATAAGTAAAAGGTAAAGATGAGGTAAATGGCAAGCTACTAGTATGAGTTCTAACAGTTCCACTATAATTCTTCCTTGGCGACTGAAAAATTATATGCTCAAAATACAGAGCTAAATGAAAAGCCTCTAACAAATCCTTAGGTTGAAAAACTCTCACCGACTGACCAATTTCCCATTTCAAAATTTTCAAAAAAAATGCTAAGAGCATATTCATCAGACAGCTGAAGTTGATTCAAAAAACTTACAGACTCCGCGTAATATTGGTCAACAGATGCAGTTTGTTGAAGTCCAATCAGCTCACCATGGGATCTTCCAACCCTTCTGGAACGAATCTATCCTTCATGGATTTCAGGTAGGGTTCCCAACTGAGTTTCTCGATTCCTCCATTGTTGCGCACCACAAAATGATGCCATTGCAGTGCATCTCCTTCAAGGTTAAGCATAACCAACTTAACTTTAGCATGGTTAGGAAATCCCTCGGCTGAAAAATACTGCTCAAAATTGGACCTGAAGTTTGACCCATCAAAACTAGGGCATCGAAGGTGAAAGGATCTCGGACTGGATTCCTCCAATTTTAACATCTCATTTGCAGGTTCCCAAGTCTCATTCTTCAAATCAGCCACCGCCGTTACTAGCCCAGACGACGACGATGTTCCAATAGTCACTGGCGAAACTTGCCCAGCAGTAGGTGATGCTCCGATAATCCCTGTGGAAACGCCGGCTTTTCCCATGAACCCTTCAAGTAGACTCCGCAATTCCCGTATCTCATTTCGAACTCCACTGAAAATGTCAAAAGCAGGTTTTAATTTGTCTAAGTCAGATTCATCTTTGTTTGTTAGAATTTTAGAAGGCAGAGTTATATATCTTCATGTGTATGTCAATGATATAATAGTAACAGGGTGTGACAACAATGAAATTTAGAGAGTAATTGATGATCTAAACAAAAATTTCTCGTTGAAAGATTTGGGTCTACTGGATTATTTTTTGGGAATTAAAGTTCACTATGAGAGTGATGGTCTTCTTCTCAGTCAGAAAATACATTGGTGATTTGTTGAGAAAAAGTGGCTTAGAAAATGCCAAGGGGTTACCTACTCCTATGATATCGAGTTGTCATTTGTCTACTACTATTGGCACTCCCATAAATAATGTGACAGAGTACAAGAGTATAGTAGGGGCCTTACAGTATGTAGTGATTACCAGGCCTGAAATATCATTTGTGGTTAATAGAGTGTGTCAATTCATGCAAGCTCCCCTGGATACTCACCTTCAGGCAGTTAAAAGGATCCTAAGGTATTTGCAAGGTACCATTGATTGTGGATTGAAGTTTACAGCAGCTTCGATATTGGATATAACTGCTTTTTCTGATGCAAATTGGGGGTCGGATATGGATGATCGTCGTTCTACAACAGGCTTTTGTTTGTTTTTTGGTGGTAATCCTGTGTCTTGGGGTTGTAAAAAGCAGTCTGTGGTAGCAAGGTCCACAGCTGAGGCTGAATATCGAGCTGTTGCCTGTGATACTACTGAAATTTTATGGCTTCAGTCTCTACTTCATGAACTTCATATTTTTCCAGATGGAACGCCTAATTTGTGGTGTGACAATTCGAGTGTTGTTGTTGTATCGGCTAATCCTATGATGCACTCGAAATTCAAGCATGTAGAGCTTGATTTATATTCTGTCAGGGAAAAGGTTACAATAGGGAAATTATTGGTTAATGAGGTACGAGCAAGTGACAGACATTATGACCAAACTTCTTTCAGCTGCTTTATTCTATCGTTTTTGACACAGGCTTGCTGTTATGTCTTTAGCTGAATTGTCTGCTACCTGAATTGTGGTGATCTCTTGTTTTTCTTTCTTGGTTTCATGTTTTCTGTTTTTGTCTGTGCAAGTTTGATTTCTTCTCTTTTTGGTAGCATGCAAAAATGTAGACAAGAATCTTGAACTTGGTAAAAATAAGCAATTTTTTTAGATTTCTCATTTAGAAATAAATCGTTTCTTATTTTCCTGTTGTAAGTCTGTTGAGTTGAGCTGAGTCAGCAGAGAGCAGTTAACAGAAACGGTATTCTTTGTCTTGGCAGTACTTGGTAATAACATTTTTTCATTCTTTCTTCCCTTTTCAGTCCCCTCTGTCTTCAATTGCTATTAAATGGGAACTTGTTCATTTGGTCTCAATTGATCTATATCACGTCTAAGACCATCCCTAGACCCATTATTTAAAAAACAGAATGAAGAAATCTTGAAAAAAACAGGATGAAGATATCGAGAGAGAAAAAGAAATCAGCTGCGAAACATGTTTAGGAGTGTGTTTTGTACTCCCTGCGGTGATCATAATTCTTATAGCAGCAATTATCTCAATGAGCTATATAAAACCATGGTCTATTAAGTTTGGGATTCCGGCAATATGCACAACAGTAGCCACCTTGCTGTTTATAAGTGGTTCGTGTCAGTACAGCCGAGAACCCCCGAAAGGAAGCCCGTTTACAACAGTGTTCAGGGTCATTTGTGCGGCTGCTTCCAAATTGTTTGTCCGGACCCCAAAGGATACCAAGCTGCTTTATGAGGGAGTGAAACAATCTGATGATCGTGCTCTTTTTTTGGACCACACCGATGATCTCCGGTTTGGTTTTCTCTCTTTCTCTTTAACATTTTCAGTTTATTAATATGGTTTGTTGAATAAAATAGTATCGAGGGGCGGGCAAAACTTGACTTGATTCGAAATTTTTTTAAATAAAGTTTGAGTCGTGACTCTTAAACTCGAATAACTCATAATTTTTTGACTCGACTCGATCGAACGCTCATTCTAATACTGTTTGATGCAGTTTTCTGGATAAAGCTGCCACTTTTTTGCCAAAGCAACGCCCAAAGCAATAAAAAAAGAAATCGGTGGAAACTTTGTAGGGTAACCGAATTTGAAGAAATGAAGCTCTTCATCCGCTCAATTGCTCTGCGTTCGTTCTTCGTTATTTGCGGGTTTGTATCCGCCACTGGCCACACTTATTTTATCTCTCAAGCAAACCACTTGAAGCGCAAGAAGTTCCCTCTTCTATTGCTACCTTTCTTATGTGAGTGGTGGAAGTCGGACTACGGTCGTTTGTTCTCTCTAGTTGTTGGTCGTCCAGCAAGTATCATCCCCAAATCGACATTGCGGCTTCCATGGTTTTAGCCATCCTTTGTTGTATAACTGCTGCAAAAGTCGAGAATGAGAGATTAGACGTGGTAAAGAGTCATGGTTTACTTGACAAGCCTGATGATGAAATCCCGTTTGAAATTAGACATTTGGTACCTCAGTTTGCGTTGCTCGGAGCCCTTGATGGAACTTTAGAAATAAGCGTTGCTAGTTTCTTCAAAAAAACAGGTTCCTCCTACCATGAGTCCATACCTGACCTGGTTGGGCGAGGGCACTCGTGGAGTGGGGATAATCAGCAGTGTTCTACGGTGTTCGTGATCGGAAAGATTAGCCAATCAGGTGGCCAACTTCGTTGGTTCTAGGACACCCTGAACAGGAGTCGTTTGGACAAGTATTATCGGACATTAGCTGTTCTAGTTTTGGTTAACCTTCTTTTCTATACTTGGGTGGCACTTCGTTTCAAGTACAAGGATTCATCGAGTTCCAAAGTCCTGAATCCCCAGGCTTTGATGAAACAGTTGATGAACTTCGCTATGCAGATCCTGAAACTATTCGTTCAGATTTGAATGGTTCGTCTGGTTGAAGATGCTCTTAATTTTAAGTAGCAGACCTAAAGTTCAAGCTCATCGTTCGTAGCTGTTGTTAATAAATCTGGACCAATTTATTGTTCTTGTTTCTTTACTACTGTTCAGTTTGTAATTAATAAGGAACTTGAACACAAGGATTTTACAGAAGCGTTGGTACCTTTTCGGTGCTTGAATCGAAACTTTGGACGATTCTTGATGAGTTGAGCTGGTTCTGGCAGCTTGGTTACCAGAGCTAACATTTATTGTTTAAAAATGATAAGAAAAATATTGATGAAAATCATGTGCCACTTAATATGCCTCGTTCTAAAAATTTAAGTTTAGAGTTTAGAATTAAGTTTTAGGTTATGGTTTAAGATTATAGTATAGAGATTTAGAATAAAGTGTATTTATTAGGACTTAAGATTTAGAATTTAAGATTAGAACTTATTCTATAATTTAATTTTGGGTAAACGATGTCAGGTACCACAAAACTATTAGGTGTGACTCGTTTTTACCATCAACCTTTCAATTGGTCCAATTTTACCACTGAATTTTATTTTTCGACTCGTTTATATCACCGAACCAAAACGGCGTCATTTTGATACTAAATTGCCTAAAACGGCGTCGTTTTGCTAGAGAAAAATAAGGAAAACCATGTACTAAATAAGATTTGAACCTACGACCTTTAAAATCAAAGATAACTTGCTAATCACTAAGCCAATTTAAAATATTTGTTTTGTTTTCAGCACAAATAATATATATTCCAAACTTTAGTTTATCATATAAATAATATTACTAAATATATTAGTATACATATATTAATATAAAAATAATAAATAAAATAAAAAGATATAATTTTTTATATATTAAATATATAAATATATTATTATAAAAACTAAAAGACTAATTTTCAAAACCTCAAATTTTTCAAAAAAGCCCAAAATCCAACATAACCTTAAACTCTAACACTAAACTATAAACCTTAAACCCTAAAATTTTATTCACAAACAAATAATATTAAAATATATAAACAAATAATATATTATTATAAAAACTAAAAGATTGATTTTAAAAAAATCTAAAATTTTGAAAATTTACAAAAAAAAACTAAAAATTCACCAAAACCCTAAATCTTAAACCCCAAATCCATCCATTTTGGTTGCTAATGGGTTTATAATTTTAGGGTTTAGGATTTATAATTTAGGGTTTTAGGGTTTATAGGTAAGAATTTAATGTTTTGGTGGATTTTGGGGCTTTTTGTAAATTTTGGAAATTTTGGGTTTTTTGAAAATTAATTTTTTTATTTTTATAATAATATATTATTTATTTATTTATTTAATAATATTCATAATATAATTTTTTATTTAATAGAAATATTTTATTTATTAGTTATATATATATTAATATATTATTATATGTATTTTAATATTATTTATAATATATTTATATTATTTATATAGACTAATATTATTTATATAATAAAATAAATTGAATTAATCTCAAATGCAGTTTAGAATATATATTGTTTCTGCTATAAATAATTTAGAGATATTAAGTTGGCTTAGTGGTTAGGAGGTTGTTTTTGATTCTAAAGGTTGCAGGCTCAAATCCCATTAAGTGCACAGTTTTCCATATTTTCCTCTAGCAAAATGACAATGTTTTGGGCAATTTAGTATCAAAATAGTGGCACCAAAATGACGTCGTTTCGGTCTAGCATCCAGGTCATCACAGCGTTAAGGAGTTAACGGTGCGGTTGTATAAACGAGTTGAAAAATAAATTTTGGTGGTAAAATTGAACCAATTAAAAGGTTGATGGTAAAAATGAGTCACACCCAATAGTTTGATGGTACCTGACATAGTTTACCCTTTAATTTTTAGGGTTGAAACATAAAAATAGCACTAAAAAGGGATAGATATTTTTGTTAGGAAAATATCTCTTCTATGTACGATTTTAAATAAAAAGTTACATTCATAAAATCATTATGTAAAACCAAAGTTTGATTTTGATATAACAAATTGTTTAAAGACTTATTTGTAAAAGAAAATAATTTTTTAAGTATCTTAAAGACTCAAAATTGACAAGGATTTTTCAAGTACAAAATTATTCAAAGTAAAAAACTTAAACCCTATAATTTTTTAAGTGTTTTAAAGTGAATTCAAGTTTTACGCCAAGGCGTATCTCTTCTATGTACGATTTTAAATAAAAAGTTACATTCATAAAATTATTATGTAAAACCAAAGTTTGATTTTGATATAACAAATTGTTTAAAGACTTATTTGTAAAAGAAAATAATTTTTTAAGTATCTTAAAGACTCAAAATTGACAAGGATTTTTCAAGTACAAAATTATTCAAAGTAAAAAACTTAAACCCTATAATTTTTAAGTGTTTTAAAGCTGAATTCAAGTTTTACGCCAAGGCGTATCTCTTCTATGTACGATTTTAAATAAAAAGTTACATTCATAAAATCATTATGTAAAACCGAAGTTTGATTTTGATATAACAAATTGTTTAAGGACTTATTTGTAAAAGAAAAGAAAATTTTAAGTATCTCAATGACTCACAATTGACAAGGATTTTTCAAGTACAAAATTATTCAAAGTAAAAAACTTAAACCCTATAAAATTTTCTAAGTTTTTTAAAGCTGAATTCAAATTTTACGCCTAGGCGTATCGATACGCCCTCAGGCGTTTTGATACGGGCTTAAATTAAAATGCCACTATAAGAATCGGTTTCAATAAGGTTCCATTCGTATCGATACAACCTTCATATGGGCTAAGGTTTTTACTCAAGCATTTTCGATACGGTGCCATTCGTTTCAATACGACCTTCATACTGGGTTTAAGATTTAAGAACAACGCACTGATACAATAATTGGAAATTTGTTAAGATTTTTCATTTATGATTCGAACGTTGCCTTGTCAGTTATTGGAACAAGCATTTTTAAAATTTAGTTAACCTGTATCGATACATTTTCAAGGCGTACTGATATAGGTTCAGACAGTAGCCCAAGTGAGCAAAATTGCATCCATACGGCCTTGCCCGTATCGATACGCCATTTTTTTACACTGAGATCGTACCGATACGCTTCCTCGCGTATCGATACGCCCCTGAATAAATTGTACACAACAACTCTTTCTATTTTGAGACATGTATCGATATGGTTGTTCGTGTACCGATACGAGTAGTTGCAGAAGTGCATTTATGGTGGGAAGAAGAAGGCCCAACGGCGATATTGATGACTTCAACCACCCAAACGGCTAGAAATCAATGAGAAGGTATAAAAGCAAGTCTCCAAAGCCTCAGCAACAATTATTGAACTTATTTGCAATATCCAAGCATATATCCAAACCCTTGAGCTAAAAGAGTCAAATTATTGTACCCCTTTGTTGTAATCTTCATTGTATACATTTCTTTCAAGTTTGGGGAGAGTTTGTTTGTAATTTGGGCAAAAAAATCAATCTTGTGAGAAATACATTTAAGTTTGTCATTTCTTCTTTGTAAAGAGAGAATCTTGGTTAATCTTTGGGTAGAAAGATTAACCGATTTGTAAAGGTTTCCTCCTAAGCCTAGAAAATGGGAAGAATATTTAGTGGATATTGGTTCAAAATCCTTAGTGGGAGCTAAGGTAGTGGAAGTAGAGCTTGTTCAAAGCTTGAACCACTATAAATCGCCTTGTCTTCAATTTTTATCTTTTCAATTTGCTCCTTCCAATTTCAAAAAGCCAATTCACCCCATCTTGGATAGTTACACATCGATTGATCCACTTAACAATTGGTATCAAAGATAAACTCTTTGAGGGACTTACATCCACAAGAGGAGATCCTAGAAGAAGATCAATCGACTACAAATCATAGCCATGACGTCTACAAGTGAATGACAAGGCCCTACACATCATCTTTTGTGCACTTAGACCCTACATGTACGCGAATATGTCATTTTGCACAAGTGCGAAGGAGGTGTGGGACAAGCTAGAGACCACCTACGAAGGAACCAATGATGTAAAAGAGACCAAGATTGGAATCCTTAATTTGAGCTACGAGAACTTCAAGATGGAGCTCGATGAGAGCGTCTCCAAAATATTTGATCGGTTCTTCGTCATAGTAAATGGTCTCAAGGGCTTCAGTGAGATTATTCACGGAGACAAGCTAGTCCGAAAGCTTCTCTATTCTCTTCCCAAATCATGGGATGGGGAGAGAACCATAATCATCGAGGCCAAGAATTTGAAGACGTTAAAGCTCGATGAATTGGTCGGATCCTTTTTTACTCATGAGATCATGAGGCAAGAAAGAGAAGAAGAAAAGAAGAGAGAAGAAAAAAGAGTGGATAAGCAAGAGGTAGAGAAGAAGAAGCAAGAAATTGCTCTCAAGATTTCTCAAGAGGAAAACAACTCTAGCGAGGATGAGTTTGAAGAATTGGCTATGATAGCCAAGAGATTCTCTCGGTTCATGAAGTCTAACCGAGGAAGACAATTTCAAAGAAGAAGAGACTTCAAGAACAAGAACAAAGAAGATGAGAAAGATCAACTCATTTGTTATGAGTGCAAGAAGCCGGGGCATATTAGATCCGATTACCCTCAACTCAAGAAGAAGAGCTTCGAAAAGAAGAATAAGTTCAAGGCCCGTGTTGCTACTTGGAGCAATGAGGAATCATCATCTGATGAAAGATGAGCAAAAAATGGCTAATCTTTGCCTCATGACTCTTGATGATGATCTTAAGGTAAACCCTAACTCATCTACTTTTAATTTCACTTTTGATGAGTTTCAAGAAGCGTATGATGAGTTCTAAGAGGTTTACGATGAGTTGGTTGAGAATTATAAGGAATCGATTTTGAAAAACAAGAAAATAATTTCTGATTTAAAAACCCAAAATGATCCCCTTTCTAAAACCAACTCGGAACTTGAAAAGAAGATTTTGGTTTTACAAGATGACCTAAAATATTTTCAAAATGAAAATGTTGTTTTAAACAATCTTCTTTCCAAAGTTCATGATGATCACCACAAAATGGTGAATGAACTCAAAGCTTCTTTGAACAAAGTTGGTACTACTATTTTTGAAAAGGGTCAATTTTCTAAAACCAATTATTTGAAAAGAAACTTTGTGAACCACAAACAAAGAAGCTCTCAAAGGTACCCTAAAGGTAAAAGAGTTAGAAGTGTATGGGTTCCTAAGGAACTTGTAGCTTTTAATAACATTCATGCAATTGCATCTTGGATTTCTAAGGGAACCAAGTACTTGGGAGCTAATTCACATGGACCCAAAAAGATTTGGGTACCAAAAACCAAGATTTAATTCTTTGTTTGTAGGGGGAGCATTGCTACAAGGCCAAAGCTTCAAGTCAAAACACATGGTACCTTGATAGTGGATGCTCAAGACACATGACCGGAGACAAGAGTAGATTCATGGAGCTAAAGCCAAAAAATGGTGGAGTGGTGACATTTGGTGACAACTCCAAAGGCCTCATCAAGGGTATTGGTTCCATTGGTAATCTATTCTATACTCATTGAAGATGTTTTATATGTCAATGGTCTAAAACATAAATTGTTGAGCATTAGTCAACTATGTGATAAGGGTTTTAATGTTCTTTTTGATGTTAATGTTTGCAAAATTTTGGATATTAAAACAAATAAGATAATGCTCATTGGTCATCGCATAGGTAACATTTACATGGTGCACTTAGATGACATTCATACATCCCAAGCATGTTTGGTTGCTAAAGATGAAAATGATGCATGGTTATGACATAGGAAACTAGGGCATGCTAGCATAAGTGTTTTAGAGAAATTAGTTTCCTAAAATCTAGTAAGAGGTTTACCTAAGCTAAAAGTTTCTTTAGATAAAATTTGTGATGCTTGTGCTAAGGGTAAACAAAAACGTCTTTTTTAAATCCATTAATGATGTTTCAACTAGTAGGATATTACAATTGATCCAAATGGATCTTTTTGGGCCAATTAGAACTACTAGCTTGGGTGGAAAATCATATGCATATGTTTTAGTTGGTTATTACTCTAGATACACTTGGGTTCTATTTCTAAGTACCAAGGGTGAGGCTTTAGAAAAATTCATCACATTTTTAAAAATTTCTCAAAATAATCTTGGTCAACAAATTTCTCATATTAGAAGTAACCATGGAACCAAATTTCAAAATCTAGGTTTTGAGGATTTTTGTAATTCTAATAGTATTAGCCACAATTTTTCCGCACCTCGCACTCTTCAACAAATTGGGGTAGTTGAGAGGAAAAACCGAACTTTAGAGGAAATGGCTAGAACCATGTTTTGTGAAAACAATTTACCTAAGTATTTTTGGGCGGAAGCCACAAACACCGCTTGTTACATTATTAATCGAGTAATGATTAGGCCAATTTTAAAGAAAACTCCTTATGTGATTTTAAAATCAAAGAGGCCTAACATTAGATATTTTCATCCTTTTGGATGCAAGAGTTTTGTTTTAAATAATGGAAAAGTTCATTTAGGTAAATTTGATGCAAAAGTGATGAAGCTATTTTCTTAGGTTACTCTTTAAATTCTAAAGCCTATCAAGTTTTTAACAAAAGAACCTTAGTTGTAGAAGAGTCTATACATGTAGTTTTCGATGATAACCTCCTTTCGAGGAAGGATTCTTGTGATGATGATAATGTAGGGATCATTGAAGCCAATGATGGTGGACAATCATCAAAGGTGGATGAGGTTCCAACCAAAGAAGAAGAAGCACAAGATCCTCCCATAGAAGCCTTGAAGGACGTGAACCTTGAGGAAAAGGAAGTGAGCTACCCAAGGGAACTCAACTATGTCAAATATGGTGAAATCTTGGGTGATCCATTCAATGGGGTAACTACTAGATCCTCTCTTAGATTAATGAATAATGTTGCATTCATTTCATGCATTGAGCCTAAAAATATCAAAGAAGCATTAAAAGATGATTTTTGGATATTGGCCATGCAAGAAGAACTTAATCAATTTGAGAGGAGTAAAGTATGGACATTAGTTGATAGGCCTAGTAATAAATCTACTATAGGAACTAAATGGGTTTTTAGAAACAAGCTAGATAAGAGTGGTAACATAGTGGGAAACAATGCTAGACTTGTTTCTCAAGGTTACACTCAAAAAGAGGGAATTGATTTTGATGAAATATATGCACCCGTAGCTAGAATGGAAGCTATTAGGATGCTTCTTGCATTTGCATGTTATCATGAATTTAAGCTTTTTCAAATATATGTAAAAAGTGCAGTTTTAAATGGTTTTATTAATGAAAAACTGTATGTTGAACAACCACCTAATTTTGAAGATCCAAAATTTTCAAATCATGTTTTTAAATTAACTAAAGCTTTATATGGTTTGAAACAAGCTCCTAGAGCTTGGTATGAAAGGCTTTCAAACTTTTTGATTGAAAAAGGTTTTGAAAAAAGGTAAGGTGGACACTACACTTTTCATTAAAAGAAATGACAATGACATCTTAGTAGTACAAATTTATGTTGATGATATAATTTTTGGTTCTACTAATGAGTTGTATTGTCAAGAGTTTGCTAAGCTAATGCAAGGTGAGTTTGAGATGAGCATGATGGGGGAGCTCTCATTCTTCTTGGGACTCCAAATCAATAAAAGAAAGGATGGTATCTTCTTCAATCAAGCTAAGTACATCAAGGATATGCTCTAGAAGTTTGGCTTGGAGAATGTGAAGCCTCAAGTCACACCAATGAGCTCATTTATAAAGCTTGACAAAGATGAAGGAGGTAAGTGTGTTGATTCTAAACTTTATCATTCTATGGTTGGTTCTTTGCTTTACCTTACCGCAAGTAGACTCGACATTATGTTTAATGTTTTCTTGTGTGCTAGGTTCCAAGCTAGTCCCAGAGAATCACACCTTATAGACATTAAGAGAATCTTTAGATACCTTAGAGACACACCAGGTTTAGGTCTTTGGTATCCTAGAGACTCATCCTTTGACCTTCATGTTTATTTCGATGCGGATTATGGGGGTTGTAAGATAGATAGAAAAAGTACCTCCGGCACATTGCATTGCATATCATATTAGGTCTTTTCTTTTTATGCACCTATGTTATTTACTCTATGAACCTATGCTTTGATTTTAGTTTGTTTTTAAGTTTTAAGTTGGATTTGGATTATGTTGCTTTGAACTTTCAATGATAAGTATGTTGCTTTGATTATGCTTTGAATTATGCTTCATTGTTACATTTCTTGTTTCTATCCTTTAATATCATTGATTTTGATCTAACAAAAAGAGAGAGAAGAAAGAGCTTAAATTTTCAAAAATGTTTTTAAAACCTATCTTAAATTAAGGGGGAGTTTTTCACAAAGACTTAAAAATTTAACTTGGTTTTGTTATATCAAAAAGGGGGAGACTGTAAAACCAGAGTTTGATTTTGATATAAAAAATTGTTTAAGGACTTATTTGTAAAAGAAAATAAATTTTTAAGTATCTCAAAGACTCACAATTGACAAGGATTTTTCAAGTAAAAAATTATTCAAAGTCAAAAACTTAAAGCCTATAAATTTTTCTAAGTGTTTTAAAGTTGAATTCAAGTTTTACGCCCAGTTGTATCAATACGCCCTCGGGCATTTCGATATGGGCTTAAATTAAAAGGCCACTGTAAGAATATGTTTCGATACGGTTCCATTCGTATCGATACGACCTTCATATGGGCTAAGGTTTTACTCAGGCGTTTCGATACTGTGTCATCTGTTTTGATATGGCCTTCATATTGGGTTTAAGATTTAAGAACAGCGTACTGATACGACTACTGTCATATTGATACGGTTGTTAAGATTTTTCATTTATGATTCGAACATTTCCTTGCAGTTATTGGGAACATGCATTTTTGACATTCAGTTAACCCGTATCGATATATCTTCAAGGCGTACCGATATAGGTTCGGACAGTAGCCCAAGTGAGCAAAATTGCATCGATACGGCCTTGCCCGTATCGATACTTCCCTTTTTTTACACTGAGATCGTACCGATACGCTTTCTCACGTACCGATACGCCCCTGAATAAATTGTACACAACAGATCTTTCTATTTTGAGACAGGTATCGATATGGTTGTTTGTGTACCGATATTGTTAGTTGCAGAAGTGTATTTATGATGGAAAGAAGAGGGCCCGACGGCTATATTGATGACTTCAACCACCCAAACTGCTAGAAATCAATGAGAAAGTATAAAAGTAAGTCTCCAAAGCCTCAACAACAATTATTGAACTTATTTGCAACATCCAAGCATATATCCAAACCCTTGAGCTAAAAGAGTCAAATTATTGTACCCCATTTTTTGTAATCTTCATTGTATACATTTCTTTCATGTTTAGGGAGAGTTGTTTGTAATTTGGGCAACAAATCAATCTTGTGAGAGATACATTTAAGTTTGCCATTTCTTCTTTGTAAAGAGAGAATCTTGGTTAATCTTTGGGTAGAAAGATTAACCGATTTGTAAAGGTTTCCTCCTAAGCTTAAAAAAGAGGAGGAATATCTAGTGGATATTGGTTCAAAATCCTTAGTGGGAGCTAAGGTAGTGGAAGTAGATCTTGTTCGAAGCTTGAACCACTGTAAATCGCCTTGTCTTCAATTTTTATCTTTTCAATTTTCTCCTTCCAATTTCAAAAAGCCAATTCGCCCCCTCTTGGCCAATTACACATCGATTGATCCACTCAACACATTACATAAAACTTGACTCAAGGATTTAGCTTAAACAAGTGTAAAAAAATTGGTATTTATTCTTGTTAGCTATTATAAGGATCAAATTTGGCATGTTTTTCGAGATGAGTAGAAATCATATACCTTTTTTAGGTGCTTCTATTCATGCCCCACCCTAAAATATAAGATGTAGGGTTTATGGTTAAAGTTTAGGGTTATGATTTGTAACCCCTAAACTCCGCCTAGACGATTTGGACAAATTTAGGAAGTCAAAAATTGAAAACCTTACTTTCAAGTAAACTAAAAAATATTTTAAAATTAATTTATAATAAAATAAAAATTAAATAATTCTTTTTAAAATAACGAAAAGCAAGATTCATGCTACAATTGAAAATAAATTTAAAATAACATTTAATTTCTTAAAAACCAAAAATTCGAGACTGCGATACATGATATGATGTCATAAGCATAATGCAGTGCACCCAATTACAACCACCATAAGAAGAGGTAGGTTCCCCAAAACCCCTCACTACATCCACCAGTCGATGTGTGGTAAAGACCATTGCTTCCTCCGTACAAATCCCAACTCATGCTCATACATATATGATGTTTAAAAACTCAAATTTCATAACACAATTCCATAGATCTAATATTCCATAACCATAGTTCCATAAATCCATAAATCATAGTTCTGTATATCCGATGTTCTACAGTTTGATAAATTCGATGTTTTGTTAAATCTCATACTCATGTATGAATGCATTCGGTGTGATTCGAGCCATCTTTCCGGGTCCCCTAGTAAATGTTGGTTCAAATTTGGCAGAATTGTTTGCGATAAAAACTGCTTTGCGAGTCTTTTTGGATGCAGGTTGGACTGGAAGGAATTGCTTAACTATGGAATCTTGCTCAGAAGTTGTGTTATTTTGGCTGGATAATCCAATACAACGACCACGGTCCTTTTGGTCCATATTTGAGGAAATTTAAGAACCATCGATCCAGATTGGTACAGTGAAATTTGCATTAATTCCTAGGTCAAGCAATGGCATGGCGAATAGGCTTGCAATAGATGGTATTCGAAGATTACAATTGTTCAAAGCTTGGTGGTGAAACGAGTAGTGGTTTGATATGAATTATGTTGCTATTGTAATATATTTTTCTTATCATATTACTCTCTGGGCATGTGTTGTACTACATGAAGGTACTCTTTTCCTCCATTTAGGATTAGAGAGGTTTTTAATGAGGCTCTTGTGTTAGGCTTTTCTATTAATAAAATAATCATGCTGAGCAAAAAAAAAAATCAAATCACATCACATGTAAAAATGTGCATACAATATAAATTAAGGCCACGCGATAAAATCACCGATATATAGCACAATAAGGAACACACGTATTAAAATACCAACAAAGTTTCAAGAAATTTATTAGAAACAAAGACGGGGAAAACAAACACACACTAATACTAAAGTAACTATAGAAGACGTAAAATTAATTAACGAAGACAAGGGGAACGACACACACCAAATAAAAACCAATCTAGCACGTAAGAGTTCTATTCCATAGTTGCTTCACCTTATTAACAATCAATGCTTGAATTAGCCTTGTTCGGATATTGCTACGAGACACGTACAAAGTGAGGCGGCTTGGTAGGAGGTAATTAGAATGAACTAAGTGTGGTTGTAACACCCCTAGTTTTTTAAAAAAAAAAGAAAAGAAAAGAGAGAACAAAAAATGGAAAGAGGAAAAACGCTAGATTGCTGGTTGTAAAAAAAAGAAAAGAAAAGAGAGAACAAAAAATGGAAAGAGGAAAAACGCTAGATTGCTGGTTGTGGGGTTCGAACCAAAAACCTATGGCATATATGCCACATGCCCAAACAATTGAGCTATAGAAGCTTTTGGTCATCATTTGCACTAGATCTATTTTAAAACATATCATCGGGTTATCAAAAAAATAAAAATATCTCTGACATACCCCAACCACCCCTTCAATGCACCATTAATTCTCCCACCCCCGATAACCTAACCCATTCGAATCGAGGAAATAATTTGGATTTTCCCCAAATTTGTTCATCTTCCCAATCCTTCCGATCAAGCCTCGACCTACACCACTGCCTGGCCATGGTTGTCACCGCCTATACCGGCGTGCCCAACCAATTGAGCTATAGAAGCTCTTGGTCATCAATTGCACTAGGTTTATTTTAAAACATATCATATGGTTATCAGAAAAATAAAAATATCTCTGACATACCCCAACCAGCCCTTCAATGCACCATTAATTCTCCCACCCACCGATAACCTAACCCATTCGAATCGAGGAAATAATTTGGATTTTCCCCAAATCTGTTCATCTTCCCAAACCGTCCGATCAAGCCTCAACCTACACCACTATCTGGCCGTAGTTGTCACTGCCTATACCGGCATGATCGCTGCCTTCGTCTGACCAAAAGCCCTCTCCCCACTCGTCGTTTAGCACCGATGTTTGTCGTGGGGGTTGAGTCGAATGTTTGCCTAAAAACTTGGCTCGTCACCTCTCTCTTCTACATTTTCTGGCTGCCTCCACCATCGCGACTTCCAGATTCGAGCTCCCGGTGTTGAGGCGATCAAAACCCACCCGACTAATCGTCTGTACGATACCCCCTAGAGCCTCATCGAAGTTACAACTCTTTCGATCATTCTCCCTCTATTTTGGATAAATCCGGTAAGTATTCTAACTTGTTTCATGCTGTTGTAGTATGGGTTGGATTGTCGAGCTGATGAGCTCTCGTTTTCATGAAGAATCACAACATTTGGTGTATTCGACGACCTTTTCGATGATCTTCTGACGGCCGAAATATTTGGGGCAAGTGGACCAGTTCAAGTTAGGGCCCCAAAGCCTGAGCTGGCCTAAACTAGCCAAATCAGTCCGAACCCATCTGTATCCAAGCCCGAACCTGAGTCTGACCCGACCTGACTCGTTTGACCCAAACCCGGTCCGAGTCTGCCTATCTAAGTTAACTCATTCAAGTAACCCGTCCGAGTCAACTCAGTTGTCTCTGACCGTTGATCATTAACTTTGACCAAAAAGTGAATTTTTTTTCTAAAAACCCATATTATATGTTTTTCAACGTTCTGAGTCCGATTTTGAAGTCCGTTTAGTTAAATACTAACCCGAAAATCTCAGAATCTGACCTTGAACCCAATCATGCATATGTATTAAGTTAGTTTTTTTCAAAAGAGCTTAAATTGAATAAAGGACTAATGTAAATTATTATCTGTTTAAAGGTACTTGAGTTTCACCTGATAGTTCATCTACTCAGCCCAGCTTGTAACCGCCTGGAACCGGCCTAGATACTAGACCGAACCAAGAAAGCTATATTAGGTTTGTTGAAACAAACCCGAAGAGACTAAACTCAAATCACGTTCATTTTTTATCTTATCTAGATGCGACATATTAACCTATGGTGTGTACAATGGCTACGAGTGAAAACTCAACTCAATCGGGTGTCGTGTGTATAATGGCTACGAGTGAAAACTCAACTCAATCGGGCGTCGAATTGACATCCAATTGCACTCAATCGCAATTTAGGGACCAAATTGCAATTCTGTAAAATTACAAGGACTTGACTCATTTTGAAGTTACCAATCCTTAATTAGTCAAATTACGTGCTCATAGATCAAATTCAAGCTTAAAACAACCATCCTAACTCATCCGATTGCATACATATCAACCAGAGACTAAAATGAGAAAATTAGAACTTTCAAACACCATTTTAACTGAAATAACCGCTACCCGTATCGGTACACGAGAAAGTGTATCAGTACGGTTATGTATTTCCAAAAACTTAAATTCCAGTAGCTCAAACCTGTACCAGAACACTTCTTCGTGTACCGAAACGACTAGCCAAATTGCACAAGCTCGTACCGAAACACCAACCTACGTACCGAAATAGACTCTCTGAAAACACTTTTTTGTTTCAGTACAGGGTCAAGCATACCGAAATGCCTGGACCTAAAATGTCCCTAATTGCTGGTTAAACATACTTTTAGGGATTCAATCACGTTCCAACATGCTTTACACATATATACCTCTAATCTAAGGATTAAACCATACCAAAACATTACAAAATTATGATCAACACATGGTATCCCACTTCAAATGGAAGTTTATAGGCATGGTTCCTAAGTTCAAGCCATCCAAAGCATGAATCACAAATCCAATGCAATACCAAACATTTAAGGGCATTTACAATCTCAAAACAACATAACAAACTTGCTAAAACAAGGAGTTTAACAAAACATCTCCCAAAACAACAATGAACCCCATTGCCTTTGTTGCTACAAGTCTTGACCAAAACCATACGTTCAATAACTGAATTCCTCGGATATCCTTTGCTTGTTTACTGCCTCTAAACCTTTAAATCATGCTCAACAGTAGGTACCATGTAATTCAAAACAAGTGAATAAAACCATTTCATTAAAGCACGACCGAGGGAGAATTTTTCCCATACTTACTTCTGAGTTTAAACTAGCATTTCAAGCTCAATTTAAACTCCCAATACAACCTTTAAATCATTTCAAAGCTGAAATCCATGTTCTCACTCGCCGACAACATATCGCCTCACTCGCTGATATGGAATAGAAGCGACACTTCAAGCTTGAGGATCAATTGCCCTTGGTTTTACCATACAAAATAGGGGATTCAATGCATCACAATGCATTCATAAACCAGCCACAATAAAACAACAACGATCCTCTTCAAACTTTAGCCGAAACCTTCCAAAACTACCGAAATCAACATCCAACATCCTCAACACTTAACCCAGCCAAGACACAAAGGTTTAACCAATCAATTACCTTCAATTGACATCCAAAAATAGCCTAACAACAACCTTATATCTTCGACATACATTAAACCTCGACAACTCCTCAAAAACTCATTACTATCAACCTAGAAAATTAGAGATTCACATAGCTTCGGGATTCCAATGTTAAAATCAATCTATTAACATTATATAACATCAAAATCATGATTGAAATCAATCAAGAACTCAGCAAAATAGATCCAACTTGAAAATCACATGATTTCATCAATTAAACATTAATTAAACCAATTTCCATAATTAGATCATTAAAACTCATTAGAAAACATATATAAAGGATCAATAACTTGAGAATTTCACTAAAGAACCATTAATTAGAGGAGAAGAATGAACCTTACCTCTAATGAGTGAATTTCCTCTCAATTGGATGTTTTAATCTTGAAAAACAAAACATAACAATAAGATTTTGCAAAACAAGATAAAGGATTCTATTAGTAATCAAAGACTTAAGAAATCAAGAGTATTACCTTTGATCTTTTATGAAAAAGAGTGTTTGACTGAAGAGATTTTGAGAGAAAAGTCTTTAGAGAAAAGTTACGTCAAATGTGTTTTTAGGAAAAATAACCACATATTTTAATTAACTCCTCCTTAATTCTTTTAATTAAAACCTATTAAAATTAATCACAATTAAGAGGAAACTCATATTAACACTTTAGTTAAAATAGCTCCTTAAAGATTCAAGTTTTTGACCCTTTTACAAAACAATCACTAAAAACAGTTTTCAATCTTTACATTTTGGTCACTAGGCAAAATGTCCAATTTTCGAATTCCATTTTTCAAAATCTACTTTACCAAAAATATCCATATTTTAAATAAATATTTTTAGATATTTTTCAAAAAATTCACTCAAAAATATTTAATCCGATTTTAATCCTGAATCTGACTCGGATCTCTAGCTCGATCCACCGGACCATCTAATCAGCCTATAAATCACTAGGCCCAAAACCGAGGCATTACAACTCTCCCCCACTTAGGAAATTTTGTCCCAAAATTTTACTTGAAGGAAACAAATGAGGAAATTGTTTCAACATGTCCGCTTTGCTCCCTCATGTGGCCTCCTCAACTCCACGATGTCCCCACAACATCTTTACAAGTTCAATTGTCTTACCATGAAGAACTTTGCTGCTAGAGTCAAGGATCTCTACCAGCTTCTCATCATTGGACAAATCCAGTTACAACTCAATATCCTCCACCGATATAAAATGTGATGGATCCAACCGATAACTCTGCAACATCGACACATGAAACAAATCATGAATCTTTTCCAACTCAGGAGGTAACCTCAAACGATAAGCCACAGGACCAACACGCTCAACAACCTCATACGGTCCAATAAACCTCGGACTAAGCTTACCCTTACGTCCGAACCTCATCACCTTCTTCCAAGGAGACACTTTCAAGAACACACGATCACCAGCCACATATTCAATCTCTCTACGCTTCAATCTGCGTAGGATTTCTAACGATCCAAACCCTCTTTCAAGTGATCACAAATGAGCTTCACTTTCTCATTCGTATACTTTAACACATCAGGCAAAGAAACATGTTTTTCCCAGCCTTAGCCCAACACAAAGGTGTACGACACTTTCTACCATACAAGGTTTCATACGGTGCCATTTGTCTACTAGCCTGATAACTATTATTATAATCAAAATCCACCAAAGGCAATTATTTCTCCCAGGTTCCTTGGAACTCAATGATACAACACCTCAACATATCCTCCAAGACCTGGATCACACGTTCAGACTGACCATCCGTCTGGGGATGATACGAAGTTATAAAACTCAATCGAGTACCCAAAGCTCAATGCAAGCACTCCCAAAACCTTGCTGTAAACTGTGGGTCTCTATTCAAAACTATAGACTTAGGCACAATGTGCAAATGCACAATCTCAATGATATACAAATCTACCAACTTATCCAAAGTATACGTCGTACGCACAGGCACAAAATATGCACACTTCATAAGTCGATCGACAATCACCCATATGGAATCCTTTTTAGTGGGAGTTAATGACAACCCAGACACAAAATCCATGGTTATTCTCTCATATTTCAATTCTGGTATTCTCAACGGTTGCAACAACCCGAAAGGAAACTAATGCTCAACCTTAACATGCTGACACACCATGCATGTAGAAACAAAATCGGCTAGATCTTTCTTTAAACCAACCCAATAGTATTCTCCTTTCAAGACTTGATACATCTTAATACTACCGGGATGCATGGCAAAAGGACTAGCATGTGCCGCAGTCAAGATGATACACCTCAACTCATCATCATTAGGCACCACTATCTGATCTTTAAAACACAATACCTTATCATCATTAAAATTACTTTATCTAGAGCAAAAACAAAAAAAAAACAAAAAATTACTAGTACTATTTTAATATATGTATTGCTATTTATTATCTAATTTACTATCATATATCATTTTATGTTTGATTATTATGTTGTTATCCATTTGAGAAAACCCATAAATATTAACAAGTTATATATGTATATGTTCCGCTATTATGTTATTACTATAACATTATGTTAATATAACATCATTATTATACATTACTATTATTATAACTATTATTATTGTCTTTTTTTTAGTTATACGTTACCATTATTATGATTATTATCGTCTTCTATTATTATTACTAGTATATATATTACTCGAATGTTCTTTGCAACCAACATACAAAAGAAAAGAAAGCTCGGTAAATAAATAAAATAGCCCAACATTTTTAAATATATATAAGTTTATATATAATGTCCATTTACAATTATAATAATAAGCCCAACTTTTTATACATTAAGCCCATTAGGGCCCTAAACTAATCAGAACCCTAATTTTTTTATTATCTTGTGCACAACCAGCCTTCAAGTCGTCCGATCCAGCTTTCATTAGATGATCCTCAGGTGCGCGTGCGATTCACGCACCTGGCGTCTCGGATTCCCACACACGCTCACGTGCGACTCTCTGGTTCCTATACGCGCGCGTGCACGCCTCTGCATCTTCCTGCAATACTTTTATGCGCAACGTTTGATCCTCTAGCGTGGCCTCCGTGTCGACCAAAGAGAACCGGTGGCCCGACACTACCTCACCATCGTTCTGCCACATTTGTTGCCACGTCGATAGCCATGCCAACAACTAGGGTTGGTCCACTCCTCTCTCGTTACATGCAAAACAAATGAAGGAATATCAAGAAAACGCACCAAAAATTCTCAGATGGCAGAATAGCAGTTGAATCCAAACAAAAAGGACATGTATTAGCCAATAGGGGATTTCCGATTTCTTTCTCTCTTTTTTTATGAATGTAATATCAAAGGCTATATAACACAATACCCTAAACAATTGTAATTCATTCGGTAATTGAAAAAGGAATAGAGCAAAAAGAGCAAAAAAAGGCCTCGAGCAGTTTGAGCTATACCCTATTTCTTCTCTTTTAATCGAAATCATACAGAAACGTAGAATTAGGGTTTCTTTTTTCTCACATGTTCGGTTCATCTCCCTCGCGCCACGTCCTTTCTCCTTCGATAATAAGCCACTAGCCTCCCTAGTGGTTGCACGTGGTGAATTGGAAAAAAAGAAAGGCCAGAAAGGGGTTTGGTTTTTGATCCCTGGTTCTCTTTAGAACAAAGGAGCTTTCGTTTTTGTTTTTAAGGAAATGAGGGGTTTTTCTCGTTGTTTTCAAAGAAAAAAGGGTAGATTTGGTTTTATAAAGGGGAAAGAAGAAAAAATGAGGTGGTTTTGGGGTTGCCAACAAATGGCAGCGAACGCGGTAGAACCTCGTCAGTTTCTAGATTTAACGGAGGTTTATGGGTTCATAGGTCGGTTTTTGGGTTTACGATGGTGTTCATCCCCGATTCGGAGAGAAAGGAGAGGGATGAGAGAGTTTTTTTAGTCATAGAGTTTTTTGTTATAAAAAGTATGTTTTATACTCGGGTCGTTTTAAAAGTGTGGTAATACCCTCATAAATCCCTGTGCTCCGGTTTATGATCGCCTGCGGTCTTTTCACATGAGAAAATCACCATTTTAGTCCCTCCGCCTAGGATAATCATGCTTTTTAAGCCATTCTATTTTTTTATTCACCCCGTAGTCCCTAAAATTTCAAAACTTTTGCCATGCCATTTTTTTTATATATACATGTTCTAATTTCTGTCATGCATTTACTTTTCTTTAATTTCAGTCCCTATTTATGCTTTTTTTCCTTATTGATATATGTTGGTAGATATTAGATGCCTTTGGTTGATAATATGTGGTTTGATGTGGTGTATGATATATTCATATTATGTAACCATTTTTCTATAGTAGATGATTATATGTTTTTTTTATAACATGTGCTATATAATATATAGCTCTTGTATAATATATGTTTTTATATAATGTATAGTTTTTATAAAGTACATAATATATAGTTTTACATATATAATATATTTTTTAATATAGTATATAATATATATGTATATAACATAGGTTTTTTTTATATAATATATATCATACAAGGTTTTTTGAAACATAGCTTTTCTATAAATGTATATCTTTAGTATAGAATATATGTAAATACATTTATATTCTTGTGTCTTTTGTTCTTTGGTGTAGGTTAAGATTAGGGGTTTAAGCTCTTGTAGTTTTGGGCCTAGGGTTAGCCTTAGTTTAGTGGGCCTAGGGCTTAGTGTGTTTGGGGCCTAGGTTTATCTTTAGCTTAGTGGGCCTTGGGTTTAGTTTAGATGAGCTTGGTGTTGGTTAGGGTCTTTGTATTAGTTTAGGAATTAATTTAGGTTGTGTGCTTGTCTAATAGGGGCACGAACCTTAAATTAATTAAGTTAATTCTAGGATTAATTAGATTTAGGATCGGATTAACTTAGTGAATTTAAATTTATCTTCGGCTTATTAAGATAAATGTTAAATTCATTAAATTAATTAAACATTCTTAATCACTTTTAGGATAAAATCATTTGCAAGTTTATATTGACGTTTAATTCTAAAACCATGGTGGATTAACTCAATTTGTTTTAAACAATGTTTTTGGCTTATTGTAACACTAGTTTAAAATCGATTGAATTAATTATCGTATTGCAAGATAACTCATAATTGGTTAGGGTTTTTAGTCTTCTAGGGCTAATTAATTTAGGGTTTTTAGTCTTCTAGGGCTAATCGTTCCCCACTCGTAACCAACTCCCAGACCCTTTCAAAACGAATCTCTAGTTTTCTACAGTGCCTGACCTACCTTATCCAAGTGGCCGGTGGCGACTTCAAGTTTTATCAATTTTCAAACGAAAACAAATTTTCACAAGAAACCCTTTTAAACCAAGATTTCAAAGAATTTCCAAGTTTTTTATGACACCTAAGTTGTTTTAAAAGAAAAAAAAATGTCACTACTGATTGGCGACTCCGCTGGGGACCTAAATTTGTTTTTTTACAAAACAAAAGAGAGTTAGGCCAATAAATTATTTGTGGCTTTTAAATGATGGAAAATGTTAGAATTTCAATTGACTTTACTGAGGTTGATTCTTTCTTGAAAGGTGGCTAAGATTACACGGGCTTTGCTAATTGGTGGTCTCCAAATTAATTTTTCATTTAATTTCTAAGGAATCACCGACATGTGTTGCATCATGATCATCAAGCTCTATACACGTGCTCCGCCCTTTAAGTGGGAGTGAAAAGACACATACCCACGTGAGTAGCCCTCCATGGGTCGGTAATTTACTTCCAGAATCTACCCACGTCATTAGGTCGTGCTTTCCCTCGAACTGAAACCGATTCGCAAGCTTGTAATGGGGCAGAATTGGGGTTCTTATTGCCTTAGTAGGTAATGAGATAGGTTTGGGCACCCTTGTCTAGAACCAAACACATGTGTGAGAATTTAGGAAGCTTACCCCGTTAGAGCCAAGCGGATAACCCTAGTGAACTAGAATTCATGTGGTTAGGTTTGTTTCCATGTGTGTTTGCCTTATGTTTACTTCTTTTTACGTTTATATCGTCTTATTTTCGTTTTATTGTTTATCTTATAACTAACCATTCTTTTTGTTTTCTTTTACCCTTCTTTTGCATATCTTATCATATCATGAAGAGCACATTGAGTTGGAAATAGTTTGAAGTTAAAGACTAGATCAATGGGAGACTTAGTCCGTAGCAGTGATGAATAGAATTCTTATGTTCAGATATAGTCGAAAGGGGAACAATCACATGAGGGAGACAGTATTGCCATTGGGTTCAGATCAGCCATGTTAGCCACGACATTCATGAATACAAAGTTCATTGACGTGTCTGAATTGAAGTCAGTTTGGAACAGATGGGATTTTGAAACGAAGAATACTTTCAGAGAGGAGTATGGTGACATTACGTACTTACTAGAAGTTCTAGTCGATCGAGCACTACTATATGCCTTGGTGGGTTTTTGGAACTCTACTTATAGTTGCTTTACGATTGGTAACTTTGACCTAACTTTGACAATCGAAGAGTATCGGGACCTCATAAACTGCAAGAAGATTGACATGAATCGAGTGTATTCTAAGCCAAGTAAGAATAAAGCCTTTCGAGGAAAGTTGAAGAAGTTTGCATATATGTTATCATCTTGGGTCGAGCAACAAGTCACTACTTGGAACAACAAAGAGTATCTTAAGTGGGAGGGGATTTTAGCTCTAGCCTCTGTGCATCCCGTTGGCTGAGTTCAGCGGAATCTTTTTGCTTTGCTGATCTACAGATTGGTACTATTTCCCCGAGCATTGGGACTCATCAATCCATCGGTTTTGGATCTATTTGATTGTTTGGATAGTGGGACTAATCCAGTACCTGTAATTCTGGCTGAGACTTTTTGATCTTTGAGCTTCTGTTAGGAGCATGGTAGAGGTCACTTCCGAGGATGCTCGCAGCTTTTGACTGTTTGGTTCTACAACCACTTTTGGACCAACCTCAGTTTTTAAGGCCCTTTTTTGACGGCAAGTTCTCGCCCTTAGCAGAATTTTTGAGAAAGAGTGATTGGCCAACTTGAAGATTTGAGGAAGTATGGCAGGATGTCCTCTGAAATCTAAAGAAGGAAGATATAGTTTGGAGAGCATCGTGGTTGTTGGCGAAGAATAAGGTGAAGTGCTTAGAAAAATCTCTTCTCAAGTATAAGGGTCCAACTAGCAAGCTGAAGGCCAACAACTTGGAGAATCAAGTTTTGACGACTCATGTCGATGAGTTGGAAACTGAGGCCCAACAGCTCATGGATCACTTGGCAAGGCTTAGAGGAGCGATTCAAGTATGCCCGACGCCAAGTTTGGAGCAACTGCACTTTGTCGCCTACACAATTTAGAGGCAGGAACAAGAACTAACACATTGGATTACCCAGATGCAAGAGGTTGCTCGGAAAGTACAGATTCTGGCAAAAGACGCTATCGAACTCCATGACTGTGTGCATGATTATTCTGAGGTGGGAGAGAGGATCGTTTGGATTCTGCGGGAGATCATTGACCATGATACTACCCTGAAGCCATATGTGTAGTTGGTTCTCTTTAAGTTATTGTAACAAGACAACGTTTTCGTTAATAAAAGTCGTTTAACGATGATATTTGCCAAACTTAGTGTCGCTCTTTGCATTCATACATGATTCTTTCATTTACATTCTTTTTTAAAAAGCTAATAATCATCTAATTAGTGCAATTGCTTGCATTCTTGATTAATTGCCATTTATTAATAAAAAGGCTTTATATTTTAGAAATATTGCATTTTTGCTTCTTAAAAATTGTCATCATTCCATACCCTTATCGCACTCACTCATGGTCAAAGCAAATGGAGGAGGGCTTTGCCAAGTTGGAGGTAGACCTACGTGGCCAGTTTGAACGAGCCCAACAGGAGTTGTGGGACACCATCATCAAGTCTTAGCAGGACATGATGAAGGAAATATCTCAGCTGTTGCAAGCTCGAATAGGACCAGATCCGAGAGGGAAAAGTATCTTTGAGAATCTTGCCCAAAACTCAGGGGATCGCCCCCTTGCCCAAAACTTCTAGAACCCCCTGCTCGTTGACCCTTATCTTAATCCCCCACAAGGGGCATTCTCATCTCATATCGATCTAGCTTTTTAGACTCAACTGGGAGTGACCTTCAAGAATCCCAAAGTTGTCGGGGACAACATCCCAGAATTTGATGATTTAGAGAAGATGAACCAAATAAATGCATAATTCACTAAGCAATTGGAGGATACTCAAAAAGACCTAGAGGAAAAGTTCTGAGTGAAGGAAGACAAGGATGGCTCTTGTGGGTTAAGTTCAAGGGAACTCATCTTGGTCCCCAACGTGGAGATCCTGTATAAATTCAAGACCCCTGATTTTGAAAAGTTTGATGAAACCACCTACCCCTCTGCTTACGTAGTGATGTTTTTCCGGAAGATGGTTGGATTTACCAACAACGAGAAACTCCTAATTCACTATTTTCAGGACAACTTAGTAGGATCTGCTTCGAGGTGGTATAATCAACTGTCCCGGGCCCAAATTAAGTCGTGGAGGGATCTAGAAAAAGCTTTCACAGATTAGTATAAACATGAAACTGGCATGGTTCTAAACCGAATGCTGTTACAAGGCATGGAACAAAAGCGCAACGAGACTTTTCGTGAATACGCTCAGAGATGACGTGATGTGGTAGCACTGGTTCAACTGCCGCTTCACGAGCACGAGATCTCCTCAATATTTGTGGATACGCTAAAATGGACATTTTATGATTAATTAACTAGCAACCCTATCAGCAATTTTGCGGGGATGGTCATGACAGGCGAGTTCATCGAAGCAACCATCAAGTCTGGAAGAATCGATGGAGGGGATCATTCACACAAGCAATACAATAAAAAGGATCATGAGGTGAACAATGTAAAAAACTTCGAGGCGACCAATAACTTCACCATCTCCCAGCCACAGGCCCCAACAGGGAATTCCAGGAACTTTAATAAGAGAGAAGATAGGGGACCTAGGAAGAAAAGGGAAGAGAGATCCTTCATTCCTTTGCCAATTTCGTACAATGAGCTGTAATCACAATTATACAAGACCGATTTGGTTCGTCCTTATCATGTTACTCCTCACATCCCACCGTACCCAGCATGGTATGACCCCAAGGTTCATTGTGAATACCATGCTGATGTTCTGGGGCATTCGATCAAAAATTGTGCGGCATTCAAGAAGTTCGTACAAAATTTAATCCAGATCGGGGTGTTACAATTGGGAGAACCAAGCACGACCAACAACTCCCTTACCAAATCATAGAGGTCAAGTCGTGAATGCTATTGAAGATAAGAATGCTAGAAAAACTAGGGAGAACGTGTCCGAGGTCCGATCACTATTAAGGTGGGTTTTCCAACAGTTGTGCATGGCACACACTGACCGGGGAATGGTGTTTGTGGAAGAAGGTTGTGGCCCGTATTGTGAATACAACCAGTCGAAAGATCATGAGATTCAAGGTTGTGAAGAGTTCTGTCAGTTGATACAAACAATGATTGATAGGAAAGAGATTAAGTTTTTCAAAGAAAAAAGAGGAAGGAAGGAAGAGAAAGACTGTACATTGGAAAGCTAGGAGATAAATTATAGCACCAAGAGACCGCTGGTTCTCGGACTCAAGCCAAGCGAAACAAGCGCACTGAAGGCAGTACCCAAGATGATAATTGCTTCTCCGAGGTCATTTCCTTTCAAGGATACGAAGATGGTTCCATGGAACTACACAGCAAGCATCACAATGCTGGATTCCTCTAGTTTACACGGGGGAGAGGACATGGAAATATGGATGAAACCCATTCCAAAAGAACATTTGGAGCCCAGAGCCAGAGAGGTAAAGGATGTAGGGCATCTCACAAAGAGTGGCCGATGCTAAGCTCTGAAGAACCTAAAGGCACCAGAGGAACCAAAAGAGAAAGACAAGCAAGTCAAAGTTCAACCTAAGAATGTTTTTAGGGATGACTCGCCTCTGAGAATTAAAGAGCTGGTCATACAAACTCAAGCTCAAGAGTTTTTGAGGTTTTTGAAGCACAACTAGTACAACGTCGTTGACCAGCTTCGGAGATAGCCAGCTCGAATCTTCATGCTTGATCTTTTACTGAACTTAGAGAAATATCGTGATGCTCTACTGAAAGTTTTGAATGAGACCTATGTTGCAAAGGATATCTTAGTTGGGAGGTTGGATCAAATTGTTAGCCATATCACTGACGTTAATCCCATTACCTTTGGTGATGACGAAATCCCAGGGAAGGTACGAGATCCACTAAGGCCCTGAACATTACCACTCACTACAAAGGTCATGTGTTGTCGAGCGTATTAATTGATAATGGCTTCGCGTTGAATGTTATGCCATTAGCTACACTACAACGTCTACCAATCGACAGTTCACATATGCAGCCCTATCATAATACGATGAAAGCTTTCGATAGGACCCAGAGAGATATGGTCGGGAAGATAGAAGTACCCCTGCTTATTGGTCCCACTGAAGAAGACATCGTCACCTTAGTGACTTCAGACACAACATACATCCACACTGATGAGGAAGCGATGGAGTGTGCCTTTAGGGCCTTGTAAATTGTCAATGCTACCTTTGTTGCCGAAGGAAACAAGATTCCATGCCTTAATTTGTCCAATTGCACTAAGATGGTGGTGTATGAAACCCTAGGTAAAGGAACGAAGAAAAAGAAAGGCTTGGGAAAGAATCTGCAAGGATGCCTTCATCCCATCAAGGTGATCCACAAAGCTGACCTCTTGGAACTCGGTTACAAACCAAATTTCCTACAAAAAAGCAAGAATGGAAGAGGAAGCAAGCGCAAAAGAAGGCTAGGCTTAGAGGGGAGGACATTCCATGAGCCCCTCTCATCTATGAAGACTTTAGGGGTGCCTTTATATCTGGCGGAATCCAGAATCTGGAGCTGGACATCCAAGAGGCAAACCGAGAAGGCGAGAGGTGCCTCAAGGAAGAATTGATCTGTGAAGCTTATGAAGAGATAAATGTGGACATGATTGGCGACAAGAGTGAGGCTAATCAATTTTCGGCCAAGATTCGCCCCTGCCTTCCCAGGAGTAGAGCTCAACAACTGGACCTTTGGGGATGAACTGACATTTTTTAGGAACAAGTCAAAGTAATGCTCAGAAAAATTCTGTTACTTTTGCTCGAAAGTAACGAACATCCTTCGTAAAAAGGGTAGGTATGTCATATCTATTTGCTTTAAATGAAATAGAGCATGTCTACATTTTCCTTCTCAAATGGCAAACACAACATTCATTTCATTCCATTTATTACTTATTTATTTATTTATCTATCCGCTTACTTTTATATATACCTATTTATTTGTTCACATCATAAACTACACATTTTCTTTCCCAATACGCACTTTCAAAATCACGCAGGCCTCTTAATATGAACTGTATGAATGATGTGGAAGCTAATCCCGAAGTAGATTTTGAACGACCCACGTACTTGGCGGAGATGGAAGAAGGGGATGAGGAGATTCCCGAAGAGCTGCTAAGAATGATGGCTAGTGAAGAAAGGAAAATCCTTCCACACCAAGATAAGATAGAGATTCTAAATTTGGGGATTGACGAAGAGAGGAAAGAAGTAAGGATCAGAGGTACCCTTTCGCCAAAAGTCAAGCAGGAGTTGGTGGAGTTGCTTGTAGAATTTAAGGATGTTCCCGCGTGTTCATACCAGGAAATGCCAGGCTTAAACACAGATATTGTAACACATAAGCTCCCCATTTGGCCGGAATGCAAGCCTGTCTAGCAGAAGCTTCGAAGAATGAGGACAAACATATTTTTGAAAATAAGAGAAGAGGTGAAGAAATAGTTTGAGGCCAGATTTTTGAAAGTTTCTAAGTACCCAGAATGGGTGGCTAACATAGTGTCGGTGCTGAAAAAGGATGGGAATGTGCATATGTGTGTGGATTATAGGGACCTTAATAAGGCGAACCCCAAAGACTATTTTCCTTTGCCTCATATAAATACTCTAGTTGACAATACTACGGGACATGCTTGGCTTTTCTTTATGGATGGTTTTTCAAGGTACAATTAGATTAGAATGCACCCCGAGGATATGGGGAAGACCATTTTTGTGACCATGTGGGCCACGTTTTGCTATAAGGTGATGTCTTTTGGATTGAAGAATGCTGGGGCCATGTATCAAAGAGCCATGGTGACCTTGTTCCATGACATGATGCATAAAGAGATCGAGGTGTACGTGGATGACATGATAGCCAAGTCCCGAACTGAATTGGAACACATTCGAAATCTACAAAAACTTTTCCAGAGGCTCAAAAAATTCCAGCTAAAACTCAACCCAGCCACGGTATTGTCCGGGAATCTCTTAGGTTTCGTAGTAAGTCAGAAAGGCATCGAGATTAATCTTGACAAGGTGAAAGCAATCCAAGATCTTCCACCACCTCAAACTCAAAAGGAGGTCTGAGGATTTTTGGGAAGGCTGAATTACATCACCCGATTCATATCCCAGTTGACCGATAAGTGTGACCCCGTCTTTAGACTGCTCTGGAAAAATAACCCAGGAGTTTGGGATGAAGAATGTCAAGAAGCTCTAGAAAAGATCAAGAAGTATCTAGCCAATCCTCCGATCTTAGTAGCACTGGTACCAGATAGGCCATTGATTCTATACTTGGCAGTTTTCGAAAACTCTATGGGCTGTGTGTTGGGACAGCACGATGACAAGCAAAAAAGGGCGATCTATTACCTGAGCAAGAAATTCACCGAGTGTAAGACACATTACCCGTTGATCTAAAGGTTATGTTGCGCCTTGGTATGGGCTACTAAGTGGCTCCAGCAATACATGTTGTATCATACCACTTATTTGATTTCTCGAATAGACCTATTGAAATTTCTAATGAAAGCACCGGCTTTGACTGGGAAAGTGGCCCGGTGGCATATACTTTTGTCAGAATTTGACATTGTTTATGTAAGTTAGAAGGCGGTAAAAGGAAGCTTGGTGGCAGGTCTTTTAGCAAGCCGTGCCTCAAATGATTGTGAACCACTGGATTTCAACTTCCTGGATAAAGTTCTGATATGTGATCTGTAACAAGCATTTCAAGCTCAATTTAAACTCCCAATACAACCTTTAAATCATTTCAAAGCTGAAATCCATGTTCTCACTCGCCGACAACACATCACCTCGCTCGCTAATATGGAATAGCTTCCAAAGCTTCTGAAGCGACACTTCAAGCTTGAGGATCAATTGCCCCTGGTTTTACCACACAAAATAGGGGATTCAATGCATCAAAATGCATTCATAAACCAGCCACAATAAAACAACAACAATCATGTTCAAACTCTAGCCGAAACCTTCCAGAACTACCGAAATCAACATCCAACATCCTCAACACTTAACCAAGCCAAGGCACAAAGGTTTAACCAATCAATTACCTTCAATTAACATCCAAAAACAACCTAACAACAACCTTATATCTCTGACATACATTAAACCTCGACAACTCCTCAAAAACTCATTACTATCAACCTAGAAAATTAGAGATTCACATAACTTCGGGATTCCAATGTTAAATTCAATCTATTAACATCATATAACATCAAAATCATGATTGAAATCAATCAAGAACTCAACAAAATAGATCCAATTTGAAAATCTCATGATTTTATCAATTAAACAATGATTAAACCAATTTCCATAATTAAATCATTAAAACTCATTAGAAAACATATATAAAGGACCAATAACTTGAGAATTTCACTAAAGAACCATTCATTAGAGGAGAAGAATGAACCTTACCTCTAATGAGTGAATTTTCTCTCAATTGGATGTTTTAGTCTTGAAAAACAAAACATAACAATAAGATTTTGCAAAACAAGATTAAGGATTCCATTAGAAATCAAAGACTTAAGAAATAAAGAGTATTACCTATGATCTTTGACGAAAAAGAGTGTTTGGCTGAAGAGATTTTGAGAGAAAAGTCTTTAGAGAAAAGTTATATCAAATGTGTTTTTAGGAAAAATAACCACATATTTTAATTAACTCCTCCTTAATTCTTTTAATTAAAACCTATTAAAATTAATCACAATTAAGAGGAAACTCAGATTAACACTTTAGGTAAAATAGCTCCTTAAAGATTCAAGTTTTTGACACTTTTACAAAACATCCACTAAAAACAGTTTTTAATCTTTACATTTTGGTCACTAGCTAAAATGTCCAATTTTTGCATTCCATTTTTCAAAATAGACTTTACCAAAAATATCCATATATAAAATAATGATTTTTAGATATTTTTCCCAAATATTTTCTCACTCAAAAATATTTTATCTGATTTTAATCCTGAATCTGACTCGAATCTCTAACTCGGTCCACCGGACCATCTAATCAGCCTATAAACTGCTAGGCCCAAAACTGAGGCATTACGACTCTCCCCCACTTAGGAAATTTTGTCCAAAAATTTTACCTGAAGGAAACAAATACGAAAATTGTTTCAACATGTTCGCTTTGCTCTCTCACGTGGCCTCCTCAACTCTACGATGTCCCCATATTATCTTTACAAGTTCAATTGTCTTACCACAAAGAACTTTTCTGCTAGAGTCAAGGATCTCTACTGGTTCCTCGTCATAGGACAAATCCAGTTGCAACTTAATATCCTCCACCGACATAACATGTGATTGATTCGACCGATAACTCCGCAACATCGACATATGAAACATATCATGAATCTTTTCCAACTCAAGAGGTAACCTCAAACGATAAGCCACGTGACCAACACGCTCAACAACCTCATATGGTCCAATAAACCTCAAACTAAGCTTACCCTTACATCTGAACCTCATCACCTTCTTCCAAGGAGATACTTTCAAGAATACGCGATCACCAATCACATATTCAATCTCTCTACGCTTCAATCTGTGTAGTATTTCTAACGATCTAAACCCTCTTTCAAGTGATCACAAATGAGCTTCACTTTCTCATTCGTATACTTTAACACATTAGGCAAAGAAACATATTTTTCCCCAACCTCAACCCAACACAAAGGTGTACGACACTTTCTACTATACAAGGCTTCATACGGTGCCATTTGTCTACTAGCCTGATAACTATTCTTATAATCAAACTCCACCAAAGGCAACTATTTCTCCCAGGTTCCTTGGAACTCAATGATACAACACCTCAACATATCCTCCAAGACCTGGATCACACTTTCAGACTGATCATCTGTCTGGGGATGATACGAAGTAATAAAACTCAACCGAGTACCCAGAGCTTGATACAAGAACTCCTAAAACCTTGCTGTAAACTGTGGATCTCTATTCAAAACTATGGAATTAGGAGCATCGTGCAAATGCAAAATCTCAGTGATATACAAATCTGCCAACTTATCCAAAGTATACATCGTACGCACATGCACAAAATGTGCACACTTCATAAATTGATCGACAATCATCCATATGGAATCCTTTGTAGTGGGAGTTAATGACAACCCATACACAAAATCCATGATCATTCTCTCCCATTTCAATTATGGTATTCTCAACGATTGCAACAACCCGGAAGGAAACTAATGCTCAACCTTAACACGCTGACACACCATGCATGTAGCAACAAAATTGGCCATATCTTTCTTTAAACCAACCCAATAGTATTCTCCTTTCAAGACTTGATACATCTTAGTACTACCGGGATGCATAGCAAAATGACTAGCATGTGCCACAGTCAAGATGATACATCTCAACTCATCATCATTAGGCACCACTATCCGATCTTTAAAACACAACACCTTATCATCATTAAAATTACTTTATCTAGAGCAAAAACAAAAACAAAAAACAAAAAATTACTAGTACTATTTTAATATATGTATTGCTATTTATTATCTAATTTACTATCATATATCATTTTATGTTTGATTATTATGTTGTTATCCATTTGAGAAATCCCCTAAATATTAACTAGTTATATATGTATATGTTCCGCTATTATGTTATTACTATAACATTATGTTAATATAGCATCATTATTATACATTACTATTATTTCAACTATTATTATTTTCTTCTTTTGTTTAGTTATACGTTACTATTATTATGATTATTACCGTCTTCTATTATTATTACTAGTATATATTACTCGAATGTTCTTTGCAACCAGCAAACAAAAGAAAAGAAAGCCCGATAAATAAATAAAATAGCCTGACAATTTTAAATATATATCAATTTATATATAATGTCCATTTACAATTATAATAATAAGCCCAACTTTTTATACATTAAGCCCATTAGGGCCCTAAACTAATCAGAACCCTAATTTTCTTGTTATCTTGTGCACAACCAGCCTTTAAGCCGTCCGATCCAGCTTTCATCAGACGGTCCTCAAGTGCGTGTGCGATTCACACACCTGGCATCTCGGATTCCCACACATGCTCACTCATGACTCTCAGGTTCCCATACGCGCGCGTGCACGCCTCTGCATCTTCCTGCAATACTTCTACGCACACCGTTTGATCCTTTAGCATGGCCTCCGTGTCGACCAAAGAGAACCGGTGGCCTGACGCTACCTCACCATCGTTCTGCCACATCAGTTGCAACGCCGATAGCCATGCCAGCAACTAGGGCTGGTCCCCTCCTCTCTCGTTACATGCAAAACAAATGAAGGAATATCAGGAAAACACACCAAAAATTCTCAGATGGCAGAATTGTAGTTGAATCCAAGCAAAAATGACATGTATTAGCCAACAGGGGATTTCTGATTTCTTTCTCTTTTTTTATGAATGTAATATCAAAGGCTATATAACACAATACCTTAAACGATTGTAATTCATTCAGTAATTGAAAAAGCAATAGAGCAAAAACAAGCCTCGAGCAATTTGAGGTATACCTTATTTCTTCTCTTTTAATCGAAAGCATACATAAACATAGATTTAGGGTTTCTTTTTTCTCACATGTTCGGTTCATCTCCCTCGCGCCGCGTCCTTTCTCCTTCGATAATAAGCCACCTAGCCTCTCTAGTGGTTGCACATGGTGAATCGGAAAAAGGAAAGGCCAGAAAGGGGTTGGGTTTTTGATCCTTGGTTTTCTTTAGAACAAAGGGGCTTTCGTTTATGTTTTTAAGGAAATGAAGGGTTTTTCTCGTTGTTTTCAAAGAAAAAGGGGTAGATTTGGTTTTATAAAGAGAAAAGAAGTTAAATCGAGGTGGTTTTAGGGTTGCCAGAAAATGGCGGCCGACACAGTAGAGCCTCGCCAGTTTTTAGATTTAACAGAGGTTTATGGGTTCATAGGTTGGTTTTTGGGTTTGGGGATGAACACATGGTGGTGTTCATCCCCGATTCGGAGAGACAATAGAGTGATGAGAGAGTGCATCGAAGCAACCATCAAGTCTGGAAGAATCGATGGAGGGGATCATTCACGCAAGCAATACACGAAAAAGGACCATGGGGTAAACAATGCAAAAAACTTCAAGGCGACCAAGAACTTCACCATCTCCTAGCCACAGGCCCCAGCAGGGAATTCCAAGAACGTTAATAAGAGAGAAGACAGGGGACCCATGAAGGAAAAGGAAGAGAGATCCTTCACTCCTTTACCGATCTCGTACAAGGAGCTATACTCACAATTGTACAAGACCGATTTGGTTCGTCCTTATCATGTTACTCCTTACAACCGACCGTACCCAGCATGGTATTACCCCAAGGTTCATTGTGAATATCATGCTGATGTTCTGGGGCATTTGATCGAAAATTGTGTGGCATGCAAGAAGTTCGTACAAAACTTAATTCGAACCGGGGTGTTACAATTGGGTGAACCAAGCACGACCACCAAACCCCTACCAAATCATAGAGGTCAAGGCGTGAATGCTATTGAAGACAAGAATGCCAAAAAAACTAGGGAGAACGTGTCCGAGGTCTGATCGCTATTAAGGTGGGTTTTCTAACTGTTGTGCATGGCACGCCTTATTGACTGGGGAATGGTGTTTGTGGAAGAAGGTTGTGTCCCGTATTGTGAATACCACCAATCAGAAGATCATGAGATTCAAGGTTGTGAAGAGTTCTGTCAGTTGATACAAACTATGATGGATAGGAAAGAGATTGAGTTTTTTGACGAAAAAAGAGAAAGGAAGGAAGAGAAAGTTTGTGCATTGGAAAGCTAGGAGACCAAGTATAGTGCCAAGAAACCGCTCATTCTCAGTTTCAAGCCAAGCGAAACAAGTGCACTGAAGGTAGTACCCAAGATGATAATTGCTTCTCCGAGGTCGTTTTCTTTCAAGGATACGAAGTTGGTTCCATGAAACTACACTGCAAGCATCACAATGCCAGATTCCTCTAGTTTACACGAGGGAGAGGACGTGGAAAAATGGATGAAACCTATTCCAAAAGAACATTTGGAGTAAAGAACCAGAGAGGTAAAGGATGTAGGGCATCTCACAAAGAGTGGTCGATGCTATGCTCTGAAGAACCTAAAGGCACCAGAGGAACCAAAAGAGAAAGACAAGTAGGTCGAAGTTCAACCTGAGAAATTTTTTAGGGATGGCTCACCTCCGAGAATTAAAGAGCCGGCCATAGAAACTCAAGCTCAAGAGTTTTTGAAGCACAACGAGTACAACGTTGTTGACCAGCTTCGGAGATAACCAGCTCGAATCTCCGTGCTTGATCTTTTACCAAAATCAGAGAAACATCGTGACGTCCTACTGAAAGTTTTGAATGAGACCTATGTTGCAAAGGATATCTTAGTTGGGAGGTTGGATCAGAATATTAGCCATATCACTGACGTTAATCATATTACCTTTGGTGATGATGAAATCCCAGGGAAGGTACGAGATCTACTAAGGCCCTGAACGTTGCCACTCGCTACAAAGGTCATGTGTTGTCGAGCGTATTAATTGATAATGGCTTCGCATTGAATGTTATGCCATTAGCTAAACTACAACATCTACCAATTGACAGTTCACATATGCAGCCCTGTCATAATACGGTGAGAGCTTTCGATGTGACCTAGAGAGATATGGTCAGGAAGATAGAAGTACCCTGCTCATTGGTCCCACCGAATACGTGGTCGATTTTGTGGTTAGGGATATTCGGCCATCTTACAACTGCTTGTTAGGGAGACCATGGTTACTATCGGTCGACGCCATTTCGTCATCACTCCATCAAAAGTTGAAGTTCATCACCGAGGGAAAATTAGTGACAGTGAACACCGAAGAAGACATCCTCGCCTTAGTGACTTCGGACACACCATACATCCACACTGATGAGGAAGCGATGGAGTGTGCCTTTAGGGCCTTGTAACTTGTCAATGCTACCTTTGCTGCAGAAGGAAACATGATTCCATGCCTTAATTTGTCCAATTGCACTAAGATGGTGGTGTACGAATCCCTAGGTAAAAGAGAAAAGAAAAAGAAAGGCTTGGGAAAGAATCTGCAATGATGCCTTCGTCCCATCAATGTGATCCACAAAGCTGATCGCTTCGGACTCGGTTACAAACCAAATTTCCTATAGAAAAAGTAAGAATGTAAGAGGAAGTAAGCGCAAAAGAAGGCTAGGCTTAGAGGGGAGAACATTCCATGAGCCCCTATCATCTATGAAGATTTTAAGGGCACCTTTATATATGGCAGAATCCAGAATTCGAAAGTGGACATCCAAGAGGCAAACCGAGAAGGCAATAGGTGCCTCCAGGAAGAGTTGATCAGTGAAGCTTTTGAAAAGATGAATGTGGACATGATTGGCGACGAGAGTGAGGCTAATCAATTTCTAGCCAAGATTCGCCCTTGCCTCCCAGAAGAAGAGCTCAACAACTAGATCTTTGGGGACGAACCGACATTTTCTAAAAGCAAGTCAAAGTAATGCTAAGAAAAATCCCGTTACTTTTGCCCGAAAGTAACGAACATCCTTTGTAAAAAGGGCAGCTATGTCATATCTATTTGCTTTAAATGAAATAGAGTATGTCTACATTTTCCTTCTCAAATAGAAAACACATCATTCATTTCATTCCATTTATTACTTATTTATTTATCTATTCGCTTACTTTTATATATACCTATTTATTTGTTCACATCATAATCTACACCTTTCCTTTCCCAATACGCACTTTCAAAATCATGCAAGCCTCTTAATATGAACTGTATGAATGATGTGGAACCTAATCCCAAAGTAGATTTTGAATGACCTACGTACTGGCGGAGGTGGAAGAAGGGGATGAGGAGATTCCCGAAGAGCTGCTAAGAATGATGGCTAGTGAAGAAAGGCAAATCCTCCCACACCAAGAGAAGATAGAGATTCTAAATTTGGAGAATGACGAAGAGAGGAATGAAGTAAGGATTAGAGGTACCCTTTCGCAAAAAGTCAAGCAGGAGTTGCTTGTGGAATTTAAGGATGTGTTCGCGTGTTCATACCAGGATATGCCAGGCTTAAACACAGATATTGTAACACATAAGCTCCCCATTAGGCCGAAATGCAAGCCTATCTAGCAGAATCTTCGAAGAATGAGGACAGACATGTTACTGAAAATAAGAGAAGAGGTGAAGAAATAGTTTGAGGTCAGATTTTTTAAAGTTTCTAAGTGCCTATAATGGGTGGCTAACATAGTGTCGGTGCTGGAAAAGGATGGGAAGGTGCGTATATGTGTGGATTATAGGGACCTTAATAAGGCGAGCCCCAAAGACAATTTTCCTTTGCCTCATATTGATACTCTAGTTGACAATACTGCGAGGCATGCTTGGTTTTCCTTTATGGATGGTTTTTCAAGGTACAATCAGATCAGACTGCACCCTGAGGATATGGAGAAGACCACTTTTGTGACCATGTGGGGCACGTTTTGCTCTAAGGTGATGCCTTTTGGATTGAAGAATGCCAGGGCCATGTATCCAAGAGCCATGGTGACCTTGTTCTATGACATGATGCATAAAGAGATCGAGGTGTACGTGGATGACATGATAGCCAAGTCCCCGGCCGAAGAGGAACACATTCGAAATATGCAAAAACTTTTCCAGAGGCTCAAAAAATTCCAACTAAAACTCAACCCAGCCAAATGTACCTTCTCGGTAACGTCTGGGAATCTCTTAGGCTTCGTAATAAGTCAAAAAGGCATCGAGATTGATCTTGACAAGGTGAAAGCAATCCAAGATCTTCCACCACCTCAAACTTAAAAGGAGGTCCGAGGATTTTTGGGAAGGCTAAATTATATCTCCCGGTTCATATCCCAGTTGACCGATAAGTGTGACCCTGTCTTTAGATTGCTCCGGAAGAATAACCCGGGAGTTTGGGATGAAGAATGTCAAGAAGCGTTAGAAAAGATCAAGAAGTATTTGGCCAATCCTCTGATCTTAGTAGCACCAGTACGAGATAGGCCATTGATTCTATACTTGGCCAATCCTCTGATCTTAGTAGCACCAGTACCAGATAGACCATTGATTCTATACTTGGCAGTTTTTGAAAACTATATGGGTTGTGTGTTGGGGCAGCACGATGACACAAGCAAAAAAGAAGCGCTAGAAAAGATCAAGAAGTATTTGGCCAATCCTCTGATCTTAGTAGCACCAGTACCAGATAGGCCATTGATTCTATACTTGGCAGTTTTTGAAAACTATATGGGTTGTGTGTTGGGGCAGCACGATGACACAAGCAAAAAAGAAAGGGCAATCTATTACCTGAACAAGAAATTCACCGACTGTAAGCACATTACCCGTTGATCCAAAGGTTATGTTGCACCTTGGTATAGGCTACTAAGCGGCTCTGGCAATACATGTTGTATTGTACCACTTATTTGATTTCCCGAATAGATCTGTTGAAATTTCTAATGGAAGCACCAGCTTTGACTGGGAAAGTGGCCCGGTGGTAGATTCTTTTGTCAGAATTCGACCTTGTTTATGTAAGTCAGAAGGCGGTAAAAGAAAGCGTGGTGGCAGATCTTTTAGCAAGTCGTGCCTCAGATGATTATGAACCATTGGATTTCAACTTCCCGGATGAAGTTCTGATATGTGATCTGTCTGAAGGGACGTCTACTGTCGAGAATTAAGGATGGAGGCTTTATTTTTACGGGGCATCAAATGCCTTGGGCCATGAAATAGGGGCAGTTTTGGTTTCCCCAAACAATGTTTACTACCCTTCAACAAGTAGGTTGGAATTCTTTTGCACCAACAATATAGCCGAGAATGAGGCTTGTTTCATGGGACTCTGAGCGGCCATAGAAAGAAAGGTCAAGGTGCTTCGGGTTTTTTGAGACTCTTCTTTGGTGATTTATCAGCTTCGGAAAGAATGGGAGACTAGAGATCCAAAGTTGATCAAATACTACGACTTGAACCAAGATTTGGCCAAGGATTTTTAAGAAATCAGTTTCACCTACTTGCCAAGAGAGAATAATCAGAAGGTCGATGCCTTGGCAACTCTGGTCGCATGTTCGATGCAAGTCGGGAAGCCGAGATAGGGCCAATCAAAATGCAAACCTTTGAGGTACCAGCCCGTTGCTATAGTTTGGAGGAAGAGAAGGATGGAAACCCTTGGTATTTTGACATCCTCCAATACATCAAGTTCCAAACTTACCCAAAGGGAGCTGATGATAATGACAAAAGGACTATTAAAAGGTTAGCTTCGGGGTATGTCCTTGACGGTGAAACTTTGTACAAAAGAAGCAAGGATCAAATATTGTTGAGGTGTGTTAGTTCTCGGGAAGCCAAAACCATTTTAGCAGAAGTCCACGTGGGCTTATATGGGACCCACGCCAGTGGGTTACAATGGCAAGAAAAATCATGAGATATGGCTATTTCTAGTCAACTATGGAAGGAGATTGCATCAGTTATGCGAAGAAATGTCAAATCTATGCCGATAAGATACACTCCCCATCGGTGCCTCTTCACACCATGAATTCACCGTGGCTCTTTGCTACTTAGGGAATGGACATCATTGGTTAGATACATCCAAAGGCTTCCAATGGGCACCGCTTTATCTTAGTGCACCAAGTGGGTGGAAGCCCTCTCGTACGCTAACATCACAAGAACGACAATTTGCAAGTTTCTCAAGAAGGAAATTATATGTCGCTATGGTCTGCCTGAAATAATTATCACAGATAATGCTTCCAATTTGAACAACAAGATGATGACCGAGGTGTGTGAACAATTCAAGATTGTACACCATAATTCTATCGTTTATCGCCCCAAGATGAACGGAACGGTAGAAGCGACAAATAAGAATATTAAGAAAATCATAGCAAAAACTATGAAGATATTTAATTATTGGCATGAGAGGCTCCCTTTTGCTTTGTTTCCCTATCGGACGACACCGAAGCAGTGCTACCCCTCGAAATGGAAATCTTGTCACTTCAAATTTTAAATGAAGTAAAGTTGGATGAAGCCGAGTGGATGCAAGCTAGGTTTGATCACTTGAACCTCATCGATGAGAAAATGTTGAAAGCTATTTCCCATAATTAGATGTACCAAAAGCGAATGATGAGAGCTTATAACATGAAAGTTTGCTCGAGGGAGTTTTAGGAGGTAGATTTGGTGCTAAAAAAGATCTTGTTGAGTCAAAGAGACTTCTGGGGAAAATGGATGCCAAATTGAGAGGGGCTTTATGTCTTGAAAAAGGCTTTCTCTAGGGGAGCATTAATTCTAACGGAGAAGGATGGGAAATAATTGAGCAGCCCAATAAACTCGGACTTCGTCAAGAAGTATCATACATAAAAAAGGAGGGTTCAAGGTGAAAAACCAAAAGTGGGTGCCTTAAAACCAAAGGGGGATCTAAATTAAAAATCTGAAAAGGACGGTTCAGATAGAATTAAGTTTCGACATCCGACGTACGAGCCTTGTTTCGGTTAAAGGGTTTAACTTCGGTCTTCATATCGTTGGAGATAACCATGGGTGGTTAGGGAGAGATCTGCCAAAGTTGATAGGTCCACGTTATTCATACAATTGGCATCTTCTATACCTCTTTCTCTGTTCTCATGGTTGCCATGACTTCCCAAGTTATCCTAATTAATAAAATTATATTCTGGTTTCTTTTATTTCATATTTATTCTGCGGGTAGGTTGACATGGAATGGAAAAGGCAAAGGATTTCTTGGCATTACTATGGCCCAACCTATTAAGTGCAGGTTCTTCCCAGTTAGGAAAGGAGATCGCCGAAATTACGGTGAAAAGACATCAAAGGAAAAGTTGATAAGATCTATCGTGGAAAGGCATCAAACACTGCTCATACTAAAGTCCGAGGAAACATAAAAGAAAATCAGCAAGGGCACCCAAGAAGACATAAACAAACAAGGAAAGAAAAAAAAGAAAACAAAAGAAAAAGAAAAAATGAAAGAAAGAAAAAAAGGAAGAAAGAAAGAAAAGAATTTTCTTTAGAGTGAAAGCCTGAAATGAAACTTTAGAACAAAAGGTTCAAGAACTCAATAGGGGGCATGAAGGGTGAACCCGAGTGATGGAGGAAGCGCCTCCATTGCAAAGAAGAAAAACGGAGGATGATAGCAACAAGGGAGCAAGAAGGGAAATTACACAAGAAAGTTTTAGATTATTATCATTCATGCATCATGTCTAGTTAGACATCACCAGGTTAGGAGCATGCTAACTCTTATCATTACAGACTTTGCATCCCTTTTTGTAGATAATCATAAACGAAGATTGAGTACCTCCTAAGGTTGAGGCCCGTCCATATAGGTCTGAGGTGAATGGAACCTTCATGATAGGAATTACCGTTTGCTCCTTACCATTTCAAAGGGACGCACTAGCACACTTTTCTTTATGCCGCTTTGGGGAAGCAAAGTTCTTTGGATTCATTCAAATGCCATCTCAAAAGGATGAGTCGTCTAAAGGCCAGTTGGTTTGTCTACTGCCATTTCGAAAGGACATCCCAGCAGTACCCAGTTTGTTTTATGCCGCTTCGGGGAAGCAAAGTTATTCGGATGCATCCATTGCCATTTTAGAAGGATGAACCGTTTGAGGTTAGTTGGTTTATCTATTGCCATCCCAGCACTGCTCAGTTTGCTTTCTGCCGCTTTGGGGAAGCAAGGTTCTTTGGATTCATTCGCTGTTGCTTCGGAGGAATGAGTCGTTCGTGAACTAGGCTGTTCATTGCCACTTCGGAAGGACATGCCAACGCTACCCAGTTGTTTTTTCCACTCTGGGAAAACAAGTTATTTGGATTTGCTCGTTGCTGGTCCAAAAGAGCAAATCATCCAACAAGGAAGTAGGAAAAATTAGTGCTTATGTTCTTTGCTTTATTCTTGTTCCACAAGTATAAGCAACGAGGGGCAGCTATAATCACTAATTTTGTCCGGGATATTAACCCGTTTTGACATTTTGCAATAATGGGCTCTGATTGTTTACTTTATCTATTTTTATGTATGGTTAAAACCTAAAAACAAAAAAAAAAACAAAAAAATTACTAGTACTATTTGAATATATGCATTGTTATTTATTATCTAATTTACTATCATATATCATTTTATGTTTGATTATTATGTTGTTATCCATTTGAGAAAACCCTTAAATATTAATTAGTTATATATGTATATGTTCCGCTATTATGTTATTACTATAACATTATGTTAATATAGCATCATTATTATATATTACTATTATTACAACTATTATTATTGTCTTTTTTGTTTATTTATACGTTACTATTATTATGATTATTATCGTCTTCTATTATTATTACTAGTATATATATTACTCGAATGTTCTTTGCAACCAGCAAACAAAAGAAAAGAAAGCCCGATAAATAAATAAAATAGCCAAACATTTTTAAATATATATCAGTCTATATATAATTTCCATTTACAATTATAATAATAAGCCCAAATTTTTATACATTAATCCTATCATAGCCCTAAACTAATCAGAACCCTACTTTTCTTGTTATCTTGTACGTAGCCAGCATTCAAGCCGTCCGATCCAGCTTTCATCATAAAATCCTCAGGTGCGCGTGCGATTCACGCACCCAGCGTCTCAGATTCCTACACGTGCTCACGCGCGACACTCTCGTTCCCATACGCGCGCGTTCATGCCTCTACATCTTCCTGCAATACTTCCACGCGCGCTGTTTGATCCTCCACATCTACCAAAGAGAATCGGTGGCCCGAAGCCACCTCACCATTGTTCCACCACATAAGTTGTCACATCGACAACCACGCCAGCAGCAAGGGTTGGTCCCCTCCTCTCTTGTTAAAACAAATGAAGGAATGTCAGGAAAACGCACCAAAAATTCTCAGATGGTAGAATAGCAGTTGAATCCAAACAAAAAGGACATGTATTAGCCAATACGAGATTTCCAATTTCTTTCTCTTTTTTATGAATGTAATATCAGAGGCTATATAACACAATGCCCTAAACTATTGTAATTCATTCGCAATTGAAAAAGGAATAGAGCAAACAGAGCAAATAAAAGCTTCGACCAATTTGAGGTATACCCTTTTTCTTCTCTTCTAATTGAAAGCATACATAAACATAGATTTAGGGTTTCTTTTTTTCTCACCCGATCCTCTCCCTCGTGCCACATCCTTTACCTTTCGATAATAAGCCACCTAGCCTCCCTAGTGGTTGCGGTGGTGAATCAGAAAAAAAGAAAGGCCAGGAAGGGGTTGGTTTTCGATCCCTAGTTCTCTTTAGAACAAAGGGGCTTTTGTTTCTGTTTTAAGGAAATGATGGGTTTTTCTCCTTGTTTCCAAAGAAAATAGGGGTAGATTTGGCTTTATAAAGAGGAAAAGAGTCGAACCGAGATGGTTTTGGGGTTGCCGGCCGCCAGTAACCGAAGGTTTCTGGGTTCATAGGTCGGTTTCTAGGTTTGGGGATGGACACACGTGGTGTTCATCCCCGATTCGAAGAGAAAGGAAAGGGATGAGAGAGTTTTTTAGTCATAGAGTTTTTTGTTATAAAAAGTATGTTTTATACTCGGTCCGTTTTAAAAGTGAGGTGATACCCTCATAAATCCCTCTGTCCCGGTTTATTATCTCCCGCGGTCCTTCCACATGGGCAAATCACCATTTTAGTCTCTTCGCGTGGGTTAATCATGCTCTTTAAACCATTCCATATTTTTATTCACCCCCGTAGTCCCTAGAGTTTCGAAACTTTTGCCATGCTATTTTTTTATATATACGTGTTCTAATTTTTGTCCTGCATTTACTTTTCTTTAATTTCAGTCCCTATTTATGTTTTTTTGCCTTATTGATATATGTTGGTAGATATTAGATGCCTTTGGTTGATAATATGTGATTTGATGTGGTGTATTATATATATTATGTAACCATTTTTCTATAGTAGATGATTATATGTTTTTTATAACATGTGGTATATAATATATAACTCTTGTATAATATATGTTTTTATATAATGTATAGTTTTTATAAAGTACATAATATATAGTTTTACATATATAATATGTTTTTAATATAGTATATAATATATATGTATATAACATAGGTTTTTTTACATAATATATATCATACAAGGTTTTTTGAAACATAGCTTTTCTATAAATGTATATCTTTAGTATAGAATATATAGTAAATACATTTTTATTCTTGTGTCTTTTGGTATTTGGTGTTGGTTTAAATTAGGGGTTTAAGCTCTTGTAGTTCTGGGCCTAGGGTTAGCCTTAGTTTAGTGGGCCCAGGGCTTTGTGTGTTTGGAGCCTAGGTTTATCTTTAGCTTAGTGAGCTTGGTGTTGGTTAGGGTCTTTGTATTAGTTTAGAAATTAATTTAATTAATTTAGGTCACGTGCTCGTCTAATAGGGGCACGATCCTTAAATTAATTAAGTTAATTCTAGGATTAGACTCTTTAAAGCCTTAATTAGATTTAGGTTCGGATTAACTTAGTGAATTTAAATTTGTCCTCGGCTTATTGGGATAAATGCTAAAATTATTAAATTAATTGAACATTTCTTAATCACTTTTAGGATAAAATCAATTGCAAGTTTATATTGACGTTTAATTCTAAAACCATGGTGGATTAACTCAATTTGTTTTAAACAATGTTTTTGGCTTATTGGAACACTAGTTTAAAATCGATTGAATTAATCATCGTATTGCAAGATAACTCATAATTGGTTAGGCTTTTTAGTCTTTTAGGGCTAATTAATTTAGGGTTAATACTACAATTACCTAATTAGCAATTAGATCACTAATTAAATTTCCATAATTTGGGCCTTTTAGGTTAGGGCTTTTAGTGGGCTTTTGTGTGTTTAATTTTTAAGCCCTTGTTTTTCATTCATTTTATTTGTCATCATTTGGCCCGTTTGATTTACATGTTAATTAATTTCACTCATAAAAAAGGGGACATAGTCATTAATTCCGACATTTTTGTTGTAACAGTCTGAGCTTAAAGGATGTTGACCAAATTTTTGAATTAATCTTTACCGACTCAAGGTAAAATTAAAACTTAACCAAATCATTACATCATATTCAAAATGCTTCCATCATGCATAAAGGTAACGTGCGGGATTCGAACCATAAATTAACACGGCAGTTAGGCTTATTCGATGTCAGTTTAATCTATGGTTTGATGTATCATCAACCTTATTAATTAAATGTACAATTAATTATGACCCGCCAATTTGATGAAGCCCATGTAATTAAGGAAAAATTTCCAATTAAGTACGCCGATTTAAATTCAATACAAATTCCAATAATTTCCTTCGATTAAAAGCAACAAATATTTTGGTATCGATTTTCGGGTGTGATGGGGTTCTAATCTTTCCCCACTCATAACCAACTCCTGGACCCTTTTCAAAACGAATCTCTAGTTTTCTACGTGCCCAGCCTACCTTACCCAAGTGGCCGGTGGTGACTCCAAGTTTTTATCAATTTTCAAACGAAAAAGAATTTTCACAAGAAACCCTTTTAAACCAAGATTTCAAAGAATTTCCAAGTTTTTTATGACACCTAAGTTGTTTTAAAAGAAGAAAAAAAAACGTCACTACAAAATGAAAATCCATCAAATTTCCATCCACGATATCTTTAACATGCAGTACCAACGCATCATCATAAGGTTGCTTTTCTTTAATCAACTGTGACAAAGATGACTTTAATTGCAACTCGGCCAACAAACCTCCATCCCACGTCACACTCAACAACGCAAACATCACCCTCACTCCACCACAACTTTCATACTTAAAGTATCGACTACAACATTAACCTTTCTCGGATGATACTCAATTGTTAAATCATAATCCTTAAGCAACTCCAACCATCTACATTGCCTAAGATTCAAATCCTTTTGATTCATCAAATACTTCAAACTCTTATGATCCGTGTACACAACACACTTCTCACCATAGAGATAATGCCTCCAAATTTTCAACGCAAACACAACCGCAGCAAGCTCAAGATCATGGGTAGGGTACTTGTGCTCGTGCACCTTCAATTGTCTAGATGCATAATCCACAACCTTTTCTTTCTACGTCAACACACAACCCAAACCTACATAGATGCATCGCTATAAATAACAACTCCTTACCTGACTCAGGTTGAATCAAAATAGGAGCTTGCGTCAAAGCCTCCTTCAACTTTTCAAAAGCTCGATGTCTATCCTCCGTCCACTCAAAACAGACGTTCTTTTGCAACAACTTGGTCAAAGGAGAAGCAATCCTTGAGAAACCATCCACAAACCTACGATAATAACTCACCAAACCAAGGAAACTTCAAACCTCCTACACTGACTTACGTGACTTCCAACCTATCACCACTTCAATCTTATGTGAATCAACCTGAATTCCATCGGCCGGCAATACATGCCCAAGGAAAACAACCTCCCCAAGCCAAAACTCACACTTGCTCAACTTGGCATACAACTGATTATCCAACAATGCCTAAAGCACAATTCGTAAATGTCTATCATGATCATCTTCGGTACGAGAGTACACAAGAATATCATCAATAAACACAACCATAAATTGATCCAAAAACTCATGGAACACCTAATTCATCATATCTATGAATGAAACAGGGGCATTGGTCAAACTAAGCAGCATCACCAAGAACTCATAATGCCCGTACCTCATACGAAAAATAGTCTTAGGCACATCCACATCCTTCACCTTCAACTGATAATATCCAGACCTCAAATCCATCTTAGAGAACACCGAAAAACCTTTGAACTAATCAAACAAATCATCAATCCATGGCAAATGATACTTGTTCTTAATCGTCAATTTGTTCAGTTGCCAATAATCAATGCACATTAACACTGTGCCATCCTTCTTTTTCATAAACAACACCGGTGCACCCCATGACGTAACATAAGGCCTAATAAACCCTCGATCAAGCAACTCCTGAAGTTGCGTCTTTAACTCCTTCAACTCTTTTGGAGCCATGCAATAGGGAGCAATAGACACTAGAGCTGTATTTGCATACAACTCAATGCCAAACTCAACCTCTTTATTCGGCAGCGAACCAAGCAATTCCTCCAAAAGAACACCCAAAAAGTCATATATAGTACGGATGTCCTAAACATGCAGCTCTTTTGATCCCGGATTCATAACATAGGCTAGGAGTGCCTCATAACTAGAATCCATCAAACGACTCACCTCTAGAGCTAGAACAACATTAGATAAGAACTTAGCATTATCTCCCACGATTACCTCCTCGTAATCATCAGCAAGTTTCAAGGTAACTCTCTTGGTTTCAAAATCAACCACATCTCTATGTTCATATAACCAATACATACCCAAGATTAAATCAAAACCGTGAAATGACAACTCTATCAAATCAACCGCAAACTCATGACCTTGAACGGTCAAATGACATCTTCTAAACAACCTTCTTGTAACAACCATTCCACCAAAAAAACTTGTTACTTCCATCCCCACATCTAACACCTCAACGGGTATATGAAGCAAATGTGCATGCTCACGCAAGATATATGAATGCATAGAACCAGAATCAACAAAAGAAAACAATGACAAAGATTTCGAAGTAAATGTACCTACAATAACATTGGTGTCATTATGTCCCTCGTCATGTGCATACACCCTCGCATGACCATTACCCTCTAGTTGAATGGCAACGGTATGAGCCACTGTCCTCGGACCCTTGTCCCTACACTAAAATTGTCCTCGGCCACAACCACGACCTCACTGTGGTGCAACTACAGGTGCCCTAGCCTAACCACCACCAGCCAACAACGGATAATCACACCTCAGATGATTGCTCGATCTACAACTCCAAAAAGAGTTAGCAACAACAATAGTAGAAGCTTGTCCCTCACAAGTCAAACGTGGATAGTCTCGCCTCATGTGCTTACGCGATCCACATACCCAATAGGTATTAAAAGTCAATCTAGCTTGAGTACCCTGACCATGCGGTCCTCACCCTGAACTACCTCCACTTCATCTCAAATCAGAACTATACCTCTTATCATGATGCTTCTTAAATTGACCACCACCGAAACTAGAGTCTACAACTCTTTTTCCTAAGCCAGAACCTCCCACATGAGATGATAAACCCAAGTTCTACTCAATATCTTTTGCCCATGTAAACAACATGTCAAAATCGGTGTAGTCAAAAACCCACATGTATGTCTTAACATCTTGTACCCATCCCTAACGGAATCGGTCATAGCGATGTCTTTCATTCGATACCAGCTCATGAGCATACTAGCTCAACCGATCAAACGAAACCTCATACTCAGCTACAATCGTACTACCCTGAACAAAAGCCATAAACTCATGCTTCATTTCATCCAAGTATCTAACTCCCAGATACTTCTTTTTAAAGGAAGCTTGGAAAAACTCCCAATCCATATCATTGGGTTCTGCACCTGCAGTTACAGTTGTCCACCAACTATAATCGTCACCTTGCAACAAGGATACAACACATCCCAACTTACGGGCATCATTACACCCTATTTGATCCAAAATTCAAATAGTACTGACCATTCACGCCTCGGATGCCTTAGGTGCCAACCCTCTGTACTCAACTCCTCCTAAACTACGAAGATGTTCCAATGAAAATATTGTTTGCCCAACAGCTAGAGCATGCACATGCGCTCCAGCAACAACAGCCTGAAAAGCTCTAGTCATCGCATGTATCAAAGGCGTCATATTACCCAACATTGGCTTAGCTGGCGCAAGTGGTACTTGCTCCACATTCTCAGGTGGAATGGGAAAAGGGGGTGGCAACCCTCTAGGAGGTACAACATCCTTATGGTTTCCCTGCCCAACGGCAGCAGCAATCGTACTGGATCACAACTCTCTCCTTGGTCTCATCGTGATAAAATATCTAAGGCATGATAATACACCAAAATAAAACAATCAGGCCAGTCTCAAGCAAGGATCCAAGAATTCCATTTCAAATCAAAACATTACAGATTGTAGTAATAAGGCAATGTATCCCCAAAACATACCCCAACATGGCATAAAGCACCCAACGTGCATATAACAATCACTGTGCATATCAAACAACGGAAATCAACCAATTACAACATTCCAATAACCACAACATCATCCACTTATGTAAACCTGGCTCTGATAGCACCAAATGTAACCCCCTTGACCCGACCTAGACGCTAGACTAAACCGAGTAAGCTACATTGGGTTTGCCAAAACAAACCTGAAGAGGTTAAACTCAAATCACGCCTATTTTTTTATCTTATCTAGATGTAACATATTAAACTATGGTGTGTATACTGGTAGTGAGTGAAAACTCAACTCAATAGGGCGTCGAATCGACATCCAATTGCACTCAATCGTAATTTAGGGACCAAATTGTAATTCTATAAAATTACAAGGAATTAACTCATTTTGAAGTTATCAATCCTTAACTAGTAAAATTACATGCTCATAGATCAAATTCTAGTTAAAAAACCATCCCAACTCATCCACTTGCATACATATCAATCAGGGACTAAAACGAGAGAATCAAAACTTTCAAACACCACTTTAACTGAAATAACTAATACCCGTATCGATACACGAGCAAGTGTATCGGTACGGTAATGCATTTTCAAAAACTCAGATTCTAGTAGCTCAAACCCGTCCTGGAACACTTCTTCATGTAGCGAAACGCCTAGCCAAATTGCACAGGCTCATACCGAAACACCAACCCGCATACCGAAATAGACTCCCTGAAAACACTTATCTATTTCGGTATAGGGTCAAGCGTACCAAAACCCCTAGACCTAAAATGTCCCAAATTGCTAGTTAAACATGGCATGCTTCCTAAGATCAAGCCATCCAAAGCATGAATCACAAATCCAAAGCAATACCAAACATTTAAGGCCATTTACAATCTCAAAACAACATAACTAACTTGCTAAAACATGGAGTTTAAAAAATATCTCTCAAAACAACAATGAACCCCATTGCCTTTATTACTACAAGTCTAGCTCAAAATCATACGTTCAATAACCGAAGTCCTTGGATATCCTTCGCTTGCTTGCTGCCTCTAAACCTTTAATTCTCTACATTGATGGATAAAGAGAGCGTAAGCAAACAAGGCTTAGTGAGGAGTGCTCAAATAACACACCATTAATGCATTTTAAAACCATTTTCCAAAACTACATTGAAATCACCATTTTAATCATCATATAAAACATCATGCCTTGAAAACCATGCACTTAACACTTTCAAAAACCAACATATTAAACCATATGCAACATGCATCATGGATCAATAGCAAATCCCATTGCTAACCCTCAATTTAAGTCTTCCCATGCATAACAACCCATATGCAAACCTTAAAGAGTAAACATGTATAAGCCACCATTATACATTAACAACCATCAACATGTTATATCAACAATTATATTGGCTTTCAAGTGAACATTAAACAAATCCACTTTCTAAAATATTACATCAGATACACGGATTCAACAAGTGTCCTCTCAACACTTCATGTCATCCCAACCAGAATTATTGATGAAGTTATCTAAAGTTATTTAATTTTGTTTTGCGTGTTTTAGATTATTGACATTGTTGGGTGAACTGTGGTTGTTGAAGATATTGCAACGAACTGTAAAGCAAGGAGAGGGTTTCTCCCTTGCTCCTTAAGTGTATGTTAACTATTTACTTAGTTAATGTATAGTACAAATAAACGTAGATTTATTAGGAAGCATGATGAATACTATTGCGAAATGTAGAGTTAGCTTCTAAAAGGGGCAATGGGTGATAAACAGCTTGTTGACTTTTCGGTTGCACTTTTCAAACATTTTGGGATCGTGACAAACCGTAAAATAGTGAGAACAAAACTTTTGTACTACTATATTTATATGCTAAGCTCGATACTAATAGGCGTTGAAGTTTTTATAGTTTAAAGGTTATCGATATTGACATTTGTAGATTTCATTGTATGATGTTATGAATAGAAATCCTCTACCTCTTTTCAGTACCTCTTTCAATGCCCAACTTTTAGGGTTAAAGTTTAGGAAATTATGGGTATGGTGTATTTTTATGGTTTAGGGTTGATGGTTTAAGATTTAAAATTTAGGGTTAATACTTAAAATTTATTTTTTTAGTATTAAGGTATAAGAAGGAACAACAAAAGGAGGCAGAGATTTTTTTCCACAGTGTCATATCTTGTAAATGGAACAATCCCAATAAATTCAAAATCAGAAATGCCAACTTTTTAGGCATAAAGTCAAAAAATACCCCAATGTTTGACTAAATAGTCACTTTGACCCCTATTCTTTTTTTGGAGCAATTCAACCCTGAACGTTTCATTTTGGATCAAAATAGCCCCTATGCGATGAAAACTATCAGTCAACTGACGGTAAATGGCTTGAAATGACATGACAAACATATATGGCAGTGTACGCTGACATGGCAGTATCATATAGAAAAATGTGTTGACTTGAAAAAACGTTACATCAGTCAAAAAATAATTTTATAAAATATAAAATAATTTTTTCTATTGACTTGTCATTCTCTCAAGTCATTTCAAACTGTTTACTGTTAGTTTTTTAACAATTTTCATCCGCAAATGGGCCATTTTGACTCAAATGAAACGTGGATTGAATTGCTCCAAAAAAGAATAAGGGTCAAAGTGACTATTCAGTCAAACGCTGGCCCATTCTTTGACTTTATGCCAAATTTTTATTACACTAACCTCATCACCTGCAAAACAAGTTTCTACTTTGAACAGTAAATCTAACATGTTGATAATAATGTTTGATATTCAATATTTTGATAAATAAATATTTTAAACTGGAGATTGGGGATGTAAAAGCCTCTATATTTGTACAACAGTACAAGTTTCTTGTTATAATGTATTACTATAACCAATTAAAAAATGTATTACTATAACCTTATTAATTTATTTATTTATTCAGATTTTGTTAAAAACTTTGTTTATCGTTTAAACTATATCAAAATATTAAACAATTTTAATAAATTGTGAAGTTTTTACCGCTAATAAATAAAATATTTTCTCTAATATGAAAATCCCTAATATGATAAGTGTGTTTGACGAAGCCACCGATATTCCGTGAAACACAAGAAAGCACAACGGCAGGATGACGACCCACCTGATAGAGGTGGATCCGATGTGGTGGTTGAGGATGCAGCAATGTGCATGGACCCGCCGGCGGTCGATACTTTTTTGATTCCATCCTATATGGATTCTCTTCTGGTAGGCGACAAGAATGCTCTGCAAGACAGAAATTTATGGATGAGGAAGATATCGAAATTCAAGAGGGACAGGTTATTCGCAGTGTAGTTGATGGATTCGTTTCCATTGAGCTCTTTAATCAAATTCGCTAGCGGAGAAAAGTTTATATCACAAATAGTTATCAAGTTGTTGGGTCGTCGAATCATATACACTACTTTGTGCAATAAGATCTATGAATTATGGAAACTGATGCAAGTTAATAGGCTTAGACAGATATAAATAATTTTTGAAATTTTATAAGTTATAAATTATTATGAATATCTTTATTTATGGTGGATATCTATATATTAATTGAGACTTTAATGTACTTTATTATTAGGCTTTAATACCCATTGGAATTAGGGATTTCATCTTATGCCTATAAATAGAGTTTAGAGAAAGCATTATACACAACCATACTTTGAGAATATAATACAAGTCTCTCTTTGCCTCTCATATTGTTCTTGTTCGTCTTTTTTTCTTGCTCTGTACTTTATTCACAACACGATATTAGCACGATCTCGCTCAATAATTGTGGTTCTTGTCGGCAATTCCCGTAAAAGATTTCAACAAGAAATTGGTGATTACATGTACCGTATATTCAACTTAACTTAGAAAGCTTGGTATGTTTTCTTATTTATGTATTGATATAGTGGTTGGTTAATCACTCTTATATTAAGGTCAGTGTATTTTGATATATTATTTGATTATTATTTCATTCTAATATTCAGTGACGTTTTGTTGCACCGAGTTTATATATATAACTTCATGAACAAATATCGAGCCTTCAACAAAACCTACGAGATCAACTTAGTTTAAAAATTATGGTGATAGAATGACCAACTGCTACTTTAAGGAAACTGAAGAAAGCGATAGATTCGATATGCCACTTGACAGTGATGTTTTTCAAGTTTTACAGGCTATATGCACCTCAACAATTTTTCCCATTTACTTTTTGCTTTATATATATATATATATTTGAGATTAGATTTTATTATTATTATTCTGAATTTTTGGCGTTTTGATTTTTAAGGTTTATATAACATCATGATGAAAGGGTGTGATTGTTTTATGGTTCACCGAGGATGAACAAGGTTCTAGTGCGGTTCTTTATTGGATTGAAAACATAAATCAAAAGAAAAATACTGAAAGCAAGTTTGATACATATAAGTATTTTATTTGGCGTCTTGATTTTTAAGTTTGGTAAGTATTATACATATTGGTTGATCAATTATTCTTTAATAGTATGACTGTTATAAAAGTCTATATTTGCTTAAAAGCAATTATTCTTTTGTGTCAAAAACTCGAATATAGACTTCTCCCAAGTTCAAGTTACGAAAATTCATCTTGATCCAAGAATTTTTATAGGAGACATTCCCTGAAGTGAATGCAAGCATGATGTTTGTTCCGTGCGATTATTGGATTTGTTTTATTCCCTAAAGTGAATGCAAACATGATAATTCACTATATGGTCAGTGAATAAAACTCAACTATGTGAATGTTTCAAATTAAATCGAAATTTTTTGGTTAAAATATCACTGATGAGGATATGTTAGAAAAACATACTCCAATTTTCACGTAATTAATGTTGTCCTGTAGACACAATATCGTGAAAAAGGTTTTAAAGACCTATTGTCTATGCTCCATTCTTTGAAGTGAATGCAATATTTTATAGCGGAAAGAATAATTGCCACATTAGCAATCGTGGTCACAATTGAGGCCATGAACATAGGCATGGACAAGATGATCATTTTAAGAATGCTTATACCCACCAGAAGTGAGATTATAAAGATGACAATAGTATATGAAGAAAGTGAAGTCTTTATGTTATCAATGCGATGGTACAAACCATTGATCTCGTACTTTTCATACGCCGAAGCATCATGGACCTTTTATCTGCTATCATGAATGATAGAAAAAATAAACAAATTTTGTTTATGAAAATGACAAAAATAATTATGGCGTTATTAGTCCAACTTATTTGGATGTTGTTGATTTCCTCATAACCCCTGAAGGAAATAATTCGCCTTTATATTTTATTTTCTTAAAACCTCTAAAGGCAATAATTGATATTTTAATTTAATTTGTTTTATGTTAATTTATTTTACATATATTTATTTATATATTTATATTATATATTTAAATATGTTAAAATATTTATCTATTATCCTTTGAAGAATATGTTTACTTCCGGAATAAAATCTGCAATGAATTGTAAGATTTATGCTTAGCAGACATTGTAAGTACTCATACTATACTTAAGCATAAAAAATATTTTTTCCATTTAAATGTAGGGGGAAAATGTCAGTACTATATCTCAAAGTACTAAAATATCAATGCTTCAGAAGAGTAATAAGTTCTTGTGACATTATCTTTGGTAGATAATTGATTTGATATGTGTTATATTTAATATTTTTTTATTTCTTGAAGTGAATGGAACAAAGCACATATTCAAAGGTGCATAATTATGCATATTTTCCCATTTAAAATGCAAGGGAGTAATGCGAGTACTATATCTGGAAGTACTAATATCATAGAAGGCTCCAAAAGAGCAAACATGTTATTGCCAAATGGAACTCAATTCCATATTCACAATGTGTTATACCCGTCAAAGTCGTAGAGAGATTTGTTGAATTTTAAAGATATTCTCAGACATGAATATCATATTGAGACTATTAGTCAATGGGATGCGGATTATTTCCATATTATGAGTATAACCCAAGGCAATAAGGAAATCTTGACAAAATTACATGCATTATCATCTGAATTGTACTACACAATAATTAGTACAAATTGAAGCTCATGTTAGTGTAAACTAGAAGTTTACTGATAACTTTATTATTTGGCATGACCAATTAGGCCATCTCGATTCAATTATGATTCAAAAATTTATTGATACTTCATGTGGTCATTGATTGAAGAACTGAGAGATTCTTCAAAATAATATTTTTTATGTGATGCTTTCTCTCAAGGCAAACTAATTATTCGACCATCACCAATTAAGATAGATTGTAAATCTATTGATTTTATAGAATGGATACAGGGTGATATATGTGGGACCATACACCGTTCTTATAGACCATCTAGATATTTTACAGTTTTAATCGATGCATTGACTAGATGATCATATGTATCCTTGTTATCAACCTGCAACTTGGCATTTGCGAAGTTACTTGCTCAATTGATAAAATTACGAGCATATTTTCCAGATTACCTTATAAAGACAATTTGTCTTAATAATGCTGGTGACATGCATTTTACATGCAACATCATTAATTCGCATTAGGCCAATAAATTATCATAAGTTCTCATTACAAATGATTTTTGGCCAGGAACCAAATATTTCTCATCTTATAAATTTTGTGTGTGCGGTATATGTTCTAATTGCTCCATCACAACTGTAACGCCCTAGTTTTGGGCCTAGGAGTTTCTAGGTTGATTAAACGGTCTGGTGGACCGAGATTAGGGATTCGAGTCGGATTTGGGATAAAAATTGGAATAAATATTTTTATGTGAGAAAATATATAGGAAAAATATCCTAAAATTATTATTTAATATGTATATATTTTTGGTAAAGTCATTTTTGGAAAATGGAATTTGGAAATTGGATATTTTAGCTAGTGGCCAAAATGTAAAAAGTGAAAAACTGTTTTTAGTGATTGTTTTGAAAAATGGTCAAATCTTAGAATCCTTAAGGAGCTAAATTAAAAAATATTTTTAATCTGATTTTTCTCTCAATTTGGATCATTTTAAGTGAGTTTTAATTAGTGAATGAAAATGAGGATTTAATTAAGGAAGGTAGTTATTTCCTAAAATCACTTTTGACGTAACTCTTTTCTCTAAAACTTTCTCTCTAAGTTTTTCAGCCAAACACCCTCTTTTGCATCAAAGATTTTATGTAATGTTCTTGATTTCTAATGGATTCTTCAATCTTGTTTTTTCAAAATCTCATTGTTTTCCTTTGTTTTTCAAGAGGAAATATCCAATTGAGAGGAAATTCACTCATTAGGGGTAAGGTTTGTTATTCTCCTCTAATGAATGGTTCTTTATTGAAATTCCCATGTATTTGATCCTTGGTTAATGTTTTCTAATGAGTTTCAATGATTTAATTATGACAAATTGGTTAAATCAAGGTTTAATTGATGAGATTAAGTGATTTTCATTTTAGATCTGTTTTGCTAAGTTATTGATTGGTTTTAATCATAATTCCGATGTTTTATAATGTTGATAAGTTGGTTTTAACATTGGAATCCTGAAACTAAGTGAATCTCTAATTTCTTAGGTGGCTAGTGTTGTGTTTTTGGTGAATTATGAGTGTTCTATGAATGCTGGAGGCATAAGGTTTATGTTAGGTTTGTAATCACTAATTTTTTCCGGGGTAGACCCGTTTTTTATTTTTGTTTATACAATAATGGGCTTTTATATATGTGTGTGTGTTACTACTCTATAAAAATATGTTATGGGCTTTGTTTACTTTATCTCTTTTATTCAAACCCAAAAAGGAAAATGTTACTTTTGCCTTAATGGTCTTATATCATACTAGTGTTATATATATATGTTGCTAGGTATCATCTTTATTTTGTTACCATATTACTATCCTTAAGTGTTATCATTAAAAATGCCCAATATATATATATAAGTTAATACTAAATAAAGGGCCTAAGTTTATCCCAAATATATATATATACACACATATTACTTTAGTGGCCCGATAAGGCCCAAATTCAATTAAACCCCAAAAAAACTATTAACCTTATAATATATTAGATGTTCTAGGATAAGTTTCTTTTTCTATCTATTGTTATTGCTATTTATTATTACTATGACTTACATTGTTAAAAAAAACCAAAAATACTAAATTAAATTAAATAGAAACCCAACTATATAAATAAAGCCCAAGTTTATTTTTATTAAACAAGCATCCATAGTACCCAAAAATATTATATCAGCCCATAATGTATAACAGTCTATATATTACAAGCCCATTAAATAAAATAAAGTCTCATTACATATTAAGCTCATTAGGGCCCCAAACTACAACCAGAAACCATAAATCTAATAATCCCTCTTTTGTGCGCAACCAAATATGGACCGTTAGATCTGGTTGTTGATATAACGGTCCAAATGCAACTAGAGCCGGATCTCCAACCCCTACCACGCGCGACTCTCTGAATTCCAAACGTGCGTGTGCATGTCGTTTCATCATCCGCGTGGTTTTCATGAAAGCCGGTTGACCTTCCAGCTTTGCCTCCACGTCGCCCGAAGGATTCGGTGACCTAACGCCACTTCACCATTGATTTGCCATGTCGACAGCCCCGTCAGAGGCTTACCCCCCAAGCCGCGCCGTCTCCACTGGTCCCCTCTAACGCTCGATTTAGCTATGTCACACAAACAAACAAGGGAACGAATGTCAGAGCAGTTAAAAATGCATGGAATCAACCAAAAAATCAGAAATCCCAAACAATTGCAACAACGCACATGAATACTTCCAAATCAGAGGGCAGCCAATAGCATTTTAGGGATATTTTGTATTTTCAATTATCATGTAATACTCGGCAATTATAAAACTGAAAGAGATAACATTTGTAACCTAGACGGGGAAAACTTCCAACCAAGGAATAGAAAGGAAAGCCTAGCATTTCCAGAGGAATTTTCCTCTCTCTCTTTTCATCCATTCAAAGCATGGCATAAAATAGGGTTTTAGTTTTTTTACCATCGTCGTTTCGGTTCTCCCTTTGTGCCATCGTATTTCTTCATCGGTGACAAGCCTCTCGATCTTTCTGAGATCGTGTGTGCTAAATCGGTGGAGAAAGGCGGAAGAAATCCTTTTTGAGTCTTTATTTTTGGGGTTTTAAAAAGGAAAGAAGGGCTTGGTTTTGAAAAATAAGGGTTGATTCGGAGTCAAGGGAAGACAATGAGTCATTTGGTGTTGTTTTTGGGTTCACCGACTGCCGGCGAGCGGTGGACGACTTGGCGGAAAGCCACTAGTTTTTGGGTTTGAAGGTGTTTCTAGGTTGGGTTTTTAGAGAAAAGAAGGAATATTTTGAAGGTTTTTAAAGAAATGGCCAAAAGAGAGAAACTCTCTGTCAATTGAGCTTTTTATAGATCTTCGCATTTTAAAAATGGGCTATTAGCCACTTAAGGACCTCCGCCACATTCTAATCGCATGATCAGTTCTTCCGTCTTTTTTTAATATCAGCCTTAATCTCTTCGCATGGGCAAATTATGCAACCAAGCCATTCTGCCATTTTTTATTACGTCCTAGGTCCTCGAGTCTTTCTAAATTCTTGCAATTTCATCTCCTATTTTTTCCTTATAATTCGACCCTCAATTTTGAATTATGTTCAGTTTAGTCCTTTTCCAGTGTTGAAAAATCCTTATTTTTGTATGCCATGCATATTAAATTTGTATGTCTTTTTACATATTATGTTTGTTCATTTGTTGTAAAAATGCTAGTTATGAGGTTTGATATTCATTTATGTGGTGGTTGTGTAACATATAATATATAATATAGTTCTTATAAAATATAACATGTTTTTAAAGTATATTATATAGCCCCTTTTAAAAAATATAATATATAGTATTTTTTATAATAACATATATGATACAAGGTTATTTTGTAATATATAATAAGGTTTTTAAGGTTTTTTAATATATGTAATATAAAATTTTGTTCTTAAATATATATAATATAACCTTTCTTATAATATGTATAATACATAGATGTTATAATATATATAATATGGTGCTAAATATATAATATAATTTTATATAGTACATAATATATAACTAAAGTATATTTTAAGTATATACATGTGGTTTTTGATACACGTTGGATTTGGGAGAGTTTGGACTTTGTCTTATTTTGAGTTTTAGGGCTTGTTAGATTAGTCTTAGGTTAGGAAAGTTAATTTAATTAGTTTAAAATCGTGTGCTCATCTCATAGGGGCAAGATCTTTAAATTAATTAGATTAATTTAGGATTAGTTTTTTTAGAGCCGTAGTTAGACTTAGGGTTCGAATTAATTTAGTAAATTTAAATTTACCATTGGCTTATTGGGATAAATGTTATATTCATTAAATTAATTGAACACTTCTTAATCACGTTTAAGATCAAATTAATACGGAGATTAGATTGACATTTAAGTTTAAAACCATGATTAATCAACTTGATTTGTTTTAAATAGTATCATTGGCTTATTGAAATGCTAGTTTAAAACCGATCGAATTAATTATCATGTTAAAAGATAATTCACAATTTGTTAGGATTTTCTTGTTCTTTAGGGTTAATCGATTTAGGGTTAATATTAGGTTCACTTAGTAATTAGATCACTAATTGGTCTTCTATAATTTGGGCCTTTTAGGTTAGGGCTTTGGTGGTCCTTTTGTGTGTTTATTTTTTTTTTCTTTTAGCCCTTATTTTCCATCTACATTAATTGTCATTCATGTGACCCATTTATAGTGAAATTAATAAATTAAAATCATAAAAAATGAGGTATCTATTAATTTCGATATTTGTGTCGAAACAGTATGAGAACAAAGGATATGAACCAAATATTTGAATTAATCTTTACCATCCCGAGGTAAATACTAATTTAAAATTAACAAAAATCATCACATCATATCTTAATTGATCGCATCATGCATAAAGGTGATTTACGAAATTTGAACCATACATTAACTCGGCAGTCAGACTTATATGATGCCAGTTTAATCTATGGTCTGATGTATCGTCATCCTTATTAATTAAATGTCTGATTAATTTGAACCCTTTAATTTGATAAAGCCTGTTCAATTAAGGTCAATTCTCAATTAAGTACGCTAAATTAAATTCAATTTAAATTTTAACAAATATTTTGGTACCGATTTCCGGGTGTGATGGGGGTGCTAATCCTTCCCCACAAGTAACCAACTCCCGAACCCTTTCAAATTGAATCTCTGGTTTTCTGGTGTCCGACCTACCTTATCCAAGTGGCCGGTGGCGACTCCAAGTTTTTTATTATTTTTCAAAAGAATAAGAATTTTCAAAAAGGAATTCTCTTTTTCAAAGAATGGTTTAAGGATAACCCTTAGCACCGAACTGAATGAACACGGATTTTAAAAGAAAAGAAAAAAACGTCTCTACAGCTTGGCGACTCCGCTGGGGACCGAATTTGTTTTTATAAAATAAAAAAAGAGTTAGACCAAGAAAATATTTGTTGCTTTTAATGATGGAAATTTGTTGCAAATTTAATTTTATTTTAAAGAGGTCGATTCTTTCTTGAAAATGTGACTCCGATTACATGGGCTTTGATAATTGGTGGACTTTGAATTAATTTAGGGTTAATCCCGATACTCATGCATCATGCTTAGACATCCATTCATAGGATTAGGAGCATGCTAACCATCACTGCATCTCTTCTCTTCTCTCTTTTACAGGTGGATTAAACATTTCAAGAGGTAGAGCAAAAGAGGAAGATACTCAAAGCTCAAAGATTTTAGGCGGAAGATTTCAAACATGCCACATCAAAAACTTTAGGCGGAGGATTTCAAACATGCCACATCAAAAACTTCAGGCGGAGGATTTCAAACACGCCACATCAAAAAACTTTAGGCGGAGGATTTCAAACACACCACATCAAAACTTCAGGCAGAGGATTTCAAACACGCCACATCAAAAAACTTCAGGTGGAGGATTTCAAACACGCCACATCAAAAACTTCAGGCGGAGGATTTCAAACACGCCACATCAAAACTTTAGGCGGAGGATTTCAAGCAAGGCACATCAAAGATTTCAGGCGAAGAATTTCAAACTCACCACATCAAGACTTCAGGCGAAGGATTTCAGACTCACCATATCAAAAGTTCAGGCGAAGGATTTCAAACTCGCTATAATACCGAGCGGAGGAGTTAATACTCATAGTTCAGAGTTTTAGAGGGAAAGGGCAGATAGCTGAAGCTCAAAGATTTATGGGGCAAAGGAGGCACTCGCAGCTCCAAGCCGTCCGACAGGAAAGTTGGACAAAATTAGTGCTTATAGTCTTTGCTTTATTCTTGTTCCACAAGGATAAGCAAAGAGGGGCAGTTGTAATCACGATTTTTTTCCGGGGTAAAACCCATTTTATTTTCATGTTACAATAAAGAGGCTTTGTTTATCTTGTTTATTTTTGTTATGATAAAAACACTAAAGTTATTAGAGTCATAAACAATAGTGATCTTATATCATATTAAGTTATATATATGTGTGTGTGTGTGTGTGTGTTGGTTATTATTGTATATATATACATATATATATTGCCCAATTAAAAGAACCAAATGCTTTAAGGAATTTAATGGGCTTAGGTTACTAGTATTGTACTCCCTTTTTCTTTCATTGTTGTTTTCATTTTATTATCCTTATCGTTATTATATATTATACCTTAATACATATATGCTTCGAACTAATTGGAATCCATATGGACTGGGAAATAAATAAGTAATTCAAATAGAAGCACATTTATTTTATTTATGTCAGCCCATAAAAAATATGCAAGATAAGTAAAGCCCAAAAATAAGTCCATAACATTAAATAATTAAATGTCCATTTACAATTGTTGGCCAGATAAGGGCCCAAAATTTAAGAAACCCTAGGGAAATCTGATGCCCCATTTTCTCATTGTGTAGCTAAATTATGACCGTTAAATCAAATCCTGATCTAACAGTCCAAATGGCTCCCTCAATTGGAAACCCTAACAGAGGACTCTCCAGCTAGCGCCATCACTTCTCAGTCGTGGGATCAAGAGCTGCATCGGATGGTCTAGATTAAGTTTGAGGCGCATGCGATACACCGGCCTAGCCTTTTAGCTTCTCCACTCATGAGTGAGCTGCATGCACGTCTGTCAGCCTTCCACGTCGATCGTGGCACGTACTCTCTGGTACCCCTTCCACAACCGCTCCACCACAGTGGCATATGCAACAAAAAAGAACGGGTTAGTAGAGAAATCAGAAGCAAAAACAACGAAAATGTCAAAAAGCAATGCAAATCAGGGGACAAATCGGCAGCACAGATGATGCACCATTTCATTTAGAGAAATCAGAACCAATAGGGATTTTTCTCATGTAATTTCAATTCCAAAAATTCCATGTAATTTTAGGGTATATAAAGAACCGTAGCCCTAACCATAAGAAAAAAATATTGTAACAACAAGAGCAAAAAAAAACAACAGGCATGTATTCTGGGATTTCCATTCAATAGAAAGCAGAGAAGCAACCTCGAACTTTTTGAGGTATATTCATTATTCCTCATTTACAGTGCATGCATAATAGAAAATCAAGTTAGGGTTTTATTTTTACATTTTTAGCGGTTCATCTTCTCCCTTGTCGTTTCGTTTTCTGCCCATTGATAAGCCTTGAATGGTGAAACGGAGTGGAGACATATCCATGGAGAAAGCCTTTGACTTCGATGGGTTTTAAAAAAGGGGGGCTCTTTTCGGTTCTTTTTTTTAAGGTTTTCAAAGGAAAGGATTGGGTTTTGAAACAAAGAGGATCAAATTAGTTTTTTAGGGTGAAAATGGGTTTTTGTGACTTTTGGGTTCGTCGGCCACCGTCCGTGGTCCCTGGATGTATGTTGCTTCTTTTAATTTGGTCGTCAATTCAAGCAGATTTCTCTTTTTCTTTTAATTTGTCCCCTTAATTTTGTTTTTCATTCAATTAAGTCCAATTTCCAATCTTATAATGTGATATTTCATATGTTTCAACTTTTCAGCTTTAAATTTGTGGTTAATTAGCTTAAAATGTGTTAGTTCTAAATGTGTATGGGTGATAATTATTTGAATGTTAGAGAATATGGGTTAATATTTTGGTAAATTGGTATTTTGGGCCTTGTTGGTTTGTCGTAGTCTTAGGCTTTTGGGTTTTAAGCCCATTTTGAGTTAGTGTTGGGCCTTTGTTATCCTAGTTAGCTCGCTTTGGGTCTAGGTTTAAGTGCTTTTGGGCTTAAGCGTGGACCTAGATTTTAGATAGTTTAATTGGGTTTTTATGCCCAATTTAGGTTAAGTTTAGGGCCTTAAGTTTTAGGTTTCTTTTTAGGCTTGTTTTTTTATGGTTTTAGGCCTTATGTTGTGGGCTTTTGTTTGGATTTAATAAAGGTTCTTTTGGGCCTTAGATTTTAGGTCTAGGTGTAGTAGTTTGGGGCTCATGTTTGTTGGGCCTAGTTATTAGCTTTGGGTTTTGTTGCGTGTTTAGATTGCTACGCAAATGGTGCAAGTATACACATCGCAAGTAATAAAGTGATATGATAAGTATCGAGTATCGTCTCCACAAGGATTGACTTGGGCCACTTTGCTTAAGTTATTACACTGTAAAAGGAATAATATTGAAGATGATGAATATCAAGTAAAATAAAATAAGCAAATAAAAAAATAGAAAAGAGTAATCGGTAAGAGAGTATGTGGATTATCGTGAGTCATGGCATGGTAATTGAGTGCTAGCGTAGCTCAATCACTTCAACAATTAAATCCAGTCGGATTGCTGGGACAATTCTGTGACAACCTGGGCAATTCTGCAATTGCCTGGGCAGGTCTGCGATTGCTGGGCAAGTCTGGGAATGGAGCGATTACTGGGGTAATTCTGCGACAACCTTCAAAGTTTGGCAAAGCATTCTTCAATTGTTTCTCGTTATCCTTAACTCGAAACGCTGTTAATTGTGCATGCCTTGATAATACATCGCTGCGTGAACCAAGGGTGGACAACAACCTATATTGCGCTCCCCTTTTAGCCGTTGAAATTCGCAATTTATCCCTAAGTCGAATTAGTCTTCACCATCGATTGATTGTATGAAAACCATGCTCATTCGTTTCTTGAATCTAACTCTCCCGATATTAGATAAACGGATGAATTCACGACATCCTCTCCCAATTCACTCGCAAACAAAATTAAGAACCAAGAATGAACAAACTTTGAAGTAAAATTGCAAACTAAATACCTAAACAAATCCAATCGTTCTCACAACCACAAAAACACAAAAACCCAAGCCAAATAAGTTAGTTCATGGCTGGGTTCAAAAGATATACAAAGAATAATCCCTAAACATGAATCTAACGAAAACAAAAAAGAAGAAGAAGAAGAAGAAGAAAAAGAAGACTTCGAACAGCCCCTTGCGTTTTCTCTCTTAATTCCCCTCTTGAAGTATGCGGCTAGGTCTCTTATTTATAGGAGTTAGCTAGGTCAAAGTCTTTCTTGAGGAAGAATTTAAGTTGGAATTAAATAAAATAAAATAAAATAAATAGATCTCTTTTATTATATATTTATTCCTCCAAAACTTCTCTTCAAACTCTTAGAATTTAATCTCCCTTTGATCTCCAATAACTCCTCATAAATCTGAATTTAAATCTTCATTAAATGCTTCATGGAAATCCAAATCTTTAGGATTTATCTCTTGTTTTTCGTGCTTATCCCTAATGAAGTGGATTTGTCCAGACATGCTTTAGCAATCTGCTCAGTATGGCATTTAGAAGACAGCTTCGTTTGTCTTGGCAGACCCTCCAGTTTAGCATTTCGAAAGCAGCTTCGACTGCTTTGGCAGATCCATCAGTTTCCTTCCTTAGCTGCCACGACAATCTCCTACTTGCTTGGGCAATTAGATCCTGCACACACAAAAACACACACCAACAGTACCTTTTTTCCACAAAATCAACTAAATTATGAAATCAAGCATGGCGATGAAGGAATTCATGAAAACATGCATGAATGCCTAATAATGCAACTAAAATGAGCCTAAGTCTAACAATAATATGAGTAAAAATGGTCATAAAAATAGTACTTTTGAACACTCATCAGGTTTAGATTAGATCTAGGTTAATGAATTTAATTAATTTAATTCATGTGCTCGTCTCATAGGGGCGTGATTTTGAATTAATTAAGTTAATTATAGGGCTCGTGTCTTTAGGGTTAATCAATTTAGGGTTAAATATTAGACTCACCTAGATTAATTAGATCACTAAATGGTTTCTCTCATAATTTTGGCTCATAGGTCGGGCTTGGGTGAGGACCTTGTGTGTTTACCTTTTATGCCCTTGATTGTCATCCATATTTTTCATTCATGTAATGTTTAATTGTTTAATTGTATGTTAATTGACCTAAATTGTAAAACGGGGAAAATAAGTTTTAAAACAGGCAGGACCATTTCATCATTCCTTGAATGTTTGCATCATGCATAAAGGTGATGTACAGGATCCGAACCCTAGACTAACACGGTAGTCGGGCTTATTCGATGTCAGTTTAGTTTATGGTCCGGTGTATCGTCATGCTTGTTAATTAAATGCCAAATTAATTTAAGTCCACCAATTTGATTAAGTTCATACAACCGAAGTCAACTTTTAAGTTAAGAACGCTAAATTAAAGTTTATTTAAATTCCAACAATTTCTATTAATTTTAAAGGCAATAAACATTATGGTACCGATATCCGGGCGTGATGGGGGTGCTAATCCTTCCCCACAAGTAACCAACTCTTGAACCTTTTCACAACGAATCTATGGCTTTCTTTGGTGTTTGGCCTACCTTATCCAAGTGGCTGGTGGCGACTCCAAGTTTTATCGATTTCCAAAAGAAAAGAGATTTTCATGAAAAAATCCTCGATTTAAGACAGAATTTTCAAAAGGCGATTTTAGGGGATAAAATAGTAGTTGACTTATTTTCTAAAAATGCTTTGATACTACTTGTATTTAAAAATAGAATTTTCAAAAGAGGTCGCTACACCCTCTAGCGCTCGATTCAACCATGTCACGTAAACAAATAAGGGAAACTAATGTCAAAGCGGTTAAAAATGCATGGAATCAACCAAAAAAATTAGAAATCCCAGACAATTGCAACAACGCACATGAATACTTCCAAATCAGAGGGCAACCAATAGCATTTTAGGGATATTTTGTATTTTAAATTATCATGTAATACTTGGCAAATAAAAAATCGAAAGAAAGAACATGTGTAACCCTAGACAGGGAAAACTTCCAACCAAGGAATAAAAAGAAAAGCCTAGCATTTACAAAGGTATTTTTCTCTCCACCTTTTCATCCATTCGAAGTATTGCATAAAAATAGGGTTTTTCTTTACTACCGTCATTTCAGTTTACCCTTTGTGCCATAGTATTTCCTCATCGATGACAAGCCTCCCGATCTTTTCGAGATCGTGTGTGGTGAACCGGTGGAGAAAGGCGGAAGAAATCCTTTTTGAGTCTCGGTTTTTTGGGTTTTAAGAAGGAAAGAAGTGCTCGGTTTTGAAAAACAAGGTTTGATTCAGAGTCAAAGAAAGACAGGGAGTTATTTTGTGTTGGTTTTGAGTTCGCCGGCCGCCGGCGAGCGGGGGCCGACTCGATTGTGTACGGTGGAAAGCCACTGGTTTCTGCGTTCGAATGTGTTTCTGGGTTGGTTTTTCACAGAAAAGAAGGAATATTTGAAGGTTTTTTTTAAAGAAATGGCCAAAAAAGAGAAACTCTCAGTCGATTGAGCTTTTTATAGTTCTTCGAGTTTTAAAAATGGGCTATTAGCCACTGAAGGACCTCCGCCCCATTCTAATCGCACGATCAGTCCTTCCGTATTTTTTTAATATCAGTCTTAATCCCTCCGCATGGGAAAATTATGCACCCAAGCCATTCTGCCTTTTTTATTACGTCCCAGGTCTTTGAGTCTTTCTAAATTCTTGCAATTCCATCCCATGTTTTTCCTTTTAATTCAGTCGTCAAATTTGAATTATGTTCAGTTTATTCCTTTTCCAGTGTTAAAAAATCCTCATTTTTGTATGCCATGTATATTAAATTTGTATGCCTTTTTACATATTATGTTTGTTCATTTGTTGTAAAAATGCTTGTTATGAGGTTTGATATTCATTTATGTGGTGGTTGTGTAACATATAATATATAGTATAGTTCTTATAAAATATAACATTTTTGTAATAACATATATGATACAAGGTTATTTTAAGGCTATTTTGTAATAACATGTATGATACAAGGTTATTTTAAGGCTATTTTGTAATAACATATATGATACAAGGTTATATTGTAATATATAATAAGTTTTTTAAGGTTTTTTAATATATGTAATATAAAATTTTGTTCTTAAATATATATAATATAGGCTTTCTTATAATATGTATAATACATAGATGTTATAATATATATAATATAGTGCTAAATATATAATATAATTTTGTATAGTACATAATATATAACTAAAGTATATTTTTAAGTATATACATGTGGTTTTTGATACACGTTAGATTTGGGATAGTTTGGGCTTTGTCTTATTTTGGGTTTTAGGGCTTGTTAGATTAGTCTTAGGTTAAGCAAATTAATGTAATTAGTTTAAAATCGTGTGCTCGTCTCATAGGGGCACGATCTTTAAATTAATTAGATTAATTTAGGATCAGTTTTTTAGAGCCGTAGTTAGACTTAGGGTTCGAATAATTTAGTGAACTTAAATTTACCCTTGGCTTATTGGGATAAATGTTAAATTCATTAAATTAATTGAACACTTCTTAATTACCTTTAAGATCAAATTAATACGGAGATTAGATTGACATTTAAGTTTAAAACTATGATTAATCAACTTGATTTGTTTTAAATAGTATTCTTGGCTTATTGGAATGCTAGTTTAAAATCGATCGAATTAATTATCATATTACAAGATAATTCACAATTTGTTACGGTTTTCTAGTTCTTTAGGGTTAATCAATTTAGGATTAATATTAGGTTCACTTAGTAATTAGATCACTAATTGGTCTTCCATAATTTAGGCCTTTTAGGTTAGGGTTTTGGTGGGCCTTTTGTGTGTTTATTTTTTTCTTTTAGCCCTTATTTGTCATCCATATTAATTTTCATTTATGTGACCCATTTATGGTGAAATTAATAAATTTAAATCATAAAAAGGAGGTATCTATTAATTCCAATATTTGTGTCGAAACAATCTGAGTTTAAAGGATATGGACCTAATATTTGAATTAATCTTTACCATCATGAGGTAAATACTAATTTAAAATTAACAAAAATCATCACATCATATCTTAATTGCTCGCATCATGCATAAATGTGATGTACGAAATTTGAACCATACATTAACACGGCAGTCAGACTTATATGATGTCGGTTTAATCTATGGTCCGATGTATCGTCATCCTTATTAATTAAATATCTTATTAATTTGAACCCACTAATTTGATAAAGCTCGTTCAATTAAGGTCAATTCTCAATTAAGTACGCTAAATTAAATTCAATTTAAATTTCAACAATTTCCATCCTTTTAAAAGCAACAAATATTTTGGTACCAATTTTTGGGCGTGATGGAGGTGATAATCCTTCCCCACACATAACCAACTCCCAAACCCTTTCAAATTGAATCTCTGGTTTTATGCTGTTTGGCCTACCTTATCCAAGATGGCCAGTAGCGACTCCAAGTTTTTATTGTTTTTCAAAAGAATAAGAATTTTCAAAAAGGAATTTCCTTTTTCAAAGAATGATTTAAGGATAACCCGTAGCACCGAACCGAACGAACACGAATTTTAAAAGAAAAGGAAAAAACGTTGCTACAAGGTTGTTTTCAAATGTTAATTGAATGTAATTGGTAGATTTAGTCTTTAGGTTTTGGACGGGTTAAGTTTGGAAGGTGTTTGATGTTGTTTTCGGTTGTTGTAGAGGGGTTTTGGTTAGAGTTGTATTGGTTTTATATTACTGAGTCTTTGAATGCATCTAGATGCATTGAATCCCTTACTTTTGTGTGTTTAAATCAGGGGTGATTGGTCCTCAAGCTTGTGTCACCGTTTTGGAAGCTTTAGAGGAGTAGTTTGCATCGGCGAGCATGGTTTTGCGTAGTCGATGAGTAAGAACGTGGATTTCAGCTTTGAAATGGGTTAAAGGTTATTTTGGGATTTTAAATTAAGCTTGAAACGCTGGTTTAAACTTGGAAGTAAGTATGACGGGATTTCTCCCTAGGTCCTATTTTGGCGAAATTAATTTTATGCACTTGTTTTTGAATTACATGGTACCTACTGTTTAAACATGTTTTGAGTATGGTTTATATAGATTTTGATCATATATTGATGATGAATGCATTTGAAAAATGATTCATGTAAGTAAGAGGTATACTTGATAATGCATGGTTTAATGCATCGAAAAATGATTTTGAATGTTGCTTACAAAAATAGTGAGGTACATGGTTAATAATGAATTATATTGGCAAGTGATATGGTTTAAAATGTTATCGGGTATAATGGGTCGGGCATAGGATTGATAGTGCACTATAAATAAGTCACCTCGGGTGTTGAGGGTTTTATGTGTACCAAATACTCCACCATGAGTACCCTAACGGTCGAGGGGTTATATGGTACTGAAAACTCCCGTCAGTGGATTATACATCTAACCGATGATTGGGTTGTGATGGTACCCGATTGTGATCATACCTTAATTCTGGTTGAGATTGTATGAAGTGTTGAGATGACACTTATTGAATCCGTGTATTCGATGTAATATTTTGTAAAGTAGAACTTGGTTTATGATCACTTGAAAGCCAATATAATTGTTAATGTATCATGTTGATGGATTATATTGCATAATGTTGATTTATACATGTTTACTCTTTAAGCCTTGTATATAGGTTATTATGCATGGGAAAGCTTAAATTGAGGGATTGCAAATGGGGATTTTGTTGTTGATTCATGATACATGTTGCATATGGTTTAATATGGTTTTTGGAAATGTTAAATCCATGGTTTGTAAGGCATGATATTTTGAAAGATGTTTTAAATGATGAATTCATTGTGAGTTGGAAACCGGTCTTTAAATGCATTGATGGTGTTTTGTTTTAAGCACTCTTCACTAAGCGTAGTGTGCTTACGCTCTCTTTGTCCATCAATGCAGAGAATTAAAAGCTGGAGGTAGCAAGCAAGTGAAGGGAAATCCAAGGACTTGAACCATTTGAAAGTATGGCTTCTGAACTAGACTAGTAGTAATAAAGGCAATGGGGTTCATTGTTGTTTCGGAGGGTTATTTGCTAAACTCCCAATTTTTGCAAGTTTATATTGTTGTTATGAAATTGTATGAGGCTTTACATGGTTGATTTTGTTGTGGATTTACGTTTCGTGCATTGGATGGATGGCTTTTAGGATGCATGCCTCTAGACCTATGATTGAAGTATGTTGCTATGGTTTGATCATGTATCTTTGATAATCTGGCATGGTTTGATCTTTAGTTTAGTGGTGTACATGTTTATGGATTGTTAAAGCATGTTCGAATCCATGATTGTATGAAAAACTGGCAAAATTGACATTACAGGTCAGAGCGTATCGATATGTGGGGCCTTGTATTAGTACGAGTAAGCTAGAAATAAGCCTGGGGATCAGTACATGAGAGGTTGTATCGGTACAGGCTTAAGGTTATTACAACGGGTACCGATATGAGTTCAAGCATATCGGTACAGGTTTTAGCTATTGAAACCCATGGTTCAGCGAATGGTGCCCGCGTACCGATACATCTAGGACATGTATTGGTACGACCCTGTTGGACTGAAGCCTTGTATCGCTACGGGTGCCCGCATACCAATATCAATTGTCGTTATTTCTGTTAAAGTGATTCAGGAGGTTTCTAATTCTTTCATTTTAGCCCTTGTTATTAGTGAATGCAATTGTATGATTTGAATGATCGTTTTAAGCTAAAATTTGGCGAGCAAGATATAATCTAATTAATTGACGACTGGTAACTTAAATTCTAGCTAAGTCCTTATAACTTTCTAGATTTGCAATTTGGTCCCTAAATTGCATATATGCACAATTGGATGTCAATTCGACGCCTAATTCAATTAAGATTTCACCTGCTACCAGCATACACACCTTAGGACATAATGTTGCATCTAGATAAGATAAAAATAAAAAATGGACATAAGTTTAGTTAATTGGTTCAAGTTTGTTTCAACAAACCCAATGTAGCTCACTTTGTTCGGTCGGGCGTTTAGGCTGGGTCGAGGGGGTTACAAAAATGCACAAAGATGGGTCCTCAAAAGAAGTTGAGAGTATATCTCGGTTCAAATCCCTAAATTAAGCTTTTGATGAGGGATTCATTTACAGTTCGATTTACTGACTGTCATTTTAATGAGTTAGTTTTTCCAGCATTAGGGAGAGAATAAATAGCTGGAAAAAGAAATAAGTTGAAATGAATTATCATTCTCTCATTTTGATCCACATACTAAAAAAATGTGAACTAGAAGTTCAAAGGATAATTCATTTACAAAACTTAGCAAATCAATTGCTAGATGATTTTGTTGACCTTAAAAGAGTGACTAAGTCACATATACCAGCTATGAATGCTCCGGTTAAAGTTGATGTCCTAAAAAGACAAAATCTAGTTGCTAATGAGTCTAACTCACGCCTGAAGCATGGTAGACAAGTAGGTTCCTAAGATAAAAATCCTTGAAAAAATGAGCTATATTTTATGATGGTTTGATCGAGGAATCAACGTATTATGAAAATATCTAGAATAAATTAAAAAGGTCTCCAACAGAGACATTAACATGAATCAGGTACCTGATAATAAAGAGATCTTAATAGATTATGTCATGTCTGGTAATAAGTGAAACTGAAATCAAATAGACGTCGATAATACATTAGCATGCAATATAGCATTAGAGATTTTGGATGATGATGCAGTCATTTAACCATTGTCAATTGGACAATGTAAACAAAGAAATAATTGGTCAAAATAGAAAGCGGCAATTGAGGCGAAACTAAAATCTTTTTCGAAAAGAGAAGTATTTGGGCCTATAGTCCGTGCATCGGAATGTGTAAAGCCTGTGGATATAAATGAGCCTTTGTGAGAAATAAAAATGAAAAAAGGGAAATCTCAAGATATAAAGTCTGTCTGTTTGCACAAGGATTCTCACAAAGACCTAGAATCAAATTAAGAGGAAACATACTCCTCGGTGGTGGATGCAACTACTTTTAGATTTTTATTAGTCTAGCAATAAAAGACTTAGTTTTCGCCTAATGGATGTTGGTACATCCTATTGGTATAAGCCTCTTGATAATAATATTTACGTGAAACTTTTGGAAGGATTTAGACTGCCAGAAGCAGTTAATTCAAGTTCTCGATAACATTATTCAATCAAATTGAACATATCTATTTATGGATTAAAACAACTTGGGCGCATGTTGTACAATCGCCTTAGTGAATACTTATTAGCGAAAGGCTATAAGAATAATTCAATTTCCTCGAGCATTTTTATTAAGAGGTTTAGCTTCGGATTTGTTATTGTTATTGTGTATGTTGATTATTGAATATTATTAGGACTCATGAAGAGACATCCCTGACAATAAAATCCTTGTACATCAATCAACATATAGAGAAAAATGTTTAAAGAGACTTTACATGCATAATGCACATCCGTTGAGCACTAGGAAAGACGAAAAATAATTGCTATGCATCAGATCTTAATTGGTCTAGGAGTATTGTCTAAGTGCTACAAGACCATTACCTTTAGATCTTTCAAAAATTGATGCCTCTCTAAATCATGTAAAGAATTGCTATGCACGAGGCAAAGGCGAAATATGTGTTTGGCTAAACATATCCAGAAGATATGTGAATTGCTTTCAAAAGATAAGATGCATGCTATCTTGTGTAGAGATAATGCAAAATTTTTATCTCAACCAAAATGTGGATACATCAAATAAGAGAAAACGAAACATATTTCTTTAAAGTTTCGTCTCTCATGATCTTTAGAAGAATGGTATTTGATGAATCCTTTCAAGTAGTAATTTGAAAGATCTATTCACCGATGCATAGACTACTTCAACATTTGAAGATTGTATTCAAGATTAAATTGTGAAGATTCAGAGATCTTATGTGATGTTTTCATGAGGGGGAGTAAATACGCGTTGCACTCTTTCTCCATTAGCCGAGGTTTTGTCCTAATGGGTTTTCCCGGTAAGGTTTTTAATGAGGCAACATGTTATGCATATTAAAGATGTGTGTACTCTTTTTCTTTCACTAAGAAATTTTTTTCGCAAAGGGTTTTTATCTTAATAAGGTTTTAACGAGGCACATTATCTTCATGTATATCCAAGGCAGAGTGTTATGAATATCTTTATTTATGGTGGATATCTATATATTAAATGAGACTTTGATGTACTTTATTATTAGGCTTTAATACCCATTAGAATTAGAGTTTCCATCTTATGCCTATAAATATAGTGTTTAGAGAAAGCATTGTACACAACCCCACTTTGAGAATATAATACAAGTCTCTCTCTTTGCTTCTCATCTTGTTCTTGTTCATCTATTTTGTTCTTGTTGTTTACTTTATTCACAATATAAATATTTTTATTTATAATATAATAATTATATTAAATTTTATATAATGATACTACAATTTAAACTTTCCGCATAAAACTTAAAAAATTTAGGGTAAAGTTCACAAATGGTTACTGAACTTTGTTAAAAAAATAAAAAACGGTAACCAAACTTTCAAATGTTACAAAATAACAATTAATATGTGTTTTGCAACAAAATAATAATTGGAATGTTAAAACCCGTTAACTCTTAACGGAAAACTCACTTGCCACATCACCTTACCCATCTCCACATCATCCTCTCTCCTTTTTCATGTAGGATTAATAAAATAATAAAGAAATAATTTTTAATTTGACTTTGACTTTCACTTATCATCTTCTTCTTAAAAAACCCTAAACTTAGGGGTGTTCATATTCGGGTACCCGGAATTTAGGTACCCAAAATTATCGGGTACCAAACTCTCGGCCCGTTATCCGGCCCATGTAAATCGGGTACCTATAAAACTCGGGTACCCGATAATCTGGGTAATAGGTACCCGAAATTTTGTTTTTGTTTTCGTTTCAATATTCAATATTTAAATTACATTTTTATGAATTTAATTGATATGTCGGGATCTTTCTGTTTTGTTTTTTCGTGAAAGTTGCCTACTATTGTCTTTTAACTTCTAAGTTATGAAATTTTCCTACTTACCATTTAAAAGTAATTGTTTGCCAACATTTGTTATTTGTAATTTGATTAATTTATCTACCGTAAAAGCAACAATTTAAACCACCAAACTAAAGAAATGTTTGCCAAACTAGTATCGTGTAAAGTGTAAACAGTTAAAGCAACAATTTAATGTTGGAGTGAGTCACTAACATAATAAAAAAATTAAATTAAAAAAAAAAACCTTAAATCGGGTGTCGGGTACCCGACTAAAGAGCATTTTCTAACCTGGGTCCGACTCAGATACCCGAAAAAAATAATAGGTTGAGTACTTGACTCAAAATTTTGGATAATTTCTAAAAAATATCCAAATTTTTTTTTATCGAGTATACAAGTATGCTAGTCAAATAATTCAGGCCGATTACTTTTAAACACCCAACCTAAACTGCTCATCTCTCCACTGCTATCATAGAATCTATGGTGAAAAACAAGGCCAACCAGTGAGAGCCACATTTTGGCATTTATTTGTTTCCTGGAAAAAAAAAGTTCGCCATATTTTCTCTCCTATTTCTTCGTTATCTTAATTAAACGCAAGTTCGCCATATTTTCCCGCCAAAGGTAAATATTTTAAAGATTTCTTTTATTTCTCTGTTTCCCATTCGTTTTCATTCTCTCATTTGCTCGGGAACCCCCGGGTTTGGTGCTTTTTACTCAGCGCGATTCCGGGTTTCCTTCTATTTTTTCAGTTGAATTATCTAGTAGAAATTGAAGATTTTTTTTTGGTAAATCTGAACAAATTATGAGTGATCAACTGGTGTTGAATGTCGACGGTCTGGTAAAGTCGGAGCCCGTGCAGCCGGTGGAGTCCGATGTTGTTCCCTCGGAGGAGAATCCTGGGCCGTCGCGCTTGTCAGACTCTAAGGAGGAGGAAGTCCCCAGTGGCGATGAGGAGGAGCCGCTGATTCATTCGGCCGAGTGCAACATTTGCCAGGATGAAGATTTCATTAAGAATCTTGAGACTCCTTGTGCCTGCAGTGGCAGCCTCAAGGTAGTTTCTTTCATTATTATTATTTTTCATGATAAGAATTCGAACCAATTTCACGATCCGGCTTTCAATTTAATGAACCGCATTTAAAGAACCTTTTTTCCCGGGAAACAAACAAATGCCAAAACTCTCACTGGTTGGCCTTGTTTTTCACCATGGATTCTATGGTAGCAGTGAAGAGATGAGCAGTGAAGGAGTTTTGTGTAAGAAGAAGATGATAAGTGAGTCAAAGTCAAACTCAAATTAAAAATTATTATTTTTATTATTTTATTAATCCTACATGGGAAAGGAAGGAGGACGACGTGGAAATGGGTAAGGTGATGGAGCAAGTAAGTCTTCCGTTAAGATTTAACGGGTTTTAACATTTCAGTTGTCATTTTATTACAAAACACATATTTTAATTATTATTTAATAACATTTAAAAATTTGTGACTATTTGTGAATTTTACCTAAAAATTTATATAATGACTTTTTTACTATAAGGATATTTTTTATAACGCAATTAAAAAGTGCTCATTATATGTATATATATATATATATTTATATTTGAATAATTATATTTATGGTATATATAAAAGTAGAGAGTAAAAAAAAAATCAATTGATCCTTGATTGTTTATTATATTACCACATAAGTATTCGTATTATTTTCATTATTAAACTTTGAATATTAAGAACATTTTATTAAATATAAAAGTCCAATACTCTTATCTTAAAATATTTATTTCTTTGGTCAAAAAATATTTATTTCTAAACCCAAATTAAAATACATTAACAGAAGCCCACACCAAATTAATGTACCTATTATCACTCAGACCCAACGTACATTACAATTATATCCTAAATCCCAAGCCCAAAACTAAAAATAAAAATAAAATAAATCCAATAGTCAAATGCAATTTTAAAATATTAAAAAAATCCAATCCAAATGTAATTTCACCAGTTATATGCATGTCTGGTGGTTTAGACCCGGTTGTGACAGCGGTCGTCTTAGGCCGAAAAATCAGCTGCGTTACTTTTAGTATTAGCAAGTTCACTGAGATCATTTCCCCGATTAGAGCTGTTGGTTTATCCAGGAAAAGAGAGAAAGATGCTGCTAACATCCAGTCGCCTTCTCGAAGAAGAATAGTACCGGTTACCATCAATGCAAAACAAACGGTTTTTCAGGGAACAATGGTCCGGAGACACATTTTGTTGGATCCATACTTCGTTTCCACGATTCCGATGCCGACTTACAAGATCACCTTCTTGAACCGGCTGCCTGCAGAGCTCACTTGCAACGGTGGAAAGCTTGCCATTGAAGTTGCAAACTACATACAAAGGGTGCTAGCCGGGACATCGGGGTTCGAGTGCACTAACTTGACAAGGAAGGACAAATATGCTATGCCCATCGAAGAAGGAAAAAGAACAAGAAAAAGCAAAAGCCTTGGGGAAAAAAACAAGGATCGGAATTCAGAGCCAAATTAATTTACATTGTTTGTCTATATGTTTGTAACGCTAATTATAATATAGCAGCTATGTATATTTTTCTTTATGTTTTGATACCTTACAAATGTTTGCCGTGTTAAAGCCAAATGCTAACAATATGGCATTGGTTTCTGCAACACTATCTGCATCTTCATTCAGCATTCTCATGACCACTATAGTTTTGCTGGCCATATGATACGGAACTACCGGAGGCAGCTTCCGAGCGAGTAGTGTCGCGTTGATTCAAGTCATGTGCTCGCGTTGTTGTTTTAATTTCAAAACATATCAAGTTAAACATTAACAGATATTTAAAGAAAGTTAAAGTGATTAAAGTATGGATGCAAGCCTCTTGAACTGAGTTCTGAGGCCCATGTCTCAGAAACTGTCCGATCCTTTGTTATGTGTTTCCAATGAGAAGGAGGGTTTCACTTTAAAATTCTCTGAACTTTCTGATATTCCAACTGATCGACAAACAAATTTCCGGGCTAAAGTACAAAGAGAGAAATACACACCATCAAACGCGGTGTTCGCTTTCGCCTATCCTCCCCCTTTATCTTTTTCTTTTGTACTTTATTGCACTTGGCTGAGAACTCTATATAAGAAAGCACTTCATGGGAGCTGATGTTGCCTGAACAGAAATGGAATTTACTACATTGGCAATACTTGGTAATAATAACTTATCTTCCATTCTTTTCTTTTTTCTGTTCATCTTTCAAATTTTTTAGCTTCCCTACATTTTAGCATCTGATTGCTGTTGCTTTTGTATCGTTCAATGCATGGTAGTTCTTAGTTTCTCCCATGCGTCTAACTCTTATGTCATATGGCTGACGATGCCATACCTCACTGATGTGCGGAACCTTAATTTAACGCCTGCTGCTGCAATCATCAATGTTTGGCGGGGTCTGATGTCCATGCTGCCATTTTGCATGTTATATATTTCCGACACGGCGACGGGAAAGTTTCCGATGATCTTTCTGTCCGGTGTAGCCTGTAGTATGGTAAGATTAAAGATGTTTCTCCAGTTAATTGTAACATATTATATATCGAAAAATATGGCAACATAAGTTATCCCGTCCAGGGGTTCGGACTGTTGTTAGTGTCGATTCCAACGGTTTTTATAGAGGAAACAGGCACCTGTACTTCATACGAGTCTGACTGTATCTCCAACGAAAAGAGAATTCTCTTCTTCGCGGCATTGTCTTTAACAGCTTTGGGAATATCAGGTCTAAAACCCTCCCTGTCACCATTCTTGGAAAAACACAAGAAAGAAGAATAAGAAATCAGTCATTGAAAAGGTCTAGGACCATGTTTAGTATTATCGGATGTGAACATAATTCCTATTGCAGCAGTAACAGCAATGGTCTATCTAAAACCATGGCCTCTTAAGTTTGGGGTTCCGGCAGTATTCGCAACAGCAGCGACCTTGGTGTTTGTAAGCGGTTCGTGTTGGTATAAGCATGAACCCCGAGCAGGAAGCCCATTCACCACAGTGTTGAGGGTCATTTGTGCGGCTGCTTCCAAAATGTTCATTGCGACCCCAAGGGATGCCGGGCAGCTTTATGAGGGCCTGAGACTTACAACTAATGCTGATGATCGTACCCTTTTTCTGGATCACACCGAAAATCTCCGGTTTAGCTCTCTCTGTCTTTAGATTTAACAAATTAATATTGTACATAGTTTGTTTAATCTCATAATATTTGGTCAGTTTTCTGGATAAAACTGCCACTTTTCAGCCGTAACAACCCCTAGAGCAACAAAAAAGAAATCGGTGGAGACTTTGTGGAGCAACTGAAGTCAAAGTGACGAAGCTAGTCATCGGCTCGGTTTGTATGTGTTTGTTTTTCATTATCTACGGGCTTGTATCTTCCATTGGTCACACTTATTTTATCACTCAAGCAAATCACTTGAACCGCAAGGGTTGCGGCCCTATTCTATTGCTTCCCGTCTTTTTGTGAGTTTTGCAAACACTTCGCTCGTTCGTTCTCAATTTGTGTATCCGCAAGCAAGTATCGTCCCCCAATCGACTTCGGGATTTCCATGGTTTTAGCCATTGTTTGTTGTATAACTGCTGCAATGATCGAGGCTCGGAGATTAGACGCTGTCAAGAATCATAGTTTGCTTGACAAGCATGATGGTGAAATTCCTTTGTAGACTGGCCATTTGGCACCTTAGTTTGGGTTACTTGGAGTCTCGGATGGAATTTTCGACGTAAGTGTTGAAAGTTTCTTCAGAAATCAGGTTCCGACCTCTATGAGCCCGTACATGACATGGTTGGGCAGTAGTTGTGGTCGGGAAGATTAGCCGATTGGGCGGGAAACCTAGTTGGTTCCAAGACACCCTAAACAGGAGTCGTTTGGACAAGTATTATTGGACATTGGATGTTATAAGAAAAAAAAATTTATACTCAGACCGTGTAAACTTTAGTTTACACCTGCTTTTTAGTTTTAGGGTTTAAGGTTTAGGGGTTTAGGTTGTAGGGTTTAGAATTTAAGGTTAGTGTTTATAATTTAGTGTATGAGTTTAAGGTTTAGGGTTTAATTTTTTTAGGGTTAAGGGTTTTATAATATAAATACACATGCTTGTGTAAAATTAATTCAAAGTTTTACCCATGTTATAATTTCAATTAACCTTGTTATCTACAGCTTGGTGGCATCTCGTTTTAAATACAAGGATTCATCATCGAATTACGAGAGCGGAGAACTCCCGGGCTTCAGTGAAACATTACAAGAACTTGCCTACCAAGATCCAGAAGCATCAAATCAACGACTTAGATTGGTATTTATCAGATCGTTGATAACGCTTATAAGTGTACGCGTTCCTTGCTCTTATGTATTAGTACTATATTTATATATACGCTTAAGGGCTTAATTGGTGCAAAAAAAGACTTAAAACTAATAGTGCTCCTCGATCCAACGATCAACTTACACACGGAAACAACGATTCTGAGCGTTAAGCTTATAAAGCTCAGTGGTACACATCTACTCTACTATACTTCATGCTAATCATAAACTTAAGCATGCAAGCTAGTACGAGCAATAAGGAGAGATAAATAAACATGCGGTGCTACCACTAGTCGCCTAAACACATGCTCTCATGCCATAGAAAATTATCACACATGACCTACGAGGCCCAACCATACTTGGGATCTCACCAGATCATCCTAGCGAAAGCACACAAGTCATATCACAAACCTGGAGTGAGGCTCGATGTCACACAGCCTCGGGAACGTACACTCTGAGTGAGGCTCAGTGTCACACAACCTCAGGAATGTACACCCATACTCGACATCAATCCTCGAGTATCATCAGATGAGACCCGGTGTCACACAGCGTTGAGAACGTACAGCTAAAATCTCTAACCATGTTGTTGCAACACTATTTCTCTGGGTATCCGGATCCCACAAAGCAATGGTGACTCAACCACACAAGTGACCATACTTGGCACGTCACAACACATGATCCACCAAAGATCTCTATGGTTGCTATTACAAACAAGTCATTCAACATTTACCGATTTATTACTCATTAGGCTCATATATAATTAATCTCATTAATATCCCACGTCAATTACCATATTTTTATTAGCATTAGAGATTGTTATTCCGATCAATGGGTACCAATAATCAAACACGAGTATCGATACGGTACCCCTAGGTACTGGTACTCACACGTGTATTGATACTAATATTACTTACTAAATATCCTACATTTCCATAAGTACCGATACAGGTCGATCCATATTGATACGACCCCCAAATACGTACGGATATGACCAAAGCTCATACCGATACCCTAAACATGAGTCCACACCATTTCCATAAATTATGATTTTTCAACGCTTACTCGTTCCCTAAAGCTTATAAAAGTTATTAGGGTTTGTTTACTAACGTATTTAATCAATTAATATTAATTACCGATTTCATGACAATTATTCGGATATTTAACCCTTAAATATGATTCCCATCAAATCTCATCAATCTATTCAAATAAACATAAAAGGCATCAGAATTATCTCAATCAATCAACAATCATCAATTAATCATAGAAGCATCTCAAACGACACCCTAAACTGTCTCTAAGGTCTCAATAAATCTCATCAAATTCATAGCATCATCATGCATATCTTTGATATCAAAACTCATACTATCGGCACACAAACATGCGTATTTATCAACAACTTATTTTTTAGACACTAGTACGCAAAGCAATCACATTTATGATGCTCATGCAACAGAAGGAGTTCAAGGTGTACTAACCTTGAGCTGATATCGCTAAAATCCTCATCTGAGCTTCCTAAATATTTCATTTGATCTGATATCCGATCTCAAATAATCCTCGTATACCAATTAATACCATAAGTATCACTTAATCACATACTTTAATGAATTTGAAGGGTCAAAAGCGTAAAAATAGCTTACTAAGTTCAAATTTGGCAAAATAGACTACACCAAGAATCTTAGAACGTCGAGAAACCCCCAGGCAGAGTCCCCTGAAAAAGCCAACGGTCAACGCCCGGTGAACGGCTCAACTCGGCTCAACTCAGCTTGGTTCAACACAGTTCGGTTCAGCCTAGCTTGGTTCAGTTCAAATTGGCTCGGTTTGGCCTAACAGAACCGGCCTGGTTCACCAGACCAAGCCTGGTTCAACTGGCAGAGCACGCCCAAGCACAGGCGGCAACGCGCGTGGCACGTGCGGCAGCCTTTGGGGGCTAGACGTGCACGGCGAGCTCTAGATCGGTACTCCAGGAAACAATGGGCATAGCTGTGGCAACGGCTTACGGCAGTGAGCACTGGAAGGTCACTTTCCAACCTCTTTGAAACTTCCCAAGCTCCACCCCGTTAAGTGGCAGTGGTGACACGACAACCACCGATGGAAGCGTCTCGATAAGATCTACCCAATGGCGGGGTGGTGAGTGTCATGGCAGCCCGAACAGTGGCGAAAAAATGCTTGAAAGTCCCTAGCCCTCACTTTCTCTCATTTTCTTCTCTCTAACACAACCCCACCTTTTTCCTTTTTTCTCTTTTCATAAATAACATTCTCCCTTTTTTCCAACCACCCACACATATTTAAATTTCAAACACCACCAACCACATCCACTCTTCCAACTTGGATAAAGCCATTAAATAAAGGCCCAAAGCCCATATCCAATTTCTTTAATTGGGATCCCAACATAAAGGCCCAATACTTGGGTCCAAAACCCAATTCGCTAACCCGAACTCTAGGTCGTTACAATTTTCCCACCTTAAAAGAAATTTTGTCCTCGAAATTTATACCGGTAAACCAGAGAATGTGCTAAAACTTTTATAACTCTCCAAGGTTCTCAAACATATCCTGCTACGCTACTTTGATCCCTCACAACACTTGCCAATTATAATCCTTATCCTCTAATGATAAAAACATAAAGTCAACTGATTCTTTCTCTTAGAGGTAATTAATCCTCTCTCGGTACATTACAGACAACAAGCAAAACCCAACAGTACCTCATCAAAAGCATCACACAAATACGTCATCAAAGAAACTTAACTTATGAAATAGAACTCAAAAAGTTGACGCACAAAAAAATCCTTCCACAACTAGTTATGATATAAAAGAACCTGAGTTCAAACAATCATTGCAACTGGACGAAACGATTCTTCTCGTAGTGACTCCCTGAAGGAGACTCTAACTCTGATGATATACTATATCTAAAACATTGCTTGCTCAATGCAAGACTTCTAAAAACAAACGGCACCACAACACGCCTCAATCATTTACCTTAAACTCGGCACGTTAACTCATACCGACAACTAAAGCGCTCCCAAGGCTCGATTCACCCAAGATTTTTACACTCCAACCCATAACATGTATCGAAATAAAGTCATCTGTACCATCACTCAGATCTCTCATCGCATGAAATCCCACCAAAGGATAAGGTTCTATCACAAACTTCGAATCTCATGTAAAAGATAACATGTACACACTACAGTTTCGTACAACAAAACCCACAAACAAACCAAACAAACTTTCTATCCGGATCTCACCTTTTCGAAAATATCAAACGGTACCCACTAAGGATTGTATTATTACTCAACGAAATCCCATCGAAACTTTGCATTTACCAATCATTTACAAGATCCATGGTCATCCATTTAATTTCCACTAAGGAACATCACAACAACTCTGAAGAACTCAATGTTTGACTCCCAACTGATGGCAAGTAAAACACTTGTCACAATCTCAAACACACGACTCCACACTGTCTCTCAAAACACGTGGTGAAAGCTTGGTACAAACTGTCGCTCTCAAAATTCACCTTATACTAACCATTGTACTATATAAGAGGAATCTCTTACCTTGATACTTTTTTTCTCTAAAGTACCCACAACAAGATCTTGAAATCCAACAAAAACCATCAGACCTAAACTCAATCAAACCACTGTATCCTTTTAATTACAAACAGATGCTACTTCTCATGGCTTCCAAAGTTACCCAATCCTCAACTTGATGCTTAACTAACAAACATATGGGTACCGGTATTGACCGATCAGTATCGATACCAGACGAATCGAGTACCAATACCGCATGGAGCTAGAATTGGTACTCCCTTACATGACCATCACTTATCAAGCTCACTTTAATTAGGTGGTGATTGACCATATTATCAACAAATCATAATTACCTCGACCCACGTCGTTGTTCAACTCTTAAATTCTTTAAAGATCAAGTACCCAAATTTCACACTATCGGGGTAGGCACACCATTCCCTCTTCTTACACACAAATACTGACAAAACAACAAATCATCCTCGAAGATCTTGAAATCTTACTCGACTTTAATCGAGTTAACACCACTATCACAACCAAAGCGATCTCACATAGCTCAGATCTCCACTAATGTCTCTTGGCTCGTTCCAAGGAAACAATGATACAAATCAAAAGCATTTACGAAGTCTCAAACCCTTGCTTCCTTAACTGATTACACGGTAGTAAACCTTCCCCATACGCAAGGTCATTATCTCATCAACACTCATATTTCCATATTCTTCTACATTCACACGTGTCACACAAAGCATCAAACTTATATTCGAGAGACAATATGGTGGCCTCTACCTTATCATCGCTAGAACACCTCAACATCACTACAAACATCAACCGTTACTACAACACATTTTAAAGAGATAATTCCTTATTCTAAATTTCATTTCAAAACCACATGCCTTTAACACTTTAACCATAACCATCTCATTCTCAAACCAAATCCCATAAAACACACGGCTACTTCATAATCAATTAAATGAGTCACCCACTTTAGGAGACAAGTAATGGTCTTTCACTGTCACTTAGAAAGCTATCAATGGTTTAAGCACCACCTCAACGAACCAACTTCTCACTAGCGAATCCCGATTTGCCTTTTGGCAAAACACTCAGAAAAAAGAAACCTCGTTCAAGTTGCACATTTGTATCTGAATCTTCAACCTTTTCAACTGGGTTGGTGTCCTCTAACAACGGCGATGAGAACCAACATCCAACTCAGTCTTACCTCAACATCCACTCATTATCTTGATAGAGAGAAAGTCCTAATGACTCCTCTAAGAAGCACGACATACTCTTTGACAGTCCAAAAGCTCTCGAGCATCAAACTGCACATATAGCATCTATCGAACGGTAAAAGATTACTTACAACCCTATTGTGTCATCCTCAAAACGACCACTACGAAGATCACAGTAAAAAGGTGACGGTTCAACATTCTCATTATTAAAGGTTGGGTTCCCTCAAGGTCCCAAAGTCTCGAGAACAACTCTCAGCATTATAGGCTAGCGTTGCGCTTGCTTAACCAAATCAATTTTTAAGGTGCAACAAATCCCAAGAAGGTAGCTCTCTCAAAACCATAGAACGTCTAACTTCGGCCACACTCTAACAAACTAGTGGATCCCGAATTCACTATCTCTGAGAAATGCCCTTGAGAAGGGCAATGATGCTTCCCAAGTATCAACGAGACTCATTTTCAGGTGCACAAAAGTCTCCTCTAACCAACACAAATCAATTGATCAATTTTGGGAGCAGGTTATCCATACCCTCAACACAAACATTATTCACGTATAACGATGAAAATTCCTTGCCACAAACTCTTGTAACGTATCTGAAGACTTGGAATGACAACAACACTCAACAAAGACACCATTCAAGTGGCGGGAAGAGGATACATCCTTGACTCCAGCATCATTCAACTAACTCGCATCTCAACAATCCAAGGCAACCCTGCCCCTAGAATCGCTCCTATGAGCGGCTCAACACTTCACTCGGCCCTTTCAGCCACGATTGTAACCAACTTAGCATAGCAATATTGGACGCACCATCAAGATTCTAGTCTTTAAGGAGTACAAACTTAATTTAAGGGTTTGTATTCACTAGACACGTTACTAAAAAACCTATACCACCCTTGAGATTTCCTAGGACCAGCTAAACCTAAACTCTAATACCACTTTTGTAACACCCCCAACCCGGATGTCTTAATTTAGGCCTCAAGCCAAAACTAAAACCATGAAATTCCTCAAATGGGTTTAGCCCAAACAAGTTATTTTCCAAAACATTTAAATCCAACAGTTGAAAACAAAGATAAACAATTTAAACCATTACAAAAGAGCTCCACATTTATTTAAAACATTTAAACATTTGATTTGGTTAATACAATTTTAAAAGAAAGATTTACAAACTCTACAACATAAGGTCCTATGAATACATAGCCCACTAAACACAAGTATCATACTCTGAAAGCCTCCACGTGCTGGAATCTCGTACTAGTAGTGCTCCTCGATCCCACGATCAACCTACGCACGGAAACAATGATTCCGAGCGCCAAGCTTATAAAGCTCAGTGGTAAACATCTACTCTACTATACTTTATGCTAATCATAAATATGAGCATGCAATCTAATACGAGTAATAAGGAGAGATAAATAAACACGTGGTGCTACCACTAGTCGCCTAAACACATACTCTCATAACATAGCAGATTATCACACATGGCCAACGAGGCCCAACCATACTTGGAATCTCACTAGATCGTCCTAGAGAAAGCACACAAGTCATATCACAAACTTGGGGTGAGGCCCAGTGTCACACAGCCTCGGGAACGTACACTCTAAGTGAGGCCTGGTGTTACACAACCTCGGGAATGTACACCCATAATAAGCATCTATCCTCAAGTATCATCGGATGAGGCCTGGTGTCACACAACTTCGGGAACATATATCTGGCATCATTAACCATAGTGTTTCAACACTCTTTCTCTGGGTGTCCAGATCCCACCCACCAACGGTGACTCAACCACACAAGTACCCATACTTGGCACGTCACAACACACGATCCACCAAGGATCCTTATAGTTGCTATTACAAATAAGTCACTCAACATTTATCGATTTATTAATTATTAGGCTAATATATAATTAATATCATTAATATCCCACGTCAATTTCTGTATTTTTATTAGCATTAGAGATTATTATTCTGATCAATGGGTATCGATACTCCAACACGAGTATCAATACGGTACCCCTTGGTACCAATACTCATAGACGTACCGGTACTAATATTACTTACTAGAAATTCTAGATTTCCACGAGTACCGATACGGGTTGACCCGTAATGATACGACCCCTAAACGCATACCAATACGACCAAAGCTCGTACTGATACCCTAAACACAAGTTCGCACAATTTCCTTGAATTACGATTTACAACGCTTACTCACTCCTTAAAGCTTATAAAAGTCATTAGGGTTTGTTTACTAATGCATTTAATCAATTAATATTAATTATTGGCTTCATGATAATTATTCGAATATTTAACCCTTAAACATGATTCCCATCAAATCTCATAAATCTATTCAAATAAACATACAAGGCATCACAATTATCTCAATCAATCAAACAATCATCAATTAATCATACAAGCATCTCAAATGACCCTAAACTGTCTCTAAGGTCTCAATAAATCTCATCAAATTCATACCATCATCATGCATCTCTTCGATATCAAAACTCATACTATCGGTACACAAACATGCGTATTTATCAACAACTTATTTTTTAGACGCTAGCACTCAAAGCAATCACATTTATGATGCTCATGAAACAGAAGGAGTTTGAGGTGTACTAACCTTAAGCCGATATTGCTAAAATCCCCATCCAAGCTTCCCAAATATTTCACTTGATCCGATATATGATCTCAAAGTGTAAAAATAGCTTACCGGGTTTGAATTTGGCAAAATAGACTGTGCTACAGACTCAAACGTCGAGAAACCCCCGAATATGGTCCCCCCAAAAAACTCAACAATCAACGCCCAGTCAACGGCTCAATTTGGCTCAACTTGGTTTAAGTCAGTTTCGTTCAGCCCATCTCGGTTCAGTTTAGCCCAACAGAACTAGCCTGGTTCACTAGACCAAGCTTGGTTTAGCTGGCAGGGTACGCCCACTCGCAGTTGATGGCACGTGTGGCACTTGCGACGGCCACCAGTGGCCAGAATTGTACAACATGCTCTAGATTAGCACTTTAGGTGATGACAGTCACAACTATGGAAACGGCTCTCGACGGTGAGCACTGGAAGGTTATTTTCCAACCTCTTCAAAACTTTCTAAGATCCTCCCCTGTAAATGACGGCGGCGACAGCAACACAACGACCAACGAAAGAAGTATCTCGGTGAGATCTACCCAATGGTGACACGTGAGTGTCATGGCGGCCTGGACGGTGGCTAAACAAGGCTTGAAAGTCCTTATCCCTCACTTTCTCTTAATTTTCTCTCTCCAACACAACCCCACCTTTTTTTCTTTTCTCTCTTCATAAAAATATTCTCCCTTTTTCCCAACCACCCACACATATTTAAAATTCAAACACCACCAACCACATCCACTATTCCAACTTGGATAAAGCCATTAAATAAAGGCCCAAAGCCCATATCCAATTTCTTTAATTGGGCTCCCAACATAAAGGCCCAATACATGTGTTCGAGACCCGATTCACTAACCCAAAATCTGGATCGTTACATCCAAGTTGAGGGTGTTACATTTATTACTATTATGGCCTAGGTTTAGCCGGTTCTAGGAAAGCTCTGGGGGTAGTAGAGAGTTTAAAAATGGTTTCTAGTGAATACATACACATAAGTCAAAGTCGTACTCTATTTAAGCTGAATATTCAATGATGTAACCTTATTTGTTTACTTGCACAGAAAGTAATTGGTCTTAGAAGAGCACGTGGTCATGAGGAGAGTTAAGGCTTTCGTGATGGAAGGTACGACGAGGACTATGTTCCCGATATGGAGGAGATGTCAGAAGATGAGAGTGATCGATGAGCTAATTATTTCTCCCACCTATATCACACCCTTTATTGTATTGTGAGGGTCATACCTAGGCCTTTGACTACCCCTCGTGAGGCGTAGATTGGGAGGCTTCATCATCATGGTGCAACAGATTTCCTTGGGACGGGGTAAGATAATTTAGTTAAGGCAGATCAGTGGTTGAGGGATACTCGTTGGATCATACAATAGATGCGGCTAGAACCCGAGGACAAGCTGACATGTATCATTTCTCTATTAAAAGAGAATGCTTAGAAATGTTAAGAAATCATTGAGTTGGGATGGTACCCTAACTGACCGTCATGGGATGATTTCTTGAATGAGTTCGAGAGGAAATATGTGGATGAAGCCCATATTGATAGTTTAAGAGATTGGTTCACTCACTTGGTCCAAGGGAATCTTTCTATCTTCGAATATGAGCAAGAGTTCCTACAGCTAAGTAGGTATGCCCTAGAATTGGTTGCTACTGAGAAGATGAGGTGCAAGAGGTTTTGAAAAAGATTGAGGAAGGAAATCCAAATATACTTGACCGTTGACCCACCATAAGTGTTTTCATATTAAACCACTAGTGCCAAATCGCTCAAGTAAGTTCAAGGCTTGACCTATAGCCAGGCTGGTAGGAAAAAAAGGCTCGAGTGGAGAAAATTGTACCAACTCCAACTAGTCTCAGTCTCACTCCCAGAGGAATATGGGTTACTGGAATCGAGGTAAAGGATCATTGAAACAGAGTTTAAGATAAGACCATAGGTTGAAATCTGCTGGCCGTAGGAGGCCTTCATCATCTTCGACCATGATGAGTCCTGAAGGATCACAAAGGAGTGGGGCGCACTAGTATGTGACCAATGTGGACATAAACATCGAGGCGAGTGTGGGGAACATCTAGATTTTGCTATGTTTTTAGGTCACCATACCATTATGTGAGGGATTGCCCTGTAGCTGCTGAAACCACTCTGTTCAGAATTAGAGGACCTCTTATCCATCTTAGAGGGGTCGAGGCTTTGTGTAATACCCCAACCCCAGGCCTAGAAGATAGTGGAGATCTAAGAGAAGATAATCTAACTTGACTAACAAGTTAGTACCCAAAGAGGAAGACTCATGGTGAGGCCTATAAAAGAGCACTCGATTATAAGCTACCAAAACATCAATTGAGTATAAAGATAAAGAGAAAGCATACAAGGTATCCTTAAATTCAACATATCAGATAATTCTATGATAATTCACATAGTTAAGGTTATCACAATCGATCAATTAGCCATCAAGAGTACGTATTTTAGGACTTAGACTATGAGGCTATATAAGGCTATGAGCAATTCGGGTTCATTAATAAGGCAAAACTATATAAACTCTTAAGCTCAAGTATGAGACTTTTATGCCTGAATTCATTTGTTATTACTTTCAACATTATCATACGGCAAAGCATTAACATATCAACAATGTCAAGCATTCACAATAGGCTAACCATTCGAAGGTAATTATGATGTTTTATCAAGCAGTTATAATGAAAAGAGTACATGATCAAGTAACCAAGCAATGTGATTTGTAAGCAATCGAAACATCTCCAAATACGAGACCTCATCATACGAATGTTCATCCATAACTAAACTAGCAAAGAAAATCAGTGAAATTCTAATCATCAACCAAACACAAAACATGAATATATACAAAGCCTTATCTTGTTCAAGTAGTTTTTACATTTCCCCCTTAGAACCCTAAAGATTCTTAAATTCGGTATTTGCAACGAATGCCACCTTCTAGGAGTTTCCATAACAAAACATAACATACATTTGTTGCCTCTAGTGACCTTGTCTTGCTTCCACGATTTTTATCTATAGACTAGGTTCGCCTGAAAAGAGACAGGGTGAGTAATTAGGTTGTAGGCTTCAAATATAGTCAATAAAAATATAATGCAAGTTCTTAATTCACCTAGCAGGAAGCTCATTTAAACATAAATACTAAATAACAGAATCATACTTCCAAGGAGAATGCGTCATCAAGCAACTACTATAGTTGGTCAGTTTAATAACCAAATCGATCATGGACATACTACATCGTTTAATATAGATTGACTAGCTAAATCATAGAAGAACATAAATGCCCAAGCAATATCAGGCAATGGAACTTGAGCCATTGAACATATCATCAATTCAATCGAATTTTTGTCAGGCAATGGTAACTTATACCATTGATATTTATAATCTACACAACCAAGCTTTATTAGGAAATGGTGATCGATTACATTAAGGCATAAATTTCATTTGTTTAAGCATAATCAAGCAATGGTAATTAGTACCATTGAAGTACATAACTTATTCAAACATTTTCGGGCAATGGTAGTCAATACCATTGAAGTATACGATTCACTTGGTCATTCCTTTCCAGGCAATAACATTATATACTATTGGAGATTTCATGTAAACTATTTAGTTATTAAATCCTTATTCTTCATAACTGATCGAGTACATAGCCAGTTATGCTAAATTTTTCATTAAACATTTTAGGGAACCAAGTTATGGTTCAACCAAAAGAAAAAGGGCACAAGTATTTGTTCCACTTACCTTGGCCACTATCATCTTAGCAAACATTTGCAACTCCAAGCAATATATAGGCAATTTAAGCCTCGCCATACAACCAAGTAATCTCAATACATTCAACATTTCTATGTTTATTTAAACATAAATATACTCACAAATGTCCCAAGCTATTCTTGATCGTGGATAATAACTCTCTTCCTCCTCTTGATTGACTCCTTTGTTGTCTATTTGTAATAACAATTCAGTGGTGCATTAGAATCATCTTATGATTACTTAATTCTTTTACCTATCTATCTATGCATGCTCGATCAAGCCTTTGAGTTTGAATTTCTAATGCTTACATGTAATTTATCTATCCACAACATCTCATTCATAACTTAAGCAATTTCACACATTGCATTCAATCATAATCGTACTGGACAACCCCTATCCTGAATCATATATGGTTCGAATCTGCCCTTAATGACTTTCTAACTTTAATCATTCAAGAACCTTTCTATCATGTACATAAGCATCCAATACTAGATAACTACTTAACAAGCTCAAGTCAAATTTTAATGCTTAAATTACCATTAACAATACACAATTAAGCAATCGATTCATCAAAACAGCCTTGAAATAAACTGCTTATACATGACAGTTTCAAATTCATTGTAATCATCTTAAAATGGTTATCCAATCCCTTTCTAATCTTTTCCCTTATTTTCCTATGGTTCATTTTGTATATACATATATTTTTATTTCATTTGATTAACAATTTGTCATGAAAATGAAGCTCAACAGTCCAAGGATTACCAATTTGTTTAAAATAGTCTCATTCATATTTAACATTGAACAAACAGTTTCCAAATTCTCTATAAATCCCATATTTAGCACGGTATACATTGTAATGAAATTTCCAACATCAAGAACTAGCTATTAAATTCCAAAATTGATACTACATCTCTTCTAATTTACCAATTATGCTTCAACTAGTAAAAACTACATTTTTTGCTAATCATCTAACACTAAATTCTTTAATCATGTAATAGTTTTCTCACCACACAAAATCGAATCCAACTATAACAACCAATTGACCATGCATAGTTACAATCTAACAAAGTTGATAAGAAGATTACTTACCTTAGTTGAAGAATATAACTAACTCAAGCGTTCAACATAACCTTGGCCTTAAGATTCATCAATGGTGGTTCTTTTAATCTCTCTCTCTCAACTCTCTTGTTTTGGCCAAGAAAAGAATGAAGGAGAAACAAGTTATTTGTTTGTCTCTCTTCATTGAATGGAAGACTACATGTCCTACACTCATAAGACCATGTCATCGATCTCTAGATGAGTTTCAAGTTTGCTATGCAAACATCCAATTTTGAGCTCTAACACTTTGGTCCTTTCGGTTCTACATCCCCTAAGTCTCAAGTAGTTCAATTTGGTATAAATTAAATATTTAAGAAGAATTAACAATAATTCTACTTAAGACATAACAACTTAAAGATTACATTTATACATTTAGGATGTTACAATTATAAATTTAGGATGTTACAAATCCCTCCCCCTTAAAGAAAATTTGTCCTCGAATTTACCTAAAGAGAAAAGTTGTGGATATTGTTCTCTCATGGTCGATTCAGGCTCCCAAGTAGCTTCTTTTCTCCCAGGATTCCTCCACAAAACTTTGACAAGGGAGATTGTTTTGTTTCGTAGCCTCTTGTCTTCACGATCAAAAATTTGAATTGGTTCTTCCTCGTAAGATAAATCCTGATTCAATTCAACTTCATCCGGCTCAAGGATGTGAGAAGGATTAGATTGATAACTACACAACATTGACACATAAAACACATTGTGTATTTTGCTGAATTCTTTTGGAAGAGCCAATCGATAAGTAACAAGACCAATCTTTTCTATTATCTCAAAGGGTCCTATAAACTGGGGACTAATTTTTCCTTTCTTACCGAATCTGAACACTTTCTTCCACAGAGATACCTTGAGAAACAATCTATCTCCCACATCGTATTGAATATCCCGTCTTTTATGACCAGCATAAGTTTTCTGTCGATTGAAGGCTTCTTTTAATCGATTGCAAATAATATGTACTTGATCTTTTGTTTCTCGAAGCAATTGGGGTCTTATAGCTTTGTTTTCCCTCAACTCTGACCAGCATAAAGGGGTCTTACACTTTCTTCCATAAAGGGCTTCAAAAGGGGCCATTTGAATGGAAGATTGATAGCTATTGTTGTATGAGAATTCTGCCAATGGTAAAGCTCTCTCCCAATTCTTCCCAAAATCGATTATACAGGCTTGTAACATATCTTCCAGCACTTGTATAATTCTTTCAGATTGACCATCTGATTGAGGATGAAAGGCCGTACTGAGGTTGATTTTAGTTCCAAGAGCTTTCTGCAGAGATTTCCAAAATCTAGAAGTAGATCTAGAGTCCCGATCAAAAATTAATGACGTAGGAATACCATGTAGCATGATAACCTCTCGAATGTAGAGTTCAGCTAACTGATCCAGGCTCATGTTTATTCGAACAGGAAGGAAATGAGCTGACTTTGAGAACCTATCTATAACCATCCATATTGCACCATTCTTCTTTGGTGATAAGGGTAATCTATTAACAAAATCTATTGTTATTTGCTCCCATTTCCATTGCGGAATCTCAATGGGCTAAAGCAAACCCGAAAGAACTTGATATTCTGCTTTCACTTTCTGACAAACCAAACATTTAGATATAAAGTCTGTTATAGCAGCTTTCATCCCGGGCCACCAGTAGAGACTCTTCAAATCTCTGTACATCTTCATTGATCTGGGATGTATTGAGAAAGAACTATTGTGAGCTTCCTGTAGGATTTCCCTTTTTAAATTCGAATCATTAGGGACACACATCCTACTTCAAAAATAGAGTAATCCATTTTCCTTTAGAACAAAGTCTGATTCAACATTCCTATTAAGCTTAAGCTTAATTTCTTGCAATTCAGGGTCTGATTGTTGCATCAATTGAATTTTTTATATTAAATCAGAGTGAATTCAAATAGAAGCTAAGGTCCCTTGCTTCCTACCCATTTGAAAGCAAGCATTGATGGAGGACAAGGCTACAAATATTTTCAAGGTAATATTAGGTGATATCTTTATAGATTTCGAATCGGAATATGGGAAGATTTGGTTAAATCAAATACTAACCACAAGTGTGTTGACGACTGAGTGCATCAGCTACAACATTAGCCTTCCCTGGGTTGTAATCTATGATGATATCATAGTCTTTAAGTAGTTCGATCCCGCGTCTTTGTCTAAGATTGAGCTCCTTTTGAGTAAGGAGGTATTTTAGGCTTTTGTTATCGGTGAAAAGGTAACACTTTTCTCCATACAAATAGTGTATCCATATATTTAAGGCAAAGATCACTGCAGTAAGTTCCAAATCATGGGTTGGGTAATTCAATTCATGAGATTTTAATTGTCGAGAAGCATAAGCTACCACTTTGTTTCCTTGCATTAAAACACATCCCAAACCCAAGTGAGAAGCATCACTAAACACCATAAATTCTTTCCCTGATTCTGGTTGAGTTAACACTGGAGCTCGGGTAAGTACTTCTTTCAATTGGTCAAAGCTTCTCTTTTATTCTTCAGACCATATGAGTGGCACATCTTTACGAAGAAGTTTGGTTAGAGGAGTGGCCAAAATAGAAAATCCTTTAACAAACCTTTTGTAATATATAGCTAAGCCAATGAAGCTTCGGGCTTCACTAACATTCCACGGGGATCACCATTCAATCACCGATTGAATCTTTTTTGGATCAACCTTAATTCCAGAGGCCGAAATTACATGTCCGAGAAAGGATACTTCGGGCAACCAGAATTCATATTTGTTGAATTTGGCATAGAGTTGATTATCTCTAAGAGTCTGTAACACAATTATGAGATGTTTTGAATGTTTAGCTTCATCTTTCATGTAGATAAGAACGTCGTCAATGAAGACCACAACAAACTTATCTAAATAGAGTTTAAAAACTTGGTTCATGAGGTCCATAAATATGGCATGGGCGTTTGTTAAACCGAATGGCATCACTAGGAACTCGTAGTGACCATATCGAGTCCTGAAAGCGGTCTTAGGTATGTCTGATTCTTTAACCTTTATTTGGTAGTATCCCGATCTACGGTCGATCTTGGAGAATACCGAAGCACCCTTCAGTTGGTCAAAAAAAATCTTCAATTCTTGGAAGAGGGTACTTATTCCTGATCGTAACTTGATTAAGTTGCCGGTAATCTATACACAGTCTCATTGATCTGTCTTTCTTCTTGACAAAGAGTACTGGGGCTCCCCAGGGAGATGAACTTGGTCGGATAAATCCTTTGTCTTGTAGTTCCTGCAATTGCTTCTGAAGTTCTTTTAGTTCAACAGGATCCATTCTGTAAGGGGTAATAGATATAGGATTGACTCCCGTTGAATTTCAATTTTGAACTCCACATCACGTGTCGGTGGCAATCCCAGAAGTTCCTCAGGGAAAACATCGAGGAATTCAGATACAGTCAAAATTGAATTTATATCAGGCTCGATTTTCACATTCCCAAGTATATTAGACAATAGGGCATTTGGCTCTTTAGGTTTTTGATCGATTAGGGATATCGATTCCTTTCCCAAACCTTTTAAATATAGTTTCCACTTTTGACAATCTACCCAAGCCTGGTGTTTTCCTAACCAGTCTAATACCTAAAATCGAATTCGAAAAGGGGTAATACATACAGACCAATAGGGAAAGGAATATTTTAGATGTATAGGGGGCAATTTCTACAAATGAGATTTATGGTCATAATTCCTCCTATAGGATTCGAAACTACCAACCCTTGATTAACAGTTTCAGAATTCAGATTCAATTTCACAAGCAAGGGGGAATATATAAATGAATGGGTGAATCTCGAATCAAATAAAGCATATACAGATTCATTATTTAACTAAAAGGTACATGCTATTACGTCAGGGGCCTCTTCATCATCACGATTTTGGATGTGATATACTTGAGCAAGGGCCCGAGACTCCTGATGAGTGGTAGAAGGAGCTTGGCCTCGATTTCTCCTTGAGTTTCTTGAATGTGTTTGTTTCGGCCCCTTGCCCCTAGGAGATGGAAATTGATTCGAATTGGAGGCCACTTTTACCAAAGATTTATCCATGTTTTGGGGGCAATCACGAACATAATGATCCAGGCTTCTACACCGAAAACATGTATTTGACTACTTTTGCATTGACTAGAGTGATAATTCTAACAGATATTACAGTGTCGAGTCTGTGGATCCTTGCCAGAATTCCCCGAGCTATTAATAGAGATTGATGGTGCAGAGGATTTGATTATTGTCTAAGGGTTCGGAATGAAGTTGCTCCTTGGAGAAGCAACGTAGCTTGAGGAGTCCCTTCCTTGATTTTTCAGCTTCTTGAAAGGCCGTTGAGATTTGCCCTCATTCCTTGACCTCTTGTCTTTCTTAGGAAAACTCTCACTTCTTTTATCAGCTGCTTTTATCCTAGACTCGGTAGCAATCACTCGGTTCACCGAGTCTTGAAAATCATTTATTCCAAAAGCCGTAAACATCGGGCTCAGCTCATCACTAAGTCTTTCTATGAGCATTCTACATTTATCTTCCTCTTTCTTAATCTATTCGGACCCATACTTGCAGTATTTGCAAAAATCACTAACATATTGTTCTATAGGTCTACCACCTTGCTTCAGATGCAAGAAATGTCTTCTTCTTTCCACCAGATATTGTTCGTTCACATACTTCTTCCAAAATTCTTTTAGAAAGAATTCCCAAGTAACAGAGTCTTCAGGGGCGGTGAGGATTGTAGTTTCCCACCAATTTAAAGCTTCATCAGCAAGTAAAGCCACTGCACACTCCAATTTGTGTTCATCAGAACACTAAAGTTGTTTAGTCAGAATTATGATGGTAGTTTCCATTCAGTATTTTGCTACTTCCGGTTTCTCTTCATCAGATTCCGCGAATGTATAGGCTCGATGTTGAGCTAGTTTATCAGTTGGGACCTGGATTGAATCCTTACAGGTGCAGGAGGATCATTTCACTTCATGTTAGTAACAAGTTGATTGAACACCTTAGACATGCTGAGAAGGCATTCTTTTTTAATTTGATTAACTTGTGGAGCTTTAGGCTGTGGTTCTGCGGCCTTTTGAGGTTCTACTTGCTCCTGCCCCAATCTGACACCCCCTTCATTGGAGGATCCAACCGGGCTATCTCTATCCCGACCAAGATGTGTCTCAGACATCTGAAATAAGCATTTAAGAAAGATTCCATCAAACAAGGTCTCACACACAATTCAATTCAACTCCTAGGTAGCACTTATATAACTGATGACATAACTGGTTTAGTCCAAGGATCGACTAAACCTTAGTTCTGATAATGGAGATCTAGGAGAAGACAATCTAACTTGACTAATAAGTTAGTACCCAAAGAGGAAGACTCATGGTGAGGCCTATAAAAGAGCATTCGATTATAAGCTACCAAAACATCAATTGAGTATAAAGATAAAGATAAAGCATACAAGGTATCCTTAGATTCAACATATCAGATAATTCTATGACAATTCACATAGTTAAGGTTAACATAATCGATCAATTAGCCATCAAGAGTACGTATTTTAGGACTTAGACTATGAGGCTATATAAGGCTTTGAGCAATTTGGGTTCATTAATAAGACACAACTATATAAACTCTTAAGCACAAGTATGAGACTTTTATGCCTGAATTCATTTGTCATTACTTTCAACATTGTCATACGGCAAAACATTAACATATCAACAATGTCAAGCATTCATAATAGGCTAACCATTCGAAGGTAATTATGTTGTTTTATCAAGCAGTTATAATGAAAGGAGTACATGATCAAGTAACCAAGCTATGTGATTTGTAAGCAATCGAAACATCTCCAAATACGAGACCTCATCATACGAATGTTCATCCATAACTAAACTAGCAAAGAAAATCAGTGAAATTCTAATCATCAACCAAACACAAAACATGAATATATACAAAGCCTTATCTTGTTCAAGTAGTTTTTACATTTCCCACTTAGAACCCTAAAGATTCTTAAATTCGATATTTTCAACTAATGCCACATTTTAGGAGTTTACATAACAAAACATAACATACATTTGTTGCCTCTAGTGACCTTGCCTTGCTTACACGATTTTTAATTGTAGACTAGCTTCACCTGAAAAGAGACAGGGTGAGTAATTAGGTTGCAGGCTTCAAATACAGTCAATAACAATAAAATGCAAGTTCTTAATTCACCTAGCAGGAAGCTCATTTAAACATAAATACTAAATAACAGAATCATACTTCCAAGGAGAATGTGTCATCAAGCAACTACTATAGTTGGTCAGTTTAATAACAAAATCGATCATGTACATACTACATCGTTTAATATAGATTGACTAGCTAAATCATAGAAGAACTTAAACGCCCAAGCAATATCAAGCAATGGAACTTGAGCCATTGAACATATCATCAATTCAATCGAATTTTTATCGGGCAATGGTAACTTATACAATTGATATTTATAATCTACACAACTAAGCTTTATCAGAAAATGGTGATCGATTCCATTGAGGCATAAATTCCATTTGTTTAAGCATAATCAAGCAATGGTAATTAGTACCATTAAAGTACATAACTTATTCAAACATTTTCAGGCAATGGTAGTCAATACCATTGAAGTATACGATTCACTTGGTCATTCCTTTCCAGGCAATAGCATTATATACTATTGGAGCTTTCATGTAAACTATTTAGTTATTCAATCCTTATTCTTCATAACTGATCGAGTACATAGCCAGTTATGCTAAATTTTTCATTAAACATTTTAGGGAACCAAGTCATGGTTCGACCAAAAAAAAAGGGCACAAGTATTTGTTCCACTTACCTTGGCCACTATCATCTTAGCAAACATTTACCACTCCAAGCAATATATAGGCAATTTAAGCCTCACCACACAACCAAGTAATCTCAACACATTCAACAATTCTATGTTTAGTTAAACATAAATATACTCACAACTGTCCCAAGCTATTCTTGATCGTGAATAATAACTCCCTTCCTCCTCTCGTCCTCTTGATTGACTCCTGTGTTGTCTATTTATAACAACAATTCAGTGGTGCATTAAAATCATCTTATGATTACTTAATTCTTTTACCTATCTATCTATGCATGCTCGATCAAGCCTTTGAGCTTGAAATTCTAATGCTTACATGTAATTTATCCATCCACAACATCTCATTCATAACTTAAGCAATTTCACACATTGTATTCAATCATAATAGTACAGGACAGCCCCTATCCTAAATAATATATGGTTTGAAACTGCCCTTAATGACTTTCTCACTTTAATTATTCAAGCACCTTTCTATCATGTACATAAGCATCCAATGCTAGATAACTACTTAACAAGATCAAGTCATATTTTAATGCTTAAATTACCATTAACAATACACAATTAAGCAATTAATTCATCAAAACAACCCCGAAATAAACTGCTTATACAGAACAGTTTCCAATTCATTGTAATCCTCTTAAAATGGTTATCCAACCCCTTTCTAAGCTTTTCCCCTGTTTTCCTATGGTTCATTATGTATATGCATATATTTGTATTTCATTCCATTAACAATTTGTCATGAAAATGAAGCTCAATAGTCCAAGGATTTCTAATTTGTTTAAAATAGTCTCATTCATAGTTAACATTGAACAAACAGTTTCCGAATTCTCTATAAATCCCCTATTTAGCACAGCGTACATTGTAATGAAATTTCCAACATCAAGAACTAGCTATTCAATTCCAAAATCGATACTACATCTCTTCTAATTTACCAATTATGCTTCAACTAGTAAAAACTACATTCTTTTGCTAATCATCTTACACTAAATTCTTTAATCATGTAACAGTTTTCTCACCACACAAAATCGAATCCAACTATAGCAACCAATTGATCATGCACAGTTACAATCTAACAAAGTTGATAAGAAGATTACTTACCTTAGTTGAAGAATATAACTAACTCAAGCATTCAACATAACCGTGGCCTTAAGATTCATCAATGGTGGTTCTTTTAATCCCTCTCTCTCAACTCTCTTGTTTCGGCCAAGAAAAGAATGAAGGAGAAACAAGTTATTTGTTTGTCTCTCTTCATTGAATGGAAGACTACATGTCCTACACTCATAAGACCATGTCATCGAGCTCTAGATGAGTTTCAAGTTTGCCATGCAAACATCCAATTTTGAACTCTAACACTTTGCTCCTTTCGGTTCTACATCCCTTAAGTCTCAAGTAGTTCAATTTGGTCCAAATTAAATATTTAAGTAGAATTAACAATAATTCTACTTAAGACATAACAACTTAAAGATTACATTTATACACTTAGGATGTTACACTTTTCTAGAGTAGGAGTAAGCCATACGTCTAGACATCAAGGTGGGGGTACATTCCAGTCGACCGTTAGGGTACCATCAAGGCAGTATGTAGTTAAGGCTCAAGAGGATTGTGAGGCTACAAACATCATCTTAGGTACCTTTACCTTGTTCTTTGTTCCTATTGTTGCTTTGGTATACTCAGGTTGTAACGACCCGAACTTCAGGTTAGTGAATCAGGTCTCGAACCCGGGTATTGGGCCTTTATGTTTTGAGCCCAATTAAGAATATTTGGATTTAGACCCTTTGTGACAAAAAGGAAGAATATGTGTTATTAAATTATTTTATCCAAGGGTGAGGATAAGGCTTTTGAATTTTAAAATATGGGTGGTTGGAAAAAGAAAATTAGAAAATTTATGTGGGAGAGAGAGAATAGTGAAGAATGAGAAAGAAATAGAAAACACAGAGATAAATTAAGGGGGAGAGTTTTAATCTCTGATCTACGAAGATCCAGTTATTCATTTTTGACACCTCTCTTGCCTTTGCCTTCAACTTGCCAAGACGAGCCCACCAGTGGTAGTCGTGTTGCCATTGCTACCATCACTCGTCGAGGGAAGAGAGAGGAAGATTTTGAAGCTTGAAAAGGGGAGATCCTCCGTAAATCGCTAAGAAATACCATCACCATGATTAGAGGATAAAAAATAGTTGATCTGGGCGTTCGTCGTCCGACGGAGGCGCATCAGCAACGTCTAACTGAGCAGACTGTTATAACAACTGAGCTCCATCTGTTGGGCCAAGCCATCCGGGCTAGCCTGCTAGCCAAGCCCAACTCGCTAGTGAGCTGGCCTACCAGCCGCACCACCAGTTGTCGTTGACCGTTGACAGACGTTGACTTTTTTTAGGGGTTCCTATACAAGGTTTCTCGATGTTTTGAGCCCATTGGCATAGTCTATTTCACTAAATTTGAACTCGACTGTTTGGCCTCGAATATTGGATCAAAAGGAGCTCGAGTAAGGATTTATTGTTAATCGCTTAGTACACCTCGACGTCCTATTGCTTCATGAGCATCAGAAATGTGATTGCTTTCTGTGCTAGTGTCTGCAAAATAGGTTGTTGATAAATATGCATGTTTGTGTACTGATAGTATGAGACTTGATATCTGTGTGAAGCATGATGATGTTGTGAATATGGTGAGATTTATAGAGACTTTAGAGACCATGTAGGGTCGCTTGAGATGCTCATGTAATTTCTTGATGATTTCTTGATTGATTGATAATCATGATGCCTTGTGTGCTTGTTCGAATAGATTTTTATGATTGATGGGAACTATGCTTAAGGGATAAATACTCGATTAAATGATTATGAAGCCAGTAATTAATATTAATTGATGGAATGTGTTAGTAAACAAACCCTAATGACTTTCATAAGCATTAATGATCCAATAAGCGTTGTAAAATCGTAATTCAAGGAAATGATACGAACTAGGGTATCGGTACAAGCTTTGGCCGTACCAGTACATGTGGAAATTAAGGATTTCTAGTAAGCTATATTAGTATTGGTACACGTGTGAGTACCGGTACCTAGGGGTACCGTATTGATACTCGTGTTCGAGTACCAGTATCCATTAAACAAAATAATCTATAATTCTAATTAAAGATGGAAATTGATGTGGGATGTTAATGAGATAATATGGATTAACGAGATAATTAATATGGATATTAATGTACACTTCCACAAAGTATTAACAAGTTGGTAAACTAAATTGTGCGACTTGTTGTAATAGCAACCGTAGGAGATCCTTGGTGGATCGAGTTGTGTTGTGTGTCGTATGGTTGTTAAATCCTAGAAAATACTAATTTTTGTGCATATTTCACAATGCTTTTGCTTGTCTTTAGGTATAGATGTTTGCATATAGTTGTTAAAATCATACATTTGCATAAGGAGTTAGGGAGTTGTGTTTTTACCAGTGTGAAGGGTTGTTTTGTTGGAATTGATATAGGGCAGGAGCATGGCAGGCTTGACAGAGCAAAATAGCATAAGAAGCAAGGAAGGTAGAAGAGAATGCCGAGTCGCCGTTGGCAAAGTTGGACCAGAGATTGCCAAGGCTCAGTTTGCAAAGAGTTGAAGTCTGATGCCCGGTCAAAGGAGCCATTGAGCCCAGTACATGTCAGCCCTAAAATTTAAATGGAGATAAAAGATAGTGTGTTTTATCCTAAGTGTGGAATCCAATTTCAAATTTAAACCCACTCTAGGGTTATCCTCGCGTGCCTATTTAAAGAAGAGAAGTGATCGATCTAACATGACTTGGAGAAAGTACGGTGGTGGAAGAGGAAGTTAGAGGCTGTGTGGTTTGATCATCTTAGACCGAGAGCTTAGAGACATTGAAGGGCTACATCGACGAACCTCCTTCTTGCCCATTTTCTTAGTTTATTTTTTTAAGTGATGATGTTGAGATACGATGATGTTTTGTGGATGGAACCCCTAACCATGAACTAAGCATTTACAATTGGTTGGGGATGTTTGCGTTTAACACTTTGTTTATGTTTGGTTTTTAATAATATGAATGCCTTGGCATTATTCTCTATCGGGCTGTCACTTCATTTTTCTAAATTTCTTGACATACAATAGTTGGCATTATTTGTTTATTACGCCTTAATATCTTAACAGACTTAAGGGTAACGATCAGTTGCCAAATACTAAGGAGAGAAGCTTTGACAGAATATGTCCAGGTAGATGATCTTACTTCGAAAGTGAATCTACCCCTTAGGAGTATAGATTGGAACTTAATCAAGTTTATTAATGGAAAGCTTCACTATAGACATATAGGGGTTTTAACATGGTTAATTTAGGGCATTTCTATCGACAGAGGCAATACCACTCTTGAATATGCTCTACAATAATTCCAAGGTAGGACGTTATTAATAGCTAGCATAGTTAGCATAAAAACCAGGCATCTCTTGCTAACGCTCATCACTTATTTGAAAACTTCCTCTTGCCAAATTGTTTTCTTTTATTTTATTTCATTCCATTAAGTTATTTTCTAAAAAAACTTTAAATCAATCCAACATTTTCCCTTGACAAGTAAACAATTAAAATGATCAAGTTATTCGTCAACCCTTGTGGATCGATACTCAGCTTACTGTTGTATTACTTGTTGACCGTGTATACTTGCACGCAAAAGACTCATACTTGGCATTATTTTCTTACATATTTACATTGCAGTTCCACTCTTTTGCCAAGTGTTAGCAAAGTCGACAATGGTAATCCTGTCGATAATGTGTGCGGTTTGGACACTTGGTTGGTTGAGTCTCTTTTGATTAATGGGATTTGGATACCTAGAGAAAGAGTGTTACAACACCATGGTTAGAGATGCCGAATGTGCATTCCCGGTGTTGTGTGACATCAGGCCTCATTCGATGATACTCAAGGAGAGATACTGGGTATAGGTGTACGTTTCTAAGGCTGTGTGACACCAGGTCTCACACATAGAGAGTGTATGTTCTCGAGGTTGTGTAACACCGAACCTCACTCGTAGTGTACGTTCCCAAGGCTGTGTGACACTGGCCCTTACTCAAGGTTTGTGGTATAACTTTGTGTGCTTTCGTTTGATTGATCTGGCGTGATCCCGAGTATGGTTGGGCCATGTGGACCATGTATGATGTTTTGCTGTGTTGAGAGCATATGTTTAGGAAACTAGTGGTAGCACCACGTGTTTATTTATCTCTCCTTATTGCTCGTACTAGCTTGCATGCTTATGTTTATGATTAGAATGAAGTATAGTAGAGTAGATGTGTACCACTGATCTTTGTAAGCTCAGTGCTCAGAATTGTTGTTTTTGTGCGTAGGTTGATTGTGGGATTGAGGAGCACTATTAGTTTAGGATTCTAGTACGTGGTGATTTATGGAGAACGGTACTTGGGTTTAGTGGGTTATGTATTCATAGGACATTACGTGGTCGAGTCTGTAATTATTCCTTTTGAAATTGTATTAATCAAGTCGAGTGTTTAAATGTTTTAAATTAAAGTGGGACTCATCTGTAACAATTTAAACTGTTTATCTATGTTTTCAACAATTGGATTCTAAATGTTTTGGAAAAACCTTGTTTGGGCTAAACCCAGTTGCAAAATTTTATGGTTTTTTGGTTGGGCTTGAGGCCCAATTGTGACATCCGAGTTGAGGGTGTTACACAAGGTCTACCTATTCTTATATTCGTAATAGATTATCTCATCAGTGGGGTATTTTTGTCGAGGATTTAGAGGTTGGGGTTCAAGTGACTAGTCTCTTGGGGGTATGATGTCTTGGTGGATAGGTTGTATTGGAGGTGCTCAATAGTGGTTTAGGGTTCAATATTCCCTACAGATTGGATAGTTTTACCCTTTCAAGAGTTTGATGTTATCTTAGGGATAGATTGGTTGTTCGAGCATGACGCGAGTTTGGGTTGTAGAGCAAAGAGCCTTAAGCTTCTTGGGTTGGATGGAGCCAAGTTAGTGGTGAAAGGTTAAAGGATTCCTTGCGTTTCCAAAGTAGTGTCGGCCTTGGCAGCACAAAAGATGATCCTACAAGGTTGTGAGGCATTTTTGGCTCATGTAGTTGATACAAGAGTTGAGAGTCTAATGTTTGAGGGCCTTCGAACTATTAGAGAGCTCGCTAATTTGTTTTCGAAAAAGTTACTCGGATTACCTCTAGATCGTGAGTTATAGTTTCGGATTAAGGTTGTGATAGGAATGACACCAGTTTCCATTGCAATGTATCACATGGCATCGATAGAATTGAGAGAGTTAAAGAATCAGGTTCAAGAGTTTTTGAGCGAGGGTTCATCCGACCAAGTATCTCACCTTGGGGTGCACCGGTCTTGTTCATCAAGAAGAAAGATTACTTGATGAGGTTGTGTATCGACTATCGTCAGGTCAATAAGGTGATGGTGAAGAACCGCTGTCCTCTACCAAGAATAGATGATTTTGTTAACTAGTTAAGAGGTGCTCGTATATTCTCGAAGATCAACTTGAGGTTGGGTTATTACTAATTGAAAATAAGGTTTGAGGATATCTAGAAGACCACTTTTAAAATACGATATGGCCATTATAAGTTCTTGGTTATGCCCTTTAGATTAGCCAATGCACCCACAACTTTCATGGATTTGATGAACCGGATCTTTCAACCATGTTTAAGCTAATTTGTGGTGGTCTTCATAGATGGTATCTTGGTTTACTCGAGTTTAGAGGAAAGACATGATTATCACCTTCGTTTCGTTCTACAGATCTTGAGAGATCGTCATTTTTATGCCAAGCTCAGCAAATGTGAATTCTGGCTTTCTGAAGTGGCGTTCTTATGCCACATTGTAGCGGTATATGGGATTTGCGTGGATATGCAAATAATTCAGGCAGTGGTAGTGTGGAAACAACCTAGGAATATCTTGGAGGTCCGTAGTTTCCTTGGACTTGCCAGACATTACCGTCGTTTTGTCAAGGGCTTTTCTATCATAATGGCACCTATGACCAAATCATTATAGAAAAGAGTTTCATTTGAGTGGAATGAGAGAATACAACAAAGTTTTGAGAAATTGAAGGCTTATCTGACAGAAACCCAGTTTTGACGCAAGTGGAGCCATGAAAGGATTATGTAGTGTTCAATAATGCTTCTTTGAATGGGCTTGGATGTGTTCTCATGCAAGATGGTAAGGTGGTTATTTTTGCCTCGAGACAACTTAAGCCTCATGAATAAAATTACCCTATGCATGATTTGGAGCTCTCAACTATTATCTTCATATTGAAGATTTGGAGGCACTGTCTGTATAGAGAAAAGTGTTATATCTACACCGACCATAAGAGTTTAAAGTATCTCCTAACCTAGAAAGAGTTGAATTTGAGGCAAAGATGATGAATTTAGCTATTAAAAGATTATGATTGCACCATAGAGTAACACCCCAGTAAAGCTAATGTTGTGGTCGGCGCATTGAGTCGAAAGTCTATGTCAAACTTGAGGGCGATGTTTTCTTGTTTGAGGATAACCAATGATGGTGGGTTGCTAGCTGAGCTTCGTGTAGAGCCTACCTTGGTTCAAGAGATCATGAGAACGCAAATGTTGGATGAAGAGTTGGTGGCAAGGATGGAGATAGTTCAGTGAGGCAAGACGTCTAATTTTGAGGTACAAGATGGTGGAATCTTGTACTTTAGAGGCCGGTTATGCGTTCTAGCCTTGTAAGATTTATAGGACCGTATTCTTCGAGAGGCGCATCATAGTCCATTTGTTGGGCAGCAATAAGATGTACCAAGACCTTCTTTCTTTTTATTGGTGGTCTAGTATGGAAAAAAATGTGTTAGAGTTCATGACCATATGCTTAGCTTGTCAACAAATTAAGGTCGAACATCAAGTTCCTTCATGCTTGCTTCAACCCATTCATATTCCACAGTGGAAGTGGGATTGTGTAACCATGGATTTTGTGACGGGTTTGTAGTTAACCCAAAGAATCATGATGCTATATGGGTGATAGTAGATCACTTAACCAAGATTTCTCATTTCTTGCTTATGCATATGGATTTTACGCTTGAGAGGTTGACACAATTGTGCATCCAAGAGATAGTGAGATTGTATAGAGTGCCATCTTCGATCATTTCAAATAGAGACCCTCAGTTCACAGCGAGACTGTGGAATAAAATTCGTGAAGCTTTGGACACAATATTGCATTTCAACACTACTTTTCATCCTCAGACTGATGGTCAGTCTGAGCAAGTCATCTAAATTTTTGAGGATGTGCTTCAGTGTTGTATCATTGATTTCGAGGGGAGTTGGGAAGAGTATCCATCGCTTGTTAAATTTCCCTAGAACAACATTTTCCAATCAAGAATTAAGTTGGCTACTTTTGAAGCCTTGTATAGGAGTAAGTGTAGAACACCATTGTGTTAGACCGAGCTCAACGAGAGGAAGATTGTGGGAACAGATTTGATTAAGCAAACTGAATATAAGGTTTAGATTATTAAGGAAAGATTGCAAGTAGTCTTTGATCGTCCGAAAGCTTAAGCAAATCAAAAGTGTAAGCACATTGAGTATGAGGTTGGTGACAAGGTGTTTCTCAAAGTATCACCGTGGAAAAGAGTAATCCGTTTTGGGTGGAAGGGCAAGTTGAGTTTGAGGTTTATTGGACCGTATGACATTTTAGAAAGGGTTGGACTCGTGGCTTACCTTTTAGTTTTACCTCCGGAGATGGCACACATTCATAATGTCTTTCATGTTGAGGCATTACCGTTTCAACGCAACGCATGTTATCCCCCTTGAGGAGATTGAGATCAATACCGATTTGACCTACAAAGAGGAACCAATAAGAGTTTTGGATAAGAGAGTCAAGGAATTGCATAACAAGTTCTTACCACTAGTAAAGATGCTGTGGATGAACCACGAAATCGAGAAGGCTACATGGGAGACCGAAGAGGACATGAGGTTGTATTATCTGTATCTTTTTCTATCAGGTAAATTTCGAGGATGAAATTTTCTTTAAGGAGGGGAGAGTTGTAACAACCTAAATTTTAGAACTCGTGGGTCAATTTAACCCAAACTATGGGCTTGCATGTTGGGCTGAGATTTTGGGCTCATTGAGTGCTCAAGAGAGAGACTTAGTAGGCTAGTAGCTTTGGGCTTGTTAGTGTTTATGAGGATGGCGGAAAGGTAAAGGGGTAAATTTACCCCATTTTTGAAGGAGGAAGGTTGGTTTTTAGTTCCCCTTCAGAAAAGCAAGAGTGATGATCTCACCTTGTCTTCTTTCTTTTCCCTATTCTCATTTTCATCTCCTTCCCAAAAACCAAAGGCTAAAGGTTCAATCTTTGTGTTTTTAAGTGGAAATCTCGAAATTCAAGTTAAGGATTTTGTTATCAACAATCAAGGATCTACATTTTGAGGTAAGTTTCATCAAGAATAGTGGAGATACCAGTTTATGGGTTTTGTGGGGGGTTGGAGGAAATGGTTAGGGGATGAGCAATCTCGTTTTTTAGCTTTGTAATGTAAGTTAGTCACCCCCTTATCATCTCCTACAAGTTTTAATTCGAATTTACAACTTCCTTATGTAGCGAAAGAGATTGAGGATTCTTCCAAGGAGCTTAGGATGAAGAAAGCTTGAGGGGCTTGGTTGGAGGCTTTATTTCCAGTAGTGAGAGCAAGGTTAGTACACTACTAACTCCTTTGTTTCATGCACATCCTAAGGATGATGCTTTCTGTGCTTAAATTTGATGTTATGGTTGATTTTGTGTGTTAGAGGTTAGAGACCCTCTTTCATGGTAAAACTCGAATTTGATGTTAATAACACGTAAAAATGGTAGTAAACCACTTTAATAACTTCATAATATGTATGATTGAGTTAAAAGGCTAAAGGTTATTATTTGAGGGCATGGGAAGTGATTTTCTGAGCATAAGAAGCCATTTTTAGGCTTTGGTACCGGTACACGGGGAGCCCTTACTAGTACCCTAGTGTTTTGGTGTCACATCTCGAAAATTGGCCTAGTTGAAATTAGGTTTCGGTGATCAAAAATTTCGAAACCGATGTAATAATGTTTGTAATGATTGACTTTTGTACACCTTATGATAAATGAAACTACATTTTGGCCCTAAGTGTGTAAATGGACCCCTTGTATGAAATTTGAAGTCCAAAGTGCAAATCTGAGCTACTCGTACCGATACAGCCATATGAGTATTGATACGGTATAACCGTCAATAACTAACTTTCTTATTTTAGCATGGGCGTACCAATACGGATAGAAGCGTATCGATACAGGTCCCCTATTGTGAGCCAAAATAATGTCGTTTCGAAAGGAATTAATAGAAGGTGATGAATCACCTCTATGCTTGTCCAATCTCACGTGAAATTCATCAGAATTCACAAGCTAATGAAGTTATTAGCTTACTTGGAAAGCTAATAGGCTTTGGGTTAAACAAACCCTCAATAGCAGGAAATCCCCTTATTGGCTAATTTGGAGGCAAGGCATCATTAAGTTCATTGACTCATTTAACAAACCAAGAAGAAGAGTTCTCTTCAATTGTTCACTTCTCCCGAAAGCAAAACACCACCATTATTATCTCTTACCTCAAACTTAAGCACACGTCTCCCTCTTTGTCCATCTTAGGCTCACCGTTTCTTCGGCTTGAAAACACCAAGGCAAGGCTTCCACTTGGGTAAGGAAAAACCCTCTTTCAATTATTGGATTCCATAAATGATTGGGATATAATTTCGAATTGAAATTTCCAAGCCTAATTCTTGAACCATGTTGTTATGTTGATTGTAATGACTCCTTGTGTTTCCTAGCTCAAAATTCAAAGGAAAATAATCCACCATCTCGCATCAAGGCTAGGAACAAAGGAATCGAGATTTGAGAATCCTAAAAGCTTCCATACTCTAAGGTGAGTGTAGTTGTGTCAAGGGATAGGCTCGGTGCCATCTCGTTGCATTATTTGATGAATTTGTTGCATTTGATTAAGGACACATGTAGAAAAACTATGTTGGATTCAATCGGTGATTTCGGTAAGTATCTTGTATTGCTTGATATGTGGAAGCTTGGATATGACATGTTTGATATGTGATATATGGAGCTAAGGCTCAATCTTGTTATATGATATGTTATGATCCAAAAAATACGAAAAATGTTACTTAAGTGATTATGTGTATACGTGGACATTGGATACAATTGGCATGCCATATGATTAATTGAGCTCGTATAAGTAAGGGTGGACTACGGTCTGGGGCTACGACCCATATGTAGGGGAAATAAAGATAGTTTCTATAAGGGATTCTCTCTGGAGCTACGGCTCAAGGCTACGACCTATTTTTCGATATGAATGGTGTAAAGGGGAATCCGTGTATCCAATGGTACCAATTCAAGAAATAATGTATGCTTATGAAGTATAACTTGATGATTATGAACTTGTATGATTCGTGGATTAGCATGAGATTATATGTTTCAAATCATGCATATGTTACCCAATTGATCATTATACAATTCATGACACTAGTTATTATTTACTCCTATTATAACTACCTCACTAGGCTATATAAGTCTAACATATGTGTCTCGTGCATTTTCAGGACCTTGAGAGAATTCCGGCTTTCGATCGTGTACTTTCATTGCAAGTCACTTCTTCGTAAGCTATATGTATCAATATCCTTGGTTAAACTCCTAGTAGAGTGGCATATGGTCTAAACATGTTTTGTTTGAGCATTTTGATGGTCGTGTAAAGGACCTATAATGACTTAGTGTTGAATTCATGAAATGGTATGTTTTGGGAATGTTTAGTGTGTTAAAATGAACCTAAAATGAGGCTAAAGTGAAAACTAGGTAAACGGATTCGAAATGCTATAAAATTTGGCATGACAATAGAGTATTGGATTTTAGGCTTGCTGGTCAAATTTGGTAGTGATTGGACAACATTTGAGGGGTTAAATTAGGTAAAAACCAGATAAAATATATCATTATAGGACAAGCGTATCGATATGAGGCTAGCTGTATCGATACGACCCTACATAATTGGACTCGATGAAGTAGGGAATATCGATACACTAGGGAGTGTACCTATACGGACCTTGGCAGTAAGGTCTAGGAAAATAATTACATCAATACGACCTCAAGCGTACCGGAATGAGTCAACCCAAGTCAAAGTGTATCGATACGTGCATAGACGTATCAGTATGGGTCGTTGACCTTGAACCTAGAAAATGTAAAATTTAACATAGCATATCGATATAACTTAAAGCGTATCGGTACAGTGTGGGTTAATTCCGTTAAAAGGCTTGAGAAATAGTTTTAAAAGATTATAAATTGGTCACTAATAATTACATGGCTCAAATGGATAGGTTAAAAATATCCGATTACAAAAACTTCTCAAGTTAATAATTGGTGTGTCTAATTACAGGTTGTTAATTAAGAATTCGGATTAGGGTTGTTAATTTGTAACATTTTCAATTTATTCCCTTTTAAATTGAAAAGTTTAAATTAACCCCAATTCTGATTTCGATCTCTGGTTCTGCTTTTCGTTAACACTTTTCGACCTGGCTCTCTACCAGACCGAGAAGGGGGTGTTACAGTTGTGGTATCAGAGCCTAGGTTTAGTCGATTCTAGGGCTAAACAAGTATCTGTTATCGGTCTGCATTTGCATATGCCATTTAGGAGTTTATTTGTATATGTTATCGGTGACTTGCAACTTACACGATTAAACCTTTTATGTATAAATAGATTTGAAAAAGAATGTTCGCCCCCACTGCTAGGTGTGCCAGAAATAAATCCCACCCTGCTCCTCCTCGACATAGGGGGACAATTTGAGGGCAGAAGTAAGGCTCGAACAAGTAGGGCAGATCGACCCACCTCATCCTCCTCCGATGCCTCCAGCTCAGCATGAGTATCTGATGTCTATGGCTGAAACGATCAAACATGTGGTCGTGTCTCTCAGGCAAGAACCACTATCTCAGCCTGCTAAAGCATCTTCCTCTGTTCCGAAAGCTCTTATTAGCGAGCTCCATCAATATCCAGTTTACACCTTTACTGGTCAAGACCTGAATAATCCTGAGATAGCAGAGTATTGGCTGGAGAATACTCTTAAAGTTCTGAATAAACAAATGAGGTGCCTTGATGAACACAAGTTGTAGTGCGCTCTAGCACTGATCTCTGAAGAAGCTTAGAGCTGGTGGGACACTGTGACGCTCATGGTACCTGAGCATAAAGTTACGTGGGACTTCTTTCTTCTGGAATTCCGTAAGAAATACATCAGTGAGCACTATATTACCGAGAGGCGTAAGAAGTTCCTCCACTTGAGACAAGGAAGAAGACCGGTGGAGTAGTATATCCATAATTTCTGCAAGTATGCGAGGTATGGCACTGAGATCATACGCACAGAAAAAGAGAAATGCATAATGTTCATTGATGGTCTCTGTGATGAATTACGTCCTCTCTTTACTTCTTTGGAGATAGAGGATTTCCAAACCTTGGTCAATCAAGCCATTGCTACAGAAGCTTCACAAAAAGGCTCATGAAAGAAGAAATGGGAATCAAGCTCGGTCTGTTCGAGATGATTCCAAGCCTCTTGTACCTCAAAAAAAAGGAAGACAGTGGGATCAGAAGTCTGCCACCTATCAGCAACTACCAAGGTCGGGATATATGCCCAATTCCTAATCTCCGGGGGCATCTGCTGCTTGTACGGCTTTAGTTGATAGTACGGGTGGTTTCAAAAGAGGTTCACAGCTTCTTTTGTGTAACTTTTGTCAAAAGAGGCACCCTGGACAGTGCCGCAGACAGTCTGGATCTTGTTACCTCTGTGGTGAGTCTGGTCACTTCATCAGGTAATACCCGTAGAATCTAAACACCCCTACCACTATGGCTTCTCAGAATAATCCAAACAAGGGAAGAGGAACAAAGCCAGTGCCATCCGGATCAGCAGGGAGACCTCGCAACACTAACACTTCTTCAGTTGGACGTGACCCACAGATCTCAGCCCAAATGTATTATGTTCGAGGTCAAGAGCAAGAAGATGATCCAAATGTAATAGCATGTATGGTGGAATTATGCCCTGACCTTGTTTATGCTTTGGTAGATCCATGCTCAATGCATTCCTTCATTAGTGAACCGTTGATTGAAAAGTATACTCTAGAATCTGAACTAGTTACTTTTAAGATTGTCGTCTCTAACCCACTAGAAGATAGTGTGATCATCCGATGGATCTGTAAAACTTGTTCCTTGAGGATCCAAGAGATCATGTTTCCGGCCAACCTAATGGCCTTACCCTTCTGTGAGTTCGATCTTATCTTAGGCCTCGATTGGCTAGCCGAGCATCAAGACTGGGTAGATTGCTTGAAGAAGAAACTATACCTCTGTGGACTCAGTAAGGAGAGTATAACCTTTATAAAGTCCAAACCTGAGCCTAAAAAGACCCTTTTGTGTGCTATGGAGTCTATGGAAGACTTAAAGCTCAAAGATTTCTTCGACATATTTCTCGATGAGCTTATGAGACTCCCTCCCACCCGAAAAGTGGAATTCAGGATAGAAGTGCAACCTGGGACTACTTTGGTCTCTATTACTTCGTATAGAATGGCTCTGGTAGAATTAAGAGAGCTAAAAGCCCAAATCCAAGACCTTTTGGATAAGGGATTCATCCGACCGAGTTCTTCGCCCTAGGGAGCACCGATTTTTTTCGTCAAGAAGAAGGATGGATCGATGTGTCTATGTATTTACTATCACTAGTTGAATAAGGTCACAATCAAGAACAAGTATCCACTTCCGATGATTGACGACCTCTTTGATCAATTGAAAGATGCTTCGTTCTTTTCCAAGATCGACCTTCGATTTGGATACTACCAAATGTTGGTGAAAGAGTCTGGTGTCCCAAAAACTATTTTCCGAACTAGATATGGCCACTATGAATTCTTAGTGATGCCTTTTAGGCTCACGAATGCACCTGCAGCTTTCATAGACCTAATGAATCGTGTATTCTGGCTCTATCTTGATAAGTTTGTGGTTGTCTTTATAGACGACATCATGATATATTCCAAAGACTCTGCTACTCATGAAGAACACCTTCGGATTGTGCTGAAAACTCTTCGAGAGAAACAACTCTACGCCAAGTTCAGTAAGTGTAAATTTTGGTTATCTGAAGTGTCCTTACTAGGCCATCCTTGACCGGATTCCTCCCAAGAACGTTGGAGAAGTTTGCAGCTTTCTCGGGCTTACAGGTTATTATCGCAGATTTGTTAAGGGATTCTCTTTGATTGCTGCACCCTTAACAAAGCTCCTCCGTACAGATGCTCCTTTTGCATGGAAGGTGGATCAGCAAAAAAGTTTCGATCAGCTCAAACAAGTCCTTGCTCATGCTCTTGTCTTAGTGCAACCGGAGTCGGGCAAAGACCTCACCATCTATAGTGATGCATCCCACTTGGGATTAGGTTGTGTTCTGATGCAAGAGGACAAAGTCGTAGCCTATGCTTCACATCAACTCAAGCCACATGAGTTAAACTATCCAAACCATGATCTGGAGCCAGCCGCGGTTGTGTTTGCTTTGAAGATTTGGCGGCATTATCTATATGGTGAGAAGTGTTACTTATACACCGATCACAAGAGCTTGAAGTATCTTCTAACTTAGAAAGAGTTAAAACTTCGTCAGTGTCGGTGGATGGAGTTGTTGAAAGACTACGATTTGGTCATTGACTACCATCCCGATAAAACTAATATGGTGGTTGATGCTTTTAGTTGAAAACCTATTCCATCTCCGAGATATTTGAATGCCTACTTTCGGCTCAAGAAGTGTGACAAGTTGTTGGCTGAATTGAGAGTACAGTCGACCTTTATATCTCGAATCAAAGCACTCCAGGAATACGATGAGGAGCTACAACCTTTTATTGCCAAGGTTAATGATAGCCTAGATCCTAACTTTGCCATAAACTCTGAGGGCTTATTGTGTTTCCGCAACCGCATCTATGTTCTCGGCGATGATGATCTTTGGAATCAGATTCTAAGTGAAGCTCACTCTAGCCCTCTCTTCGTTCATCCGGGATCTATAAAGATGTACAAAGATTTAAAGGAGTTATATTGGTGGTCTGGTATGAAAAGTGAGGTCACAGGCTTCATGGCTAGGTGTTTGACTTGCCAACGTGCCAAAGCCTAGAATAAAGTACCAACTGGCTTACTACAGCCTATCGAGCTTCCACAATGGAAATGGGAATGCATTACGATGGATTTCGTAAGTGGTCTGCCACTGACACCGAAGAAGAATGATGCCATTTGGGTCATTGTAGACCGATTCACCAAATCTACTCACTTCTTTTCGGTGAGAATGGATTTCAGTTTACCCAAACTCGCAGAATTATATATTCGTGAAGTTGTTCGTTTACATGGTGTTCTTGTATCTATTATTTCCGATCGTGATCCACGCTTTTCATCCCGTTTTTGGAAAACCCTGCAAGAGGCTTTGGGAACTCAAGTGCACCTAAGCACTGCTTTCCATCTCCAGACCGACGGTCAATCTGAAAGGGTTATTCAGATCTTGGAGTATATGCTCCGAGCTTATGTCATTAACTTCAGGAACACGTGGGAGAAATCCCTACCCTTAGTCCAATTTGCTTACAATAACAGTTACCAGGATTTAATTCAAATAGCCCCGTACGAAGCCCTTTATAGAAGAAGATGTAGAACTCCTCTCTGTTGGATCGAACTCGGTGAAGGCAAGATGTTAGGCCCTAATTTGCTTCGGGAAACCGAAGAAAGGACAACCATTATCCGTGATCGACTAAAAACTGCCTTCGACCATCATAAGTCCTACGCTGACTTGAAAAGAAGGGACATCCAAACGAGGTTGGTGAAAAAGCCTTCTTCAAGGTATCTTCATGGAAAAAGATCTTTTGTTTCAGAAAAAAAAGGAAGCTAAGTCCTCGTTTCATCGGTCTGTTCGAAGTGATAGAAAGAATTGGACATGTTGCCTATCGATTAGCTCTTCCTAAAGAGTTAAGTCAGATTTACAATGTCTTCCATGTGTCTATGCTACGTAAGTATCGGTCAGATCCGTCCCACGTGATTGAACCAAAATCCGTAGAGATTCGATCCAATCTAATGTACTAGGAAGAACCTGTACAAATCCCCGTACGAGAACTTAAACGACTTCGCAACAAGTATGTGCCCTTGGTGAAGATTTTATGGAGAAGCCATTTCGTTGAAGAGGCAACATAGGAACCCAAGGAAACTATACAAAAGCAATATCCCCATTTGTTCAGTTAAAGTGAAAATTCGAGGACGAATTTCCTTAAGGGAGGGAGAGTTGTCATATCTCAAAAATTGGCCTAGTTGAAATTAGGTTTCAGTGATCGGAAATTTCGAAACCGATGTAATAATGTTTTTAATGATTGAATTTTGTACCCCTCGTGATAAATAAAACTATATTTTGGCCATGTGAGTATCGATACAGTCTAACCGTCAATAACTAACTTTCTTATTTTAGCATGGGCGTACCGATACGGACAAAAGCGTATCGATACGTGTCCTTTTTTTGATCCAAAATGATACCGTTTCGAAAGGAATTAATAGAAGGTGATGAATCACCTCTATGCCTGTCCAATCTCATGTGAAATTCATCAAAATTCACAAACTAATGAAGTTATTAGTTTACTTGGAAAGCTAATAGGCTTTGGGTTAAGCAAACCCTCAATAGGAGGAAATCTCTTTATTGGCTACTTGGGAGGCAAGGCATCATTAAGGTCATTGACTCTTTTAACAAACCAAGAAGAAGAGTTCTCTTCAATTGTTCACTTCTCCCGAAAGCAAAACACCACCATTATTATCTCTTACCTCAAACTTAAGCACACGTCTCCCTCTTTGTCCATCTTAGGCTCACCGTTTCTTCAGTTTGAAAACACCAAGGCAAAGCTTCTACTTGGGTAAGGAAAAACCCTCTTTCAATTATTAGATTCCATAAATGATTGGGATATAATTTCGAATTGAAATTTCTAAGCCTAATTCTTGAACCATGTTGTTATGTTGATTGTAATGACTCCTTGTGTTTCCTAGCTCAAAATTCGAAGGAAAATAATCCACCATCTCGCATCAAGGCTAAGAATAAAGGAATCGAGATTTAAGAATCCTAAAAGCTTTCATACTCTAAGGTGAGTGTAGTTGTGTCAAGGGATAGGCTCGGTGCCATCTCGTTGCATTATTTGATGAATTTGTTGCATTTGATTAAGGACTCGTGTAGAAAAACTATGTTGGATTCAATCGGTGATTTTGGTAAGTATCTTGTATTTCTTAATATGTGGAAGCTTGGATATGACATGCTTGATATGTGATACATGGAGCTAAGTCTCAATCTTGTTATATGATATGTTATAATCCAAAAATACGAAAAATGTTACTTAAGTGATTGTGTCTATATGTGGACATTGGATACAATTGGCATTCCATATGATTAATTGAGCTCGTATAAGTAAGGGTGGACTACGGTTCGGGGCTATAGCCCATATATAGGGGAAATAAGGATGGTTTGTGTAAGGGATTCTCTTCGGAGCTACGGCTCAAGGCTACGGCCTATTTTTGATATGAATGGTGTAAAGGGGAATCCCTGTATCCAATGGTACCAATTCAAGAAATAATGTATGCTTATGAAGTATAACTTGATGATTATGAACTTGTATGATTTGTGGATTAGCATGAGATTATATGTTTCAAATCATGCATATGTTACCCAATTGATCACTATGTCATTCATGACACTAGTTATTATTTACTCATGTTATAACTACCTCACTAGGCTATATAAGCCTAACATGTGTGTCTCGTGCATTTTCAGGACCTTGAAAGAATTCCGGCTTCTGATCGTGTGCTTTCGTCGCAAGTCACCTCTTCGTAAGCTATATGTATGAATATCCTTACTTTAAACTCCTAGTAGAGTGGCATATGGTCTAAACATGTTCTGTATGAGCATTTTGATGATGGTTGTGTAAAAGTCCTATAATGACTTAGTGTTGAATGCATGAAATGGTATGTTTTAGGAATGCTTAGTGTGTTAAAATGAACCTAAAATGAGCCTAAAGTGAAAACTAGGTAAACAGATTCGAAATGCTATAAAATTTGGTATGACGGTAGAGTAATGGAATTTAGGCTTGCTGATAAAATTTGGTAATGATTGGACAACATTTGAGGGGTTAAATTAGGTAAAAACCAGATAAAATATCTTATTACAAGACAGACGTATCGATACGAGGCTAGCTGTACCGATATGGCCTTACATAATTGGACTTGATGAAGCAGGGAGTATCGATACACTAGGGAGTGTACCGATATGGACCTTGGCAGTAAGGTCTAGGAAAATAATTGCATCGATACGACCTTAGGCGTACCAAAATGAGTCAACCCAAGTCAAAGTGTATCGATACAGGCATAGACATATCGGTACGGGGTCATTGACCTTGAACCTGGAAAGTGTAAAATTTAACATCACGTATCGATACGGTCTAAAGTGTATCGGTACGGTGTCGGTTAATTCCGTTAAAAGGCTTGAGAAACAGTTTTAAAAGATTACAAATTGGTCACTAATAATTATATGGCTCAAATAGACAGGTTAAAAAAATCTGATAACAACGAAACTTCTTAGGTTAATAATTGGTGAGTCTAATTACAAGTTGGTAATCAAGAATTCGAATTAGGGTTGTTAATTTGTAATGTTTCAATTTAGTCCCTTTTAATTTGAAAAGTTTAAATTAACCCCAATTTCGATTTTGATATCCGGTTTCACTTTTCGTTAACACTTTCTGACCTGGCTCTCTACCAGACCGAGAAAGGGGTGTTACATTTGGGCTTAAGAACATTGTTCCATTGATATGAGCTTTGAAAGGGGTACCAGTACGGTGTTCAACCTCTATCGGTATGCCATATAAAGCGACATCGATATGAGTTGGCTCTACCAATACGGGAAGGCCGGAAGAAATTGCAGTGAGCTAATTTCGTATCGGTACATTGTGAGTACCGATACCTAAGGGTACTATACCGGTAGGTGAAGGCATGTATCGATACCCACTGGCAATCTACCCGAAAAATTGTGGTTGAGTACGAAAGGCTGATAATTTGAGGAATATGGTCCAATGGGCTTCTAATGTGGTAAAATAAATTGTAAAAATGAGAAACTGGGATTTAACCCTTATGTATGAGCATAATGTGTAATAACTTGGTAAGCTTTGGGTGACTTGTTTATAATAGTAACAATAAGGATCTTTGATGGATCGTGTGATGTTGTGTGCCAAGTAAAGGCACTTGTGTGGTCGAGTCACCTTTGATTGATGGGATCTGGATACCCAAAGAGTGTGTTGCAACACCATGAGATGAGATACCAGATGTACGTTCCCAAGGCTGTGTGACACCGGGCCTCACTCCAGTTTTGTGTGGTATGATGCATCTTTTGCTTTGTGAGATTAATACATCTATTGTTGCTTATTATGTGTTTAGGCGGTTGGAGGTCGCGCCACATTTCATTGTATTGTCATAATATCATCTTTAGCTACATACTCATATTTATGATTGACATAAAGCATAGTAGAGTAAAAGTGTATCCACTGAGCTTTGTTAGCTCAGCGTTCGAAATTTTTGTTTCCGTTCGGAGGTTAGTAAGTTGACACGTGCATTGGTGGAGCACCATCAGAGTAGGACTTCAACATCGACTTGTTCGGAGTACAATACTTAGATTTATTTGGGATATGTATTCGTAGGACCCTATGTTTTGTATTGTAACTATTATTTTTTATTTAAATCGCGAGTCGAATGTTTTTATAATTGTACTTTTAAATGGAGCTCCCATGTAACATTTTAAATACTTGTCTATGTTTGAAATATTTGAATTAATGAATTTTATGAGAAATGAAATGTGATTTGGGCTAAACTAGGTTGAAATTTTATGGTAACAGGTTGGGCTTGGGGCTCAAATGTGACATCAAAGTTGACGTTGTTACAAATTTGGTCCTAATTTTATTTAATATAATATATGTTTTAAATTTTTAATATAATATATATAATCATTGAATTGAGGTATTTAATAAAAATAAAAATTATTAATTATAAATAACTCGATTCAATATTATATAATGAAATGATTAAAATAAATGTGAAAAAGAAAAATATTCAATTTAATTTAAATATATAAAAAATCATAAATTTATTTCCCTTTTAAATCTTACTTTAACTATACTCTAAATATATTTAAAATATTTTAATTTTTATTTTAATTATTTGAATAGATACAATGCTTTGGGTGATCTAGGTTCAAATCTCCTCTCAACTATTTTTATTTCTTTTTCCTTAGCATATATATATATATAGTGTAGTGGCAAAGGTGCAATAAATGCCCTGAAGGTCTTTCTCATTCCCTGAAAAAAAAAGCTATACATTCCTTATATTTTCCTTTAACCAGTGTCACTACCGAATCGAAAGAAAATGAATGTATTCATTATTAATTATTAAATAAAATAAATTAAAAAATAGAGTAAATTCATCCGATCGGGTGATGATACATGTCATCATCTAATTGGTTGATTAATTTTGTTTAACTAAATTAAAATTAGGACCAAATTAATATGATAAGTAACTAACGGGGATCAAATGTGTAATTATACAAATTTTCGTTAACTACCACGTCACTTCATCCGTTAGATTTTAACGGCTTGTGGTTAAAATATGATCACTTTAATAGTTTGGTGATTTGATTGATGAGTTTCTTAGTTGAGTGGTCAAAATACGAATGATCCCATAGTTGGGTGATCACTAATGTAGTTTACCCTTCAGTTTATTAGTTCAAAGGCTTAATGTAAAAATAGTTAGGGTGTTTAATTAATTTAAACAATCGTAAAAAATGATATTTGATTCTTTTTGATGAAAAAGGAGATATAACTAAACTAAATTACCTCCCAGGACCATTACAATCCATGTGAAGAACATCATGCAAGCTGAAATCTGGAGGCGCAGCGAAGACGTGAAGTGGCATAGGGGAAGCTTGTGCATATCGAGCCAGGATATCGGCCAAATGGTTACCTTCCCTGCGAACGCGGCAGATTGAAATTTCCCAACCCCGATTCAGCAACTCTCGGATATGCGATATGATTGTGAATGGAGGAATAGACCCATGATTCCGCTGAATGAGGCGTACTGCTTCTAAACTATCCGTCTCTACTATAACCTTTCGAACTCCTATACTCCAAATTTGTTTTAGGCTTTCATATATTGCTCAAAGTTCCGCTTCTACAATCGAACACGTGCCTATACTCTAAAAAATGGTATTTGATTCTTGTTAACTAATATTAGGATGAAATTTGGTATTTGTCTTCCAATACTATATTGTTTGAAGAGAAAACATGAGTTGTAAAACATAAATGTAATATATGAGAAAAATGTCTATTTAATTATAAAAGGACTAAATTGAACAAGTTCTTATAATATTGGGACCTGTAGGAGTTTTAACCCGTAAAGATTCAATGCTTGATTGGTTTCCTGTGCGGCAAGAAATGCTCAGTATAGACTACAAAGAGAGGCGAGGAAGCCAAAGCAAAGCAAGCAGAAAAAAGCTTATACTTTTGCAGAGATAAATCAAAGAGGAAAAACAAAGGGGAAAAAAGGGGTAAATAGAAATGGATGTGATCAAAACTCAGCAAATATCATCTCGGTCGATCGAGAAGGTGATAGTCCATCCTTTGGTTCTTCTTAGCATCGTCGACAACTACAATCGCGTCGCTAAAGACACCCGCAAACGCGTCGTTGGAGTCCTTCTCGGTACCTACTTCAAAGGCACCGTCGACGTCACCAACAGCTACGCAGGTTCTCCCCCTTTCTTTCCTTCATGTTTGTTTCTTGAAATTTCGTTCTAGATCTGATTTCATTTGAAATCTTATATTCTTGCCTTTGCGAGATCGCTGATTACTGAGAGAAGCTTGGGGGTTTAGGGTTTTTACCTTTAAAATGTTTAATGCTGTGATTTGGAGTTTGATTGATGTTGATAAGCATGTTGATGATCTTTCCTTATGGTTGACTTTAGGTGGTTGCCTAGGTGTGCATTTAGTTAGCATTGGTTGTTTTTCGTGCTTTAATGATTCTAACATATTGATGTTGATGCTTTAGATATTTTGGTATGTTGCAAATGTTGGGAAATTTCCAAATATGTCTTTTGGTATACTTGGTTATATGGTATTAGGGAGCATGCCTATAGTTTGATCCATTGAAGCATATGTATTATTAGAGTTGCTAAATCTTGGTACAAATGATGGGGTATGAATTGTTGGTTGCTTTTATGCATGAATGTGACTTATAGGACTTGAACGCATTTAGATTCGAGTGAAAAAAACAGCTAAAAGTGACAATACAGGCTAGGCATATCGATATGCAGGGGACTGCATCGGTACAATGGGCAAAATCAAGCCTGGGTTTTGGTACGGGTCTAGGTGTATCGGTACTGTTTTATGCTACTAGAAAACTTGCTTTTCGAGCCAAGCCCGTGTACCAGAACACTTAGTGTCTGTATCGGTACGATCTTTAATACTTTTTTTTAAAATTGGGTTTCAAAATCAACTTAGCGTACCGGTATGGTATATGACATATCGAAATGAGGCTAGTCTACGTGGAGCATCGTGCCAAAATGGCTTGGTCCTGTATTGGTACGGTTAGCCGTTAATTCTCTTAATGCCATGGAATGTAGTTCTGTTTTCTTTCGTTTTAGTCCCTGTATGTTATACATGCAAATAAATGAGTTTGGATGGTAATTTTGAGCTAAGAATTGACATACAAGCATATAATCTGACTAATTGAGGATTGGTACCCTATCCTTTATTTTACCAAGTTTTCCATTTTACTCCCTAAAACGTATTATGCGCAATCGGTTGCCTTTCTGTGGTCCATTTCTTTTGCAAATATATCCGCTGCAAGCATGATCACTTAGGATTAATAATATGCATCTAGACAAGATAAGTGAAAAAAATGGACTGATTTTTGTAGTATCTTTCTCGGGTTTGCTTCAGCAAGCCTAATGTAGCTGATTTGATTTGGTTGGGCGTCTAAGTAGGGTCAAGGGGGTTACATTTGGTGGTATCAGATCCAGGCTAATGAAAGGTTGGGATGATGTTGTTGTTTGATATGCATGGTGATTGTATATATGTACGATGATTGTTATATATCATGTTGGGTTTGAATGGGGAACACATTGCCTATTACCGAGGTCTTTAAATGTTTTTAAGGTTGTCTTGGATCCTTTGTCGAATGCTAGCCTGACCTTAATGTGTTTTGATGCTTTTGTTAGTATGGCTCGACGTGAGACTCATTCGACGACTGGTAATGCCAGAGCGGGGCATAATAATGATGATGTAGAGAATCCTCCCAATGTTTTACCTCCTCCTCGACTCGTACCACCTATTAATGTTGGGGTAGGTGATGTACCTTAGGCTTCATAAGGGCCAGTTTTTGAGGATTTGACTCCATTGATCCAAGCGATGATGGGGGCTTTTTAGGCAACAATGGCTGGAGTGCAAGTGCAGGCACTGACACCTGTCATGGTGTTTAATTAAGGTTTAACTTTAGAGTATCTTCATAATTTTGGAGGTAAGGAATTCAGGGGTTTAAACCCCGAGCCATCCGAGGGATGGTTGGAGAAGACAATCTGTATCTTGAATCAGATGGATTGCAATGATGTGCGTAAGTTGGTTTGCATCGTGTCCTTGTTGCAAGGTGATGCTTACCATTGGTGGGTGACCACGGTTGCGGGTGTTCCAGAGGCAGATGTGACTTAGGAGTTCTTTCGGAGAGCTTTTAAGAGGAAGTATCTCGATCCTCTGTATCTGGACACGAGGAAATGGGAGTTTATGTCTTTGACTCAAGATGGCATGTCTGTGACCGAATATAAGGTGAAGTTTGTTCGTTTGAGCCAGTATGCTCTTGAGCTGGTCCCAGATGAATGACACAGGTGCGATAGGTTTCGCTATGGTCCTGTGAAGGATATCAAGACATACTTGTTGGCTACGAATTACATAGATTTTGATGTGTTTGTCAATTGAGCTAAGGATATCGACCAATCCCTGAGGGCGACGGGGTAAGTTTTAGGCGTGGGCTCGAATAAGAAAGCGGTTGATTCTAGCTATTCTGGAAGGAAGAATAGAAGGACGCGTGATAAGAGACATAAGCCAGATTTTGAGCGTGGTGGCAGTGTTGACCAAGGTAACCAGGGAGTTCGTGTTATGGATGAGTGTGAGCATTGTGGTTGATGCCATACAAGTGCATGTTGGGGAAAGACCATGAGTTGCTAGAGTTGTGGATCGCCTGACCATAAGAGGTGCGATTGTCCTCGTGCTGTGAAGGATGCACCGATTCATGTTGCGGCACCTACTAGGGGTCGAGGCTGTAACAGGGGAAATTTTTAGAGGCGTGAGGATGGTTAGAGGGCTGTGGCTCGTGCAGTTGTTTTGAAGCCAGAGAATGGTGGACCGACTTAGGCTTATACTCATCGTGAGGGGCGCAATAACACCGATGTGATCGCAAGTACCTTTACCTTGCAATCTTTGTTATTGTTTTCTTTGATTAACTCGGGGTCTACTCACTACTATATCTTAAGTAAGCATGCATCTTTTTTGAATGTTCCTGTTGAGATCTTAGATGTTGGCATGTTAGTAACTAGTTCCATTGGTCAGACGATTACGACTAGAAGGTTGTATAGGTGGTTTTCTTTGGTAGTGCAGGGTCATGAGTTTGCCACAGATTTGATGGAGTTGCCATTCCATGGTTTTGATGTCATCTTAAGTATGGATTGGTTGAGTGAGCACAAGGCGGTTGTGGATTGTGAATCCAAAAGGATTTCCTTGAGGTTAGCTGATGATTACGAAGTTGTGGTGGTTGATGAGAATAAAAAATTCTTGTCCAATGTCATTTCGGCTACTCAAGCGAAAAAGATAATGCAAGGGGTTGCCAAGCTTATTTGTCTATAGTAATGAATCCAGAAGTTAAGGGTGTTCGGGTGCAGGATATTCAGACTGCTTGTGATTTTACATTGGTTTTTCCTAAGGAGTTACTGGGTTTATCGCCAGATAGAGAGGTGGAATTTGGGATTGAGACGTATACGGTTACGGCTCTGGTATCCATTGCTCCTTATCAGATGGCACTAAGGAGTTAAAAGAGTTGAAGACTCAGGTTCAGGAGTTGTTGGGTCATGGGTTCGTCCGACCTAGTGTTTCGCCTTAGGGTGCTCTGGTTCTTTTTGTGAAAAAGAAGGATGGTACGTTGTGTATGTGCATTGATTACCGACAATTGAGTAAGTTGATGGTGAAGAACAAGTACCCATTGCCGAGAATTGATGACTTATTCCATTAGTTTCGCAAGGCAACGGTGTTTTCAAAGATTGATCTGAGGTTGGGGCATTATCAGTTGAAGGTTAAGGGTGAGGATGTACCTAAGACTACTTTTCGCACGAGGTACATGCATTATGAGTTCTTGGTGATGCCGTTTGGATTGACGAATTCCCTGACTACTTTTATGGATATGATGAATAAGGTGTTCTATGAGTATCTTGATCATTTTGTGGTGGTGTTTATTGATGATATTCTTGTGTACTCTCGTACCACGGAAGAACATGAACGACATTTGCGGATTGTGTTGCAAGCTTTGAAGGATAATCAGTTATATGCCAAACTGAGTAAGTGTGAGTTTTAGCTAAAGGAAGTGATGTTCCATGGTCATGTGGTTTCCGCGGAGGGTATTCATGTTGATCCACAAAAAATTGAGGCTATTCTCCATTGGAAGCAACCTAAGTCAGTATTTGAGGTTCGTAGTTTTCTTGGGTTGGTTGGTTATTATCTTCATTTTGTAGTGTAATCACTCATTTTTGACCGGGTTTTAGTGTTATTAGTGTTATTATAATAGTAAAATTATATATATATATAAAAGCAAAAAAAGCAAAAAAAAAATAATAATAATAAAAAAAGGGAGGAGGGTGACGTGGAGCCTATAATAATAAAAAAAGGGGGGAGGGGAGTGGAGCACAAGGCTCCACGTCACCCTCCTCCCCCTATAAATAGAGAAGGCAGCAGCAAAGCAAAGGGAGGAAATTGCAATTGCAAGAGCAATTGCAACAATTGCAATTGGAATCGGCAGGGCAGACCAATTCGGCTAGCCCAGGACCGGGGTAATATCCTCGGTCCTAACCGGTTCGATCGGGGTCCTATTTTAGGTCCGATCTAGTTAATATTTTTGGAGAGGTCGTGGTAGATCTCGGTGGGGTTCAATCGGGGTTTGTCATACGAGCTCCTAGTTAGGTATATTTTCTTCCCTTTTTTATTAGTGTTGTAATTTTTATAATTTAATGAAGTATTAGTTATCTTAAAATTGTAGTCTTATTTTTTATTTTGTATGTTTATGTTTTATATTAATGTTTAATATGTTTTAAATTTGTGTTTTATATTAATATTTTATTTATGTTAGATATGTTTTTATTTATGAGTTAGATTAATATTCATGTATGTATGTTTTAGATTAATATTTTATTAGATTATTATTTTATTATGTTAATATTTATTTGCATTGTATTTAAATTATTTGCCATGTTTTATATTTTGCTCACTAAGTTTGCATATCGAGATATAAATTGTTAATGCGGTGCCTTTTTATCCGAGCGTAAACGGGGCCAGTATCAGGCGTAGTGATAGTGGTTGGGCGTTTATTCTCTGATAACGGGGCCCTTAAAATTTATTCGCAATTATGACCGAATTTTAAAATAATCGTCACTTTAATCCGGAAAATCCAATATTAATAAAGCGGTAATTATTAAAGTACCAATTTTGGGCGGTGTGGGGGTGCTAATCCTTCCCCATCCGTAACTGACTCCCGAACCCAACATTTTTTGAATCTCTGGTTTTATGGTGTCCGACCTACCTAAGTGGCTGGTGGCGACTCCATTTTTAAAATGCGGTTTTTTAAAAACCCCACGGAATAAATATTTTATATCCAAAAGAATCACAAATACCTTTCAAACACCTTCGAAAAACTTCGTTTTTTAAGCGATAAAAAAAGGCATCGCTACAGATGGCGACTCCACTGGGGATAATTTTTTGTTTTTCAAAAACAAATGAGAGTCAAGCTTTTAAAATAATTACCGCTTTACTAATATTGGAAGTTCCGGATTAAAGTGACTATTAAATTAACATTCGGTCATAATTGCGCGTTTATTTTAACGCATTTAAAATATGGCATATAAACCCATTTTTTTAAGTGGGGGGAAAACGCTAATGCTTTCGTGGAGATATCGTTCTCTCGTATGGGCCTAGCAAGTACCTTCGGGGCTCGAGTACCTTATGCTTTCGTAAGGATATCGTTCCTTCGTACGGGCATAAGCGAATGGGTCCCCCTGAATTAAACCCGGTTGAAAGGAGCCTATAATGGGTGATGATCGGGGGCCTTGCTACTCTTAGTAGATGACAGCAAGGACTATTCGGGTACCTCCTAGAACCAACACTGCATGTAGAGAACATAGAAACCCACCCTTTAGAGCCATGTGGATAACCTTAGGTGTTTTAGACTGGATAAATAGGGTTGTTTTGTTTGTTTACCTTATTTAATTTGTCCTTTTATTTATGTATTTATTATTTTTATCCGGTACTAACTCATTTTTTTGTGTTTTATTTTTATTTTACACATACTTTTGTTGCATTATCATTGCATCCACATTACATAGAGGCGTTGATTCAAGTGGTTTGCCCGATTAGAAAATCTTTCATCATGGAAAAAAGGTGTCTTAGGAAGGAGGGCATCGATCCAGTTGTATGACATTGGTCAGAAATTAATCAACAGATTCGAGGTAACGATTTGCTGAACAAGCGTGTAGTGCCAAAGTATACACACGAGACCCTAATGGTGGACATACAACGAGCTACAAGGTGTGTGAATGACTTAGCTACCGAAGCCACGACTCTCCGACCTTTCGTAACCCCGGACATGGAAGAAGCACCAAGGTTTATCAAGTTGCTCAGAGCTGTCGAGGAGCTAGGAGGTAGAGCTAGGGATTATGTGTAGAACTTTATTTTGTAATTAAGACTTTGTAATAGACTCTTTTTGTAATAGGGACTCCTTTTGTAATATGGATCTTTTTGTAATCTGGACCCTTTAATTCCCATGAAAGTCGTTCGAAAGGGTGATTACCAGCGGAATCAACGCCTTTATTTGCATTCATGTTGCATATCATGACATGGTGTTGATTCAAGAACAGTTCATTAAAAGGCTTTCAAAATAGAAAAAAGTTTGCTTTGCCGGGAACGATAATATTACAGTATCAAGTTAGGCCGAGCAAAGACCAGTCGCGAAAGAAGACGGTACGACAATAAGGCACGTGCGACGCATAAGATTCAGTCAGGGCCGCAGAACCCCAATTTTAAATCTTCACATTTGACCATTTTTAAAATTCTCAGATTTTAATTTAACTCATTAAAAAAATTGAAAATATTATTATTTTGCTTTGAAATTTCTTCTCTCATAAAACTTTCAGAATAATAATAATAACAAAAAGAAACCTAAAAGTTTCATTTTTAAGTAAGTTAAAATTTTTGATAATAAAAATGCGAAATTTTTAAACCAAATGATCTTTGAGAATTTTAATTTAAACCCTAAAATTTTTTAAAGTACTCCCTTAGGACCGATAGAATCCATCCTGTTTAGACGTATTATTCGTTTGCACCCAGAAAAGATATTATATGCACTATGCCTGCACTTGTTAATGTCATTTTTAGAAGCCACAAAAATAAAAGATCATGACGTCACGAGTCCATAGAATAAAAGGAGAAGACGAAGTCATCCATCATCCTGAAGATGACGTCGAGCACAGGTTTTGCTTCCCGAAGTCAAGATCTCCAGAAGGAAGCTAACTGTCACCTGTAATTCATTATTAGTTTCTTGCAACCAGACATTTTTCTATTGATTGAAAGTCTTTTAAGGACTGTTCGAGAATTAACACCGCATTTGCATTCATGCATTGCTTTGCATTACATTGTACAATCATGACATAAAATTTTTGGGGGGGTAATCCAAATAACAATTAGAGTTTTATCATGAATAAAAGAATTGAAGACACTCAAAAATCCAGATCCGAGCAGTTAAAAGATGGGCTCGAGGAAAAAAGAGAAAACAAGAAGTTTGATGTCTTTAATGCAAGAAAACTCTGTTTGAACCCTGGGTTGGTCGTTCCTCTGAATTCCAAAGATTCTCAGATTTGCACATGATGATGGAACAAGATGCCTCAAGATTCACGCGGCCATATTCTGAAAAAGATGGAGGGATGCATTAAAAATTACCGATCCACTACTTCCCCGACAGTCTAGCAGGACCTACCGTGATATAATATGCTTTGGACCTAGCACTAAGTCGTCGGTATCTCTAGGGTATGAAGATGAAACCTGATGAAAGCTTCAAGGAATGTGCTTTGAGGTGTCTATGTTTAGTGACCCAAGTGCAACCCCCGTAGATGAAGAGGAAATTGACTTCTATGCCATCTTTTATATTTCTTCTTTAATAAGATGCTCGAGAAAATGAAGGTCAGCTTTGAGGACTTAATGACAGTCAGAGCGAGAAACAAACATGCACTCTGGGACCTTAGTTTAAAGACCAGACCTGCCTAGGAGCAAAAGGAAACAGAGAGATAAATGTGTATCACTTTCAAAACATTGAGGCACTGGGGCATGATACTAAGAAATTTGGGGTCGTTAAAAAATTAAGAAGCTGGTCGATAAGGGAGTCGTGACAAGATAGTCATCCAGTGATGGAAAAACAAGAGAAGAGGCAAGCCTACACTACCTTAGAAGGGGCAGAATGAGTTAGTACCCTGGAGATAATCCAAAGGTCCCTACGGTTTTCTCATCATTTCACAAAGAAATTCTCAGCAAAAAAAATCATTGTTTATTAGAATTAAAAATCACATTTCCATTTAGAAAATCATTTTTACATCCTTGATTCTTTAAACATTTCATTTTTATGGGGTAGTTTTCCCATATGCATATACACACATTTTTGAATGGACATATGTATATATCATTTCTATACCAAGTCCTCGAATTTTGAATGCAACGGTATATTTGCTTCAAACCCAAAGATCAACTCTAAGTTGCATATATCTAGAAGAGATTGAATGTTGTGGTGATACTGTAAATGTGAGTATCTGCTAGTTTACTTAGGCCAACAGAGGAACAAATGTGAGTGTTTAGACAATGGGCAGTTCCCATTTTAGGAATTTATCTTCTCAGGCGCTTGTCGTTTAAGATCCTTGAAACGAAAGTTGACCCTAAACCTCTACCCCGTGAAGGCATTCTTAGGACATTTGTGAATATGACAAGGAATTTTGTTCTTTTACTTTACCAGAAGACACAGATGAGACCATACAGATTGGATACGAAGATCAGAAAATCACCAGAAGAAAGTGGTTGAAAACATGGATATGTCCAAACGAAAAACCAAAAAAGAAGATAAATGGTAATCGAAGGTCAAGCAATCCAGATCGAGTAAATATCAGAAGAGCTGCAGAGAGGCAATTAACTCCGAGCGGAAGATCGCATCAATACCCAGTATAGATCCGTGTTGATTCGAGGATACATTTATAGACTCGAATAAGAAGAAAGAGATTCAATGCTAAAAACCTAGAATGAACAGTTTAAAAAAAGAAAAAAAAGAGAGAAATGAAGAATACAGTCTATGCTTCACACACAGATCAAACAATACAAGAACGAGACTTCAACTATGTGCAAGAGACACAAGGAATCCACATTTCAAGTAAATATCAGTTTTGAAAATTAGTATAGAAGCTCGAATTGAAGCCAAGTCAAGACAAGTCGGCCCGAAGATTGCCAATTTTGAAAAAGGAAATGACCTCTAGGGTGAAAACCTAAAAATGGGCAGTCTAGAGTGATCCTGAAAATAAAGAAAAGAGTAGTCTGCCTGAGCATGCTGGCATCAATATCCAGCCAAAATACATTGATCCGAAAGTACAAAAGAAGGAAGTGACCTCTAGGGTGAAAACCCAAAAACGGGCAGTCTAGAGCGATCCAAGAGAAAAAGTGAAAAAGAAGAAAAGAAAAAAGAGAAAAAAAAGAAAGCAAGAATAACATTTCATCTGGGCGTGCCAATCACAAGAATTCCCAGAAATGTATTCGTAGTCCTTCAAGAAATCTCAGTTCTGAGGAGTTTTGGAGGATCAAACATTCTTGAACAGAAAACGAACATCAGTATATAGCCAGAATGCAAGGCAGCATACAATAAAAAGAAAGGAAATGAACTCTAGGGTGAAAACCCGAAAACGGGCAGTCTAGAGTGATCCAAAAAAGAGAAGGAATAATGGGCATATCCAAGTTACACAAGTACAGAAATATTGTTTCATTTAACCATAAACCAAAGGCCTACATTACAAGCCCCAAAGACCATTCTGGTCATCCATAAATATCCAAGTTGAATGAGAATGTCTTCAGATTTCATTCCGCCTATAAGGGTTAACTTTTCTTCAAGAAACGTCAAACTTCGAAGTGCTTGATCGACACCCAAATGAGGGAAGGATGGGGCATGGTGAGATAGTGAGATTAAGAGAGCCACCTTAAACGGGGTAGAAACTAGGTAGGGTTGTTCCTCTCAAAAGCCCTATTAGACCAGAAGAAACTATACATTGGCATATATCTCCACAATGGTCAAGATCTTCTAAATATGCGCTTCATTAGAGTTGATCTCTAGCAACTTGAAACAGATACGCTATGGTGTTTGATATTTCGGGGGAAAACATGTTTTAAAAGGTTTGACATTTTCTCCCAAAGTTTTGATGTTTACCATTTCCCCCAAACATTAGTTTTTAAAAATGTTTGGCAATACACGTCGAGTTTTGTTTACCATTCTCCAAGCATTATTTTATAAAAAATGTTTGGTCCTTAGAAAAAGAAGAAGAAAAGAAAAAAATGTTTACCATTTGTTCCAAACAATGTTTTCAAAATGTTTGGTATCCCCTCCAAGTTGTGATTTTCAAAATGACTATTATCTTTTCAAACAATCATTATTTTTTGAAATATACACAAGTAAATTGCCTTTTACTTTATTTTAAAAATGAATGATGATGAGATTTAAAGCATAGGGACCGAGAGTTAGTTCCCGTCGAAATGCTGCGAGAAGATCAAGGAAGAGCTCAAGGGATGGAAGCATTTTGGCTCACCCTGGTGACTAGAAATAGATCAAGGCTCTATATGATGGGCCAGAAAATTCAAAGCAGTGGAGCCCGTGGTTGAATGGGGCAACGCCAAGCCAAGAAGATGACAAGGGTTCTTATAAGAATAATATAAGAACCAGAAGATCATTTATGAAGGCGGGTGATAACCCTAAAGACAAGAAAGCAGTAAAGACCTGAGGTTTAAAAGCATGTTCAAATGAGGATTTAAGAGCATACAGAAAGCAGTAAAGAGATGAAGAGATCTGAGGAACGACCTTTCAGGGTGTAAGACTTTAGAACAAAAAGGGCTAAAAGAAAAAGAAAATAAGAAGAGAAAAAAAGAAAAAGAAAAGAAAGAAACCATTACGTTGCATGCATCATATAGATAGGGGCATGTCAATTTTTGCTTATTTTGGACAAAACACAAAGAATTATCAAAGAACATTAAGAAGTGGATTTCATTGAAGAAAGTTTGGCGCCATTTTCAAAAGTGAGTCCCTAAATTTGAAGAAGTTTTGGCGGCCATTTTCGGTCTGAGTCCCTAAATTTGAAGAAGTTTCGCAGCCACTTTCTTTCGTGAGTCCCTAAAATTGGAAGATTGGTAGCCATTTTCGGTGTGAATCCCGAATCAAGAGACATCAATGGCCATAGTGGTGTGAATCCCAAATGAGAAGACAAAGTTTTCATATACAAAAGGCATATGTTTCCAAGCTCCGGAGAGAGGTTCTATATAGGAAGAATCCTCCGCTCAGAGGCTTCGTGGCTGAAAAAGTTCTATATAGGAAGGACCGACACTCGGGGTGAAGACTAGCAGTTCTATATAGGAAGGACTCCCGAAATGAAGGAATTCACCCATGACACACAAGATTATATAGGAAATCTGTTGTGTCGAAAGCGAAGAGTTCTATATAGGAAGGGCTCAGAGCTTCAATGTCTTAGGGTGAAAGGTTCTATATAGGAAGAACTCAGTAGCTCGAGATTTCAGACGCCAAAAGTTCTATATAGAAAGGATCATGCGGCTCGGGGTTTGAAGACTAGCAGTTCTATATAGGAGGAACTCCCGGTCGGAAGAATCCATCAACGACGCAGAAGGTTTTGTATAGGAGAAACCAGCGTTGAAGGCGAAGAGTTCTATATAGGAAGGACTCCAAGCTGCACTGCCTCAAAATGGAAAGTTCTATATATAGGAAGGATCAAGCGGCTCGGGGTTTGAAGACTAGCAGTTCTATATAGGAGGAACTCCCGATCGGAAGAATCCATCAAAGAACGCAGAAGGTTTTATATAGGAGAAACCAGCGCTGAAGGCGAAGAGTTCTATATAGGAAGGACTCCAAGCTGCACCGTCTCAAAATGAAAAGTTCTATATAGGAAGGACTGACAAATCCAGGGTTTGAAGACTAGCAGTTCTATATAGGAGGAACTCCCGGTCGGAAGAATCCATCGATGGACGCAAAGATTTTATATAGGAGAAACCAGCGTTGAAGGCGAAGAGTTCTATATAGGAAGGACTCCAAGCTGCACCGTCTCAGAATGAAAGGTTCTATATAGGAGGGATTCATAACTCGAGGCTTCAGAGTGAAGGGTTCTAGGTAGAAAGAGCCTATAACTCCAAGATCGGAAGGTGACGAAGCTCTATATAGGAAGAACTTACGAGCCTGAAGATTCAGCTAAGGAAGAGCGGATAGTTCCAGAAGAACACGTGATTTCAAAGCCAAAGACGAGAAAGTAGGTCAAAAATGAGTGCTTTTGATCTTTGCTTTGTCCTCGTTTCACAAGAACAAGCAAAGAGGGGCAACTGTAATCACTCATTTTTGACCGGGTTTTAGTGTTATTAGTGTTATTATAATAGTAAAATTATATATATATAAAAAAGCAAAAAAAAATAATAATAATAAAAAAGGGGGGAGGGGAGGGGAGCACAAGGCTCCACGTCACCCTCATCCCCCTATAAATAGAGGAGGCAGTAGCAAAGCAAAGGGAGGAAATTGCAATTGCAATTGGAATCGGCAGGGCAGGCCAATTCGGCTAGCCCAGGACCGGGGTAATATCCTCGGTCCTAACCGGTTCGATCGGGGTCCTATTTTAGGTCCGATCTAGTTAATATTTTTGGAGAGGTCGTGGTAGATCTCGGTGGGGTTCAATCGGGGTTTGTCATACGAGCTCCTAGTTAGGTATATTTTCTTCCCTTTTTTATTAGTGTTGTAATTTTTATAATTTAATGAAGTATTAGTTATCTTAAAATTGTAGTCTTGTTTTTTATTTTGTATGTTTATGTTTTAGATTAATGTTTAATATGTTTTAAATTTGTGTTTTATATTAATATTTTATTTATGTTAGATATGTTTTTATTTATGAGTTAGATTAATATTCATGTATGTATGTTTTAGATTAATATTTTATTAGATTAGTATTTTATTATGTTAATATTTATTTGCATTGTATTTAAATTATTTGCCATGTTTTATATTTTGCTCACTAAGTTTGCATATCGAGATATAAATTGTTAATGCGGTGCCTTTTTATCCGAGCGTAAACGGGGCCAGTATCAGGCGTACTGATAGTGGTTGGGCGTTTATTCTCGGATAACGGGGCCCTTAAAATTTATTCGCAATTATGACCGAATTTTAAAATAATCGTCACTTTAATCCGGAAAATCCAATATTAATAAAGCGGTAATTATTAAAGTACCAATTTTGGGCGGTGTGGGGGTGCTAATCCTTCCCCATCCGTAACCGACTCCCGAACCCAACATTTTTTGAATCTCTGGCTTTATGGTGTCCGGCCTACCTAAGTGACCGGTGGCGACTCCATTTTTAAAATGCGGGTTTTTAAAAACCCCACGGAATAAATATTTTATATCCAAAAGAATCACAAACACCTTCCAAACACCTTCGAAAAACCTCGTTTTTTTAGCGATAAAAAAAAGACATCGCTACATGTAGATGGGTTTTCTAGTATTGCGGCTCCTTTGACGAAGTTGTTGCAAAATAATGTTCCTTATGTGTGGACAAAGGAGCAACAACATAGTTTTGAGAAGTTGAAGTAAGTTTTAACACATGATCCTGTTTGATCCAACCCGAGACAGGGAAGGAGTTTGTGGTTTATAGTGATGTCTCATATGTTGGTTGGGTTATGTGTTGATGCAAGACGGTAAGGATGTAGCTTATGTATTGTAACATCCCGAAATCTGGTCTAGAAGAATGTTATTAGATTGTTCTCTAAGTTAATTTTGTTTTCTTTCTTTAAAAAATTTGATAGCCTAATTAAGGCTTTGGATCGAATTGAATAGAAAGAAGAAGTGGTCACCCGATTGCTAAGGGATGAAATTGTTAATTTTCAATCAAAATGGTTGCATGCTAAGCATAATTTTGTTAAAAGAATTGCACACATGTCATTGTGGAATGGGAAAATGTGTGAATGGAGTGTGTGGGGTTGGCCAAGTAAGCTTTGTGCACCATTATTCTTCTTCTTCTCTCCTAAGGGCCGAAACACACCAAGGAGAAAAGGAATCGGTGTTGTCCATGGGAGATGAGGATTAAAGCTCAATTTGGATAAATCCTTGAAATCATAGTGAGTTAATTCAGGGAGGAAGGTAATTATACTCCCTTTCCTATTAGCAAGCTTTAATTTGAACTAGTTGCTTGTAAATTTTTCATGGAATTTGGTTGTTAAGGAACATTTCGAAATCCCTTAATTCATGCATGCATTAGATAGAGATACATGTATGTTGTTTGTTAGCTTTCGAATGTGTGGTTATAGTGTGATTTATTAACTTTTCAAATAGAGCATTCAATTTGATTAGAATGTTGAATGTTTAAATAGCATGAGGATGATGTTATAACCTGCTCGATTATGGATGGATAATTAGTTGATTTGATACACGCATGTATATATGAGAATGCTATAAATTTTACCAAGTTAGTCACATAAGAAGTTAGTGAATTGTTTGTACACATAGGTGGATATATGCGATTAAGGTGAACATCTTATAAAATTTGATTTAAAAGAGGATTGTTTGCATGATGCAGGATTGTTATGAAGGGTTTAATGGACTGACTTAAATCTAGAAAATTTTGTATTCTTTCTTTGTTAAATTCATGCTCAAAATCCTAATGCTATAGTCGACTAGAAAACGAGAGGATTGGACCAATTTGAGTCACATGCATGAGTTTGTAATTAGAATTAATGATACCTCGTTGGACTGTTGTGAGATAATTAACAATTCATGGTTTGTTTGAATAGATAAAACAGGGGAAATGGTGCTAATGAATTCGTGTTTTGGACTATTAATAGTATGTAACCGTATTTTTATGAGGTGAGGAATTTTGGGCAGTTTTGAGGCTTAAGAACAGGGGGTAAGATGAAACCTAGTAAAGGCTGATTTCATATAGCTAAGAAACTATTTTATGATGTTATCGAACTGCTTGGTTTAATTCGAATCTTGGAACAATTTCATAACAAGAAATGGAGTCTATGCTAGACTGATTTATTGTATAGAAGTATATTTGTAAAAGGGGGACTGTTTTGGCTATATATATATATATATATATATATATATATATATATATATATATTCTTAATGTTTGATTGCATATGAATGTATGGTATGTGAATTAATAAAAGTGAAGCAGGATAGTCATGAAAATGCATGATTGAGGCTGATTTTGAGTATTCGAAAGCATGTATTTTTTTTATTCGAATCTTGTAATGAATGTTTAGATGATTGAAAAGGTTCTAATGCATGTAAGCAAATTCTTTGTTAATCTTAGACTATGATGGAGCTAGGAGAAGAATTGGCTTAGTAGCATGGCTTGAATAGGGGTTCAAGTATCCTGTAACTTCGGGATAATAGGTGAGCATAGTTTAAGTTTTGGGATAGGTTCATCGCTATCCCGAGCTTCCTTTTTATTGATTTAGATTTAATATCTTAAGATATATAACTACCTATGCAAAATCTTTGTGGCTTTGGGATGCAAGGTATGTACAAGATTATGAGTGCTAAGTAATGTTTGGATCAATGTTATGACTTGGGTGAAATTGATTAATGTTTTGTGTATGTGTAATATGGAAACCTTACCAACCTATCCTTGATAATGATAAAATGCTTAGAGATAAGAATTACATAAATCATGTACATAAGTACACATATTCGAATAGAACAAAAATGGACCATGATCACTTGATGCTTGATTGAGTTTGAATATCGAGAATTGAAGTAATGCTCTTTGTGATAAGAATGTGACAAGATTATGGTCACCTTGATAAGAAGCTATGCTTGTTTTGTATAAATAAGATAATAATGTGAAAGCCTTGGTTTCGAGTCAGTCGTAGGTATAATTGGCATACCATAGAGTCCATCGAGCTCGCTTGGGTTGGAGTACGGTCCTAGACTACGGTCCCTTGTTAACTGATGATCAATTGACCAATTGGTACTAGTTGTACCCTTGTTCAGTAAAGAGATTAATTTGGTACTATGTGTACCCTTGTTTCGGTACTTTGTGTACCCTTGTTGGTTATCGATGCTTTAGGATTCATGTACCTAGGTTGTAGTTCGATATCCAAGGCTATGTTAACTCGAAAACAAGATAGTGTAAGTTAAGATGAGAAAGAAATTGAGATAACTAACTTATCAAGTAATACTTGCAGAATGATTGAATGAATAGCTATCTTTTGAAAGATTTGTTTTGCTAAAGGTTTATCTGTTAGTGAAAAGGCAATTGCTTGTGATCTTGAATTACACGTATATGTATGTTTTAGTATGGATACAATAGTGCTTATTGTTGGTACTCTATTGTCCTTGTGACATGATAAAATGCTTTTAATGATTCTCTGGATTAATAACTAAAGATGAATCGAATTACTTTAATAAGAATTCTTGGGTGGTAACTTATCTGCTAAGAAATGTTTGTTATGCTTTAATGGTATAATTCCTATATGGTATGAAATGATTCAATTGAGAACTTACCATATCTTCTATGTCAAGGAATCGATGACCATGAGGTTGATAAATATTGATTTGTGAGATGAAAACTTTAAGTGTGTGAATCATGTTATATGTTCCAGAAGAGTGATATGAAAGATCTTAAAGAATGCTAGTTTTTAAATTAAAGATTGTTAGTGATGATCTTTGGATCAAGATCTTTGTCAATGCTTAATGTGAACTCTGGCTTAAATGTCAAATATAGTACACTTAAGGCATTTCCTTAATGCATCTTGCGTGATTAGTTATATTACTAAAACGTTTTCTATGTGATCGGATGACATGTTATCTAATTGTGAATTGACTAATTAATGGTGGAAATATGTGATTGGTTATGACATGTATATCTTAGACAAAGAGTAATTAGTGTTTGTTATGAAAGACTAGTAAATCGAAAATATAAGAAGATAGGTAATAGTCTTGAGTGCTTATTGAAAACAATGTTGTGATTTAATGCATGTATAGTTGGTAATGACTGAAAGTCAAATTTGGTATACTCCTAAGACAAACACTCTTACCCAGTTGAAGCAAGGTTACGAGATGTTAATCGATATGTATGGGAAATGATATAAGTATAAAATAAACTATTGTCAATTGGATTGCATTGCTTGATAAGTGGTTGTTTCTAAAAGGATTACTTAGTTATGTCTCTTGGTCTGGACGAATGTAATTAATCCTACGATAGGATTGTATTATCGATCAGATTACTTGCATTACAAGTAAATAAGAGTTATGTTGTATAAATTGTCTAGAGTAGTGTCATACCTAGTAAGCTAGGAAGATCCATGATTATACTAATTCATCCCGGAATTCTATGTTAATAAAGAACTACGTTATAGGGCGATTGAGTAAATTGCTTATGAATGATATAATAGTTGATTTTAAAAGGAGGTTATTCTTAATCCATCAATTAGAAGACATTTATGTTTATGAAGGGTAACAGGAGAAGTAATGATATAGAAAGCTAATCGAATAATTTATGCTAGTATCTAGTTCTACTTGTATCATATTATTGGTTAAGCTAAAAACAGTAACTTATGTGATAATTTACTCTTTGTTAAAGGAAATCTAAAGAAACATATTCATGTATAAGTTTTAGTAGACTTTAAAAGGACTAGCATACTAGAAAATGATGTAATAAATATTGCTTGAGAGATTCTTCGAGTAAATCGTAATCTTTAACAGAACATCTATGAATCTAACTAAATAGATCGATTAAGTGGTATGGATCAGAAATAATTAAGTTTCTGTTTATTAATGTCTATTCCGTGTTGGAGGTTATGTCTTTAAAGCGGTGAATGAACTTCATTTAATTATCTTATATAAGAATAGCTTGTGAAAATACCCTTACTTGTAGAGAAAGTTAAATTGAACAAATTGAATTTAAAGTCCAAGCTTAAATGCTTGCCCGATTGATAAACCTTAGAAAATAAAAAAGAATGGAAATAGGTTCCTATTTTATTAGGTCTTAACTATCTCACTTACCCCTTTTTCTTGATTCCTTACAGTGTAACCAAGCTTTCGATTTATCTTCTGAGCTCGGACGAGATCACAGTTGACAGGAAGTACGCTTGTAATTTCTTATGTTTTCCTAAGTGGTGGCACATGTTTAGAATATAGTCATTATGCATCAAGAGCATCTTGTGTATGTGTATGTTTAGCGATGATATATAAGTGATCAATGTTGTAAAGGGGCCTCTATAACTATTATTTATGGTTCCTTGCCTTTCGAAATGGTTATGAATGCTTGATTGATAGGTCTTGTTAGAATCTATATTTATGATAGAAATAAGAATAACAATGTGTGCTCGTATGTTTAATGGCTAGTTAGGATCCTTAGACATAGGTCGATTGGATTGTTATACATTAAAGGATGATTTAAACTCTCAGAACTTAATAGTTTCAATGTAGTAAGGATGATTTAAACTCTCAGAACTTAATAATTTCAATGTAGTCATACATGAATTAACCTTTGGGTGTTTCGATTTGATATCATCATCTTGTGGGATCTAATGTTTAGGTTTCAAGTACTGGAGGAATAAATAATTAGATTAAGTCTTGACTAATTTGCATGTCAAAGATTTTTTCCTAACAAGAAAACCTCTAAAAGTTTTAAATTTACCCATAATTTCAAATGCATGTTCATCAATTTTGTGATTAGTTTATAGAAATTTTGTTTTGTTTGCTTCGTAACACCTTCCAATTCGGTTTACTCCTAAGCCAGGTTGTGGGTGTTACATGCATCGAGACAATTGAAAGCTCATGAGCAAAACTACCCAACTCATGATTTGTAGCTTGCAGTTGTAGTGTTTGCTTTGAAGATATGGAGACATTATCTTTATGGAGAGAAGTGTGTGGTGTTTGTGGATCATAAGAGTTTGAAGTATTTGATGTCTCAAAAGGATTTGAATCTTAGGCAACGTAGATGGTTGGAGTTTCTTAAGGATTATGACTTGATGATTGAGTATCATCTTGTTAAGGCTAATGTTGTGGCAGATACGTTAAGCCGTAAGGTTGTGGTTGAGCTTAGAGCAATGTTTGCAAGGTTGAGTGTGACACAGGAAGGTGGTTTATTGGCCGAGTTGCAAGTTAAGCCGACATTGTCACAAAGAATTAAAGCTAAGCAAACGTATGATGATTCTTTGGTTCCTCATGTTAAGGACATTTCGGATGGTAATCCGACAGAATTCCATTTTGATGATGAGGGGGTTTTGTGTTTTAAGGGTCGAATAGTGGTACCGAATGATTCGGAGTTGAGGCACGCTATTTTGACAGAAGCACACTCTAGTCCTTTTGCTATACATCCTGGTAGTACCAAAATGTATCGTGGTTTGAAGGAAGTGTATTATTGGGTTGGTTTGAAAAAAGGATGTGGTGGATTTTATTTCTAAGTGCATGGTGTGTCAGCGGGTTAAGGCTAAACATCAGTTTTTATTAGGGTTGTTGCAACCATTGAAAATTTTGGAATAGAAATGGGATAGAATCACCATGGATTTTGTGTTAGGGTTGGCATTGACACCGGATAAAAAGGATTCCATTTGGGTGATTGTTGATCTATTTACGAAGTGTGCTTATTTTTTGCCAGTGCATACGACGTATACCTTGGAAAAGTTGGCGAGCTTGTATATCGTTGAGATTGTGCGTTTGCACGGGGTACCTAAGTCCATTGTTTCAGATAGGGATCCGATGTTTACAGTAAGGTTTTAGGAATATTTGCATCAGGCTTTGGTTACAAGGTTGAGTTTCAGTACTGCGTATCATCCTCAAACAGATGGACAATATGAACGTGTTATCCAAGTTGTGGAAGATATGCTGAGGTGTTGTATCATTGAGTTCCAAGGAACCTAGGAGAAGCATTTAACTTTAGTTGAGTTTGCTTATAACAATAGTTATCAAGTGAGTATATAGATGGCACCGTATGAGGCTTTGTATGGCTGGAGGTGTCGTACACCTTTGTGTTGAGCTGAGGTAGGGGAAAAGCATGTTTCCTTACCGGATGTGTTGAAAGACACGGATGAAAAGGTAAAGCTTGCGTGTGATCGCTTGAAAGTGGCTGTGGATCGGCAGAAATCTTACATGAATTTAAAGCGCAGGGGGATTGAATATACGATTGGTGATCGTGTGTTCTTGAAAGTGTCACCGTGGAAGAATGTGATACGATTTAGACGTATGGGTAAGCTTCGTCTGAGGTTTATTGGGCCATATGAGGTTCTGGAGCGTATTGGTCCTAGAGCTTGTCGGTTAAGGTTGCCTCCCAAGTTGGAAAAGATACATGATGCGTTCCATGTATTGATGCTGTGTAGGTAGCGGTCGGATCCCTCGCATGTTATGCTAGTGGAGCATATTGAGTTGATATAGGATTTATCCAATGACGAGGAGCTGGTAGAAATCCTTTATTCCAGTAGTAAAGTTCTTCATGGAAAGAAGATTGAACTTGTTAAGGTGTTGTGGCGTCGCCATAGCGTTGAGGAAGCCACTTGGGAAAGCAAGGCGGACATGTTGGAGCAATTTTCGTATTTGTTCCTCCAGGTAAACTTCAAGGACAAAATTTCTTAAGTGGGGGAGAGTTGTAACACCTGATTTTGGGGTCTATTTGTTTTGGGGTTCGTTTTGAGGGTTCGGTGAACCGGTATTAGAGATTCGAGTTAGTTTTGGGATTAAATTGGATTTTATATTTTTCAAGGTAATAAAAAAGTGGAAACATGTTCTAAAATCATTATTTAATATATTAATGTTTTTGGTGAAATTAATTTTGGAAAATGAGTTTTGAAAACCGGACATTTTGGATTAGTGACCAGAATGTAAACTTTGAAAACTATTCGTAATGACTATTTTGTAAATGAATCAAAACTTCAAATTTTTAAGGAGCTAATTGCCCCAAAGTCTAGTTTCAGACTTGATCCATTAATTGGCTATTTCTGAAGTGTTTTGAAAAATATAAATAGGTTGAGGAGAATTAATTTGATAATTAATTCTTTAAACAAAAGTTACGTAACTAACTTTCTCTCAAAATCTCTCCAGCCAAACACCATTCTCTTCTTCTAAATCTTCAGGTAAATAATTATTTTCTTAAATCTTTTGATTTCAAATGGATTCTCAATGGTTTCCAAACAAAATCTTATTGTTTCAACTTTGTTTTCTCATGTAAATTCATCCAATTAAAGGAGAAAGCATCTATTAGAGGTAATGTTCGTTCTTCTCCTCTAATGAAAGGTTCTTTGCTGAAATTCTCAAGTTATTGATCCTTTACAATTGTTTTCTAATGTGTTTTGATAGTTTAATTATGGGAAATTGATTTAATTATGGTTTAATGGTGAAATTGATAAATTTTTTAATTGGATATGTTTTGTTGGGTTCTTGATCTGATTAGATCATGATTTTTGATGTTTAATAATGTCAATAGCTTGGATTTAACATTGTAATTCCGAAACTAATTGAATATGTAATGTTTAAGGTTGTGAGCTAAGGGTTTTTGTGATGGTAATGGAGTTTAATAATTGCTTGAAGTAAAAAGATGTTGTAAGAGTGTTTTGCATGTTAACTGATGGAGTTTAATGTATCAAATCGTTATAGTATGGCTGGGTTAAGATTGGAAGGTGTTTGAGGTTGGCTTCAGTAAGTTTTGGTTGGTTTTTGAGTGGGCAACTTGTGAGTTGCGGGTAATTGCTTTGAGGCAGTGGTTTGGATGCATTTTGAAGCATATTTCCTTTGGTTTTGCGTGGCTACGATTTGCATTGGTGAGCGAGGCAAGGGTATCGATGAGGGGAAACTGGTTTTAAACGTATTTTAAAGGTTTGCAAATGATGTTGGGGGTTTAGGATAAGTTTGAAACGATGTCCTAAGCTCAGAAGTAGGTTTCCCTAATTTTGCTCTTAAATATCAATCAAATATAAGCATGTCAATTTCATGTTTTGGTCGTAAACATGGGTTGTTTTACTTATTGTAAATGCATGATTTTTAGTACATATGTAGTGGTTTAGAAGTATACGAAATGCTAGTGAGCATTGGTTTTCATTCCGGTCGAGAATGTGGTTTTGCTTTGGCAATATGGTTGTATATGTGGTGGTTTGTATAATGCATTGTAAAACAATGAGTAAATGGTTTTGCAAATGATATATTGGCTATGTTACATGATGAGAATACATTCGGATATAGTTGGCATGCCATAGGATAAAGTGCACTATAATATGTCTAAAATCGATCATGACTAGGGGTCCTTGAGGTATAGTGGTCGGCTACTCGGACTATGGTGTTATCACTTGGGTTGAGCGGTTGGTTCCCCTTGTTGATGTTAATCTTGCGGTCGGCAAGGTTGTTATATCATGTGGTCACCATGGTATGTGTTTTGATGGCGGTCAGCCATCATGAGAGGTTTGTGTATCCGATATGTAAGGTTAACGGTCGGTTAGCCAATGATTAGCGGTCGGCTAATTAAGAATAGTGGTCAACTATCTGGGGTCACTATAATTGCCAATATATGAAAGTTCATGTGTTGAACCTACTTTATAATGCTTTGGGATATAAGCATGGTAACATGATTTAAGGTTTTGGGATTTAAGCATGAGTTGATTTAATGCTTTCGGATTTAAGCATGTGATTTACAAATGATTTTGCTTATAATCGATATGCATGTTTTGATTATGATTCAATGGAAATGCTTTGGTCGTAAGCATGGCTTGTAAACAAGTGTCTAGTTTTCAAATGGTTAGATGCATCATTGTTTTATGAGCATCCTTAGTAAGTATGTGTGCTTACGCTGTCTTTTTCCTAATGATGCAGAGCATTGAGGTTTGGGGCAGCAAAGGCAAGGTTTTAAAGTGATCCAAGACTACATTTCAGTATGAACTCGGTTTAAGTTTTTTTTAATAAGGCAATGTGTTCGGCAAATTTTTGGGACTTGTAATTCTATTTTTCCCTTGGCTTTTGACATGTTTAATTCTGTGATTTGGAGTTTGATTGATGTTGATAAGCATGTTGATGATCTTTACTTATGGTCAATGCTAGGTGGTTGCCTAGGTATGCATTTAGTTAGCATTGGTTGTTTTCCATTCTTTATTGATTCTAACATGTTGATGTTGATGCTTTAGATATGTTAGTATGTTGCAAATGTTGGGAAATGTCCACATGTGTGTTTTGGTATTCTTGGTTATGTGGTATTAGGGAGCATGCCTATAGTTTGATCCATTAAAGCATATGTATTGTTGGAGTTGCTAAATCTTGGTGCAAATGATGGAGTATGAATTGTTGGTTGCTTGTATGCATGAATGTAACCTGTAGGACTTGAATGCATCTAGATTCGAGTGAAGAAAACCAGCTAAAAGTGATATTACAGGCCAGACGTACCGATACGCGGAGGACCGTATCGGTACGACTAAGCAAAATCAAGCCTGGGTTTCGGTACGAATCCAGGTGTACCGGTACAGTTTTATGCTACTGGAAAACTTGCTTTTCGAACCAAGCCCGCATACCGGAACACTTAGTGTCCGTATCGGTAGGGTCTTTAATACGTTTTTTAAGATTAGGTTTCAAAATCAACTTAGCGTACCGGTACGGTATACGGCGTATTGAAACGAGGTTGGTCTACGTGGAGCATCGTACCAAAATGGCTTGGTCCCGTATCAGTACGGTTAGCCGTTAATTCTGTTAATGTTAGGGAATGTAGTTCTGTTTTCTTTCCTTTTAGTCCCTAAATGTTGTACATGCAAATAAATGAGTTTGGATGGTCGGTTTGAGCTGAGAATTGACATGCAAGCTTGTAATCTGACTAATAGAGGATTGGTAACCCTAATTTTTCTAATGACCCTTTATTGTACCAATTTTTACATTTTAGTCCCTAAAGCGTATTGTGTGCAATCGGTTGCCTTTCCATGGTCTGTTTCTTTTGCAAATCCATCCGCTACAAGCATGATCGCTTAGGATTAATAATATGAATCCAGACAAGATAAAAGAAAAAAATGGACCAGTTTTCGTGCTATCTTTCTTGGGTTTTCTTCGGCAAACCTAATGTAGCTCACTCAGTTCGGTTGGGCATCTAAGTCAGGTCGAGGGGGTTACAGAAGCTACCAACATTGAATCAATGACCTGCAACCTAGGATTTGGTTCAAGCAACGTGTAAGATTCATGCAACGTGAAAGGGAGTCCATGCAACGTGTTGCATGTTTATTTCTAATGCATATGTTCCATTTGGTTATTACTATTTTAGTGTGCACATGTTTTCTATTATGTTGTTCATTGTTTATTTTACAAGCATTATAGTACGTTGAATCATATAATATATATTTATTACATACATCATATTACATTGTTTATTTCTTATCATATTTCTCGTATTTACATGTGTTTTGCAAGGACAATGAATAGACACAACACTAGGGTGATTCAAAAAAATGTGACTATAGGAGAGGTGCTTGCTTAACTTTGGAGGTGCTTGCTCGAGGTGTTTGCTTGGCTTTAGAGGTGCTTGTTTGAGGTGCTTTCTTGGCTTAAAAAGTGTTTTCTAAAGGTTCTTGCCTGGGGTACTTACATGTGACATGCTTGCTTATGTTCACATTGAAAATTGACATGCTTGCTTACAATCACATTGGACAGAAATTTTAGAGGTGTTCGCATGTGACCTACTTGCTTACATTCACATTGAAATTGACATGCTTGGTTATGATTACATTGGGCGGTAAAGACAATCATTTCAAGGTTTGTTTTAATTCACTATCCCTTCACGCCACCCTAGGAATGTTGGTTGATCATTTCAAGTTGTAAAGCCTATAAATAGAGGCTGGTATCTCAATTGTAAGACACAACTTTAATTTTTTGAAATTTGAGAGTCTTTATCTCTTTTGTTCTTTTGAGAACTTTATAGATCCTTTAAGTTCTGCTTGTTGAATCAAACCTTTGATGTTTTGGTTCCTAGTTCTACTTAACTAGTGGGTTAAGATCCTTATTTCGTTTAGAGACCGTTATAGGGTTCGGGTTACACTTTTTAGTGTTGGTTCAATTCTCAAGTCCTAAACTATTTTCCATCTTCCATTTCTACCACCACCATCGAACACATTAACAATCCAAAATTCCAAAATCTTTATTCTCGTCACTTTTTATATCGTTACTCACCATCACCCTTTAAACCATTTGAAACTGTTGCAAGTCAAACAACACAAAGTTACTTAATTTACGATCGTGCAAATCAAGCATCTCGGTAAAATCCAAGATGAGACCGCATCAGATGGTATCAAAGCTTAGGCTAAACCAAGTAAGCCTTTGTGTTTTGCTATTAAAAACAATAAAAAGGAGAAAAGAAAAGAAAATAATTTTTGTGAAAAAAAGAGATTAGAAAAAGAAAGCAAATCGACAGCAAAGTTTGAGATTTTTTATCCTTGTTTCAGATCGTTATTTGTCCGTTTTAGTATTCTTACTTTGAACCGTAAGCCTTTTCCTCTAAGCCTACCTTATACACATATCTTTCTAAACCATAACATTTATTTTGCAGTCGATTTAACAAGTATTTTGGAGGATTATGAGTAATTTCGATTCAAGAACTTTTGAGATAAAAGAAGCGGTAAAATACTCGAGAGAGTGAGTGCATCAGAGCGTAAAAGCCGAATAGAGTGAGTGAATTTTATTTTTTTTGTTTTATTTTCCTCTTTTTATTCGTTTGGAGTGAATAGGGAGTCGTGAACGCAAATAAGAATGTAGGGGAGTCTAATGAAGGACAAACATGAGGAATCTCGAGACTACAATTTCAAGCACTTGTTCGAGAATTGGGACAACTTATGGATCAGAAACTTGAGTCCATACATGAGTGAATTGATGGCCTAGAAAAGAGATCCGTGGGAGAACCAACCATTTTGGAAGAAGGTAACCTTGGACAAGGCATCTAAGAAGGGGAGATTGAGTAGATTGTAGACGACAATGAACAGCCCACCATTGTACAAAATCAACGCCCACATCAAAGGAATCAAGAAAGGTTTGATGATAACCTTGTGAATATAAAGATGAACATTCTGTCATTTCAAGAGAAAATAGATCTGGAGGTTTATCTTGAGTGGGACACATTCGACTGTCACAATTACTCTAAGAAAAAGAAGGTAAAAATAGCATCCATTGAATTCACTAATAATGCAATAGTTTGGTGGAACCAGTTAACCATGAACAGATGATGAAATAGAGAACGTCTGGTGTCCACGTGGGAAAAATGAAAGGCATAATGAGGCAGAGGTTTAGACCAGCCTACTATCATCGAGAATTATTGTAGAAACTCCAAAACCTCAAACAAGGCAACATGAGTGTGGAAGATTATTTTAAATAGATGGAGATGGCAATGATATGAGCAAATATAGAGGAAGACACTGAATCTACCATGGTAAGGTTCATTTCGGGTCTAAAACAAGACATAGCTGACATCGTGGATTTGCAATACTATGTGGACTTAGAAGAATTGGTCCACTTTGCTATGAAGGTGGAACAACAATTTAAACGTAAAGGTGCGTCTCGAAACAACCCTTCTACTTCTAAATGGAGTTAGAATTCTAAATTGGGACAAATTGCTCCTAAAGCTCCATACAAACCAAATCAATTCAAGGAAAATGTTGGGACTTCAAAACCCAACAAGATTGTTGATGTGAACAAAGGAAAGCCACAAGCTACACCAAATCGATCCAAGGATATTCAATGCTTCAAATGTCTTGGAAAGGGACATGTAGCTAGTCAGTGCCCAAATAGACATACTATGGTGATTCGAGAAAGTGGCGAGATTGAATCTGAATTAGAAAAAGAAGAAGTTGATGCCATAAGTGAAGATGATGAAGACTTAAACCCTCTCACTGAAGTAGAAGTGCTCATTTTGAAGAGGATTCTAAATACGCAAATTGTGCAAGGCAACCAACAATGAGAGAATATCTCTCTTACATGCTGCCATATTAATAGAAAGGTATGTTTTGTGATTATCGATGGAGGAAGTTGTACTAATGTTGCCAGGACGTTAATGGTGGGCAGACTTGGATTAGTGACAACAAAATACCCACACCTATATAAGCTTTAATGGCTTAATGATGGTGGGGAATTGAAGGTGACCAAGCAGGTACTCATACCATTTCCATCAGTAGATACAAGGACGATGTCCTATGTGATGTCATAGCCATGCACGCCAGCCACTTACTTTTGGGGAGGCCTTGGCAGTTCGATCGAAAAGTGAATCATGACGAATATAGCAACCGATACTCATTCACTTTTGAAGGAAATAAGCACACGCTAACCCCTTTATCACCACAACAAGTACACGATGATCAATTGCACATGAAAAAGAGTTTTCAAGGATTAAAAGAAAAATAAATAGAAAATGAGAGGAAAAATGAGCGAGAGAATGAAAGAAAATAGTAAGTACTAGTAAAAGCAGGATGAGAAAGAGTAAAATTGAAAACGAGGGAGAGAAGCTTAAAATGAGCGTATATGCGAGGGGTAGTGAAATTAGAAAATGTGTTTTGGTGAGGCAAACACTTCTTGTCCTTTTGTACAAGGAAAATTTTCTAAACACTAACAAACTTGATGCAACATTGCCTCTTCTATTGTTTCTTTTTTGTAGGATTTTGTAGATGTTTTACCCGAAGAGATTCTATGAGGTTTACCACCTATTCGTGGCATAGAAAATCAAGTCGATTTTGTGCCTGGTGCTGCATTACCCAATCGACCAACATATAGGAGTAACCTCAAGGAAACAAAAGAGTTATAGTGACAAGTACAAGAATTAATGGAAAAGGCTATATTCGAGAAAGCTTAAGCCCATGTGTCGTTCATGTACTGTTGGTACCCAAGAAAGATGGGTCATGGCGCATATGTGTGGATTTTTGAGCAATCAATCAAATCACAATAAAATATCAACATCATATACCATGCCTAGATGATATGATGGATGAATTGAGTGGTTCCAAGGTGTTTTCAAATATCGCTCTTAAAAGAGAATATCACCAAATCAGGATGAGAGAAGGTGATGAATGGAAGATGGCGTTCAAAACAAAACAAGGTTTGTATGAGTGGACTGTGATGCCTTTCGGTTTAACAAATGCACCTAGCACATTTATGAGATTGATAAATAACATCTTACAATATTATATTGGTAAGTTTTGTGTTGTTTATTTTGATGACATTCTCATATACAGTCGTTCTTTAGATGACCATGAAATACATCTCAGGTTTGTTTTGAATACACATCGAAAGGAGAAATTGTATGCTAACTTAAAAAATGTATTTTCTGTACAAACAACTTGTGTTTCTAGGATTTGTAGTGAGTTCCGAAGGCTTGGAGCTTGATCACGAGAAGGTAAAAGCAATTGAAGAGTGGCTGACACCTACAAGCATTAGGGAGTTAAGGATATTTCATGGATTGGCCAGTTTCTATCGAAGGTTCATTTCTAATTTTAGTACCATTGTTGCTCCTTTAACTAACATGATTAAAAATAATACAAGTTCCTTTTGGAATATTGAGCAAGAATAAGCTTTTAATCAGATTAAGGAATGCTTAACGAATGCACCATTGCTTTCCTTACCAAACTTTGATAAGACATTCAAGATCGAGTGTGATGCTTCAAGTGTAGGAATCGGTGTTGTTTTATCACAAGAGGGGAATCCAATTGCATGTTTTAGCAAAAAAACTAAATGGAGAAACCTTGAACTATCCAACATACGACAAGGAAATGTATGCTTTGATCAGGGCCTTGGAAAAATGGCAACATTACCTATGGTCGAAGGAATTTGTTGCGCATACAGACCATGAGTCATTGATACAAATCAAGGGACAACACAAACTTAACAAAAGACATGCCAAATGGGTGGAGTTCCTTGAGTCATTCCCATACTTCATCAAGTACAATAAGGGAAAAGAGAACATTTTTTATGATGCCTTATCCTAGAGGTATGTTCTTCTTAATTCTCATGAATCTAAAATGATTGGATTTGCATTTCTTAAAGAACTCTGTGCTACTGATCTTGATTTTGGAGAGATCTTTAAAGCATGTGAGAAATGTGTGTTTAACAAGTTTTACACAAGATGGGTTCTTATTCAAGAAAAGGAAATTTTGCATCCCGCAAAGTAGTGCGAATGAGGTCTTAGTAAAGGAAGCCCTTATGGGAGGCTTATAGGACATTTCAGATTTAACAAGACGTTAAACATCCTACAAGAGCATTTGTTTTGGCTAAAAATGAAAAGGGACGTGGATCAAATTTGTGAGCGGTGTATCACTTGCAAAAGGGCAAAATCAAGACTTTGGCCTCAAGGGTTGTACATGCCATTACCAATCTCTAAAGAGTTGTGGGTTGACATTTTAATGGAATTTGTTTTAGTACTTTCTAGAACAAATAATGGAAGAGATTTCATTTTCGTGGTTGTCAATAGGTTTTCAAAGATGGCACACTTTATTCCGTGTCATAAAACTGATGATGCTTCCAATATTGCTAATATGTTTTTCAGGGAGATTGTGTGTTTACTGGACTTCCGAGGAAAATTATTTCAGATTGAGATACGGAGTTTTTGAGTCATTTCTAGAGGTCTTTATGGAGCAAGATTGGGAAAAATTTATTATTCTCTACAACTTGCCATCCTCAAATTGATGGTCAAACCGAAGTGGTAAATCGAGTGCTTTCAACTTTGTTGCGGTCTTTGATTAGCAAGAATCGAAAATCGTGGGAAGAGAGCTTGCCACATGTGGAATTTCCTTATAACATATAAGTTCATTCAGCCACCAAATTCACACCATTTTTTAGGTTGTATATGGGTTTAATCCATTGTCTCCTATGGATTTGTTACCTTTGCCCATTGATCAAACATTAAATACGGACAAGAAAAACAAGGATGAATTTATGAAAAAGCTTTATTAGAAGGTTTGAGAGAACATTGAGAAAAGAATAAAGTAATATGAAAAACAAGCAAATAAAGGGCGAAAATGAGTCAACTTTGAACCCGACAATTGGGTTTGGGTGCACTTTAGGAAGGAACAATTCCTAGCACAAAGGAAATTATTGAAGCTACCAGCGTTGAATCAATGCCCTGCAACGTGGGATTTGGTTCAAGCAACTTGGAAGATTCATGCAACATGAAAGGGAGTCTATGCAACGTGTTGCATGTTTATTTCTGATGCATATGTTCTATTTGATTATTATTATTTTAGTGTGCGCATGTTTTCTATTATGTTGTTCATTGTTTATTTTATCAGCATTATAGTACATTGAATCATATAATATATATTTATTACATGTATCATATTACATTGTTTATTTCTGATCATATTTCTCGTATTTACAAGTGTTATGCAAGGACAATGAATAGACACATCACTAGGGTGATTCAGAGAAATGTGACTATTGGAAATGTGCTTGCTTGAGGTGTTTCCTTGGCTTAAGACGTGTTTTCTAGAGGTTCTTGCTTGAGGTGCTTGCATGTGACCTGGTTGCTTATGTTCACATTGAAAATTGACTTGCTTGCTTACAATCACATTGCATCAATTTTAGAGGTGCTTGCATGTGTCCTACTTGCTTACATTCACATTGAAATTGACATGCTTGGTTATGATTACATTAGGTGGCAAAGGCGCTCATTTCAAGGTTTTTCTAATTCATTATCTCTTCACGCCACCCTAGGAATGTTGGTTGATCATTTCATTTTTAAAGCCTATAAATAGAGGTTGATATCTTAATTGAAAGACACAACTTTGATTTCTGAAATTTGAGTCTTTATCTCTTTTGTTCTTTTGAGAACTTTATCGATCCTTCAAGTTATGCTTGTTGGATCAAGCCTTTGATATCTTTGGTCCCTAGTTCTACTTAACTAGTGGGTCAAGATCCTTATTTCATTTAGAGACCGTTATAGGGTTTGGGCCACACTTTTTAGTGTTGGTTCAATTCTCAAGTCCTAAACTACTTTTCATCTTCCATTTCTACAACCACCATCGAACACATTAACCATCCAAAATTCCAGAATCTTTATTCTCATCACTTTCTATATCGTTACACACCATCACCTTTAAACCATCCAAAACCATTGCAAGTCAAACAACACAAAGTTACTTCATTTACGATCGGGAAAATCAAGCACTCGGTAAAATCCAAGATGAGATCGCATCATCAAGGCATCATTAAGTCTATAAAAAGTCTTACATGATCTGTAAAAACCCAGATTTCAGAACCCGTGGGTTAGTTCAACCTGAGCCGTGGGCTTCGTATTATGGGCCAAATGTTTGGGCCTTGGAGAGCTCAAGAGAGTGTTTTAGTAGGCTCCATGTTTTCTTATTGGGCTTGGGTTGTAGTTTGGTGGAAAGATGGAAGAGTAAAGAGGGGTACAAGTGGGATTTCATAATTTTCAAAAGGGGTTGGTTTTGTCTTCCAAAACCCATATTAAGGAGGGAAAAGCAAGACATGCTTGCATGACCCTCATAGCTCCCTTCAGCTCTCACTCTTTTCTCTTTCACCTTGGATTCAAAATAAAGGTCCAAACTTTGTGTTTTTGAGTATGAATCTCAAAATCCTTGTCAATGGAAGTGTAATCTACGTTCAAGGATCTACATTTTGATGTAAGAATCTTTAAGTCTAGTGGAGGATGAAAATGGTGGGGTTTTGGGAGGTTTAAGGCTTTAGGAAGATTTCTCTTAATCTTAAGGTTGTATCTTGTTGTGAATTCCTCCATGGGCTCTAATCCAAGTTTTGTTTTGGATTTCATGTTGTGTGGCAAGTTGAAGAGGTTGGAGGACCTTTGAGTGCTTGAGGTTTGAAGAAAGTGTGGGAAAGCTTGAGTTGAAGCTTGGATTTGGGATTCTTGCTTAAGGTTAGTACACTATTAACTCTCTTTTATTCTTGGAAATCATCAATGTGATTACCTTGTCGCTAGATTGGTAAATTGGTTGTTTGAATGTTTGAGTCTTCATTAATGGCTAATCCTAAGATTGATGTTAAGATGGCTTAAAATGGTAGGAAACCACTTAAATCACTTCCCATAACTTGTAGGCATGTTTTTGGGTCTTGCCTTTGGGTTTTGGAGGATTGTGAAATGATTCACAAACTCCAAAAAGTAAGTTTTGTGTTCGAGTACCGATACAGGTTGAACGCATATTGGTATCCTGTGTTAAATTGGCTGAACCAAGAAAAATTCTAAGTGCATATCGGTACGCCGTGATTATCGGTACAATGCCCTGTGTATCAGTACGGGGTTTTGAGTTAAACCCTTTTTGAAGGGAAACTTGGTATCGATACGTGTAAGTGGGTACCGGTACCCACTAGTGCATATCGATACTCTTAAGTACGTATCGCTACCTACTAGACAATTTGCCCAAAATTTACATTTTGAGTTTGGAAGACCTATAATTCGATGACTAGGGCCCAATGGGCCTATAATGTAGTAAAACTGAGAAACTAAGAATATAACCTTATATACGAACAAAATGAGTAGTAACTTGGTAAATGTCTAGTGACTTGTTTATAATATCAACCATAGAGATCCTTAGTGGATTGTGTGTGGTTATGTACCAAATATGGGCGCTTGTGTGGTTGAGTTACCTTGTTTGATGGGATCTGAATACCCTATAAGAAAGTGTTGGAACATCATTTGAAGATGCTCGACGAGAGATTCCGAGTATTAATGTACGTCTCTGAAGCTGTGTGGCACCAGGCCTCACTCCAGGTTTTTTGGTATGATGGTTATGTGCTGTGTGAGATTAATGTTTTCCATTGTTTGCTATGTGTTTGGGCGGCTAGAGGTAGCGCCAATGTTGTTATATTATGTCATGATATCATGCTCTTAGCTACATGCTCGTATTTATGATTTGCATGAAGTAGGGTTGAGTGGAAATGTATCCACTGTGTTTTTTTGCTTAACATTCAGAATCGTTGTTTTCGTTCGCAGGTTAGTAGGTTTGGCACGTTTCTTGGAAGGATTCCAATGCCTCATCTCACCAGAGTACAATACTTAGGTCTTTGGGCTATGTATCTGTATGACCCTATCGTTTGTTTTGTAACTTGTATTTGGATTTAAAATAATTGAGTCAGACGTTTTTACAAATTAATTTAAAAGGAGCTCCCTTGTAAATGCTTTTAAATGTTTATCTATGTTTTATTGGATTGAAAATCAAATGGTTTTGGAAGTTGATTGTGGATTGGGTTAAACTAGGTCAAAATTTCTTAGATGGCGATTTTGTGACCAAGATTGTCCTAGAAGTTAAGGAATGAATAACGAAATGATGCAAGAGTTAATGGTGTGCCCTTCTCCAATCACTCGAGTAATACTCGTAGTCGTGTTGATAAGCTACCATAAAGGATGTAAGAGTACAATACTTAGGTCTTTGGGCTATGTATCCGTAGGACCCTATCGTATGTTTTGTAACTTGTATTTGGATTTAAAATAATTGAGTCGAACGTTTTTACAAATTAATTTAAAAGGAGCTCCCTTGTAAATGCTTTCAAATGTTTATCTATGTTTTATTGGATTGAAAATCAAATGGTTTTGGAAGTTGATTGTGGATTGGGTTAAACTAGGTCAAAATTTCTTAGATGACGATTATGCGACCAAGATTTTCCTAAAAGTTAAGGAATGAATAACGAAATGATGCAAGAGTTGATGGTGTACCCTTCTCCCATCACTCGAGTAATACTCTTAGTCGTGTGGATAAGCTACCATAAAGCCTTCAATTTCATAATGAGAATTTCCAGTGGTAAGACTCCGCGCATTTAGTGGATGACCTTTATGGTACGGTTAAGGAGACATGCTTTCAATCAACTAGTGGTTGAGCATAAACCAAGAGTCCCTGCATCAATAGTGAGGGATCCCCGCTTGTACAGTACCATGTGATGGTGATGTAGTATAGCTGACAGATGTGTGATTCTATTTAATGTTTCAAGGTACTTGATGGCTATGAGATTCCAAGTACACTCTTAGTAAGTTGAATGTATTTAGATTTCGAGTAACATACACTTGATGCAAAGTGATTATAATGGTGGCTGGAAGGAAATCGTTGAATGGATGAAAGGTGATACTCGAGATTGGTGGGTCCCTATTGGTAGATCTGGGGACCCACCTATTCATACGTCTAGAGTGAAACCACCGAGAATGAAGTATTCTAAGTTGAAGACTTAGAGTTGGGATGCAAGTGGCAAACCCCCAAAATTTAATGTGTCTATAGATGAGGTTTATTGGAGATACACTATTGAGGCTTAAGGTCGAGTGTTTTGACAGACTTGGTAGAGTTTCCTTTTATGAAATTTGACATGATTTATGGACATTAGTTGATTGTTCAGACACAAAGCTAGCTTGAGATGTCAAGCATAGTGCTTGAAGCTTCGGGGTTCCGAGGGAACCAAACCTTTGGTAATGAGAATGATGAGCTACCACATTCTTAACGTGATTTTAGATTTGATATGGTGGATGGTGCTAGAAATGACAAAGAAAGTAGTCGGGAGAGGTATCTCTCAAACGGGAAGGACTTCGTCGTTACAAACTAGAGGATCTCAAAGTTTCGAGCGAGGATGACCTGATCAAAGCTGACCAATGGTTGAAAGACACTCAGGGGATTCTGAGACAGATGAGGGATAGTCTGGAGGATGACCTCGATTGTATTGTCGCTTCCCAAAAGGACAATGCCCATGAATGGTAGGGGTTGTTGAGTTGGGACTAAAGCCTGCACTTCCAACCTAGTATATCCCCTCAGAGAGGTTCAAGAAGAAGTACATCACTGAAGTTCATATGGACGAGATGAGAGATCAGTTCTTGTACCTAGTTCACATAGATGAGATGAAAGATCAGTTCTTGTACACTCAGGGGGTTTCTAAGGTTGAGCCGACATGCCTCAGAGTTTATTACCACTGAGGAGTTGAGGTGTAAGATTTTTATACGTAGGTTAAAGATTGACCTTCAGATACATGTGGCAATAAGTCCACTTGGAACATTCTTGAAGTTGTCTTAGAGTGAGAAGGCATTCTAACGACTTTAGAGTTCGACACTGAGTCAGATTGGAGACTCAAGGAATCAGACTTTGAGAATTCGAGACATCATAGGTCCTTCTCATGCTTCGTCTATGAGGTTTTGTGGTTTGCGAGGTGCAAAGAGAGTTGTTTCATAATAGCTACCGAGATTCGGTCAGGGATCTAGGCCGAGATCTATAAGAGTTCCTTGATTTTGCTCCAAATATGAGTACTGAGGGTTTAGTCGGGGCATCGTTTCCACCATTTGTGAGAATTGTGGCCAACATCATCTTGGAGTGTACTTTTTGTTCTGAAAGGTTTGCTAAAGGTGCTGAGCATTGGGTCACATAGAGAGAGATTTTTGATCACGGATGATGCTACTCTAGTTCAGTTTCAAAGGTTGACTCCTCCTCGGCTTAGTTAGAGTTTTTGCTAAAGGAGGTGCTAGGGCATTGTTGTATATCATGGTAGAGGTATCCACCGTTAGAGTTGACGCTCAAGCCATGGCTAGACAGCCTACCATTCAGTTCAGAAATAATAGCTTTTCCACCGATGATTTGTCAAGTATCTATGTTTCGTTTTGGCTTCAGTTATGGCATTGATGGAGATCTAATTTGTAACACCTCAAATGTAACTGCAGACATCAAACGTTACCACGACACGTCCTAAAGAGAGAAATCATCATTCAAAAATTCATTTCAAAACTACAAGCATTTAACACATTAATCACAACCATCTTATCCTCGAGCCAATCCCGAAAACACACATGGCTACTTCACAATTCATTAAACGGGTCATCCACCTTAGGAGACACGTAACGGTCTTCCACTATCACTTAACAAGCTGTCAACGGTTTAAGCACCACCTCAATGAGCCAACTTCTTACTAGCGAACAAGCCCAGCTCTCCCTTGAGCGAAACACTTAGACAAAAGAAACCTCATTCGGGCTGCACCTTCACAACAGAACCTCTGACTTTCTTAACTGGTTCGATGTCCTCTAACAAAGGTGATGGGCACCGACATCCCACTCGACCTTAACTCAACATCCACTCACATCCTTGATAGGGAGAAATTCCTGATGACTCCTCCAAGAAACATAAACAAACACTCTGACTGTCTGGAAGCTCCCGAGCGACAAACTGCACACATTAGCATCTATCGAACAACCAATCATGTCTCACAACCTCATTGTGTCCTTCTCTAAACGACAACTACAAAAATCACGATAAAAGGGCAACGGTCTAAACATTCGTATTACCAAAGGTTGGGTTCCCTCGAGGTCTCAGATCCTTGAGCCCACGCTCGACATTACTGGCTAGCATCATGCTTCATTAACCAAAACAATCTTCAAGGTGCAACAACTTCTAAGAAGGTAGCTCTCTCAAACTTTTAGAACGTCTAACTTCAGCCACACTCTAACGAACTAGTGGATCCCGAATCCACTATCTCTTAGAAATGCCTTTAAGAAAGGCGATGATACTCTCCAAGTATCAATAAGGCTTCTTTCAAGCAAACAATGGGTCCTCCAACCAACGTGCATCCACTAATCAATTTTGAAAGCAGGTTATCCACACCCTCAACACAATTGTTATTCACAGATAACGATAAAGATTTCTTGCCACAAACTCTCATAACGTATTCGAAGGCTTTGAAACGTCTTCAACACGCAATAAAGACACTATTCAGGTGGCGGGAGAAAGATACATCCTCGACTCCAACATCATTCAAATAACTCGCATCTCAACAATTCAAGGAGACTTCACCCTCAAAATTGCTCCCATAAGCAGCTCGCCACTTAACTTGGCCCTCTCGGCTACGATCGAAATCATCTTAGCATCGCAACGTTGGATGCACCATTAGGATTCTAGTCTTAAGGAGTACGAACTTAATTTAAGGGCTTGTAGTCAATAGACATCTTACTAAAACACCTATACCACACTAGAGTTTCCTAGAACCGGCTAAAACTAAGCTCTAATACCAATGTTGTAACACCCCCGACCTAAATGTCACATTTGGGCCTCAAACCCAAACAAAAAACGATAAAATTTCTTAAATTGAGTTTAGCCCAACAAGGTATTTCTCAAAAACATTTAAAGCCAACAATTGAAAATATAGATAAATAATCAAAATGGTACAAATGAGCTCCAATTTATTTTAAAACATTTAAACATTCAATTTCAAAAGTAAGAATTACAGACTCGACCATGTAAGGTCCTAAGAATACATAGCCCGTTGAACACAAGTATTGTACTCTAAAAACCTCTACAAGCTAAAAACTCGTACTGATAATGCTCCTCGAACCCACGATCTAATGATCAACCTACGCACGAAAACAACGATTCCGAGTGTTGAGCTTACAAAGGATTACAGACTCGACCATGTAAGGTCCTAAGAATACATAGCCCATTAAACACAACTATTGTACTCTAAGAACTTCTACAAGCTAAAAACTCGTACTGATAATGCTCCTCGAACCCACGATCTAACGATAACCTACGCACGAAAACAACAATTCTGAGTGTTGAGCTTACAAAGCTTAATGGTACACATCTACTCTACTATACTTCATGTCAATCATAAACATAAGCATGCAAGCTAGTACGAGCAATAAGGATAGATAAATAAACACATGGCACTACCACTAGTCGCCTAAACACATGCTCACAACATAGCAATCATCATACATAGCACACAAGGCCCAAACATACTCGGGATCACACCAAATCATCTGAGAAACATCACACAAAGTCGTAACCACAAACCTAGAGTGAGGCCCGGTGCCATACAACTTCGAGAACATACACTCTTTGGGTGAGACCCGGTTCCACACAGCTTCGGAAATGTATACCCATGCCCAGAATCTCTTGTTGAGCATATTTGAATGAGACCTGGTGCCACACAGCTTTAGGAACGTACACCAATCAAGTGTTCAAACAAGACACAACATTTACATGGTTACCAATCTCTATGGTTTCTATCGATTATCAAGCCATCATTTAAGTTTACCAACTTGTTAATACATTATGAAAGTGTATATTAATCATCCTCAATTATTATCTTTATTAACCCATATTATCTCATCATCATCCTCAAAAATTTAAATCTTTTATTAGCATTACAAATCATTCGTTCAGCGGGTACCGATACTCAAACACGAGTATCGATATGGTACCCCTAGGTATTGATACTCATACGCGTACCGATACATATATTACTTTCTAGATTTCCACAAGCACTGGTACGGGTTAACCCATATCGATACGATCCCCAATCGCATACCGGTAGGGCTAAAGCTCGTACTGATACCCTATTTACAAGTTCACACAATTTCCTCGAATTACGATATTGTAACGCTTATTTGATCCCTAAAGATTATGAAAGTCATAAGTGTTTATTTACTAACGCATTCAGTCAATTAATATTAATTACCGACTTCATAATCATTTAATCAATTATTTTAACCCTTGAGCATAATTCTCATCAAATCTCATCAACATATTCGAACAAGCATACAATGCATCACAATTATTTCAATCAATCAGGCAATCATCAAATAATCATATGAGTATCTTAAACAACCTTGCACGGTCTTTAATGCATCTACGAGTCTCATCCTATTCGTAACATCATCATGCATCTCATAGATATATCAAGTCTCATGATACAGGTCTCACAACCTGCTTATTCATCGTCTACCTATTTCGCGAACACTAACAAGCAAGGGAATCACATTTATGATGCTCATGAAGCAATAGAAGTTCGAGGTGTACTAACCTTAAGCCAAAGTAATAAATCCCCAACCAAGCCCCTCCAATCATCTCTTTAATTCTAATATTCGAGTCCACCAAATCCTCAGATAAAACAAATACTACTATATAAGCCATTTCACACTATCTGACTACTTTATAGGATAAAACGCGTAAAAATAGCTTATCGGGTTTAAATCTGGAGAAACAGACTTCACCAACGGACTTAGAACATCGAGAAACCCCCCGATAGGGTCCCTTGGAAAAAGTCAACAGTCAACGATGCACGTTCAGCAGTCAACGCAGCTTGGTCAATGGTCTACGTGGCTTGGTCAATGGTCAACATGACTTGGATAATAATTAACGCAGCTCAGCTTGGCAGCTCAGCTCGAACCGAATGGTGGCATGGCAGACTGGCTCGGCATGCGGCTCGATTCGGCCTAATAGTTGCCTAGCCCAGTAGCTGGATAAGCTGCCCACTACGGCTGGATCTCGCCCACGCGTAGGGGCAACATGTAGGGCACGTAAGGGCTTCTCTGATGATTGGGCAGTGATAGCAAGCTCCAGTCTCACTGCCCAAATGCCGGTGAACACGGTTGAGCCCTCTATTTCATGATTTGGCCATTGGAAGTGCCCTTTTCAAGCAACCTAAAACTTATTTCCTCTCACCCAGGGAACGGCGGCAGTGACAACGACTTGGTAACCACTGGCTGACTCGTCTCAGTGAGATCTTTCCAATGGTGCTGGAGGTTTCACAAATGGATGCTCTAATCTCTGTAAATCGTAGTTTAAAAATCCTCCCTCAACTTTTTCTCTCCTTTCTTCTTCTCTCTCTCCTACTATCCACTTTTCACCTTTTATCATTTTTCTCTCTCTTCATAATATTTTTTTTCTCTTTTTCCACCAACAACATCTATTGAAAAATCAAACCCTCTTCTCCAAAATAATAGGCCCAACTTAAAAAACCTTAACTTATTCTTCCAAGATAAAGCCCCATAACCCAGGCTTGAGATCCGATTTACTAACCTGATAATTAGGTCATTACATTATTTCTCGTTCATACAATGGTGTTGTTTCTCGTTGAAAATGGTCGTGGTAAGACCTAGAAGTTGATGTTGGGTTTATTAGTTTGTCAGATTTGTAAGTGCTTTTGAGTAAGGTTTTACCATGGTTGATAAGTGAGGACTAAGAGTAACAGTCCTCGTGGACTTGTTAGATTTACTCTATCCCTAGATAGTATATGTTACCTTGTGCTTGGATCAGTCATTTGAGCATGATGCATGTCTTAGTTTCGAGCGAGTGCCTTGAAGCTCCGTGGTTCTAGGTGAACCCATTTGTTGGTAATAGGCGTGAGTAACCATTTCCTCCCTAGCATGATCACTATGCTTCAAGGATGTTAATTCAATAGCAGTTTTGTAAGTAGTGAGACATCCCTAAACCCCCCACAATGGATATGTGGGTTAAAGGTTCAAAGCTTTAGAGCTTGTGAAAGGTTAAGAAGCGGTTGGAACATTCTTCGAGGAAGGAGCGGGCTTACCTCTTGATCATGGGTTAGAACCCACGGTAGAGGCAATGTCGAGTTTGGTGTTTGTGTCTATCACCTTATAGTATGGCACCGACCGAACTTCTTGAGTGGGGACTCATTTATACAAGTGAGTGTAAACGGGTGTCGTCACCAAGTGGTTCACCTTGGGACGCGCTTATGTTGTTTTTTGTAGTGGTATTGCGAAGAGTGTTGGCATTGAACGTTGTGGGACGATGAATAGCGATGAAGGACCATTACTCGTTCCTTGAGGTCGATCACCTTGCAAGTAGTTATTGAGTTCGAGGTTTTGTATGATAGTTTAAAGGTTGAGTACTGTAAGTCGAGAGTTTTGGAGATGTCGCGATAAAGATTGCTTTTGATATGATGATTAAGCTCTAAGGAGAAGTCGTGAAATAGTTCAAACTAATGAATGCATCGACATAAGCATGGACTTGATGAATGGAATAGTTATTCTACCAAAATTTTGGAGATGGATTGTCTACAATTATGGTAAAAGAAGTGTCACTACAACAAATTTATCAATCAGTGACAAAAATTCTATATGACGTTGCACATAACGTCGCTGAATATAGTGTAAACGTGACGATTATTTATTTTCATCACATTTTGTGATCGATGATATATTTCTATGACAATTTTACAAAATATCATTTGTTTTCGTCACTAAATGTTTGACGCCAAAATTTGCCTCCAAAAAAATTTGGTGAGAAATATTTCAATGACGTTTAGACAAAATAGCGACGTTGTAAAATCGTCACTAATGAAATAAAAGTATTAGTGACACATTATTATTATTATGACGATTTAGTTTGAATTAGGGATGTGAAAAATTCATCACCAATAAGCTTTATTCGCGACAATTTCATGTGTCATATTTTATAAGACATAAAAGGCGATGTTTTATTTGTGTTACCAGAAAATGGTTTAACGTGACGAAAATAATTATTTGTCACTCATCGTTATATCTCTTATATTTTATATTACAATTTTAAAAGACTCGTGAGATTGTGCCGCTTAATGTTTTACGCTAAGAATTAACATAAAATTGTAAAAATAATTAGTGACATCTTGATTGCGTCACAAATTCAAAAATCTTATTAGCGATGAACTTTCAAATATTTTGGATTTTAATATCATAATTATGATTGTTCCTACTAGTTTTCTCAAAGTTGTGTGTTCTATATATTTATACATATATGTATATTTAAGACATAATTTTTCGTCAAAAATTTAATCTTCAGTTGACATTGTCAAAGTAGAGTACTAATAAGATAATCTGGTAACTTTATTGAGCAAAGAAATTTTTGAAGATCTGCAAATGTTTTCAAATTTGCTCACATTTTTTTATGTGTTTACAAAATACACTCGCACTCATCAATTTTATTTTAAAGGAAAATATAAAAGTAAATTATGAATGATCAGACTATTTTCATTTGACATGGCCTTAAAAGTTTGTGATGTGGTTCGTTTGGTGAATAATCAATTTTGTAGAAAAATAGGGCAATGGTGGGTACGAAGGTTTTTGGGTTGTATGGACCTGTCACCCAACCTGTTTCGTTTCAACACAATAACAATCAACAATGGTTAAATGATCTACTTGAGTAAATTTTATCAGATCAAATAACTAGTTACGTGTAAAAAAATAAAGACAAGATTAATCTTTTTCCAAAATATTTCAAGGACAATTTGAATCCTAAGCTTGTTTATATTAACAAGCAAATCAAAATCATTATTTTTTCTACTTACAATAAACCAACGTACGTATGTGAAGACAAATAAAATTCTACTACCATACTAACCAAGATTAAAAGCAGAATCAACATAAGATTATTTAAAAAATAATATTATAATAATTAACATAATTATATTGATACTAAATAATAAAAAGAAAATTAAATAAATAAAGATTATTATAAAATGAAGAAGGATTTAGCTAAGGTATTTTCCCTTATTTTTTAAAACTTGATTTCCCCTTAATTTAGCCTCTCAAAGCTATCCTTCCCTGCTACGGCCGTTCACCTATCCTCCATCGTCGACAAGCTTCACCGGTTAAATAACGCTACCTACAGAAAGCTCATTCCTTCCTCGTCTGATTTAAAGTGTTGGTTTTCTAAAAATTAACTCCAAAATCCTCAAATCCCCTTTTAAGTCCCCGAATTTTTTAGCCTTGATTTGAAGATCCAATCGTTAGATCGGTGTGGAACTAAGATATGTTTTTCTTCTCGTCAAGAATTCTCTTCCCACAATTCGAATTTTCGAGATGTCGCCCGGAAGTCTCTAGAACCAAAATCAAGTTAAGTTGTGCTTCCCATTTCATTTTATTCTTAATCTATGTTCTTTTATTTCTTTTTGTATTTCTTGTTCAATTGGTTGTTGGGTCTTTGTTCAATGGCCATAATATATTTTTTTCATTTTTGACTCAAAATCCCTCATCCCAGTCTAATGTATATCATCTCATCTATCTTTGTTTGAAGAAGGTTGGGTCTATAAGAAGATAATGTCGGTTAGCATAAAAAAATACAAAAGCGAACAAATGGAATGCCCACAAACCATGTTTTATGTGCATACAATATGTGTTTATGGCTAATTTGAGTAATTGATGCTTAGATATCTTTGAAGTTTTGCACTTTAATTTGGATATGATTATGCCTTGTTTTGGTGTTCAACAATGGTTAGATTTGTAGCCCAAGATTGCCCTGTTTTGGATCATTATAGTTAGTTCCATACTCATTTAGGTGCTGAAAATTTAGGATAAAAATAGTTTGTAATCAGTAATTTTTATAGTTGATAGTTGTTGTAGACTTTGAGTAATATTTGGTGAGTTAATAAAGTACTCTATAGTTGAGAAAAACCTTTTCGATTTGGAGTCAAGTTACGTGAAAATTAACGAGATATTGTAGCTATAAAATTTGTTTAAAGTCACTAGCAAACCAAAGAAAAACAATAGGTTATAACACAACTGTTATGGTGTCATTGTGTGTCAAATTAGGAGTCGAAATAGAGCATAAATGTGTATTTCTACAGTTTATAACACAACCTGTTATAATCTAGTTGTCTATGCTTTTGTACAACTTGAAATAAGTTTAAAATATCAAATTTGTAGTTTAATCACGACTAGCAATGTTCATGTAACTACCCAGTTATTTTTTATATATTTAGGTATGTGCAAGATTTATTAAACTTGGAAAAGAGTACGAACCAGTAGCGTCAAAACCTATACAAATTTATGTTAGTAACTTAGATCATTTCATTAGAATTGCAACAAGAGATCATTTAGTTTAGCTGTGAAAATTGGTTTAGTTTGCATTGTCATAATCGGGAAAATCCAAACCAACAACTACCTTGCCTTGTTATTGGATTTCTTTGCTATTAGTTGTTCATTATATTAGAGATTGGAGTTTGCTGATTTTAAAGCATAAGAACAATAGTACCCAAATCTCCATTGTAGTTAGATTCATAATTTCACTGATTGTAGCAATGACACACTTGACATTGGTTCTAAAGACAATATTATTTTAAGTGAACAACAAGTGTTTAAATTAGCTGTTGTTGTCATTCTAAGATAGGCATGTTAATATCTTGTGTAGGTCTTAAATAAGTTGGGTGATCCAAACAATAGGATTGATTTATAAGACACTAATTCCTTGCTGGATATAGATATAAGCATATCGTAAAATAGCATGATCCTTGTTTATTTACTAGATTTTGTTTGATAATTGATAATTTTATAGAAATATGACTCCGTTGGATATTGCTCGTATAATTGCAATAACGAGATTATTTGATTCACAATATATTATCCATTAATAGATATATGATTTCATGACAAATGACAGGAATAAACTTTAGTTCTAATGAACTAACTCTTTGAAATTTGTTTGATTACCATATTCTGAATGTCATTGAATTGACCCTTGCATGTTTAAATAATAGACGTATATTAATTGAAACTCATTGATGCTATTTAGCGTCCCAAATTTAATTTACTTTCGTTAATAAAGAATTTATAAAATTTCTAAGTGTAATATATGTTTGGCGAATTGAATTTTTTTTATTGCTAGATTGTTTAAATCGTTAAAAATGGTTAATTAGTACTTTACGCCTAAATACGAATGTTATAAAATAATTTATAATTGGTGCATAGTAATCATGAAAATAGTTGAATCAAATAAATTTTAAATTATTGTTGTAAGTAATGTTTTCCATCAACTAGTCCTTGTTGAGAATAAGATGCTAGAATCTTTTAAAATAATCAAATTTTCATCCATGTTCAACTCTGAATTGTTTGTAAACTGAATGTAACATTGTTAGCACAATCAAAATTTTGATCCGGATTGGTTCTTGTTTTCATTTCAGGTGCTGATTTTTTTAGGATTCAAGAGGATGATGAGATCAAAGCACCTATGTTGCCAGATGCCTTCACTATACCTGTAGAAGTATTGGTTTTTGACATTTTAGAGGGAAGAGAGCAAACTCTAAAGATTGTACAGTTTTGGAGCTTAGTTGTAATTTTAAAAGGTTTGGGCTTTTTTGTAATCTTCTTTTTAATAAAAATAGAAAATATTTTAAATAGCTTAAAATGTCCAAAAACAAAAATCCAAATCTAAATAGACGCATCGTCACTAACATTTTCGTCACTAATAGATACAAATAGTGACATAAATTATTAATAATATTTTATGATTTGATGACATAATTAGTTGTCGCTTACCTAATGAAATTATTATATTTTCGTGACATTACATATGATTAGTGACGAAATTTTATATTGTTTGTTAACATAATTAATTGTCACTAAATATAAATTATAAGATGACGTTATGCACTATTGTCATTGTATATTTAACAATATGTGACGAAAATACATATATCGTCACATTTAACATTTAGTGACACACATAGCGTGGCGATCATTATGACGTCAATTTTTTACGTCATAGAATACAAATAGGGACGTAATTGTAAGTTTTAGTGACAATATTTTAGATGCCACAAATAAACAAATTTGTTGTAGTGTGTGGAGTTTGTCAGAGTATTGCGGCGGAACTATGGTTTATCAGTTATAGTTGTGTAGAACTTGGATTCTTGTATTACAACCGATCTTGTTGGAAGAACTATTTGAGACCCTTATGGGCTTGTTAAAGCTTAACACAATGGTTCATTAGAATTAAGTGGTTAGTTTGGAAGGTTATGCTTTCATCCTTTAGAGTAATTGGATGAATTTTAATCTCTAGCAGGGTTGTATGAGATGACAACTTTCGATGGGAATATAAGTGGCTTAATTAGTGGAGTTGCATAGCCGTGAATTAGCTTTCGTTTAATATGGGGCGAGTTCAAGTAAAGTAGGATGCAAAGTTCAGTACTGGTGAGCCAAGTTGGTGAACGGGGGTTGTTAATTCGAGATAGATTGATGGTAGAATTCGATCGTTTGAGTTTCGCATGTTCTTGAAACGTTTGGTCATGGTGTTAATAATGGAAGAAAAAGTGCTCCTGGTAGTATATCTTCAAAGAGATGTCATGTTCTAGACATAGATGAGGTTTGAGTTCAAGGGTTTCAAACCGCGAATGATGTTAGAGAAAATTAGTAACCGAGATGAAACTCATCCGAAGTGAGTTCCTTGGATTGATGCTTGGACAGTATCATTTGGGTCCATCTTATGTTGTTTGATTGTTGGGAATAAATCATTATGGATTCATGAAAAGTTGTTGATGAGTTCTGTGTTATGAGCTTGGGCTAAGAAAGTTATGGACGAACTTCAAAATCGAGGTGAACATATGTGAGATGAGAAATGGTTGTTTTGAGTTGGTTGCACCTCCTCCTTTCATTTAGTTTTGAGGATGAAATTTCTTTAAGGAGGGGGGGTTGTAAGGTCCCAGATTTCAAAACTCGTGGGTCGATTCAACTCGAGTCGTGGGCTTAGCATTGTGGGCCAGGAGTTTGGGCCTTGGAGAGCTCAAGAGAGTACTTTAGTAGGCTCCATGTTTTCTTGTTGGGCTTGGGTTGTAGTTTGGTGGAAAGGTGGAAAAGTAACGAGGGGCATAAGGGGGATTTCATAATTTTCAAAGGGGGATGGTTTCGTCTTGCAAAACCCATGTAAAGAAGGGAAAAAGCAAGACATTCTTGAATCACCCTCACAACTCCCCTCATCTCTCTCTCTTTTCTCTTTCACCTTACATTCAAAGGTAAAGGTCCAAACTTTGTGTTTTTGAGCATGAATCTCGGAATCCTTGTCAAGGTAAGTGTAATCTACGTTCAAGGATCTAAATTTTGAGGTAAGAATCCTTAAGTATGGTAGGGATGAAAATGGTGGGTTTTTGGGAGGTTTAAGGTTTTAGGAAGATTTATCTTGATCATAAGATTGTATCTTGTTTCAAATTACTCCATGAGATATAATCCAAGTTTTGTTTCGAATTTCATGTTTTGTGGCAAGTGGAAAGGTTAAGAGGACCTTTGAGAGCTTGAGGATTGAAAAAATGTGGGAAAGCTTGAGTTGAAGTTTGGGTTTAGGATTCTTGCTTAAGGTTAGTACACTACTAACTCCCTTGTATTCCTGGAAATCATCAATGTGATTGCCTTGTTGCTAGATTGATAAATTGGTTCTTTGAATGTTTGAATCTTCATCAATGGCTAATCCTAAGATTGATGTTAAAATGGCTTAAAAATGGTAGAAAATCACTTAAATCGCTTCTCATAACTTGTAGGCATATTTTTGGGGCCTTGACTTTGGGTTTTAGAGGCTTTTGAAATGATTCACGAACTTTAGAAAGCAAGTTCTAGGTTAGAGTATCGATACGGGTTGAACGTGTATAGGTACCCTGTGTTAAATTGGGTGAAACCAAGTCAAATTGTAGGGGTGTATCAGTACAACAAAGGGGGTATCAGTACCCATATTCCATCAAATTCTAGTAGCCAAAATGAATATAGATACGCTTAAGAGCTTATTAGTACACTTGGGGTATCGGTACAAGGCCTCGTGTATTGGTACGATATCGATACGCGTAAGTGGGTATCGATACCCACTAGAGCATATCGATACTCTTAAGTATGTATCGGTACTCGTTGGACAATCTGCCCGAAATTTACATTTTGATTTTGGAGGACCTATAATTCGAGGACTAAGACCCAATGGGCCTCTAATGTGGTAAAATGAATGGTAAAACTGAGAAATTGAGAATCTAACCTTATATACGAACAAAATGAGTAGTAACTCGGTAAATGTTGGGTGACTTGTTTATAAACCATAGGGATCCTTAGTGGATTGTATGTGGTTACGTGCCAAGTAAGGGCACTTGTGTGGTTGAGTTACCTTGTTTGATGGGATTTGGATACCCTATGAGAAAGTGTTGCAACATCATGGTTAGAGATGTTGAATATATGTTCCTGAAGCTATAGATTCTGTTGAGATATTGATTTTGAGATAACTAAAATGAAAAATATTTTTAGACTTAAACTAATTTGCAAAAATATTTCAAAAGTCCATTAACTTGAAAAATATGTTTGAAATGTTTTCAAAGGGTTTTTGACATGTTTAAATGCTTTCAAAATAGCCAAAATGTCAAAAGAATGCTATGAGTACGATACCCCTTCCCAGATATCGATACCCCTTCCCAGGTATTGATACTCAATCAGCCATATTGATACTCATTTACCCATATCGATACGCCCTTTTATTTTTCTAAAATTCTAGTAGCCAAAATGAGTATCGATACAGATTAGTCTGTACCAATACAGAAGAGTATATACCAATACAAAAGATCCAGTACTGGTACGCATGTATCGTGTACTGATACCCAGTGTAAAATTGCCCAACGACTCTTTCTATTTTGAGGCAGGTACTGATACCTGAAGCCCGAGTACAGATATGCCCTACACCAGACTACATTTAATGCTGGAAATAACGTCCCCAATGGCTAGTAATAGCCATGAAGCCATTAGAGGGTTTAAAAGACCTCTCCAAGCATCCATGGAAGAAGAAGAAACATATTGCAAACATTCATGTATTGAGAAATTGTGTTTGAGCTTAAAATTGTCATATTTCTTCTAGAAAACACTAGTGAGCCAAATTGTCATATTTGCTCAAGTGTTTCAAGACTTTGGGGTATAAGTCTTGGTTGTAAGGGTTATCTCCTTGATCCCAGAAAAAGGAAAGACAAATTAGTGGATTTGTAGAAAATCCTTAGTGTGGATAGCTAAGATAGTGGAAGTAGACTCGGTTGGGTAGTCAAAACACTATAAATCATTGTGTCAATATTTTAGTACTTAACCATTCATCCGCCAAAGAAAAATCCAATTCACCCTATCTTGGCTATTCGGTTGATCGTACAAACCTTTCAACAGATTTCGAGCATGGGTGTACATTCTTGAAGTTGTGTGGCATCGAGCCTCACTCAGAGTGTATGCTCCTGAAGCTGTGTGGCACTGGGCCTCACTTCAGGTTTTTTGGTATGATGGTTATATGTTGTGTGAGATTAATGTTTTCCATTGTTTTCTATGTGTTTAGGCAGCTAGAGATAGCGCCAATTTTGTTATATTATTTCATATATCATTATCTTAGCTACATGCTCGTATTTATGATTTGCATGAAGCATGGTTGAGTGGAAGTGTATCCACTGAGCTCGTTAGCTCGGTATTCAAAATCGTTGTTTTTGTTCGCAGTTTAGTAGGTTTGGCACGTTTCTTGGAGGAGCACCAACAATGCAGGATTCTAGCGCCTCATCGTACCAGAGTACAATACTTAGGTCTTTGGGCTATGTATTCATAGAAACCTATCGTATGTTTTGTAACTTGTATTTGGATTTAAAAAATTGAATCAAATGTTTTTACAATGTAATTTAAAAGAAGCTCCCTTGTAAATGTTTTCAAATATTTATCTATGTTTTATTGGATTGAAAATCAAATGGTTTTGGAAGTTGATTGTGGATTGGGTTAAACTAGGTCAAAATTTTATGGTAATGGGTTGGGCTTAAGGCCCAAATATGATATATGGGTCGAGGGTGTTACATGATCCACAAAGCTTTGCCATACTCGAGGTCACATAGTCTATCGAGTTACTACATTCATAAGCTATCATCTATAACATCCACGCAACATATATAAATACATCCATACATCATCCACATAATGGCCAATGAAACCCTCCTTTACCCATGCTCACACAGTCGTCGAATTACCCGTATTCACATAGTTGTCAGGTTAAATGGACCATATCTTGGTCACTATAGCCACATATACGTCCTAGACATACTTGGATCACATTAGCCACAAGTAATCTTTACCTGAGGTCACTCAGCCTATTAGGTTACTTCAGCTCACTCAACCTATCGATTTTATTAACTTATCCAGATCACCATATTCACAAATAGGTTTCTAACTGTACCCAGATCACTCAGCTCGTGAGTACGTCGGATGTACTTGATCACTCAACCCAAAGTACGTATCCCCCTTATATAAGTATCGTAATACTATCTCTAGGACATCTATATTACTTTACAACAATCATAAGATAGTACATGCTCCCCGAGCATTCATATACCTCACCAAGAGGTAAGTGGCTCTAAACCAAGCTATCAAGCAAATGCCACCAAGGCATGATACGAAACATCTCTAGGATTGCTAACATAATTATTCTCCCCTTCACAATTATCTGATTATTACACATTATGCTCATTCATGAGGGTTAAATTCTGGTTTCTCAGTTTTACTATTTATTTTATCACATTAGAAGTCCATCAGGCCGTAGTCTCCGGATTATAAGCCTCTCAAAATGCATTTTCCGAGCAGATTGCCTAGTGGGTATCAGTACCCACTCAAGAGTATTGATATTTGTATTTGGGTAACGATACCCAAACTAAGCGTATTGATACTCGGGCTTTATAAAGAAAGAGGGTTGACCGTTAACTCGTACAGGTACATAATCCTTGCGTACCGATACTCCATAGGTATCGATACGGATCTAAGTGTATCGATACCATTTTAAGCTACTAAAATTTCAATGGAATAGGGGTACCGATATCCTCCTTAGGTGTACCGATACACCCTTCAAGAACTGCCAGTGTTCATCCTCAGAACATAGGGTATCGATATCGGCTCCCCGTGTATTAATATCGTAGCCTAGAAATGCTACCAAGGCTCGAGAAATCACCCATCAAGCCCCCAAAATGAATATCTTTAACCCATTAACTCGATCCTACATCTTATAGAAGTTAATTAGGGTGGTTTACTACCATTTTTACCCGTTACTAACAACTAATTCAGATTTCACCATTAATAAGGCTCTAAGTTACCAAACACCTAACTTAGCAACAATAAACCACAACATCAAGCAAGACAATCATTTTATGATCTTCAAGAATAGTATGAGTTAGAGATGTACTAACCTTTTAGCAAGAATCTTGAAACCAAGCTCCCAAGCAAAACCCTTTAACTTTCTCTCTAGACTCAAGCTTGAAGAAAATCCCCCAAAACCTTTCCACCAAACAAACATGAGAAATGAATCAAGACTTGAAATAACAATTTGGGGTAAGCTTAGCTACAAATTTACAACCTTGAAATCAAAGGTGGAATTCCAAAAACCACTAAAGCTCTAAACTTTCCAGAAACCCATAAATGGTCATCTTACCTTTCCACCAAAAGATTATACTTGTCCTAAAGCTTGAGATGTGGAGATTAACATACTTAAATCTCGAATCCCAGATGAAAGAAATAATGAAGAAATCTTGGATTTTTAGTGTGGAGAAATGAGTTTGATAATGGGAGAAGATGGAGTGTTGGGGAAGATGAAAAAGATGAAGGGGGTGATATCACCATGTTCCCTCTTCCACCCAGGTGAGAGACAAGAATTAAAAGGTGGTCAGCCCCTATTATTTCAAAAATGATATATTCATATAATAAAACCCCCATCCTTTTCTCTTTTTCAAAACAACCATTTTCCAAGCTTACAAAATCTAAAACTCATACAAAAAGACCCAAACTTGGCCCAAAGAATCTAATTACCCACTCCAACACGAGGGTCCATAATTCGGGTCAACGCTCACCCGTTGAGTCGAAAATTTAAGTCATTACAAGTTTGATAGCACTTAAGCAGGTTTTGAGTTCGGGCCTTTATGCATGCAAAAAATCCTCACTGAGAGACTCAATCACCACAGTCTGAATTACTGAGTACAAAGCCCCTAGATGACAAATAAAACAAAGGTCTACAAATAAGTTTGTTTTCAATGCCAGACCAAAAAAACAATTATTTAAAACTGAACCAATGAATTATTTAGTTTATGACCCACCAAATACGTACAAAAATAAGCAAAGAAAAGCATATTCATGGAATATGCCAATATTTCCACAGTTTTATATGATACAATATTGTCGTGACAATTTTTTAACCGAGTGTGAAAGTAGCCTGACGATTTATTTTACAAAACAGGGTTTGACCCTTTTTCATTCATTTTATCTTGAAAACTTAGTTTTCTTATTAAATCAGGTTTTTCATTTAATTAACCACGAAAATTTGATTTTTCTTTTTATTTAATCTTAAAAACATTTGGAGTCGCCACCGGTCACTTTGGTAGACCGAACACTATAAAAACTACCAGAGATTCATTTTTTATAATTTAGGTTCAGGAGTCTGTTACGTGTGGGGAAGGATTAGTACCCCAAGAAACGCTCGTTATCGGTACCTTTTACTTTTACGTGGCATTTTCGCATTTCGAATAATAATTTGAATTTAATTCCAAATGAAGATATCCTTTTATAAGGAAATATATTTTGAACAAGTATGAGATTAGAAGCGTCCAGTTACTTTAGTACACCTCGATTCATATTTAAAAATATATCCCAACATAAAAAGTTTTAATGCATGATCGGTTATTGTCTTTTCGATTTTAAGTTCTAACTTAATAACACCAAATTACTTGGGCACTACTCATATTAAAACCCTAAATTTAACAATATTCCTAAATTGATTAGCGAATCTAATTAACTAAAATACTAGCACTAATTAAAGCTTTAATTCAATTAACTAGGTTAATTTCATATTCAAAGTGAAAATGAGTACAAATATTCTACTTAAAAGCCCCTTGAATAACATCTCGTTGCAATGAGACACTATCCAACTTAGGACTTCAAAGCTTTCCTTTCAATACTCATTTATTTTCTATAATTATCTTCCCTATTTAGTTGTTTAATCCTAATAAGAACGTAAAATCTAAGGTTTTAACAATTTATTAAATCTAAGTGTTTAATATTTTCTAACACAATATACTATATGAATTATAAAAAAATGCATCACAAATAATTAATAGCAATTAAATTAATAGATGAAATTAGGGACCAAATTAAATTCTTATCAAAACTAAAGAATTAAATTACAAAGAAAAAAGTGACCAAATTATAATGTTATTTAAACACGAGAGCCGAATTACAAGAAGTGGTAAAGAAGGGCGCAGGCTCGGCCAGAGGTTCGCGGGCCGCGCAAAGGGGTTCGCGGCTTCCCAGGCCTGAAGCTGGTCATATATAAAGGGTTTATTTGATATTTATTTTTTCCTTATTTTTTAAAATTGCACTCTCTCTCTAATCTCTCTCTCCTCCCAAATACTTTGAAGAAAAATACTCCAAACTCAAAATTAAATCTGAGAATGGATCAAAATCCCATATTTTGGGATGGTGTTCATCTGAGTTCAAGATGAACACGATGAACATTAAACATTCCGGTGTTCTTTCGCCCCATGTTCTGCCGCCAGATCCAATTTTGGTCAATTTTCGGCCACTATCCAATGTTTGTCGGTGATAGGAATTCCAATCCCTGATGTCGGCCGCCATCTCCCACCATGAACGAAACCCTAAAATCCCAAATTTTTTAGATTTCGAGCACTAAAACCCTAATCTAAAACCTGGCTCGATTGAGCCACCCAACTCTGACCACCTAAGGCCTAAACTACCCGAACTGCCCCTCTTCAACTCCACCAGATCTCTAAAAACACTCATCGAAATCATTCCGGCCACCACAAGATAAAAGCGGCCTTAGCTTTTCCTTATATTTTCAGTTCTGTTTTCCTTTTATTTTATTTCGGTTTGACTTTTAATATCTATTTCTTGCACGGAATTAAAATGGAGAAGGAATTACCTTCTCGGCCGTGAAGTTCCGGCAATGAATGTGGCAACAGTTCGAACCTCAGGTGGTCGTTCGTGTTCCCGGCGACTTTTGGTATTCACTGGCAGTCGTTCATCTTCCCCGTTTGACCTTTCGACTCCTGAGGTAAGCACTCTCTCTCCTAATTATTATCTATTATTATTACTTATTATTAGTTTTTAATTATAGCCATTAATTATCTGACATACTCTCTCTCCTCCTATTTATAGGGGTCAAACTCGCTGGCGTCATGCTGATGTCAGCGTATGCCAGCTGGTGACAGCCATCATTGGAGAAAATCACAATCCGTGGCTATTGATGAATGAGCGTCACGTATCCATATTTGAGCGGGAAATTTTAAAGTTTGGTTTTGTTAGATATCAGAATGCGCGGGAAAGATTATAACATATGTAATTGGGCTTAAATTGGGCTTTTGGAATTTTATATGTATTTGGATATTTTGAATGGATTTTTAGGACTTATTTATTTATTTATGGACTATTACCAATATAATTGAGTTTTGTTATATTTATTTATTTTATTTACTAAGAAAATATAGTATATATACCCATACTCGGGTCTAATTAGGTATTACAAATATACCATATATATATATATAGTTCTAATGAGAAGCGTAACTGAAGGTTGAGATGACCATGGACTCTATCTCAGTAATATATGCATAAACTATGTATGTCGTACATATCCGTCATGCAAGCTTACGCAATTGCTGCTCTATAGGCACACATGATTTGATCAAGTGTTTTAATAATAATTATCCAGTAGTTTAGGTTTTGGAAAAAAGTGAATGATTTGAACAACTTAGAGGGACATGATCATATTTTATCTCTAATCTCGTTTATTTGTCCAGTCTAGTAAGATTATAAAAACAATAATATTCTCTCATTAATTTTTATTTTTTAATATAATTACGGATGTCTGATTTATTAGTCGACTAATTAATTTATATTGGATTTTACAGAGGTTTAATATAAGACAATCCTCCTAATTCAGTTTTCTCCATTCACAATGTCAAGATTTAAACTTCTGACATTGCTTAAACGATATAGTGTATCCCATCAACTGGTTGTTGATTTTATTTTTTTAATTATAATGTAAAAAAGGACAAGCAAGAAAGGGAAGTTTCATCACCATAACGAAGCCAAAATTACTACAGTTAATAAATCATTGAGGATTTTACAAGTGACCTTTACAGTTGGTAAAGGACAATAATTTGCCATGCCACGTTGATCACATGTTCCTAATGAAATTCCAACAATGGACCCTTTTTATTATATATTATTCATTTAGATCTCAACTCAATCGAAATTATTGTTGTTGTAATATATAAAAAAAACGATAATTCGAACATGTCTAAATATGTAATAATTTGTACGTGGCCAAAAAAAGGACTTTTGAAATTGAATATGAAATATGCAAATACAATTATAACATGTAAGCATATTGTCACAGAATTAATATCATTCTCTCAAAAAATATGCCTAATAAAATGTATAATACAATCCTTTTATATTTTAAGATTTTTTTTTTAATACGAGATTATTGTCTTCAGTTTTTTTCGTACTATATATTCTCCCTACTCACTCATCCAGAATTATTAACCTCGTAGTAGGCTACTGTTATAGTGTTTACCTCACCTATTTACTCTTTAGACACATGTGAAATCAGACAATCAAATGATTCTTTAGTACATTTTTGGCAGGAGCCATTACTTCATGTTGACAAATGATTGAGCTTCCGTCTTATATTTCTTTGAGTCACAGCTTTGAATATCCATTATTTGCATATTCCATAAGCCCTTAAGATTCCTTTACCTAATCTTGTGTTCCATTCTTAATCCATCAAAGAACTTCAACCTTTTTGTTTGTTCAACCTTTCAGACCGACCCCTCTAACCATCGGGTGATTTTAAAGTGAGACAGGCTAAAATGAGGTTATACAAAAAAATTTATAAAAATAGTAAAAATTTCGGTATCGACTTTTATGTACATACAGAAATGCTTACAAAATCGATAAGTATTTTTAAATATACCGAAATTCTTGTTATTTTTATAAGAATTTTGTATATACATCAAAGTTGATACTAAAATTCTTACTATTTTTATAAGAATATTTGTATAGCCTCATTTTAAGCGCCTCATTTAGAAAAGGAAAAGGCTTCAATACACAGTTTACACGGCCCTTTTAATTTTAGGGGTTATGATTGTAGTTTAGGGTTTAAATGTTAGGAGTTTAGTGTTTAGAATTTAAGACTAGTGTTTAAAATTTAAAGTTTAAAATTTAAAGTTTTAGAGTTAAAGTTTAATATGTTAGAGTTAAAAATTTTAAATTTATATTTTGTAAGGTAAAAATACATGTCTATATAAAATAAATTTTACATCAAAGTTTTACCTTTAGAAAAACCGGTAACTATTATTTATAAACCAACATGTCTAGCTGTTATTCTCTTTCTATAAAGCCTTCTCTCTCCTCCTCCATTATTTTCTGTCAAAGTTTGGCCTTTTTCTTCTTTTTCATCGATACCCGTTTGCCTGATTTGTAAAACAAGTCAGTTTCCAGCGCCTGTAAGATTGAAGAGTGGGAAGAATAATACAAGTTTAGTTGTTGGTGTTAGAGCTTGTTAAAATGACTATCAGCGAGGTGAGAGAAAAAGATATGGAGGCTCCTTTGGGAATGGTTCGGGGCCTCGTCGTATTGCTCTTTTCGTTGAGCCTTCTCTTTTCTCGTGAGCTCTCTCTCCCATTGCTTGAGGACACCATTTTCTTTCTGTTTTTGCCTGCTAATGATGTTAGTGATTGAGTCCATGGTTGTAATAATGTCACAGTTTAGATATTTGCTGATATCTTTGCTTTTAGTTGCAGACCAGTCACTGGTTTCATTTCCTTTTTCCATTTATTTTGCAGATATGTGTCGGGGTAGAAAAACAGGTTCCAGAATTTTATAAGATATTTAAGGGAAATGGGAGATGAGGTATGCTCATTATTAATTGGTCAGCTAAATTAGTTTAAGGCGGTGCCTTTAAGTCCTGCATTCTCACTGCAATCTAAGAAGACTGAGTTGCTTGATGTAACATATCATACAATTACGACAGTTGATAACTTGATTCGATTCGAGTAGTTTTTAATGGAGTAGTAATGTTGTAGGAGTAATGGCCAAACGACTCAATCAAATATGAAATTAATATGAAATCTAATATTCATGATCTATCATGTCAAACTATCAAGAACAATAAATCAAATAAACTGAATGCGGAAGCGTACCTAAATTAATCAATAAATTAAAAACCTTAATCTTGATGTTGAAATCCAAATCTAAAACTCTCTAATAGAGAAGGAGAGAAAAACAAGTTAACATATTTCTTAGAACCACTACCTCTTTATATAAACTAAATTAAAAATAGATTATTAATATTTATAATTATGCCCCTCATTGAGTTATAAATATATAACTTACGGTCTCTGCACTTTTATTTTCATGAGACTTTAATACTTATGACACGCCTAACATAATTGGTCACTTGACTTTGTGTCATATTTTATAATCGCATCATACATTTTACATATGTGTCCACAATTTCGGATTTTAATCCAACAATCTCCCATTTGGGCAACATATGTTTCCTGATAAGTGTACAACCTTATGAGCTCAAATATTTATTATTATATAATAGGTATTCTATAACAATCTCTTCCATCAACTATATCCATATAGGATCAAAGTAGCCTTTGCCATATCAATCATGATTAGACCCATCAATGGTCACATATACAAATATAGTCAAATGACATAGATCAATCATGGATGCATAGCATGAAAAATTACATGAAATTTGAACTAAACATGTCTATTTCCAACTGGTCCTCCTAAACCTTAGTGAGATCAAACTTTACTGAATTCAGAATGTGCATAAACCAAAAGAACTTCATTCTTCAAAATTATAAACTCCCACTAAAATTGAATATCCTTAAATAACATTACACCACATGAGTAGTGTGCTCATGAAAGACCTAGGGTGACAGTTTTTTAATATGCGCACAATTATAGAGTTTGAACCAACATGTTCTATAGACACACAACCACTCTGAATTTTCTTTAACAACTAGGAACTTAATATTTATGTGCTTCAAATTTGAAGTGTTCCTATTGTTTATAGAATAAATAAATACATGTTTATTATCACAAAATAACTGAAGTGGTCTTTTTATTCAATCTATAATTAGCAGCCCATGTGACAAAATTATTTTGCATCAATATTCTATAAGAATCGAAGTCTGTAAACATGATGATCTCTAATTTGCCAAAACTCCGATATGTGAGCATGTAATTTTTGTTCTCTAAAGATATTTCATAACCCTATTGGATGTTATCTAATGGTTCATAGTAGATTTGTTTAAATATTTGTCTAACATTCCATCAATTTACGCAATATCCGAACGCATACATACTTGAACATAAATTAGATTCTCAATAGCTTATGCATATGGAATCATTTAGATTTTTTTAAATTTCAAGGTTACTTTTAGGGCATTGAGCTTTAGCAATATGAGTATCACTTGGTTTACTCTCACTGAACTTGTAGTACATACGATTGTCAACTAAATTTATCTCAAAACCGAATAAGATAATCAATATGAAATTTATAATTTCATTAATGAAAGTCTTACTTAAGCTCGTAGATGAATTTCTTTAATTTACATATCATTGATTTTGCATCATTAGACACAAATTTATGATTGTACCATATAATCTGTTTCTTCAATGTCGCCATTAAAAAACACAAGTTTAACATTCATCTTATGTAACTCAATATTAAAATAAGCAACAAGCGTTATGATTATCTTGAAAGAGTCTTCCAGTGAAACTTAAGAGAAAGTCTCTACAAAATCAATTTCTTCTTTTCGAGTATATCTTTTAGATACAAGACGTGTCTTATACTTATTCACATTATCATTTTCATCCCTATTGGTTTTAAATATCCATTTACAACCAATTGGTTTGCACCTTAAGGTAATGAGACATGTTCCTAAACTTTATTGTCTTGCATAAAATTATACTCTTATTGTATGACATCAATCCACTTTTGAGAGTTAGAACTTTTTATGGTTTGATGAAAAATGATTAGGTCATTTTCTATCATTTCATTGTTACCTTATTTTCTTGAAGAAATACAATATAATAATTCGAAATAGTATTTCATCTTCCTCTCGTGGACCTTTTTAATTATACTTGTTTTTTAAAGTTGTTGAGTTTGTTCTTCTGAAACAATTACCTTATCTTGAATAAGAATTGTTCAACATTGTTTTGTTGAGGTACTTGATTCACTTCTTGATTAATGATAGGTGTGAAAACCTAAACATCGTCAAAAGTGATAGTAGGAATTAAATTATAATCTAATTCCTCCTCAATAGCAATGTATCTAACCTTATTTCTCCCTCCAAACTCAACATCCTAAAAATATTATAAACCTCTCCTTAAATTAATCTTAATTGTGGGATCATAAAATTTACAGTCTATGGATCACTCAAAATAATTAGAGTAGTTGCTCACTTTTAAAGTTTAATTACTTCTCATGTGTCCTAACTTGTTACAAAAGAAATCAACCATTTGTTCCTTATTGTTGTTTCTTTTGAGTTGGACCCTTAGCAACTTTATTCTAATATTTTGTCACCTTTATTCTTAGAGACACTAACTAAATGAGCATTAACCAAATGAGTACTTTTACACGTATAATACTTTGACTTTTCTTCCTCTTTAGCACAATGAGAAATGAGCCCAGTTAGAGTCTATGTCTTCCTTTGACAATTGTAACTTGAATTGGTTAAACTTTATAGGAAAGGTGCCAAAATCATAAGAACAAACAATTATTAGAAAGTTTGATCTTATGTTCCTTAAGTTTTGAAGTAATATTAAATATTTTCATAATGTACTCTCTCACATTTCCTTGACCCTTGTACTTTATACACATCAAAAAATGCATAACTAGTGTTATATTAACCTTAATGTTTTTGGTAAAATATTTCTTAAATTCGTCAAGAAAACCCTTAGTATGAGTAATATGTTTAGATTTCTGCTCCTAAAGATATCTAGAATGTTATTTTTTTATGATCATTAGACTCGTGCGATTAGAACGATCTCACCTCTCGAAATATCGTTTATGGGTGCTTACTGCAGTGAGAGGTGCAAGTTGTTCTTTCCTAAGTGCAAAGTCAATGTTCATACAACCACCAAATACAATATGTAAGTGTCTTTTCTATTCCTTGAATTAATTTCACTAAACATGAGTGTAGAATGTATTTTAACAGATATTGTGACAAAAAAAGATAAATTACCTAAATATAGAACAAAAATAAATAAAATAAAAACAAGCTCACACAAATATTCATAAGTAAACAAATAAATTCAAAATAATGGCTAGTTTCTCTCAAGATACCAAGCACAACATTAATATCAAGTCTTTGGACAATAATATTAATTGTAAAGGATACTCTTGTTATAGCAATCAAACATTGACAATAAACTATGTCAAACAATAGATTGATCTTTGGACTAACGTATTGCTCACATAAAATACCTTATAATTGTCACACATTTATCGCTACAGTTGTCGTTGTAATTCTTTCAAATATTAACTTTCCTTTGGGCCAATTAATAAATGCATGAATTACAAAAATCCATAATCATCTTAATATTTCAAATAAACTAATCTACACAAAAGCGGTCACTTTGGTGACATTATGTTTCAATTAATCCATTAAAATATTAGACATCCAAAGCCAAAATATGAATTTATTTGTTAAAAAATATTTGTCTTAATTGTATCTTTCAAATAAAATTAAAAGATAACCAAAATAATTAAAATTTTGAATAAAGAAAAACCTTATATCAAGATACTGGACACTCCAATAATATTTCATCATTGGACAAAACATTAACTTGTAAGTGATACCTTGATACAATAATAAAACATTGATAATAGGAACATGACAAAAAAATATTCTTTTTGTCCGATTTATTGCTCACATGTAAAACTAAATAATTATCACATGTTTTATTACCACAATTGCACATGTAACAATGCTAATTATTAACATTCCTTCGGGCCGATTAATACTAACATAAACTGAATTACATGTACAGAACCTTCTATATTTTAAAATAAAATAATTTTCACAATAGAGGTCACTTTGGTAACTTAATGTTTCAAGTAATTTATCTTAAAATATATAATATAAATACACCGATATCCAAATTTAAAATTTTGCAACATCCAAAATTAAAATTTTTGATAAATCTAAAGTTTCTGAAATAACCTAAAAAAGTTGTTTGAATGGGGCTATCAGAAAATCGAAAAACCTACATCTTTGACTATTTCTCAAAAAAAAATCCTTAAGCATGCATTTACCAAAATAAAACTTGAATTCAAAACAATCAATCTTTAACTTAAATTAAAATATAAATATATATCATATAAATGAATAATTTATAAAATGATCACGTTAAACTTTAATATATTCATAATAACTTAATGATCAAAATAGAAATTCTTGATCAGACCGAATCGAATATGAATTTCGTAATATTAATGATATGTTTTCCAAAACTAAAACTAAAAATATATCAATGCCAGACAAAAACACAATAATAATTCAAAAAAAAACTAATCACATGTGATAACTTATACAGTTAATCCAAACTGAATTTTGATTAAATCAAATCAAATCTACATACAAATCTGTAATAATAAATGTCCTTGTAATAAAAAAATTGTTTTAAAGCCATTAACTAAATAGACTTAAGTTTCGATTCGAACTTCAACATCAAACAGACATTGCACAGATTTATCGTAATTTTAAAAGCAGACTTTGATATGTGAGTAATTATTTCTTGCGGAAAACCTAAAATTACTGAATCCATATAGGAAACATAATCTGCTAACACTTAAATTCAATGGCCAATAACCTAAAATAAAGAAATAGCGTAGAAACATAATTACCTTTAATTTCTAAGCTAAATCCATTAACTAATGATAAATCTACACCACGACTCATGGTTGTAATCGGGAATTTAGGGGGAAATTGATTAAACCCTAAACGCCCCAAAAAACAAAATTCAAATCTTACTAACGTCAAAATTCTAAAGTATTCATACTGAATCAATAGAGAAAAAAAAGAATATCCAATAATTCTTAATGATTCAACATGACAAGGCTCTGATGCCACTTGTTAGAACCAAATCATAAATTAATATGAAATCTAATAATCATGTGTCAAACCATCAAGAACAATAAATCGAATAAATTGAGTGCAGAAGTGTACCTAAATTAATCGATAAATTAGAAACCTTTGAATCTTGATGTTGAAATTCAAATCTTTGGTATTAATCTTTCAAGAAGATAAGTTATCTCTTTACGTAAAACTCTTTGACGGGAATGAGAGAAAAACAAGTTAATTTATTTTTTGGGGACCACTACCCCTTTATATAAACTGAATTAAAAAAATAGTTTATTAATATTTACAACTCTGCCCCTCATTGAGTTGTAAATATAACTTTCGGTATCTACACTTTTATTTTCATGACACGCCTAACATAATTGGTCACTTGATTTTGTGTCATACTTTATAATAACATCATACATTTTTCATATGTGCCCACAATTTCGGATTTTAATCCAACACTTTATGCAGCAATGGTGAGCCGGAGAAAACATTGATAATTCATGTTGGGCGTATTGGAGTCGAGAAGAGCTTAGATTTCCTTAAAAGGTAAAATTTATGAATGTTGCTAATATCTTCCTTTGTACTCATTCGCGAAACAAATCGAATTATGTCAGATTTTCGTTGCAAAAGTCTTAACATTTTGAATCTATGATTGTACAGTGTTACGGATAGGCTGCGAGAAGCAAGAATTGCTTTTATCGGGGATGGACCGTTCAGGTAAATCTCGAAGAATATGTGTATCTTGTATTAAATGAATCAGGCAAAAACATTATGCATCTTAAAACAATGCATGGGATCTTTCTTTGCAGGGAAGAGCTAGAGAAATTGTTTACAGGCATGCCAGCGGTTTTTACCGGGATGTTACAAGGCGAGGAGCTCTCCCGGGCATATGCAAGTGGGCATGTGTTTGTGATGCCGTCGGAATCCGAGATGCTTGGACAGGTCATTTCGGAGGCCATGTCTTCCGGAATCCCTGTGGTGGGTGCTCGTGCCGGGGGAATCCCGGATATAATTCCAGCAGACCAAGAGGGCAAAACCGGCTTTCTCTTCACTCTCGGAGATATCGACGACTGTATGAGTAAACTAATGCACCTGTTACAAAACAAGGAGCTGAGAGACACCATAGGCCGAGCTGCACGAGAAGAAATGGAGAAGTACGATTGGAAAGCAGCCACGGAAACCATACGCAACGAGCAGTACAATGGCACCATTATGTTTTGGCAGAAGAAGCGAACGGGACCTCTACAGTGGCTCACAGAATACCTTTTTCCGGCCCCTGAAATCAACTCGAGGTGATTTGGATGTGTCATATTATGTATGCTGGGTAGAATTTGAAGGAATTAGCATGTGTACAGGGGACTGCAGAACTTGTTCAAAGGCTTCTAAGAGGGGCTTTTTAGGGTGTATGTATGTTGATCGATCTTTTTTCTTGTCAATTTGTTTGTAAACAATGTACTATAAAAATGTTGGAATAAAATAGAATGGTCATTGTATTGTATGTTGTTGGAAAATATTACTCTGAAATGAAATCGTTAGCACTGTCTGGATGAAATAAAGCAATTGAAAGAGATCAAACTATTTGTTGTGCCGTGGTATGATCACTGCCTTAAAAGCAAATCCACCCTGATTGGTGTAATCGATGCACTGGACGATGCCCCTCGAGGCAACGCCTTCAAAATTCGTACACCTGAATTTTGAAGTTGGACAAAGTGGTATTGCCCCTCTTCTTGATAGCATAAAACACATAATAATGTTTTTTAGAGATACACTTAAAGTAAATCTGAAGCATTCTATTTATAGGTTGAAAGCTGGGGGTAAAATCGTCAAATCACTCACATCAATAATGACAAATAAATTAATTTTTTTGTAACTGTCATATTAAATATGATTTAAATCATGTAACTGTCATATTAAATATGCATTAAATGAGTGATTAAATCATGTAACTGCCATATTAAATATGTGGTAAATGAGTGATTTAAATCATGTAACTGTCATCTTAAATATCCAGTAAATGAGTGAAAACCTTTCAAATTTCTCCACCGACATTTCTAAGTATGTAACCTTTAGCTGAACTTTAAGAAACTAAAACCTTCAATCATATCCTTGCAAATGTTAAATTTCAGCATAAATCTTTGAGATTCTGAATGAACGGAAACCAAACCTTCGAAGGTCGTTGATTAAAGGAACAAAAATCGTTTGCCCTTTTTAGTAGTTTTGTTCATGCCCCAACACTAATATACTAAACTAGGAATGTAAAAAGTTGACCCGACCCAAAAATCTGACTTAAACTTGCTCGAGTCAAAACTTGTTTTGACCCAAAGAAGTGATGATCTGAAACCAATGAGTAACATACTATTGTTGACCGGAACCCGAGTTGGACATGATATTGTAGTAACCGAACCCGACATGCACCCGAATGATACAAACCCAAACCCGAGACTAACCTGGTAAATAATCGATATAACCCGAGTGAAACGACCCGAGATCCGATTTTACCCGACTTGTTTTGAACCTGACCTATTGTTGAATTGGACTGATATTGACCTGGCTTGAAATTTACCTGTGGATTAGTGTCGTAAACAAACTGGAGCATGTTTCTATTGTGGTAAGCAAGGTCATCTCATTCGTGATTGCTTTCTTGGTGCTACCAAGTCTACAATTATATCGATAAATGTTACCTCCCCTGCTCAATCTTTTTGAGGCAAGAGATCAAAGCAAGGATCGTCGGGAGCTATAGGGAAACATATTGGCTCGGGAAAACCACTAAATAGGCAGGAATCAAAGGCATCTGCTCAGATGTATCATGTGAGGAGCCAGGAGGAAGATGATGAACCTGATGTCATTGCAGGTACTATTGAACTATATTCCCACTCTTTATATGCATTGATTGACCCTGGTTTCACTCACTCTTGTATAAGCACTATGTTGATCAAAAAGCATAGCATGTCTTCTGAACATATAGCATCAAAGATCTCCGTGACTAATCCACTGGGTAACTGTGTCACCGTAAGTTTTGTGTGCAAGAACTGCACCTAGATGATATAAGGGATTCCATTTCTAGCTGATTTATTAGCCTTATCGACCCACGAGTTCGACGTTATATTGGGTTTGGATTGGCTCGGCAAACATCAAGCTTGGGTAGACTGTAGCAAAAGGAAACTGTATCTTCGAGGCCTTGGTAAAGAGAGCATAACTCTAATGGATTCCCGAAACACTTCATTATGTGCCTTGACTTTGGAAACCAAAGATGAACCTCTCTTGTTAACACTGTATGTGAATTTCTCAACGTCTTCCCAGATGAACTTCTGGGTTTACCCCCGACCCGTGAAGTTGAATTTGGTATTGAAATGCAACATGGGACTGGCCTGGTTTCTATTGCACCCTACCGAATGGCAGCTGTTGAATTGAAAGAACTGAAGGTCCAAATTCAAGACATGCTTGATAAAGGTTTTATATGACCGAACTCTTCACCATGAGAGCCCCAGTCCTCTTTGTAAAGAAGAATGACGGTTCTATGAGGCTATGTATTGACTACCGACAACAAAATAAAATTACCATCAAGAACAAGTATCTATTGCCAAGGATAGATGACATATTCAATCAACTCAATGATGCCTCTGTGTTTTCCAAGATCGATTTAAGGTCCGGGTATTATCAAATGAGAGTTAAAGATTGTGATGTACCCAAAACTACTTTTCGTACAAGATATGGTCACTACGAATTCTTGGTGATTCCATTTGGGCTAACCAATGCACCGGCAGCTTTTATAGACCTAATGAATCGGACTTTTAGACCCTATCTTGATAAATTTGTAGTGGTATTCATTGATGACAATCTAGTTTATTCCAAGAATGCTGTGGAACATCATGAACATCTCTGTATTTTGCTTCAAACCCTTCGAGAGAAGCAGTTGTTCACCAAGTTCTCCAAATACGAGTTTTGGCTTATCGAAGTTACCCTCCTTGGGCATATTGTATCGGCTACAAGCATTCAAGTTGACCCGGAGAAGATACAAGTTATTCTTGATTGGCATCCACCAAAGAATGTTGGCGAGGTGAGAAGTTTTCTTGGTCTTGGTGGCAATTATAGAAGATTCATCAAAGGATTTTCTATGTTAGAGGCCCCATTGACTAAACTACTTCGGAAAGAAGCCCAATTTTTTTGGACCGAGAAACAACAACAAATCTTTGACCAATTGAAACAAGTGTTGACTCATACACCAATCCTAACCCAACCCGAATATGGAAAAGACTACACAGTTTATAGTGATGTGTCACATCTCGAGTTAGGATGTGTATTGATGCAAGAGGACAAGGTTATTGCATATGCTTCGAGACAACTTAAGCCACATGAGATGAATTATCCCACTCATGATCCAGAGTTGGCTGTGATTGTGTTTGCGTTAAAGATTTGGAGACACTATCTCTACGGAGAAAAGTGTTATCTCTTCACCGATCATAAAAACCTTAAATACCTTTTGACTCAGAAAGAACTAAATATTCGAAAAATGAGATGGATAAAACTCCTTAAAGATTACGACCTTGTCATTGATTACTATCCGGGCAAGGCCAACATTGTAGATAATACACTCAGCCGCAAACCTTCGCCTAGTAAGTATTATCCTTAGGTATAGAATTCTAAGCATTGTATAGCAATTCGACTTATTGCATCATTGTTTTGTAGCCCCTCAAGCTATTAATGCTCACTTTCAACTTTGAAAGCATCATTGTCTGTAGCTAAACTTCTAGTTCAGTCTCCTATTATTTCGAGAATCAAGGCATTGCAAAGTCAAGACTCAGAACTTCAGTCCATTGTCTCTAAGCATCAAGATGATCCTGATTATAGAATCAATTCTGAAGGACTCATATGCTTCCGTGATCGGGTCTGTATGCCTAATGATGAGTCACTTCATGGTGATATACTTAAGGAAGCTCATTCAAGTTCATTTTCTTGTCATCCGGGGGCTGTAAAGATGTACCGGGATCTTCGTGAGCTCTATTGGTGGCCAAGTATGAAACAGGCCATAATCGACTTTGTGTCTAAATGTCTCACGAGTCAACATGTCAAGGCCGAGCATCGTGTCCCTACCAGGTTACTACAAACTATTGAATTAACATAATAGAAGCGGGAGAAAATCACATTGGATTTTTTTAGTGGTCTACCCCTAACTCCGACTAAACACGGTGCAATTTGGTTCATTGTGGATCATTTCACCAAGTCATAGCATTTCTTACCGGTTAGAATGAACTATGGTCTTCCAAAGTTAACTGGTTTGTACATCAAATAAGTTATCCGACTCCGCAGAGTACCTCAATCTATTATCTTCGATCGAGATCCACAATTTTCTTCTCGATTTTGGAGGACATTGCAAGAAGCTCTAGGCACTAAAGTTAATCTTAGAACTACCTTTCACCCACAGACTGGCAGTCAGTCAGAAAGGGTAATCGAGGTAACCATCGAAAGCTCCTTCTTTTGAACTATCGATGGAACATTTCGTTATTGAATCCTTCTCTACAGATCTTGGAGGACATGCTTCGAGCGTGTATTATTGACTTTGGCAGATCATGGGAAAAGTCCCTACCCCTCATTGAGTTTGCCTACAATAATAGTTATCAAGCTTCGATTAAAATGGCACCGTTTAAAGCATTATATGGCAAACGTTGCAGAAATCCATTGTGTAGGTTTAAAATCGGTGAAGGCAAGATGTTGGGCCCTAACTTACTTCGGGAAACTGAAGAACAAATTACCATCATCCAAGATTGCTTAAAAGCTACCTTCGATTAACAAGAGGCCTACGCAGATCTTATACAAAGGGATATCTAGTATGAGATTGAAGAAAGATATTTTCTTAAAGTCTCACCGTGGAAGAAGATTCTTAGGTTTGGCAAGAAGGGAAAGTTGAATCCTCGGTTCATTAGACCTTTTGAAGTTATTGAAAAAGTTGGCCCTGTAGCTTATCGATTATTGTTACCCTCAAAATTAAACAAGATTCAATGTGTTCCATGTATCGATGCTACAAAAGTATCGTTCTGACCCTTCTTATATCATCAAGCCTGAGTCTGTTGAGATTCAACCTAATCTATTCTATGAAGAGAAACCGGTTCAGATTCTTACAAAGGAAGTTAAAAGGCTTCGCAACAAATCTGTACCGTTAGTCAAAGTACTTTGGAAGAGCCATGCCGTAGAAGAAGGTACCTGGGAATCGGAGGACACAATGAAGAAACAATATCCTCATCTCTTATATTTTTATAGTCATTTTCATCGATCATTGTCATTGATTTCGCCACCGATATAGTCAATGAATTATTGAAGCATTGAACATCGGACATAGAACATAGTCATTGCTAATGTTATTGCGATTGTGATTGTTATTGTCATTGAACATTGATATCGATATAGTTATTGTCATCATAACATTGAAAATAATTTCCATTGAGATCATTGAACACTTCCATTGTCATTGATATTTCTATTGAACATTGACACCGGGACATTGCTTATTGATAAGAACATTGGATATTGTCATTGTTATTGAGCATTGATTATTGATATTGTCACCGGACCTTGGATTCGAAAGACATTGGATACAATTGGCATGCCATAGAATTCATGAGCTTATTGGTACGGGTAGACTATAGTCCTTGGGCTACAACCTATATTGAGGTGAGGCGGAGGGATGTTTGTAATTTTGGTCATATTGGCGAGGCTAAGAGACTAGACCATTCATTGATTTGGAGAGACGTAGGAAATTCGCGTATCCACTATGTTGAATCGATTCCAAGGGTTAATATTGAACTATGAACTAAATGATATTGAATATGAGATATAGCATTGATGTTATTGAGCATGATTTGTTATGCATTCCATTGTTAATTGCATTTCTTATGACTACCTCACTAGGCAAAGTATGCCTAATGCATTTCATCTCATGCATTTCAGGTTGATCAAGTTATCGACTCGAGATCGGAGCAAATTAGAAGTTTTGGCAAGTCATCACAAGACAAAAGTAATGTATATAGCCCCTACAAACTCCTAGTATGGTGGCAAAGTAGTTGAACTAGTTTCTTTTAGTCATTTTGGTGTGTGTGCATTGCCTATGTTTTGTATAAGGGCTTAAGGCTCAATATGATGTTATAGAAGTGGTTAAAATGACTTAATGTGCATATTTGGCTTTAAAAGGTGAAAACCTAGTAAATGGGTTTGAATAGCTATAAAATTTGACATGCTAGCAGATTAAATGGTTTTAAACTTGCTGGTAGAGTTTCATTGTATTTGGACAATGTTTGATAGGTTAATTTGAATAAAAACCAGATAAAATTTGTCATTACAGTGTAGGGCGTATCAATACTTCTTAGGGCGTATCGATACGGGTATGCCTAATTGGACTTAGTAAACAGGGCGTATCGATACTGCACAGTGCGTATCGATATGGATTATGGTCACTGGAATCTAAAAAAATTAAAGGTATCAGTACGGTCTTAGGGTGTATCGATACAAGTCAACGTGGCCAACTCATATCGATACAGTCTCTAGTTGTATCAATACGAGTTTGTATCTATTGAACTCTAGTTGTATCAATACGAGTTTGTATCTATTGAATCTGGGATTTTTAAATTTGGCATGGTGTGCCGATACGACCTTCCGAGTATCAGTACGGTGATAGGTAATTCAATTATAAATGTTACGAAACAGTTTTGAAATATTGCATTTTGGTCACTGAATGTTATAGACCTTAATTGGAAGGGGAATTGAACTCTGATTATCATAAAAACTTATACAATCGTTGTTTATAGATTGAATTTCATGATAGTAAAGTTAATTCTGAAAAAGAACCTCTAGAACACTAAAATTATAATTTAGCCCCTAAAGTTCATAAAAGTTTAAAATTGGTCCTAAATGGATAATCACAGTTTCGTATTGGTTTAACTGAATCAATGGTATTGTTTTATATTGTTTGCTAAGCGTGATAGCATTAAAATGTTGTCCATTATTTATAATTATCGCACCGATCACCGCATCGTTCACCGATAGCACTCTCCGACCCGGTTCACAATCAGGCCGGGAAGGGGTGTTACATTTTTTGTATCAGAGCTAGAGTTTAGTCAATTTTATGACTAAATCGAAGCCTATTGCATTGTTATTGTCTTACTTTGCCACCTAGGAGTTGTTTTATTGTGATTGGTGACTTGCTGACTAATCTGATCTCTTTATATTGTAGTTATGTCAGAAACTAACAAAGCTAACATAAACGAGCATGCTATCGGCTCCTCGACTCATGGCAAGGAAATAACGGGTGGAAAACTTCTGAATCCACCTAATCCCCCACCTCAAAATGTTAAGCCGAAATTACCCACAGTACAGGCTGAATGTTATCGGAACATGGCTGACATGTTTAGACAGTTTATGACTTCTATGAGAGCTGAACAACCTGTGCAGCTAGCTACACATGTTGCCCAATATGCTCGAGCCCCTATTGATTAGCTGGCATCGCTTCGAGATTACACCTTCACTAGACATGATGATGATAATCCTGATGTCGCTGAGTACTAGTTGGACAATACATTGAAAGTCATAAACAAACAATTGCAGGGTTCAGATGAGCACAAGCTGGAGTGCGCCCTTGCATTGCTAGTTGATAAAGCCCTTCAATGGTGGGACACCACAATTCTTATTGTTCCTAAGGAAACTGTCACCTGGAAGTTCTTTCTTCAAGAATTTCAAAAGAAGTATATTAGCGAGTACTACCTCGCAAAAAGGCATAGTATATTCCTCCATTTGAAACAAGGTGGCCAATTTTACCCGACCTGTTTTGAACCTGGCCTGTTGTTGAACTGAACTGATATTGACCTGGCTTGAAATTTAAATGCAAATTAGTGTCGTAAGCAGACTGGAGCTTGTTTCTATTGTGGTGAGAAAGGTTATTTCATTCGTGATTGCCTTCTTAGAGCTACCAAGTCTACAACTATACCGATAAATGTTACCTCCCCTGCTCAATCGTTCCGAAGCAAGGGATCGAAGTAAGGATCGTTGGGAGCTACAAGGAAACCTAGTGGCTCAAGAAAACCACCAAATAGGCAGAAATCAAAGGCATCTGCTCAGATGTATCATGTGAGAAGCCGGGAGAAAGATGATGAACTTGATGTCATTGCAGGTACTATTGAACTATATTCCCACTCTTTATATACATTGATTGACCCTGGTTTCACTCACTCTTTTATAAGCACTATGTTGATCAAAAAGCATAGCATGTCTTTTGAATCTATAGCATCAAAGATCTTCGTGACTAATCCACTGGTAACTATGTCACCGTAAGTTTTGTGTGCAAGAACTACCCCTTGATGATACAAGGGATTCCATTCCAGTTGATTTATTAGTCTTATTGATCCACGAGCTTGACATTATACTGGGTTTGGATTGGCTCAGTAAACATCAGGCTTGGGTAGACTGTAGCAAGAGGAAGCTGTATCTTTGTGGCCTTCGCAAGAAGAGCATAGCTCTAATGGATTCTTGAAACCCTTCATTGTGTGCCTTGACATTAGAAACCAAAGATGAACCTCTCTTGTCAAGTATTAACACTGTATGTGAATTTCCTAACGTCTTTCTAGATGAACTTCCGGGTTTATTGCCGACCCGTGAAGTTGAATTTTGTATTGAATTACAACCTAGAACTGCCCCAGTTTCTATTGCACCTTACCGAATGTCAGTTGTTGAATTGAAAGAACTAAAGGTCCAAATTCAAGACCTGCTTGATAAAGGTTTTATAAGACCGAGCTCTTCACCTTGGGAAGCCCCACTCCACTTTGTAAAGAAGAATAACGGTTTTATGAGGCTATGTATTGACTACCTACAAGTAAACAAAGTTACCATTAAGAACAAGTATCTATTGCCAAGGATAGATGACCTATTTGATGAAGTCAATAATACCTCTGTGTTTTCCAAGATCGATTTAAGGTCCGGGTATTATCAAATGAGAGTTAAATATTGCGATATACCTAAAACTGCTTTCCATACAAGATATGGTCACTACAAATTCTTGGTGATGCCATTTAGGCTAACTAATGCACCGGCAGCTTTTATGGACCTAATGAATCAGACTTTTAGACCCTATCTTGATAAATTCCTAGTGGTATTCATTGATGACATTCTATTTTATTCCAAGAATGATGTGGAACATCGTGAACATCTCCGTATTATGCTTCAAACCCTTCGAGAGAAGCAGTTGTTCACCAAGTTCTCCAAATACGAGTTTTAGCTTACCGAAGTTACCTTCCTTGGGCATATTGTATCAGTTAAAGGCATTCAATTTGACCCGAAGAAGATACAAGTCATTCTTGATTGGCATCCACCGAAGAATGTTGGCGAGGTGAGAAGTTTTCTTGGTCTTGCTGGCTATTATAGAAGATTCATCAAAGGATTTTCTATGTTAGAGGCCCCATTGACTAAACTACTTCGGAAAGAAGCTCTATTTGTTTGGACCGAGGAACAACAGCGCAGCTTTGACCAATTGAAACAAGTATTGACTCATGCACCAGTCCTAACCCAACCCGAGTCTAGAAAAGACTATACAGTTTATAGTGATGCGTCACATCTCGGGTTAGGATGTGTATTGATGCAAAAGGGCAAGGTTATTGCATATGCTTTGAGACAACTTAAGTCACATAAGATTAATTATCCTACTCATGATCTGGAGTTGGTTGCGATTGTGTTTGCGTTAAAGATCTGGAGACACTATCTCTACGAAGAAAAGTGTTATCTTTTCACCGATCATAAAAGCCTTAAATACCTTTTGACTCAAAAAGAACTAAATATTCGGCAAAGGAGATGGATGAAACTCCTTAAAGATTACGACCTTGTTATTGATTACCATACGGGCAAGGCCAACGTTGTAGATGATGCACTCAGCCGCAAACCGTCACCTAGTAAGTATTATCCTTAGGTATTGAATTCTAAGCATTGTATAGCAATTCGACTTATTGCATCATTGTTTTATTTCCCCTCAAGCTATTAATGTTCACTTTCAACTTTGAAAGCATCATTGTCTTGTAGTTGAACTTCAAGTTTAGTCTACTATTGTTTCGAGAATCAAGGCATTGCAAAGTCAAGACTCAGAACTTCAGTCCATTGTCTGTAAGGATCAAGATGATCCTAATTATAGAATCGATTCTAAAGGACTCAAGGCTGAATTTTTCTTAAGGGGGTAGAGTTGTAACATCCCTAAAACCAGTCTAGTCGGAATTGGATTCTCGCGATCAGAAATCCTCTACTGTAAGAGTCTAAATGTTGTATTGGTATTGATTATGTTGGTAATGGACCTTAATTGAGTCCATTCATGGTTAGGAGTTTCATAAAAAGTTCTGAAATATTGAAATCAAGCTTAACGTATCGATACGATTGGTTTCGTATCGGTACGGTTCTTCAAGTTCTAACTAATTTATCAAACTTTGACTAACTGTACCGATACTACCATAGGCGTATCGGTACGAATGTCTATTATAGTTAAATTTGTGACCCAATTGTAAAAGATTGAAACGTAGAGGAAAAAAGCATAAAGTTTAGAAAGTAGAGGGACTAACCCGACAATTAAACCTCCCTAAGCATAGTCATTACCCACATGGGTAATGGGAAATAGCTTCCTTCACTTGAAGGAAAGCCAATTCGGCTATAACAAATTAAAAAGAGAAAGGAAAGTAAGAAACCTTACATGGTTGTTTAACAAACTAGCACCTCAACCTTATCTCATTCCTCTAAGCACGCACCTACATTGTTGAACCTTGGGGAGCTTGAGATTTCTTTAGTTTATCGATATCGAATCATTGCTATCGATCGGGTAAGCTATAATCCTTAAACTATTGATGGAATCTATGGATAAATCAAGCTTAATCTTAAGCTAGGGTTTTGGTCATCCATGAAATTTGATGGCTAATAGCTATTTTAAGCTTTGATATTGATATTGTTATATTGATTTCGATATCATATTATCAATTCTAACTAATTCCTATTGTTTAACCAAGCTCAAGAATTGAATAGAGATCATCCATTATCACCGACGAAATCTAGGAACAAGGGAATTGCTATCCGAGAGCCGTAAGAGCATCGAATTATTGAGGTGAGTGTAGTCGAAGTCTCGGGATTAGGCTAGGTGCCTTTCCCGATTCCATTGTCATTGTATATAGTATTGCTAACATCGTTGTTAAGAAACATTGCATCGAGCCACTTAGTGGATATCGTTGGTAAGTAGAGGTAAGTCATTGTATCGAATATCAGATATCGATATTGTTATAGTCATTGTCATTGATCATTATCATTGATTTCGCCACCGATATAGTCAATGAATTATTAAAGCATTAAACATCGGACATAGAGCATAATCATTGCTATTGTTATTGTCATTGAACATTGATATCGATATAGTTATTATCATCGTAACATTGAAAATGAAGCATCGATCATTGCCATTGAGATCATTGAACACTTCTATTGTCCTTGATATTGCTGTTGAACATTGACACCAGAACATTGCTTATTGATAAGAACATTGGATATTGTCATTGCTTATTGATAAGAACATTGGATATTGTCATTGTTATTGAGCATTGATTATTGATATTATCACCGGACCTTGGATTCGAAAGACATTGGATACAATTGGCATGCCATAGAATTCATGAGCTCATTGGTACGAGTGGACTATGGTCATTGGGCTATGGCCTATATGGAAGCGAGGTGGAGGGATGTTTGTGTTTTTGGTCATAATGGCGAGACAGAGGGACTAGACCATTCATTGATTTGGCGAGGCGTAGGGAATTCACGTATCCACTATGTTGATTCAATTCCAAAGGTTAATATTGAACTATGGACTAAATGATATTGAACATGAGATATAGCATTGATGTTATTGAGCATGAGTTGTTATGCATTCCATTGTTAATTGCATTGTTTATGACTACCTCACTAGGCAAAGTATGCCTAATGCATTCCATCTCATGCATTTCAGGTTGATCAAGTTATCGACTCGAGATCGGAGCAAATTAGAAGTTTTGGCAAGTCATCACAAGACAAAAGTAATGTATATTGCCCTTAGAAACTCCTAGTATGGTGGCAAAGTAGTTAAACTAGTTTCTTTTAGTCATTTTGGTGTGTGTGCATTGCCTATGTTTTGTATAAGGGCTTAAGGCTCAATATGGTGTTATAGAAGTGGTTAAAATGACTTAATGTGCATATTTGGCTTAAAAAGGTGAAAACCTAGTAAATGGGTTCGAATAGCTATAAAATTTGATATGCTAACATATTAAATGGTTTTAAACTTTCTGGTAGAGTTTCATTGCATTTGGACAATGTTTGATAGGTTAATTTGAATAAAAATTAGATAAAATATGTCATTAGAGTGTAGGGCGTATCGGTACTTCTTAGGGCGTAACGATACGGGTATGCCTAATTGGACTTAGTAAACAGGGCGTATCGATATTGTACAGTGCGTATCGATATGGATTTTGGTCACTAAAATTTGGAAAAAATTAAAGGTATCGGTACGGTCTTAAGGTGTACGATACAAGTCAACGTGGTCAACTCGTACCAATACAGTCTCCAGCTGTATCGATGCGAGTCTGTATCTATTGAATCTGGGATTTTAAAATTTGGTATGGCGTACCGATACATCCTTCTGAATATCGGTACGATGACAGGTGATTCAGTTATAAATGTTACGGAACAGTTCTGAAATATTGCATTTTGGTCACTAAATGTTATAGACCTTAATTGGAAGGGGAATTGAACTCTGATTAACATGAAAAATTATACAATCATTGTTTATAGATTGAATTTCATGATAGTAAAGTTAATTCTAAAAAATGACCTCTAAAACACTGAAAATACAATTTAGCCCTAAAGTTCGTAAAAGTTTAAAATTGGTCCTGAATGGATAATCACAGTTTCGTATTGGTTTAATTGAATCTGTGGTATTTTTGTATTGTTTGCTAAGCGTGACAGTATTAAAATGTCGACCATTGTTTATAATTATCGCACCGATCACCGTATCGTTCGCCAATAGCCCTCTCCGACCCGGTTCACGACCAGGCCAGGAAGGGGGTGTTACACACCAGCCTCGTATCAGTCATAAGGCATTGTTACACCTTATCGAAAATGAGCTTCTGCCCCATCCTACTTTCTTCCAAAGGGCTTGATTTACACATAGGAAGCTAAAAACATGTTTTTGAGCTGATTTACACTACTGCATCCATTTTTCACCTTCTAAATCAAAACAAACATGATTTCCATAATTAAGCTCAAAATATAAGGAATTAATCACAACAAAGAGTATATTATTATAACCTATCAGCCTCTAATGAGGTATAATGACCAGTAACACTAAGAAACTAATGTTTCACCCCAAAATGCGAGTATTATGAGAAAGAAGCTTGCCTAGTTAGTTAGAAGTTTTACATGATTCGATGTAAATATGAATAATACTTTCCATAATGTACCATAGGCTTGGTAAATGATAAATCAAAGATAACCATATTGGTCGATATCATGCCTTGGGGACATTTGCTTGATAGCTTGGCTTGGTGCCACTTACTTCTTGGTGAGGTGCATGAATGCTCGAGGAGCATGTATTATCTTATGATTGTTAAAAAGAATTTGGATGTCCTAGTGTCAGTACTACAGTACTTATATAAGGGGATGTTTACTTCAAGCTGAGTGATCAAGTACATTCGACGTACACATGGGCTGAGTGATTTGGGTGCGATTAGAACCTATATGTGGCTATGGTGATTCGGATAAGATTATAGACTCGATAGACTGAGTGGGATCGAGTAACCCGATAGGTTGAGTGACCTCATGTAAAGACTACTTATGGCTAATATGATCCAAGTATGTCTAGGACATATCTGTGGCTATGGTGATCCGAATATGGTCTGTGACCCAACGACTGTGTGAGCACGGGTAAAGTATGGCTTCGTTGGCCATTATGTAGATGATGTATGGATTTATTTATGTATGATGTGTAGATGTTAAATGATGACTTATGTACCTGGTGGCTGAGTGATCAAGGTATGGTATGTATTACTCGATGGGCTATATAAGCTCGAGTGACTCGATGGGCTATGTGACCTCGAGTATGGCAAAGCTTGTGAATCCTGTAAGACTTCTTGTTGATTTGTTGATGCCTTAAGATAGGTGATCTAAGAACTTTAGCTAGTGTAGACTAGATGATTACTCATAGATAGGAAAGCATTATCTATGCTCTCCATACTATATTATCTTGCGTGCTTATTTTATGGTATTCGCGACTTATGGTAGAGTAGAAATGTACAACTGAGCTTTATAAGCTCAGTGTGCGGATGTGTGATTTTTTCGTGCATAGGTTGACAGGTCACCCTTGGAGGATCTCATCAAGAATGGATTTCCCAGCACCGCGTTCGCTTCAGAGTACAATACTTGTTATTTTAGTTTGGGCTAATGTATTCATAAGACCTTACCAGTGCTGAGTCTATAACTCTATTTGAAGTATTATTTTGTTATACGGTGTTTTAAGCTTGGAGCTCATGTTTTGTAAACTTGTTTAAATGCTTATTTAATTGCATGAGTCTATAGTTGTTTAATGTTTTTAAATGATGGCTAAACTTATGGTTTTTAAATGGAATTTTTTATGGGTCGGTTTTGGGTGACCCGAATGTAGTACTTTGGATTTGGATCGGGATCGGAGTGTTACAGAACTCAACCTGAAATTGACCCACACCCGACCTGAGTCGAGTTGAAACATCAAATCAACCTGAAATGACATGTATCTGATTTGACCCGACCTGAAACCCATCTGATTACTTATTTTTACATCCCTATACTAAACCCTAAGTCCTAACTATAATTTCTAAATCATAAACCTTAAAAACAAAATCTTATATTCTAACTCTAAACCTTAAACCTAAACTTAATTATTTTAGTGCGGGAACATGAATAGAGAAATCAAAAAATGACATAAGATTTGTTTCGGATTAAAGACAATCCTTTTTTGACTTGTTGATATATCAGGACTTTCGTAGGTGAATGTGGTTAATGAGACATGTCATAATTAATTATAAAAACAAGACACTATAATTTTACTTGAAAATTCTTGACCGAAAAAATCACATGCAAAAGAGGATAAACTCATTATAATGTCAAAATAATTATAAAATTATGTGCATATGCTCTCAAAATCATAAACCACATTTTATCTATAGGATAAACAACTTGATTATAAGCTAAACTTACATAGCAAACACCTTAAACCAATGTTTAATCGAAGAATTATAGTTATGTAAGAATCCGTATCACAAACTCTAACGATCTCTACTTTAAATATCAAGTTATTTCTTCCACAAAATCCCTCAAGAGTATTATTTAATAATAAATGCCAATCAAGTCCAAATCATGCTCAAGTTTGGATGCACGAACAATATCACACACAACATGATATTGATTATCTATGGTGATTTTTTCTTTAGACACTCATAACCTGTTAGCCTTATTAGATATTTGCGGAAGTCTAATTTTTTTCAATATATATATAAGGGTAATTGTAAATACATACATAACGGACAAGGACATCCTATCAGTGGCGGATTTAAAAATTTAGTAGTGAGAGTTTAAAATATTTTTTAAATGAGTATGTAAAATTTCATATTTTTTCTCTACACTCTAAATTATTTTTTAAAATGAACTAAAATTAAAAAATATTTTTCCCTGAAAAATGGGTGCAATTGCACCCTCCAAAACTTTATAGGTCCGCCTCTGCGTCCTATGTACAATAAAGAAGAAATGAAAAAAAATAATGTCTAATTGATAATATCATTAATTGATTTCCGACCAGATTGAATTTATCATCATTTCGATTTCAATTCTTAAATAACAAAAGTAGATGAATCAACTTTCCAAACTTTACTAGAAAAAATATAACATTTTTCTTGATAAAAGATATCGTAATATTCACCATTTTTAGATTTCTTATCTTCTCGTACATCAATTTTCATTGTAAGAGAATATATAATTTTTCTATCAGAAGAAATAAACTGCATAAATCATACCAGATTTAATATATATTTTTTGTTTAAAGTTTTCTACGTAAAGTATGTGTTCTTTTTTTATGATTTCGTTTGCCTATTATCTTTTCTATTTTTGTAACAGTCGGAAAAGAAGCTTTATAGGTAATAGGAGAGGTTTTTGTCACCCCAATTTTTTTTTACCCTAAAGAAAATGAATTAATTATGAATTTATTTCTTATTTTTATACATTTATATTTTGTCACCCTTAGACTCTTAATTCTGACTCAAATTATCGAACCCTTAGAGAAGAAAACAACTTTTTCTATCATTCACCTGCAATCCAAGAACTAATAATTCAACATTTCCTGAATCCAAGCACATAATTGACATCACTTTAACCAAATATGAATACATCATCTGCAAAGTATAAGTGATTTAATCTCATGTCCTTAGAGCCCCATATGAAACTAAAAAGCCATCAGGAATCTTCGTTAGGCATCTAGACAAGTACTCAGCAACCGACGCAAACAAGAGAAGGAACATTACTCCCTTGCCTTAACCCTTTTTCCTTGAAAAAACAGAACCTTCCAAGCTGCCATCCCTAACCTCATTAATTCATCTCCTCGGGAATTGTAAACCTTTTTGAGATAATCCAACGTAGAGAATCATATTCCTTGCAAAGCACATTATTTTTTTCTACTCTCTTACGGCTATGTTTGGGACGAATTTATTAAACTTTATGGGAGAAATTATTAAATTTTAAAGAAGGTAAAAATTGATTTTTAATAAAAAAATATATATATAAAAAGTTAAAATTCTAAATCATATACGAATTTTCAAATTTTTAGAAGGATGACTGCCCTTCGGCCCCCTCGATCCATCCCTAGCGGTAAGAGGTCACTATTTAATTGAGTCAAATCAAAAAGTTAAGATTTTATCAAATTAATGATTTTTATTTTATGATTCAATTTAAAAAAAACGAATTGGTCGAGTTGCTTAAGTTTCTCTTCAAATTTAAAAATAATCATTTATAATATTATGGTGCAAATTGATTTTAATTATATATGATATAAATTTTTATTTTTTCACATAAGTAAGTAAGATTTATAATGTTATTTAATAAATCAAATATCTTCTAAAATTATAAATATATTTGTAATGATATTTTTAAAGAATTTTTTTTAAAAAAAGTATTGATGACAGTATAAAGGAGATTTACTATAATAAATGATTTCAAATCGAACAAAATGAAAAATTGAGAGATTAAATTGAAAAAAATAATAATTTTATTACTAAAAATATGAATTGAAGTTACATAAATATTTTATAGTGGTAATAGAGCATGTGGTTTAGATTTGGTCAAAAATAAACTTAAAATGAAAGAGAAATTGAAAAAATTGAAAAATTATACAAAGTTGAAGGATCAAACTGCAAAAAAAATGTTTTCAAAAAGAAGAATTGAAGTTAAAGATTATTCTTCTGTGTTTGAAGAATATGTGATTCAGATTTAGTTAAAAATAGACTTAAAATAAAAAAAGAATTGAAAAAGTAACCAAATCAATTACTGAATTATAAAATAATAAAATTTACTTTTTGACAAAATTTGAATTCAATTTGTTAGTTTGAATAACTTAAAATTTTAAAAATCATTTTTTTTAATTCTTTTTTCACTCACTTCTAGTAACTCTAAGCAGTTCATGGGCCAAATGGAGATGCTAGTGGAAATCAAAGGTTGGAATAAAGAAGGGGAATAAAAATGCAAAAGCATCTTTGCACGAAAGGTCATACACCCTTAAGTTTTCTGCATTGCTTTTGCTTTATTTTATTCTGTTTTCTTTATGAACATTTTTGCCATCTGCCAAAGAGATTGAGAGAAGAGAAAAAGAAACTTTTTTGGAAAGATAAGAATTTAAGGATAGACTAATGGGGATGGACGGGAAGTCGGCCTTAAAAATTTAAAAATTATATATGATTTAATTTTATTTTAATTATTTTTATCCTTTAAAATTTTATAAGTCCATTCTTTGTTAGTTTATGTAGAATCCATTGTTTTGGATACAACTATACAAGTCAATAAAGGAGAGACGATTATGAACAATTCCAATTACAAAAAGATGTGTTTTTCATCTTGTATGCCAAGGCGAGTCTGAGTTGTTGCACTTTACAGATTACTTTCTTCTTGTTTTATATGCAAATGTTTCAAACTACAAAGCAATCACTGTACTTCATTTACCACCTTTGAGTGTTACCAACAAAATTTCTCTAGCCAAACACAAGCACAAGTGGTGAGTTCGAAGCCTATCTCCGATGAGTTCACCGGCGGCTGCTAACCAGAAAGAAGAGTTCAAATTGAAGGACACAAAGCCGCAGCTCGGGGAACGATGGCCCCATGGGGGAATCCGCGGCGGAGGTGGTTGGATTAGCAGTGAAAGAGCAACGAGCACATATGACCTTGTTGAACAAATGTTCTACCTTTACGTAAGGGTTGAGAAAGCCAAAGATCTGCCCACGAATCCAGTTACCGGAACCATTGATCCTTACGTTGAGGTGAAGCTGGGGAATTATAAAGGGAAAACACAGCACTTCGAGAAGAAACCAAACCCGGAGTGGCACCAAGTGTTTGCATTCTCTAAGGACAAGATACAGTCTTCGGTCCTAGAGGTGTTTGTTCGAGACAGAGAGATGGTTGGCAGGGATGATTATATAGGCAGGGTGGTCTTCGACATGAATGAAGTGCCCACGAGGGTTCCACCTGATAGTCCTTTAGCACCGCAATGGTATCGGTTAGAAGACCGTCGAGGCGAGAGCAAGGTGCGAGGCGAGGTTATGCTTGCAGTCTGGATGGGAACACAAGCTGATGAGGCATTTCCGGATGCCTGGCATACTGATGCTAGCTCAGTTTCAGGAGAGGGTGTTTACAATATCCGATCGAAGGTTTACGTCTCCCCGAAGCTGTGGTACCTTAGAGTAAACGTTATCGAAGCTCATGATCTTGAGCCACATGATAAAAGCCAATTACCACAGGCTTTTGTTAAGGCTCAGGTTGGGAATCAAATACTCAAAACCAAGGTATGTCCCCAGAAGACTATAAATCCTATGTGGAATGAAGATTTGATATTCGTAGCAGCTGAGCCTTTCGAGGAAAAACTGTATCTAACAGTTGAAAACAAGGTGACCTCTGCAAAAGATGAAGTTATGGGGAGGATAATCTTGGCCCTCACCATCTTTGAAAAACGGTTGGATCATCGGGCGGTCCATTCGAAATGGTTCAATCTCGAAAAGTTCGGATTTGGTGTGCTGGAGGGAGACAAGAGGCATGAGCTCAAATTTTCAACTAGGATTCACCTTAGGGTCTGTCTTGAAGGAGGCTACCATGTGTTGGATGAATCAACCATGTATATAAGTGACCAAAGGCCAACTGCTAGGCAGCTTTGGAAGAACCCGATCGGAATCCTGGAAGTCGGCATCTTAAGTGCTCAAGGTCTTCAACAGATGAAGACCAAAGATGGTAAAGGAACCACAGATGCTTACTGTGTGGCGAAATACGGGCAGAAATGGGTGAGGACACGAACTATAATTGAAAGCTTCAATCCTAAATGGAATGAGCAATATACTTGGGAGGTCTACGATCCGTGCACGGTGATCACATTGGGAGTTTTCGACAACAGCCACTTGGGTGGAAGTGGAGGTAAAAATGATTCTCGAATCGGGAAGGTAAGAATTCGACTGTCAACACTCGAAACAGATAAGATTTATACTCACTCTTACCCTCTTCTCGTTCTACAACAATCTGGATTGAAGAAAATGGGGGAACTTCAGTTAGCAGTTCGATTCACGTGCCTCTCTCTTGCCCATATGATCTACCTCTATTCGCAACCCTTGCTGCCAAAAATGCATTACTTGCATCCTTTTACTGTGAACCAGTTAGATAGCCTAAGATATCAGGCAATGAACATTGTTGCGGTGAGGCTCGGCCGAGCTGAACCACCGCTGCGGAAAGAAGTCGTGGAGTACATGTTGGACGTGGATTCCCACATGTGGAGCATGAGAAGAAGCAAAGCTAATTTCTTCAGAATTGTGTCACTATTTTCTGGTTTGATTGCTATGAGCAAGTGGCTTGGTGAGGTTTGCTACTGGAAGAACCCTGTCACTACAATTCTAGTACATGTTCTGTTTTTCATATTGATATGCTACCCTGAATTAATCCTCCCCACCATGTTCTTATACATGTTTCTCATCGGGATTTGGAATTACCGGTACCGGCCAAGGCATCCTCCTCACATGGATACCAAGCTTTCATGGGCCGAAGTAGCTCATGCCGATGAACTCGATGAAGAGTTCGATACTTTCCCGACATCGAAAGCTCAGGACGTTGTGAGGATGAGATATGATAGGCTTAGAAGTGTAGCAGGAAGAATTCAGACAGTGGTGGGAGACATGGCAACTCAGGGTGAGAGATTTTTAGCTCTACTCAGTTGGAGAGACCCCAGAGCAACCAGCCTATTCGTTCTATTCTGCCTAGTAGCAGCAGTGGCACTGTATGTGACACCATTTAAGATAATGGCTCTGGTTGCAGGCTTATTCTGGCTCCGCCATCCCAGATTCCGGAGCAAACAACCATCGGTACCGAGCAATTTCTTCCGGAGATTGCCATCTCGAGCTGATAGCATGCTTTGATATACTTTTTTATTCTCTTTCGAATTTCTTTCATTGTCCTTCCAATAAAATTAAATCATGTGATAAGTTGTACTGGATTTGTTTGTCATAGATTTCGTCAACTTGATCATTTTAATTACAAATAGTGTCGGGTGCAATGCACAACAAACACTTACCTTACATCCAACATCATGTCTGAAAACAACCTTCAAATCTTTGGTTTGTTTGTTTCATAATAGAAGATGGTAGTGGAAATTAAAGATTGGAATAAAGGAGAATAAAAATGCAAAAGCATCTTTGTACGAAAGGTCATATAAGCTTAAGCTTTCTGCTTCTTTTATACATTTTTGCTTTAATTAAGCTCTCATTGGAGTGGAATTTAAAGAAGGTATAACAGCGAGTAGGAAGGCACTTAGTTTAAGTCTTATAGTATTAAAATGCTAAAAAGGTTGTGTTTGTCTACCCGAGTGGGATTGCAGGTGCTAAAGTGGCTGTTTTTCTGCATTCTAAATGCGGGATATGGGTGGTCATGACTTGTGGTTTCTATGCCTTTTCCCCTCCATTTCTGTTTCTATCCCTCCTTTTTGCTGCTTTTGAAAATTAAAGATTCTTTTTCTTAGCATTGAAGCAGCAAAGGGTTAAAAAAACTCTTATCTAAAACCTGAAGCCCCAAGCGCCTCCAAAACAATTAGACTATAGTTATTCATGGAATATAAATAATCTACTTTTTTGGCAACCTATTTATGCTCCGACTTTAAAAATTAAACTTAGAGTTTAAAATTAAGATTAATGTATATGGTTTAGAGTTTAGGGAATTGGGGTGTAGTGTATTTTTTAAAGTGTGAATTTAGGGTTTAGTGTTTAAAATTTAAGATTATGACTTATAATTTAAGGTTTCAAGATTAGGGCATGAAGAGGGATACCAAAAAAGACATAAGATTTTTATTCCTATTCATGTACTTGTTTATGATCCGTAATACGAAGAATTTCACAATGGGGTGAGAAAAGGTTTTAAATGGGATTTAAAATTAGCATTGTTTGAGTTCCATTAATTAGTTTAGTGATTAAGAATAATTATATTATTTTATTTTATATACGTTCGAATCTATGAAAATATAATACTTCTCTTTGTTTACTCAAAAAAATGTAGCATTGTTTCTTTTTCTCGCTAAGTATTGGAGTTTAGGCTCAGCATGCACACCGTTCTTGTCGACCGTATACACCAGTTTAGTTCATTTCTGTTATATGGTGTGTGTTTTCGGATAAAATTTTGGTTTAATTATAAAATAGGTATTCTAACTTTGTGACATATTTTATAATAAGTATTTAAAGTATTTTTTGACTGAAATAAGTGTCTAATGTTTTATTTTTACCCGTTTTAAAGTTAAACTGTCGGAAATATTTCATCATCCAATTATAGTTTGACACGTGGGTTTTATTTTTTATTTTCAAGATCACACTAAAAATAAAATAAAATAAAAAATATCTTATTTTTTAAAAAATTACAAAATAGTCTCAAATCCCTAAAATCCCAAACTCAAAGTTGATATCATTATCGTCGCTGATAGCCTCGCCTTCACCTGAGTCCCCTGCCCATTTCCCCCAACCACCTATCATCGGTAACCGACAGGAAGCACATCAATTGGACGACGAACGCAAAATACTCCAATCGTTCGATGTCCGACTGGCATGCCTATCGCCAATTACTAGCGATGGGTGGTTAGGGAAAGTGGGAGGGAGACTCTGACGACGACGGTAGAGGGGTCTAGTGAGGCTATCAGTAGCAACAATGGCGTGAATTTTGAAATTTGGGGTTGGAGTTTTAGGGATTTTGGACTGTTTTAAAGATTTTGAAAAGTTTTAGATTTTTTAAAAACTTATTTTCTTTTTTCAATTTTTTTTGAAAAAGAATAAATAAAAAATATGTGTCAAATTTTGATTGGGTGATGAATTTTTTTGACTGCGTTGTCTTAAAATAGTAACGGGATGAAATTTTAAGCAGTTATTTCAGACAAAAAAGAAATATTAGGCACCTATTTCGGCTAAAAGGTACTTTAGGCACCTAATGCAAAAAAAAGATGTATAGTTTGGACACCTATTTTGTAGTTAAACCTAAAAATTTTAATATCTTAATAAAAATATTTTATATTAATGAAATATTTTTTTGGATTTTAAGGCTAATAAATATGCTAAACTTTTAAATATTCCAATACATCTCAAAAGTATGGCTTTCATTTTAAATTGGTCTCTAAACTTTTGAAAATTTCAGTCTCATCTCTAAATGATGATCATCATTCTAAATTGATCCTCTGAACTTTTGAACGTTCTAATTTCAACCGCATATTATTATTTATGCCACATCATATTATTTTATAATGCACATTAGTGTTCACACGAAAAATTTAAAAAAAATCTATAATGGTTTTATTAACATGGACGAGATTAGCATAAATTGATATTTTGGGAATTAAATTAGAATATTCAAAAGTTTGTGGAACAATTAAGAATGAGAGCCATAGTTTGGGGATGCAATTGAAATATTCAAAAATTGAGAGAGACAATTTAGAATGAAAATCATTGTTTCAAAATAAAATTAGAATATTTAAAAAATGATTAATTTAAAGTGAAGGTTTATGGACATGTGGTGCAATTAATTCTTCCAAAGATAACAATGCTCGTACAAACGTTATTCTTTTTTGACCAAAACTTATACAAACGTTATTCGAAGACGGGGCAATAAATTCTTTCATTTACCCAATAAACAAATTCAACCTCAACTCTGTTTTGTTTATTAGATACAACCGTTTCATAGGTTTTAACATTTTGGAAGATCACTCCGAGTCCTTACTCCTTACCAACGGCAAAGAAATTGAATCCATGTAAGTGGATGGGGTGGTTCTCGGGGGCTATGATCCCAGTATCTTGCAAAACAAGTTGTACCATAGAGGTCGTGTCGAAGATTTTTAGAACCTGAGCAAAAATTTAAAAATATACCTTTAAATAATGAAAGTATAACTCATTACTTTTAACAGTTAATTGGCTTTGAACTGTACACTGTGTGATATATGCTGGCCCATCACCCTTAGTCCCTTACCTGTTCGAAGTTGCCTGATACCATGCCTGCACAATCAAGCGGGTCCACTGTATCAATGAAGCACTGTATCGTCTTGTCTGGCGTATAGAGTTGGGCCTGGATGGGGCATCGACTGTCACTATGGGTTTGCTTGAACATATTCTAGTTGTATTCTTCGTTACCAAGAACTATGATCCATTTTTGAGGTTTTGGATATGTGTCCAAATCAAGCCTTTGTCCAAATCAAGCCTTTCTCCAAGGTTAAAAACGCTTACGGAATATTTGTTTTTATCAGGGTCGTTGTTGCAACATACAAGACAAGATAACGGCATAAGCGTACGATATTTTTTGATTTATGAGTGTTGAGAAAGTTGGATGGTTTAGGCATTATATAAAAATCTCGTGAAAATATTTAATTTTGCTAATACTGAAATTAGAAAGAAAAAAAAAGTTGAATAAAGCAGGTTACCACATTAAAACAAGCATAGGATATGTTGATCTTGGTTTCAAAGTTCAATTAAGTTTGATCAAGTGTCACAGTGGAAAAAAGCGGATGGTGTTTATCTTAGGATACACTGGTTCAAATCGTTTTGTCTACAAGGTGTATGTGCATTGTCAAATAGTTAGAAATAAGTATGAACAATTACTACCTTGTAATCACCTTTAGACTATTCAAAAAAAATTTTGATCAAGTGCCGCGACCCAACCTAAACCTACGTCGTGTGATACAAATAGAAATTTGTGAAATCGTAATAGAATACAAATGAGTACATACAACATGTTGAATAAAATGTGAACTCAGCCTTTTACTATGAACTCCTTGAACATGCAGACATACCCTTGAGCATTTTGCTTAGGATGTAAGAAATATAACATTGACTGTCTTGCGTAGTTGACGATGTAGGTTACTGACTTGAATAAAATAAAGTGCAAAGATTGTAATATTTATTTATTTTACTATTTTTTTCATTTTCAATTTGTAAGTAAAGGTGGAGACGACATGTTGGGCAAGTGAAGCTTGAGAAGTAGCCTTGGAGATGCACTTTGTCATTTTCAGACAAGTTAAAGGTGGAAGGTGTTTGGTGAGATTATTATTGCAATTAGGGCTTGCAATCTTATATATTTAAATAATAATCTTATAATTTATATGAAAAATAGATGGTGAAATTATGGTTTTGATCATTTTATTATGTTTATATTTAGGATTTAATCATTGTACCTTTAATTTGGAATATCTTTTTCTTCCCATTTACATCAATAGGCCTAAATGGTTAGCACGGCTAATTATTTCGGTAAAATTGTTGACATGATTTATTTTTTTGTATAAATATCATTTTTAGAGGAAAAAAAACTTTTTTAATAGTCTTAAGGTAATTACGAGATAGTATCTACTCATATTTTTTCTTAATCTTTTGATAAAGTACACACACCTTGCAGATAAAGCTAATTGAACTTGGTCTTCTCTGAATAACATCATCCTCTTTTTTATTGGGACTCCTTGTTGGGTTCTAAAATGATAGGTTGCAAATTATTAAAAATAGAGATCATATGTCAAATTAATGTATAGGGACTAATTCCCTAATATGGGAATAGCAAGGACCAAAACCAAAATTCAACCAAAAACAAATCTATGTTAGTATTATAAATTGAAATTCACGTTTTAAGGAGAAAAAATAAGTTACCATTTTAATTAAAATAATTAATAGTTTTCAATATTTAGACTAATTGTCACAGCGATGGCAATTAGGTGGGTCAACTTTTTTATCGTCCCGAGTCGAAATGTTACCTATTTCACCCAACTAGGAACCGACTTGTGAATCAATGTTTTTTCACCCGTTAGAATCTGTCACGAGATTAGAATGTAAATTCGTGTTTGACCATAGTGGAGGGACCAATACCACAATTCGACCAAGAATAAATAAATATTAGCCTAACTGGCCATGTCTATATGGGCTTTGGGTGGATATATTTTCGAACCATTTTCATAGAACTAAAACAACAAAGCCAACCCAACTTTTTGATCTGGTTTTTAGTGATATGGTCATTTGAATTTTGGGATTTTTTTGTCTTAATTTGTTTCTTTCTTTACATTGTCTATTGAGAAACATGGTGGGAATAGGATTGTTCTCCTGCTCACCTTTTGACTTTAGGGGTAAAAAAACTCTATGATTATGAAGGTTTTTTTATATATGTTTAGAGAAAAGGGGAAAAAAGGAGAACATGATCTCTATCTCTTTGACTGGAAAATGTATTTTGGTTTGGTAATGGTTAGATCACTTTAATAAAGATTAACCCCTGTTAATGGCCGAAATAATCATTGCTTCACTTCTTTTGTGTTTTTCTTCTACATTTATTGCATAATTTATGCACCAAATTTCTCTTATTCACATGCTGATACCAGCCTAACATATTTTTAGAGTTTTTTCTTGACTAATTCGGATCAACTCGCGTCACATACTTGGTTCTGGTGGATGGGTCGCCCAACAGAAATTTTCTACGTACACAAGACCTCGAGATCTGCTTAAGCGATACTAAAGTAGTCTACGGGAACTGACGTGACGTGGGATTAATGTTTCTGTCTCTTAGACGTAATTGGAGTAATTTCAGGTTCAGCCGTCCAGTAGCTATACCGCAAACTTCAGAATCCATCTCATAAAACTTTGCTTCAAATTTGGTTTGATTCTTGTTCTATATGGTTTCAAGACAAATGAGCCTGCTTCCACAATAGTTCTCAACATGCCAAATGCCATGAGTGACGTATAATTACAACATTTGCAGCATGCATAAATTATGTTGTGTTTCTTTTTTTTCTGGTAAAACAGAACTCGAGAAAGGAAAGATCGAAAATGTTTTAAGATAATGTTATTAGAAACAAGAAACATGGAAGAAAATGTTGTTATTCGGATACTCAGAAGAAAGGCAACAACTTCAGAATGCTTTTGTTTCATCTAGCCAACCAGCAAAATACAAAGGCATGCGTGGTTACATAGCAAGTGCAGCAAAATTAACAACATTAAACCAAAGGAAACACAACATATGAACCTCGAATTCAGTACAACCTCAGTAAGGTCCTCGCAATAGAATGTGCATTGCTTGCCCTGGTTTTGCCCGACCCACCACTCCGGCTGCCATTTGGTGCCATGTAGAACCTTAACAGTCCATTGTCAATGTTATTTGCTGAATACCTTGCACTTTTGTTCCTTTCCAACACAAACTCATCTCTTTTCTTCTTGCTATAGCCATTTGACTCGACATCACAGCTCTTCCTTGCACCGCTAAACGATCCTGCTCCGAAACTGCTCGAATCCCTCCAGCTTACGCTGCTATTGCTCCTCAATACCTTTGGATTAAACCCTCCTCTCATATCTCCATTACTTTCCCCTCTAAACTCAGGCCAAGATTCCGAATACGATCTCTCCACACCATTACCTCTACTATACCTATCTTCGTCCTCATCTTTGTTAACAGTCCTCCGGTGAATCAACCCCCAAATGTTCCAAGCTTTACTCCACCTCCGCGACTTCGTCGACGATTCTTTTTGTTCCCCATTACCAATCACAGATGCATTGTCTCTTAAACCAATCTCAAAAGTGTCTGAATAATCATCTATCAAAGAATTTGAGTTTGAATCCCTGTCGGGCATGACGAGTTTAGGTCCATGGAAGTAATCAACAGTTGCAGGCGAAACCTTTGTGTTAGAAACCGGCTTCATTACATCCATCTCTGCCACTACAGCAGCAGCAGCCTTCCTACAAGAACTGGACCTATCAAGACTTTTTCTTCGCCTAGAATCGGAATAATAATCCCTTGTCTGAGCCCACCCTCCGGGGAACGATTCGTCCTCATCGATCGAATTCATAGCAGCCGGGTCCTCCACCGGGATCTGAGTATCGGATCGGATAACATGAGGAACAGGAGCATCTTCCACAACGGAAACCATTGTGGGCATCTTTGGAAACATTCTCCCAATCATATATCCATCCCAGGAAGCTCTCGGTTCATCGAAAGAATACCTCGGATCATCAAATGACATCCATGCAGCATCAAGGGAAAACCTTGGATCCATATCACATGACCGTCTCCCGAACCCGTAATCCGCAATTTCCGACTGGGTTTCTCTGAATTGTCTCCCTAACGGCTTCTCCACCGGCAATGTCGCCGACCCACAGCCATTTCCCCTCTTTTTAAGCTTCTGTTTCTGCCTCCATTTTTGTAATTTCTTGCTGAAAACTGAAGCAGCTGACCAGAAACTCCCAGCAATCTCTTTGAAATCTCGGCCGGAAGCCTTCTTCGTTTGCGAATCAAGATCTATATGGTCCTTCATGGGCTTCAACTTCTCTTCGTATTCTTCCACAATTTCTTCAAATTTCTCTTCTGTTAAATTCGCCGTAGGAGCAGTCACATTGAATGGTTGTTCGTCTATGATCTCAATGTCGTCGCCGTCGCCGTCGCGATCGGGTTCACTCTCACTCTGGTCTTCTTCTTTGCTTTCGAAAACAGGGTCTTGAACAACGCTCGAAGAAGAAGCCGAATTTCGAGGCTCCGCCTCAGCAACCCCCGAAGGCCTTCCGTTTGCGGTTGCTTCTTGATGAAAGAGTGACCAAAGCGTGTTTCGAACCCTAACGTCGCAAGATTTCCTTTGAGGCTCAAAAACCCCGGAGAAGCCCTCGTTTTTCGAGGCCGAGAACGACTTCGTCCGCCGGAGCTCGGGGAAAAACCCGGGTCGCGTACCACCTCCTCCGGAAAGCTTGAAGATGGCTTTAAGTGCAGCGGTGGCGGTGGAAGTAGTGGCGGCGATGGGAGGTTTCCGAGAAGAAGAAGAAGAAGCGGTAGCAGAAGAGGAAGGGTCGAGAACAGCGAGTCGTTCGCAGAGGCATGAGGGGCAAAAGCCAGTGAAGTGCTCTTGAGGGTGGCGGTCACAGGAGGTGGAAAGACGGTGGGGCTGAGGCGGTTGCGGCGGCGGTGCTAACGCAGGAAGTGGTGGCTCGACGTTGGGATTCATAACCGGTAGTAGTATGAGAAGAGCACTCTGCTCATATTAGTAAGCATCAGTGAAAGAAAATTAATGAAAATAAAAATAAAATGTGAGGAAAATTAGTTTCGATTGGGCGTCTCAAAAACTGTTTGGTTCCAACAGACGGTGAGAAGAAAGAAAGAAAGAGAAGGACAAAATGATGAAGTAACGGAAAAAATAGAAAATAAAGATAAATAGTAAAAAGAAAATTAAATAGAAGAGGAAAATATCGGCAAGTGGCCCATGACACATACTTTAATTACACCATAAATATATAATTATATACTTAGATATGAATATTTGTAATAAATATATATAATTAGACTTTCTAATCAATCGTGTACATCATATTAAAACAACAGTCAATTGGTCTAGTAAAATAAAGTATTAAATTTCTCAGATATAGCTAGATAGTTAAATTTTGGTGTTATAAAAAATTTGAATTGAGAGAGTCATCCTCATAATAAGATTTTATAATAGTATTCAATTTGTACTAATTAACCAATGAATTGAATATACATATACCAAATTTAAAAAAAAAGTTACATATATTAACAAGAATTTTGACCTTATCTAAATCCAAATGAGACGCTTTAAAATGATAAAAATTAGTGGCGAGCGAACCAAGCTATCAGAAAAATTACTTTGCTATCCAAGTCTGATTACATTTGCAACCAACCATCAACCGAGTGGGGATTCGTCTTTCTAAGACCACCGATAGAATCAAAATTAGAAATTAGCGCCGTGAAGATCTTTGTACTAGTATCAACCGGCCGCTAAGGTATGTTAAAATTATGCCACGATGACAGATGAAACGAACCACAGAACAAGAAAAAATATATCATAAGGACAGAAAAAACATGTGTCACAAAGACATAATTTTTTTAAAATATAAAATAAAAAATAAAAATAATAATAAATGTAATAATCGATAATTAATACTAAAATTAATAGTGAATTACCGGTTAAAAGAGCGAAGATAAAGGGGGATTGTGGCACTGCACTTGGATTTGCAGAGAAAACTAGGATTAGGAAAGTGAAAATGAAATGTTTTTTAGTTTGATAGATTGCTTTTTAAAATGGCTGAAATTAATACCTAGGGTTTTGGATTTTCAAAGATTCCTGTGGAAAGCAATAAAGCAAACCCACGCCATCACATTTCGCTTTCCTTTCCTTTCCTTTCCCTTCCTTGCTTTTGCTTTTTCACTTTTTCTTTAAATTTATTTACTAAAATAAGATATTAAAATAATAGAATAAATTTAATCTTTAAAATTTTAAATTCTTATTTTAATATTAAACTCTAATTTTTTTTACGTATTAAACTCTAAATTTTAACTTTTAAAACTTACATAGAATAAATGATATTAAAATAATTAGGTTTGGGGTTTTCTATTATCTGAATTTTGCTTTATCTCTTTTTTCTAAAAATAATTTATTAATTTTAGATTTTGTTTGTCTCTACCCCAAATAGGTTGAATTATTGGTATGGTTTCCAGATTTGGATTTATTTATTAGTGGCGAAGATTCAGAAATTGTCTAACTCAGAGTCTTACCGACCAATGTCAAACTCAGCATGCACAAGTACAACTAATGACGCGAGACTGTCTGTTAGAAGGATCAAACTCATAAAATTTTAAAAAGATAAATTTATAAAATTTTATAAGAAAGAAAACAGATTTTTAAAAAAAAATTAGATTATATATGAATTTTAAATATTGAGTGGGCGACTATCCTTCCAGCTTTATCCCTGCATGCACCAGCACCAACTTTCTCTAGCCAAAATCCTTCCCTTCTGCTCTTTTTTTTCCTGTCTTACTATACATGTGCTACCTTACATAAGATGACATCGTTTCTTTCTTTTTCTTTTTATTTTAAAAAAATGATTGATTTTTTTATTTCTTTTAAAAAAATAATAAAAGGTAGATTTGCATATTACATTCCTATGCAGCGTCTGCATGCATGCCCTGCTCGACTGTTCCTTTTTCCATCAAAAATGGAAATTTGCTTATCTTTTAAAAAACATTTACTTATTTTTCATAGTTAAAAAATCATTATTCTCTCCTGTGGGTCATGTTGAGATCCCTCAATAATTGGAGGTATTTTTTTTTTACACGAAGTTTTGTTCCTCATACTCTATCAAGGATTATGGGAGGTTCATAGAGTAAGGAACGTTTCGTAAAAATAGATTCGATTTGTTTAAAAATTAAGAGTACATTTTTTCCCCGAAAAATTAGTCCTTTAGTGAAGGGATAAATATGTTTGTAATAAATGACAAAAAGACAAATTTTGAAAGTCTTTTGATGTAAATCTCGTTTTTTTTTTTACCTTCAAGTTTAGAAAAGGCGTTTTTAACTTGCAAACACGATCATACTTAATTTTAAAATGTTCGACTAGGTTTAAAATATTTTTAAACAAAAATTTTATGCTTTTTTAGATTTTGAATTATTTTTTAGATAATAATTCGACCTTATTCTTTAATAGTTAAAAAATATCCTAAGCATTTGATTTAATAGTTATTTGAGCTCTTATTCTTTTTTAGAGCAATTCAACCTTCAACATTTTATTTTGGGTCAAAATGGCCTCTCTACGGATGAAAAATTGTTAAAAAATTGACTGTAAACAATTTGAAATGACTTGATAGAATAATAAGTCAGCAGAAAAAATTATTTTATATTTTATATAATTCAATAAATTTATTTTTGACTGATGTAATATTTTTTCAAGTCAACATATTTGTCTATAACATACTGCCATGTCAGTGTGCACTTCCATATATGTTTTGTCCCGTCATTTCAAATCATTTACCGTCAGTTAATTGACAGTTTTCATCCGATAAAACGTTGAGGGTTGAATTGCTCCAAAAAAGAATATGGGCCAAAATGACTATTCAGTCAAATGTTGTGTGTATTTTTTTGACTTTATGCATTTCATTATCAATTTTTTCATAGTAATTTTGAGTTTCAACTTTTTCTATTTTATTATATGATTTTAGACGTTATTTGATAAAGTTTCAAAAATAAATTCATAAATATTCCTAAATAATAAATTTTCAATTAATTAAAATAAATTATAATTTTAAATTATTTTTGCTATTTGATATATAAATTAATTGTTTTATATTATAAAAATAAAAATAATTATAAATTAAATAAAAATAAATTTTAGTTTAATTGGATAATTTTAAATCATTAATTATCCAAATATTATCTTCCACTCGGTTTAGTTAAATAACTGTTATATTTTAGTATTCTAATTCATTTAGAAGATAGTATATTAATATAGTTTTAAATTTAAATAAACACACGCACAAATACATTGTTTGACACAAATAACTTTGAAAAAATAACACATTTTTACCATCTGAACCACTAAATGTGTTCTAATTACTTGTTTTAAGATGCATTATTTAACGGGAAACAGAGAGTAATTAAAGCCGCCAATAATCATTTTGTAAATAAAAAAGACGACACGTGTACGCGTAGAGATCTCGTAGATTACGTGCAACGTATGGTATGAGAGAGGTAACGTAGAAATTATACAGTTCAGAAAATTTATGATTTTCGAGAAATTAGATAGATTTGGGAGCGCGTGAGATGGACGTCTCAGTCCCCACAAAGCCCAAAAGCGCCAGTATTGTGCTCCGTATCATGTCTCTCCTTTTTCTTTCTTGGTAAATTTAGTATTTGGTATCTCATCTATTTGTGTTTTTATTTTAGTCATTCAAGTATTATTTTTAATAAAATTTTACTTAGTTATGTTTCTTCTATTTTAGACATCGACGGTTAATTTTTTAAATAATGGTGTTATTGACGTGACATTTTATTTTTCAATTTTCATATTATTACTTCTCTCATCGTCAATAATTTAATGTTATTTTTAAGAATAAACTACATAGGTAACCACCTAACTGTTGGGTTTGTCCTATTTTGACTACTCAATTAAAAATACTGAAAATTTCACCATCGAACTATTTAATTAGTCCTAATCAAACCACCATCCATTAAAATCTAACGGATGGGTAACGTGGCTGTTAATGAAAATTTGTATAATCACACATTTGATTCATTTTAATTACTTATTATATTAATTTGATCTTAATTTTAATTTAATTTAATAAATTTAATCATCTAACCAGATTGTGTCACATGTCACCATATTATTAATCCTAATTTTAATTTAATTTATAGGTTGAAGGAAAATAAATATTCAAGAATGGTTTTGGGAGGTTTCAAACTTTATTGGCATTGCAAGTGAAATAACACTCGCTTAGCCGTTGAACCAAAGCCATTACTTGTTTTATTTTTATTTTTTTACAATATATTCTATATATTTTGTGTTGTTTGATGTTCCTCCACCATCACCCTTTGCCTCTCCAAATCTATTTTCAGCGACTTCCACCTCTCACTTTCTCCCACTTTGAATTTGAACCCAAATCAATGACCCTTTTTAAGTCTTCTAAACCACTTCTAATTTCATTTCTAATCTTTCTATAACACCAAATCAGTGATTTAATCCAATCTTCAAAACAACCTCTCATTTTCGAATTTCATGCAATGCATTAGGTACTTCTTCTATTTTTTGTTTTAGCACACCAAACTTAAAACTTCCATTTGCAATCTCATTCCCATCAAGAAACTTATCTACAACAAGTCTCACAACACAAAATGAAGCCCTATAACCCGGATCACCATTAAAGTCCCTTAAAAAGGCAAAGGTTGAAGATGAAGTTGAGTTTCTAAAATCTAACTTAAAATCTCGTTTTAAAGATTTAATAATTTAAAAATCAAGTAAGAAAATGATCTATCACCTTCAAATTGAGCTTCCAATGGATCAAAGATGAAGAATCAAGAAAATCTATTCTTTGTGAAAATGATACAATCGAGATGGAACTTATTGAAAGCTATTGTTCGTATTTTCCATCTCTAATATCTTAATTATTCAACCAATCAAAAGGTGACACGTGTCACCTTCTGGTTGGACAAATAAAATCATTAAAAATAATATGGTGATTAGGAGAGAGAGAAATTGAAAAAAAAATAAAAAAAAATCTACATAAGCTTTTCAGTTAACTTTTAACATCGAGGTACCAATTTGAAAACAAAATATAACGTTGGGTATTATTTTATCAAAAAAATTAGCTGGGTACCAAAACAGGAATGCACCAATAGGTAGGGTACTATTTAGGTAGTTATCCCAAAAGGATAATATAATGGAGTCGCAGTCCCCACACGCAACACATACAACAAATCAAGAAATTATTAGATATGGTCTCAACCAATAAGATCTATTTTTCTTAAATAAATCTTTAAATAATTACTCACTCCTTATTTATATGTGGAAAAGATGTTGTCCTAGCTTTTTTCGGGCTCGTCGTTTTAAAAAAAAACAACGGAGCCGCCACCAATTTTTTAAAAGGTGTGATTGGATCACCTAAAAACAGGACATTTTAATAAAACTATTTTTATTTTATTAAAACAACCATTTTGGTCTACGAAAACACAAATACGGGTTCGGGAGTCGGTTACGTGTGGGGAAGGTTTAGCACCCCACAACGCCCAAAAATTGATACCTCGCCGATGACAAAATGTTTTAATGTCAGAATTTGCAAGTTAAAATTTAACTTATTGTCCATTTATAAATACGATTCCATTTTAACGGTCCTACCATTTGGAGAATAAACTCTAATTACCACCAACATTTCCGGCGCTAACTTATTACCTCCTTTTGATAGGACACCGCATTAAAAATTAAATATCTCGTTTATTGACATGGCATTTAAGAAATATATTTATTGAAATTAGGGGTTAAATGGGCAATTTTAAGTGAAAACTCCTATTAAATAATTATTTAAAGAAATGAACCCTTATAGCTTTATTTAGAAAAATGACCCCCAAATATGCCACGTATGAAGAACTCGCGTTCTGCGTAAAACGAAGTCTGATCTCGTTTTCTGTGAAAAGCGAGTTGTTCTTACGTGGCATCGCTTTTTAGAATAACAAACTTAACAAGACCTCGCGCTCTGCAAAACGCGAGGTCCCCGAGAATTTGAAGAGCCATATGAATTTATCGCGGTCTGTTTAATAGAACTCGCTTTCTGCAGAGAGCGAGTTCTTTGTAAATCGGGGTAGCAAAACATGCGTCCATAGGCATGTTCGAGCGATATTTCGAGGCTATTAATCATATTATTTCAGGAAACGATGAGTTTAGGTGCGTAGTACTGGAACTTGTCTTTCATTCGACACCAATATGGGCAAGTTCGGTGCGTTGTAAACCGGGTAAAATTCGCGTTGAAAACGATACCATAGCTTGTTTTTGTGAATGATCGAAAAGTTAAAAGAGCGTGATAATCTTTTCCGTTTTATTTATCGGGTTTTTAATGTACGTTATTGTTTATCCGACAAAGAACGAAAATAAATATAAAATCTAAAACTATGTAAAAAAACAAGGCAAAATAAAATATCCCCTCGTCCTAATGACGTCTATGTCCACCCATTCCGCAGCTGGGTGCACGACGATCTCGTGGCGGATTCCTCCGAGCGGCATGTGCTCCATCGTTGTCGTTATCGTCGTCGTCCTCATCATCAGAGCCATGATCGTCCTCGAAACGTAGACCACCGCTGACACGGGGGCCGGTGTAGAACAAACTCTGCGGCGGCATCCGCTCGACAATGTTGTAGTCGAACTATGCTGCCAATGGTGGAACATCCAACACCGGAGGAACATATGCAAAAAGGCGGTGTCGGGTAATATGGTAGAGGCACTGGCATAAAGGGACGAAACGCGTTCGTCATGAAAAGCTTAGGTGGAGGCCTCGTCTACTGAAACGTATGAGGACCACCCATCTGCAGAAATGATGACGAAGTAGAGTGCACGAATTTCGGTCATGGCGCTGGTGTCGAAGACCCTACCCCGGACCGATCTGCTGCTCACGTTGTTCTAGAGAACGAGGCCCCTATAGTGTGTGTTCGACGTCTCTGGCTTTCAGGCCCCATTCTGGTACCACATTGCGTCGACTGGCGCTGGGTGGCATGACTTTGTGCGGGCGGGCAGTTTTGGGGAGGCAGCACAATTTCTCGTTGGCGCTCCTCCGAAGTTAGTATATGTGGCTTCCCATTTTGGTAGTACCACTGCATATAGTCGAATGTGACGTCCTGGTTCACTATTGGTATAGAGATGGACGACCACCTGCCACACCTTGCCATCTATTGCCCGACTCAGTCAGCGTGATGATGGCCCCAATGGACTTCTGTCTTCCCCTACAACGTCAACCGATGTAATTCATCCAAATTGGGTGGCGGCTCCGAAACCTCTTGGACGTAGCCAAATTGTCGCAGAACCTGATTGGAAATATGCCACTCGACAATTTCGTAGTTGATGAGTGGCACCAGCAGTAGCCAGACGTGAGAGCCGTCTATAATGTCCTACAGAATACAATCCCGAATGGGAAGAGTAGCGTACAGAGTCCACAGGAACTGAACAAAAAAATTGAATGTGAGTTATATAATTTTTTGGCCAATTTTTTTTAGGAATTAAGAAAAAATATCCAAAATCCTGACCTCGTTTTGTATCTTGTCGAGCACCAGCCTGTAGTCTCACTGTGTCTCCGGCAGTCCTTGGTGAGTGAGTGGAAGGCACCGCCTGTCATCAATGAAAAAGAATTTAAAAATTGTAATAGTTTAAAAACATATTCTTAAAATAACATAAATTTAATTAAATTAAATTAAATAATTTTCATAATACCTTCAAATAAGCGAGGATAGGTATGGGGTAGGTTGTCTAGGCCTTGGGCTTAAAAAGGACAACCGAAACCAAGCCTAAGACTGAAGCAGTAAAATACATCCTCCGATTACGGCTCTATATAGGTCGACGGTTCTGCAAAGCTCCCTGAACAGAAAGGCCAGGACCGCTGCTCCTCAATATTTCTTGCTAGATTTGTCGTGCATCAAAATCCCTCCAATAATTCGTAGGATGTGGCCACGAGCAAACCACTGCGAAAATAATAAGTACCGTTATAAAAATATTTTAATTATTAAAAAATAGGAAACGAAATATATAGTAAAATAAAATAAATATATTTACTCGTTTTGTTTCATCATCCGCATCTGGGGGAGGATTGTAAAATTCTGCTCTAAAAAAGTTAGAAAGACTTTGCCACCGTTGAACTTGTCCGGAACCACTCCCAGTAGCTCAGCACACAAGTTCGGCCAGTCACCCTCGACAACACCGGTAATAACCGCGCTGTCAGTAGGCAAGCCAAGATGGTATGCAGCATCTTCTAGTGTAATTGTAGCCTCACCACACGAAAGATGGAAAGTGTGGGTCTCTTGCCTCTATCGCTCCAATAAGGCGTTAATGAAGGGACGATTCAACTTCGTATCGCCAATGATAGTAGCGACATGCCCAAAACTGGCTTCGGCAATAAATGGAATGATATCCTCGTCCGGCGCGACCGTGATACGATTTAGATAGCATGTCAATGCTCATTCGTAGTTCTTGAAGAAAAATAGTATAGGATAATAATTAAAATATATATATCTATACGAGGAAATAAATTAAAAAATCAAGAAATTAATTTAAAGTAAGAAACAAATATTACCTCCTCATTCGCACGCCAATAGTCGAAGACGTGTCGTTCGTCTAGCCTCAATAAAGCCGTCATTATATAGAAAATATATGATATGTATAATAGAATAGGAGAAGAATAATGCAAAGGTGTGGGGTAATTGAGTTTGTAGGGCCCTATTTATAAGAAGCCTCGCACCGCTTGGGAAGCGATGTTAAAAGACCTCGCGTCCTGGGAAAAGCGAGATTCCACAGACATCGTGTTATGCAGAAAGCGAGTTCCCTTGAAGAGACACGTCATTTGACTTTTTAGAGAGCATCTTGAACGGTCAAAAGGGAACTCACGTTACGCAGAACGCGAGGTCTTTTATTCTAAAAAACCATCCATTAAATTATTATAAAAAGATGGTAATTTAAATATTTGATTGCAAATATTATTCCTTAAATAAGAATATTTAGTAAAAATATTTGATTTCAAATTCTATTTTCTTTAAATTGAAATCCTAATTAGTGTAGAATCTTTGAAATCAAATAGTCATAAAGTAAAAGATGGTATTTAAATTTTATTATATTTAGGGAAAAAGATGGTATTTAAATTATATTAATATGTAAGTTGTATTACTAATTAATACCCTCATCTAAAAGTTTGTTAAAATTTTAAACTCTATTGGTATATAAATTTATTAAATATAATACAAGATAAAAAATTTTAGTAATCTGAAAATCTATTACATATATAAGTTGTATTACTAAATAATTTTTTTTAGAAAACATAATTTTGAAAACCCTTGGACCTCGCTTTCTGCAGAACGCGAGGTCTTATGTAACCGGTTTGACTCTGTTGAGACTCAGCAGTCGCAAATAATGAACGGTAAAAAGAAACCTCGCGTTATGGAGATAGCGAGGTCCATAGAAAACCGCGTTGCATAGAACGCGAGGTCCTTTATTTCTCATAAACATAAAAAGATGGTAATTTAAATATTTGATTACTAATATTATTCCGTAAAAATATTTGATTTCAAATTCCTATTTTCCTTAAATTGAAATCCTAATTAGTGTCGAATCTTTGAAATCAGATAGTCATAAAATAAAAAAATGGTATTTAAATTTTATTATATTTAGGAAAAAGATGGTATTTAAATTATATTAATATATAAGTTTTATTACTAATTAATGGCCCTATCTAAAAGTTTGTTAAAATTTTAAACTTTATTGGTATATAAATTTATTAAATATAATACAAGATAAAAGTTTTTAGTAATATGAAAACCTGTTACATATATAAGTTGTATTACTAATAAATTTTCTATTGTTATTAAATTTTGTAGTAATATAAAAAATATGTACCGTAACGCCAATTTTGAAATCCTTGGACCTCGCTTTCTGCAGAACCCGAGGTCCTATGTAACCGGTTTGACTCTGTTGAGACTCAACAGTCGCAAATAATGAACGATCAGAAGGGACCTCGCGTTATGGAGATAGCGAGGTCCATAGAAAATCGCATTGCATAGAACGCGAGGTCATGTGGTTTTTGAAATTAAATTCATTCTGCTTTTCCTTCCCTATAAAACCCACGTTCCGATTATATCTATTTCAGCAAAACATCCAACATTTTGCTCCCATCATGGCTAAGTTTTTCGCAACATTTTATTTTATCGGCACCTATTTTGACTCAACAATCACCAGTAATATGTCACTCCACGATTTGTTGCAGTTGATATATGAAGAGGTTAGTAAACGTACTGACAAGCAAATTTCTTACTTGGAATGTAAAATCCCAACACCGAAGGCAACTGAAACGCACTACAATCTGAAGCTTACCAACGAAACCGACGTACGTAACATGTACGACCGGCTTAATTCTGTAGGAGCTAAATACATCCATTTAAATGTTAAGTTTGATGAGGTGAACGCCAGAGAAGGTAGTATGTTTGCACCCGTAGAAACTGCTACGTCCACACTCGCAGCGAGCACTGAACAAGCTCTGTGTTCACTGGATGTTGATGCAGCTACAGACGAGTTGCAGCTTTTTATGTACAGGCGCAGGCAACAAAAACAACAGCTGATCGAAGAACATAACTTAAGTTCAGACATTTCAACTGACTACGATGATTCTGATTAACCTTCTATTCTTTAAATCATCGTCAAATTATGTTTTATGAGTTCATCTTTTCATCATTTATTAATGTTCTAAGTATGGGAAACGTTGATGTTGTCCTCCTTTATTTATGTGAAACATTGTTCGGTACAAATAGTGTATGGAATGGACATGGAATGAACATTGCTTCTTGGACACGTCTGCAAAAACAAGACTATTCATGATTTTTTGGATGAATGTTATATTGGTCCTTCACACCTCTTATATAAGGCAGAATGGAATGATCCCAAACTGCAGACAAATTTCTCCTTAACATTTGCAACAGCTTATAGAAGTCAGTGGAGAGCAAAGGATATTGCGAACATAATTTACGAGCCGTTTAAATCAGAAAAGTGTTTTAATTGTAAGTTTTGCCACGATTTTTGTAATGCTTGAATTGTGTAGTTTTACTAAATTGCTTGGTACTAATGTATGTTCTTGTTACATGTAGATCTTTTATGTACTGGGAAAATGTCGAGACGAGGAAGTATTGACGTTCTAGTATACTACGATGGCGAGATAATTGTTGATGCCTGACCCGGTGTCATTTTTCAGTCTTCGAACGGTTGATCCTCGTTTTGGAGATTGAAGAAGGGTTTTGAGAGCTCAGAGGGTCAAACTTAGCCAAAAGAGGCAAAAATCGATTTAAACCCCTTTTATGTGTTAAAACATTTTAAAAATGGGGTAAGTACGTCATAAGTCCCTCCGCCCTAATTTAATCGCGCCCGAAGGGCTTTCGTACCTCTTAATCGCTAAAATAGTCCCTCCATGTGGGAAAATCATGGTAGCAAGCCATTCTATCTTTTTTAATCCCGTACCAAGTCCCCGTGTTTTTGAAACGGTTTACAATTACGCCCATGTTTTCCTTTTAATTTTGCCCCTTTGTTTACTTTCTTTGCATATTGGTCCAAATTCCAGTCCTTTTTTGCTTCATGTTGCTTTTTTCTGGCCTATTATATTGTGGTTACTGTTTTATTTTGTTATATATGTTTATGGTTGATAAAAAATGCATCTTGTGGTTATGGTTGTTTTTGCGTATAAAATATGCTTATAGTTTTTTGTAGTTTTATAAAGTCTATAATATAATGTAGTCTTTAAAATACATAATACTCATATAGTTGTTTTTAAAAAACATAATCTTTTTTGCAATATATGTAATTTTATAAAGATTCTAATATACATATATATAGCTTTCTTCTAATATATAATGTGGTTGTTTTAAAGTATATAATCTAATTTTATAAAATATACAATATATAGGATTCTTAAAGTATATGATATAATTTCCTAAAGTTTATATAATATAGTTTTTAAAAGTATTCAATAGAATTTTATAAAGTTTATAGTTTCATAGCATATAATGTTTAGTTATATAGTTATAATATATATTTATATTTATTTGTTTAAATTGGATAATTTGGGCCTTTTGTGTTTTGGGCTTAGAATTAGCTTTAGCTTAGTGGGCCTTGGGCTTAGTTTAGGTGGGCTTTGTGTTTGTTAAGACCTTTGGTTTAGTTTAGGAATTAATTTAAGTCGTGTGCTCGTCTCATAGGGGCACAATTTTAAATTAATTAGATTAATTTAGGATTAGTTTTAGAGCCGTAGTTAGTCTTAAGGTTCGAATTAGTTTAGTGACTTTAAATTTACCCTTGGCTTATTGAGGTAAATGTTAAATTCATTAAATTGATTTAACACCACTTATTATCTTTTAAGATAAAATTGACATGGAAATTAGATTGACATTTTAACTAAAAGCTAATATTAATTTACTTGATTTATTTTAAATAGTATTCTAGGCTTATTTGAATACTAGTTTAAAATCAATCGAATTAATTATCATATCACAAGAAAACTCATAATTTGTTAGGGTTTTCTAGCGTTTTAGGGTTAATTAATTTATGGTTAATACTAGAATCACCTAATTAACAACTAGATCACTAATTGGATCATCCATAACTTGGGCCTTTTAGATTAGGGCTTTAGGTGGGCCTTTTGTGTGTTTGATTTCCAAGCTTTTCTTGTTATCCATATTAATTGTCATCCATATGACCTCTAACATTTTAATTGCATGTTAATTAATCTAAATCATGAAAACTGAGGTATCCATATTAATTATCCGAGCTTAAAGGATGTTGACCAAATATTTAAATTAATTCTTACCGACTCAAGGTAAAACTAAAACTTGACAAAACCATTACGTCACATCTTAATTGGTTGCATCATGCATAAAGGTGACGTACGAGATTTGAACCATAAACTAACACGGCACTCAGGCTTATATGATGCCAGTTTTGTCTATGATCCAGTGTATCGTCAACCTTATTAGTTAAATGTCCAATTAATTCGAACCCACCAACTTGATAAAGCCCGTGTAATTAAGGTCAAATTTTCAATTAAGTACGCCGAGTTAAATTCAATTCAAATTCTAACAAATTCCATCAATTTGAAAGCAAAATTATTCAGGTATTAATTCCCGGGCGTGATGGAGGTACTAATTCGTCCCCACGCGTAACCAACTCCCGGACCCTTTCATAATGAACCTTTGGTTTTCTTATGGTGTCTGGCCTACCTTACCCAAGTGGCCGGTGGCGACTCCAAGTTTTTTATCGTTTTCAAAAGAATGAAGATTTTCAAAAGTGGTCCTCTTTAAAACCAATTTTCAAAGAATGATTTTGGGGACAACCCGTAGCACCGAACTTGTGAAACACTTATAGTTTTAAAAGATATAATAGGTCGCTACATGACCAAGTGGAGAAACTTTAAAGATCAGAAGCCAAATTCAAAGAAATCAGTGACCGTTTTGAAACAATTGAAAACTTAGTATCTTATGGAGTAAAAAAGAATAGGGCAGAGGAATTTAATGAGTGTAATTTTCCCATTTTTATTTTAAAAAACATAGATAAAACTCAATTTTAAAAACATCTTTCATAATTCCACCTTTAAGAATTTTGGATCAAACAACTCCCATATTTTCCCTATGTACACATTCAAAGTGTTCATCATAGGGATGAAGAACATGGTAGCCGTCTGTCACGCCGACCACCTCCACAGAAACAGACACCCGTTCGCCAGCGGCAGAGATTTAAAAAAAAGTCCCATTCTGATTTATTTTTAAAATCCGAGACTAAATCCCTTTTTAAAGTTTCCCCAAAACCTTTTCGGATAACCTTGAATCCTCAAAAAACGTTCAAATCTAAAGGAACAAAATATTTCGGTGGCTCAAAAAATGGGTAAGAACATCACCTTCTCTTCTTCCTTTTTTTTAAAAAAATTTGAAATAAAATAGAAATATATGAAAAATATGAAGACAAAAGTACCTAAAATTGCTTGTTTTTCTTGCTTGCATTCCCGGATAGAAATCGTGTATGCAATTTTTGGCAGTCTCTGTTTATGAAGGATGAATGAGGTTTATATAGGTATTTTCATACCAAAATCACAAAAATAAAATCCCCCAATTCCATTGATTTACATGCCATGTTTGAATAATTCAGATTTGAACTTGTTTCCCTTTTTGCGTTTGATTCCAATCAGCTCAAATTTGGGATTGATTTTCCTTATATTTTCCATATTCGATTTCATTTGACTATCATTTTTTCCTTTTTTGTTGTGCTGCAGATTTGAATGGTGAGGGAGTATGCGGCGGACTGCGACGGAGGAGGCGAGCAGGCGATGTGAGTGGCGTAGTCAAGGCGGTGATGACGTTGTGCGGCGTCCGACAACGACGAGGCACTAAAGGTGCGAGAGTCGAGCGGTCTTGGCTACTGGAAGTGTGGGCACGTGGATCTCACGTGCGTAGGGGTGGCTGGTCTTCCATTCAGATCTGATCTCGATCGTTGAATCTAGCTTAGGTCCAACGGTTAAACGCTGGCTGCACATGGGATAAAAAAGGATCATCTAAGGTTTATTATTTGGAGCAATTGGGGCATTATTGTATTATGGACTTATTTAATTATTAATGGACTATTTTTTGTTTTTATTGGTTTTTATAACTACTAATAATACTAATACTATATTATATATACATGACTAATATAGTAATAATACCATAATAATAATAAAAAAATAAATAAAAAATATGGATAAAAATTGAGTGACAACAACTGCCCCTTTTTTGCTCATTCCGGTGAAACGGGGATAGAACAAATAACAAAAATGCACTAATTTTCACCGATAGCGAACTCACGGGACGTCAAAACAAACTTTCATTCTCATCACGCCAAAACAGATAGATGGGTTTCATTCTTCTTATGTCTGGACGGATAGGCGGGTTCTATTCTCCTTACGCCCGAAAAAATATGTGAGTTCCATTCTCCTTATGCCTGAACGGATAGGCGGGTTCTATTCTCCTCATGCTTGAACAGATATGCAGGGGTCCATTCTCCTTATGCCTAAATAGAAGGGCAAGTTCCATTTTCCTTACACTTGAACGGAAGGTATCGATAGGTACGAAGTCAACTGGTCGCTTTAAAGAACAGGACATGAGGACGTAACCAACTAATGACTCCAGCTTGTAGTGGCACGAGGACGTAACCAACTAATTCTAGCATCATGGGATAATCCAAAATCATGCAGAAGTGATAATGTTTATGTTGGTTATGCTTATAGGAATGTCTAGTATGTGAATGCATGTCTTTTTTCTCTTTTTCGTTTTTTAATTTTTTCTCTTTTTTTCTTTTTCTTTCTCCTTTGGGATTTTTTCTCTTTGCTTCTTTGCACATTTTCTCGTTCAACTCAAATAGACAATCATGCTCTATCATTTCATTCTTTGTATCTCTTTGCTTCATAGAAGGTCTAATCTTTGCACATTTTCCAGTTTAACTCAGATAGACAACCATGCTCTACCATTTCATTCTTTGTATCTTTTTGCTTCATAGAAAACATCTGATCTTTTTACATTTGCTCGTTCAACTCTATTACCTTGGATTCCTGATTGGAAGGACTGACCTTTTATCCTCAACGACCTACACCCTCTTCTAGCCTTTATCTTGTTGACGGAACATAATCTCTAGCATTCTCTCTGAAGCTTGAATAAAAAATTTAACGTCGCTGGACATCTGATGTCTATAATCATACAGCCTTAAATGATATTGGCGCTTCAATCTCTTTCTCTAGTGCTTATCAAAGTGAGGGATCTTGAACCCTTGGTCGACATAACTTGCCCCAATCTGATGGCATGATTTGCTTAATGTGCGCAACTATATCATTTTTTCGTGTTTTTAGGGATTTTTGGATTTACTACATCTCACGTGCGGGTCTTGCTTGACACATAGTCGACTTTACATTCTTCAATCACATGTATTTTTACCTTCTTAATGCAAGGTGATTCCCACATTCAATCTGAGGTTTAATTTTCATCATCTTTATTGGCAAGTCACTTCATCATTTCTTGATACAATGACGAACATTTGCCCCTGGTTTCCTATATTTAAGATCAATACCAAAAAATCTTTTGTTTTTCTTGAATCTATGCCAATCTACTTGTAAGATGCAAGAAAAAGGCTAGAAATAAGAGTTTAAAGGAAAGAGAAGTCATGGAAAACATGGGAAAAGAGCAAAGTCAGATGCCCCAAAATTCATAGTATGAATGATTTATGAATCCATCAACCGGATAGTATCCCGCTTTTAGGTGGCTATCTTTAACTTACCAACTCCCCAAATTTCAATCTTCCTACTTTTCTAATCTCATTAAGACATTAGAAGTTTAGAGATCCTTGAAGAAAAGTTAACTCAATTAGGCGGAATGTGTTCCGAAAACAAACTCTTTTTCTCAGATATTCGTGTGTGATCTAAATGGTCTTTAAAGACTTGTAATGTAGTCTAGGCTCAAGTTACAAAAAAAGATATATAGGCCCAAATACATGCTTAAGGGTGATTAAACCAAGGATCAACATTTCTTGATGAAATCTCTGTTTTTTTATTCTTTGGATCACTTTAGACTGCCCATTTTGAGCTTTCACCCTAGAGTTTATTTTTTCTGGCACATATCATCATTTGGAGGATGATTTTCTCTTGTTTCAAATTTTCTTTCATATTTCAGCTTCATTTCTTCCTTTTTTCTTTTTTTTTCTTTATTTCTTTTTCTTTCGTTTGTCCTTTTCATTTTAAGACATTCAGATATGTTTTTTTTGCTTGCAAACGACCTTTCATCCTTTTTCCCCCTTAGTGTGAGGAGTGATCCTTGGTTAGGGTTTAATCACAAGAAAAATATCAGGCTCAAAGGGGACAACAATGGATTTTTTTTATTTTCTTATTCATGAAGGGAAATGAAGAAATGTCAAATGTCATTTCACACAAATATATCATCGAAGAGAAGTAGTCTTTAGTTGACAGATGTGTTAGAGTTGTCGCTTCATTCAAAGACCTCAACAACAATGTCTAAGAGGAAAATTCACTCAAAATCTATACATAGGATCTCCCATTAATCCTAAACACACTTTATTGCCCCTTTATCATAAGATTAGATTCAAGAATCATTCATACAATCAATTGTAGGGACTCTGCAAAAATGATGTATTTTGGAAGAGAAAATGAAAAGAAAAAGGATGAAAAAATGAAATGTTTGCCACTTGAGAAAATAAAGGCAATGCATCTTTAAAACAAGTAAATTAAGATAGAAGCCTTTACAAAAGATCATTAATGCTCGTGAGCAAAAGTAAAAGGGTTGGTTCTAAGTATGACCCCAATTGTTTAGGAAGATTAAGCATTATTCCAGGAAAGCATGTATGAATTCCAACCAAGCTCGTCCTGTTTACTTCGCGACAAGATTCTATTACTAGAGTAGTTCATGCTATAGGTGCTCGTCATATTCTCTTTCCTCGAGTCTCCCACTTTTGATGGATGACAATATCAACTCCCCGTTCATGACCATGTCTACGAAACCTTTGGTGGCATGGTTTAACATACAGTCATAGAAGGGACCATTTAAAGTCTCCACAAACATTGGAGTAACCTTATTTTCCAACATTGGATGTTGTACTTGGGCTGCCACATCTTACCACCTCTGGGCATACTGGCGAAAACTCTCGTTGGGCCTTTGTTCCATACCTTGCATTGCAATCCTACTTGGGACCATGTCTGTCACATGCTTGTACTGTTCAAGGAAAGCTTTTGACAGATCTCTCCAAGTGCATATGTTAACTCGGTTCAATTGGGTATACCATCGGGTAGTAGACCCTGATAGAATATCTTAGAAACAATGGATGAGTTGTTTCTCGTTTTCCAAGTGTAGTGACATTATTCGGTAGTACATGGTCAAGTGTGCCGATGGGCAAATAGTCTCGCCGTTCTTCTTAAAGTTAAGAGCTTTGAATTTTTGGGGAACCACCAAGTCAGACACTAGACTTAGAACCCTAGCTTCTATACCACCATAAATATTTCCTTCTTTTAGGGCTCTGATGATCTCTTTGAGCCTATCACAATAATCTTCCAGCCTCTTATTCTCTCTAGCCCTGTCGGATGACTTATTGAGAACCTCAATGCCTTGGTTCTCCCTAGGATTTATCCCGCACTCTGCTGGAATACAGGCTGAGCTTTCTGTTATGCGGATTTGGAACCTCACATTCAGTGGAAATGTTTGAGTGATCATCCCGGGCTGGGGCGACGAAATATCAACGGCTTTAACCGTCTTTCCACTTTCTAGGTCTCTGAATCCCAACATAAACGCTATTTGGCTGAAAATGTTTTTCTAAGCTTGTGCAATTTCTTCCTTCAAGTTTTTATCCATTTTATTGAGCCTATCTTAGGTACTCTTGTGGTTTATTTCTAGAGTTGTCAATCTATCTTCTGTAGTCATAGCTCGAGTACCGTATTTGTGCGAAAGCTTGCTACTTGAATGGAATATGCCAAAATTAATCTTTTTATTATGTGTGTATGTATGCAATGATCACAACATAAACTAAAGCAAACAAACAACAAACAAAAATGCAAATGCATGAATGCAGGCGAAGTGCCATCGACTCTATTAAGGTATTGCTCTAAAAATAGTTTTTCATTGGGTGTCGAAGTTTCTTATTACAAAAAATTTTGAATTATATCACGGGTACATCTCAACTCGAGCACCCAACTCTTTTATCTCTTCGATCAGCCACATGAGTCTCGGTCTTACTTCTTCGATTGGCCTAATATACTAGCGCAGAGCTGAAGCTTCTTTGGCCAACACCATCACATACTTGTCTGGCTACATCTTGGACTTAGGTCATGACACTCTTTTCAAACTTGTCACGCTCCTAGAGTCGCATGGCATTGTCCCTAAGACGAGTAAACCAATAGTTATTGCCTCTTCATTGATATCTTCGAGGACCAAAATCTTTGTCATGTATTCTTGAATGATGTTCTCCATGTGCCCGCTGGTTGACCTTGGACCAGTGACATACACTCGCATGATCTTCCTCTTTCTACAAGAATCTTCTATCCATTGCGAAAAATTGTTTTCTACTTGAGCAATGTGCTTTAGACTCGACCCCTTCTAAATATGAGATGCATGAAACAAACAAATATACAAAACAAGAAAAAGAAATGATTAGTACTCTTAAAAATAGAAATAAAACATAAAAGGTCCAAAATAATTTCATTGTACGAATAATAACTAGGCAACGCATTCCAACATTTCTGGACATGTCTCCATAGACTATTCTTGCGAAATAATTTTGACCAAATTATAATCCTATGGTTTTTTGCATGGCTCTAACGGGGTGGGCTTTTAGATTCACACACATAGTTTGGTTCTAGGAAGGTCCCTGAGCTGTCATCGTTGTCCTTTACTAAGGGTAGCAAGGTCCTTGATTATCACCCATTACAAGCTTCAAATGAATTAAGTTCAACTCAGGGGGACCCATTTTCCTATGTCTATGCGAATGTTCAATATCTTTACGAAGACATAGGATATATGAGCGACGAAGGTACTTGCTAGGCCCATGCGGAGAATCAATATTCTCACGAGAGCAATAGCATTCTTTCCTCACTTAAACGGTCGGGACGAAGCTCGAGTATAGAGCTTATAACCAAGCTTTAAATACGTAAAATGATATCATATTCATAAATTGACAATTAAGATAAATTATACATGAACTTCACAAATTTCGACATTAAATAAAGTGTACTCGGTTCGTGGCCTGACTCTCTTTTGTAAAAACAAAAATGTCCCTAACGGAGTCGCCAAGCTGTCGCAGCCTTTTTTTCGAGGCTCGATGTTTTTAAAACAAAAACAACGGAGTCGCCACCAATCTTTTTGAAAAGGTGTGATTGGATCACCTAAAAACAAGTCATTTTAATAAAACCATTTTTATTTTATTAAAACAACCATTTTAGTCTACGAAAACACAAAAAACGAGTTCGGGAGTCAGTTACGCGTGAGGAAGGGTTAGCACCCTACAACGCCTAAAAATTGGTACATCGCTGATTACAAAACTTTTTAATGTCGGAATTTACAAATTCGTATAAAATTTAACTTATTATCCATTTATAAATATGATTCTATTTTAACGGTCCCACCATTCGAAGAGTAAACTCTAATCATTGCCAACATTTCTAGCGCTAAATTGTTTAATCCTTTTGATAAGACACCGCATTAAAAATTAAATATCTCGTTTATTGACATGACATTTAAGAAAGAGATTTATTGAAATTAGGGGTTAAAGGCATAAAAAACATAAAATTAAATAAATGCAAATAAACAATCATTAAAGAAAAAAATATAAGATTTGCAACTTTCGAAAATGTATCATTCCCTAAACACTTCGATGTATAAGGCAGATTTTAACAAGAAAATATAAATTTTAAATGGGGTGAGAATAAATAAAAATGGTAAAAAGATTAGTTAAAATATTGAATAAAATTCAAATTTACAAAGAATTAATGAAGTAAAAAAATCAATGACCAAGTGGAGAAAATTTGAAGATCAGAAGCCAAATTCAAAGAAATCAGTGACCATTTTGAAACAATTGAAAACTCAGTGTCTTACAGAGTAAAAAGGAATGTGGCGGAGGGATTTAATGAGTGCAATCTTTCCATTTTTATTTTAAAGCACATGAGTTAAAACTCAATTTTAAAAACATCTTTCATAATTCCACCTTTAGGGATTTTGGATCAAATAACTCCCCTCTTTTTCCTCTGAACACATTTAAAGTGTTCATCATAGGGATGAAGAACATGGGGCCGTTCGTCGCGCGGACCATCTCCACCGGCACCGACCGCCGTTCGCCGGCGACAAATATTTAAAAAAAATTTCCCCGTTCGATTTTTTTTAAAATCCGACCTAAATCCCCTTCTGAAATTTCCAAAAAACCTTTCGAATAACCTTGAATCATCAAAACACGTTCGAATATAAAGGAATAAAATATTCCGGCGGTTCAAAAAATAGGTAAGAACATCACCTTCTCTTCTTCCTTTTTTTTAAAAAATTGAAATAAAATTCAAATATATGAAAAATATAAAGACAAAAGTACCTAAAAATTGCTTGCTTTTCTTGCTTGCATTCTCGGATAGAAATCGTGTATGCAATTTTTGGTGGTCTCTGTTTACGAAGGATGAATGAGATCTATAGAGGTATTTTCATACCAAAATCACAAGAATAAAATCCCCCAAACCCATTGATTTACATGCCATGTTTGAATGATTATGATTTAAACTTGTTTCCCCTTTTGCCTTTGATTCCAATCAACTCAAATTTGGGATTGATTTTCCCTATATTTTCCATATTTGATTTTCATTTTACTATCCTTTTTTGTTGTGCTGCAGATTCGAATGGTGAGGGAGTATGCGGCGGCGGCAGACTGTGACGGAGGAGGTGAGCAGGAGGCGGGAGTGGTGTAGTCGAGGCGGTGATGGCGTTGTGCGGCGGCCGGCAACGACGAGGCGCTGCAGGTGCGGGAGTCGAGCAATCTTGGCTACTGGGAGTGCGGGCGCGTGGATCTCACGCGCGTAGGGTGGCTGGTCTTCCCTTCAGATCCGATCTCGACCGTTGGATCTAAGTTAAAAGCTGGCTGCGCATGGGATAAAAAGGAGAGGATCAGCTAGGGTTTATTATTTGGGCCAATTGGGCCATTATTGTATTATGGACTTATTTAATTATTAATGGACCACTTTTTTTGTTTTTATTAGGTTATATAACTACAAATAGTACTAATACTATATTATATATACATGACTAATATAATAATAATACCATAATAATAAAAAATAAATAAATAAAAGAAAATATAGGTGAAAATCGAGTGACAACAAAACGTGAAAGATTTATCTTAAAGAAAATGAGATAATAAATTTTATTAGCTAGAATCAGGGATGATATCGTGAACATAGTCTAATTAATATTACTTTTCATACAAATCAGTCATTTTTTATTTCCCTTAATCTCTGCTCTCTTTAAAAAAAAAATGGCATAGAATATAAATTAATGATAGACTCACTTTAAAGTGAAGAAAAGCCTCCAATTTGGACCCAACATGGCTTCCCCAAAAATCCCGTTCTCCACTTCTTGTCCCCCAAAGTAATGAGGGAAGAATTTCAGTTTGAGATATATTAACGATGAAAAATTATTTTTATAAACAGTTTTACATCCGTTATATGTTATTAATTAATTATTTTAATATTAATTTAAGATATATGACCATAGATAAATAATATATAAAAAACTTGTAGTTAAGAGTTCTATTCTCGTTCTAGACATATAGCAGTTTTTTTTTGTTTTTAGCCACTGAATTTTTATTAAAAATATAGAAAATATCACAATTACAACGCATCCGAGAAAGAGACAAAAATCTATAACAACCCATATATAAAGAAAAGTGAATACTTCCATAGAGATAAGCATACTATTAAAATTCAGAAGCTTTCTTGAATCTCATTGTCTCTATCCAGTCGAGTCGCATAGCAGACATATAGCAGTTTTAAAACTTGTGGACATTATCTACCTCTAAATAGACTAAAAAAACGCGAAAAATTAATCACTAAACTCGTTTCAATAAGTACATCAGAAAACCAAAAAAATATTTAATAAATAAAATCGACCATTACTGTATTCAATAATAATATTATTAGAAATCATAATTGTTTAATTTATCTTAAAAAGGAATGTACTCATGTACCCAATTTCCAATTCCTTGTTAAATTCTATTTTAATGCACTTCTTTCCGGCAATCAAGAGCTATACATAGCTTATTTTTTAAGATTCTTTGTAAGACTTGATGATTAAATACTATTTTAGATTGATATAATAGAGATATCAAATTAATTTAAAATTTTATAATATAATTAATAAGTATAGCTATATTGATAAATTTAAAAATCGAATTATTAAAATGTTGGTAAAAAGTGTTACAAAAATATATAAAACTACGTTAAAACACTAATGTAAGAGAACCTCTTCTATAATATTCAAAAAATATGCTAATAAAGTAATAATGTACAAGAGGACGAATACAAAGGGACAATCAAACAGATAAGGGCCTTGGCTCTTTGGATAAAACGGTGAAATTGCACTCTAAGATCCTCTTAAATATAAGTAATTCGATTCAGTCCTTTTAACAAGAAAAATTCGATTTTGGCACTCGTCCTCTTACACCATGTAAATCATGAAAGTTTTACATTTTTTAAACCGTTGGATGAAGGTAAATGGATGACTGAGATTGACAGTAAAAATAAAAAGATTATCACAAGTATAGAGCCGCTCACTCTTGTTCCTCTTTTCTTGTAAACACCGGCGGCGGCACCAATTTTAATATTGGTCGTGGACCGCCGGGATTTATCGTTTCGTTTGTTTTGTTTTTCAGTTTTTAATAAATTATTCTACTCTTGCGGCACGATTTTACTCTACCTTTTGGTACGTTTTTCTCTTTCTTTTGGCACGCTTTTTTCTTTTTGATTTTTTATTATGGTTGGATCTGACAACGCCAAAACTGATCATAATGGCGCTCCTTTCATTATGATGTTGATCTCCCTGTCTCGGACCCTCGAACTTGATTTGGATATTCGATTACATCTACCGTTCCTTATTCGCGATTGAGTTGTGATAATGACCTTATTGTCAACGTACCTTCATTGTAATATGCATTTTTATGTTATTTGTTGATGGTTTTACCTATCATCGTCGATTTTGGTGATGTTTGTGTCATTCTTTTATTTCGAGTCTTTGATTAGGTTCTTACATTTTCCTTGTATGGTCATCTTTTGATCTCGAGACACTAGTTTTGCTTACTAGAATTATGTTTGGATTTAGGTATTTTGTTTACTAGGTTGTGAACTTTCCTTGTAATTTCGGATATATCATCGTTTAATAAAATTAGTGAATTTCAATTTTTCAAAAAAGGTAAAGAAATAATTTTAATCATTTATTTATCCTCATCCAACGGTTCAAAAAAGTGTTAAAGTAAATGAGTTTTACACAATATAAGAGTTTTTAAGTTTTACACGTTTTTTGGATCGTTGGAGGAGTGACATGGATGACTGAGATTAACTCATTTTCTTTTTTTTTCCAAGTGAGAATCTTCATATATCCCACTATTAATCTCAATCATTCAACGATCTAAAAAAGTGTAAAACATAAAAACTCTTACATTGGGTAAACGGATCCTATCCATATATGAGATATTATCCTTTTACACCATGAAAACTTGAAAGTTTTACACCTGTTGGGACGTTAGATGAATGTAAATGAATGTCTAAGATTAACGGTAGGAAATGAGAAAATTATTAAATTAATGGCTAAGATTATTTCCTTATCTTTTTTGTCATGTGATAATCTTTTTATTTCCTACTGTTAATCTCACTTATCTATTTACATTCATCTAACAGTCCCAAAAATTATAAGACTTTCAATTTTTTATGCATGAGATGAATGGAAGTTGAGCCTTGTTGAAATTGCAGGTGGAGATAAAAATGGCTGCTCAAACAGCTTTAATAAAGAAAAGGAAAGGAAAGGACAAGTGTGTAATTATAACAAGTAGGGAGAGTAGAGTGAAGGAATCCCAAGAAAGAATGGTGAGCTTGGCATGGGATGTTAGTAAAGCAAGACAAAAAGCAGGGGGCATAGGGGACAACCATTCAATTCAAGACTCTCCAAACTATATGAATATAAGAATATGGGACATATAGTTTGTCTTAGGGATTTACACATATATTCCAAACACATCTTTGCTTTGCTCTGTTATATAACAAAGAGCTAAGAGATCTATACACTACTCAGTATCTCGCTGACATGATTTGATGTTTACAATAAGATTAAAGAGCTTTTCACTCCCATTTGTTGTTTCTTTTTATATACTATATAATATGACATTTATTTATACAAAAAGTATGTTAAATTTAGATTATATAATTCCGTTTATTTTTTTATTTTAAAGTATTATGTTAAAAAATGCTCTTAACATTTGATTGTATAATTTTTTTGTTTATATTTTTTAAAGCACTTTAACTCTTAACGTTTCATTTTGAGTTAAAATGAACAATCCATAAATAAAAATTGTTAGTCAATTAACGATAAATAGTTTGAAATAACTTGACAAAATAAAACGTCATCAGAAAAATGATCTTATAAAATTATTTTAACTGATGTGTCATTCTATCAAGCCACTCCCTTTGTTTATATGACTTGTAATATCAACTTGCATTGTCATATCATTTCTAGTCATTTATCGTTAGTTGACTAACAATTTTCATCCATAAAGAGGTCGTGTTGGCATAAAATGAAACGTTAAAGGTTAAAGTATTTCAAAAAAAAAAAATAGAAGTCAGAGCGACTATCCAATCAAACGTAATGAACATTTTTTTTGCATCATGCCTAATTAAAACCTTGAATCCTATTAAACTAAACTACATAACTTTACATGTTTCAATTTTAAAACCCTAAATCTTAAAACTTAAAATTCTAAATGAGAATAAATATTAAAATAAATAAGCAATCTAAGTTTAAACAACCTATAAATCAAATAATTTTCCATAGTAATGCATGGAAATCATAGGTAAAAATAAACGCTTTTAAAGGGTGGGAAAGGGTAGGGAAAAGGCAAAGGTAAGGTTTTTTTGCCTTTTCCTTTTGTTTTTTTTTTTAATTCCTAACCTTTTATCTTTAATGTTAAAGTTGAGGATTGCTAAAAAAAATTTTGAGACTTCTGATAGGCAAGAGATTAGGTTGGAAGTTTAATTTCATTGAATCAAATAATTAATTCTTTTGACAAATTTTAATCATAATCCTACTTATAAGGGAAGGAATGAGAGAATTAATTTTAAATATATACGATGAATTTATTGTATATAATTTTGTATATTACTAATAAATCGAATATCTACCATTAAATTCTTTTAGAAGATAAAAAATGAGAAAAACTTCAATATATACACAGATTTTTTAGTTTTAGGGGTTAAGGGTTTAGTTTATGGTTTAGAGTTTAGGGGTTTAGGTTGCAGGGTTTAGAATTAAATGTTAGGGTTTAGTTTTTAGGGTTTAGGTTTAATTTTGATTTATAGTAGAAATAGGCAGGCTTGTGTAAAATTTATTTTACACAGCCTGTGTATCAAATTTAAACTCATAAAAAATATTATATAATTTAATTTGTTTTATAATATCGTTATCAATTGATTTCCTGATAGTATATAAAATTATGTACTAAAGTTAATAAATAAAAATCCTTTTTAATATTGAGGAGTTGTGACATTTTTGGAAGAAAGATGTTTTGTTTTCCTTTCAGCAAACTGTGGTTTAGGAAATGGAGGCCAAGCTGTGGATAAAAAGCTACCTTTCGTTCTCCAGTGGGCTTTAATTCATTTAAACATTTTGGGCCTGTAAGGGTGAAAATGGGCCCAGTCTAGTCTTTAAACCCGTCCTTAATCGCCACCAATTTGACCTTAAAATGTCTAAGTTTGGGAACTCGTTCAAATCCGATTCGATTAAAAAGTCAAAAATTTGAGAAATTATATTATAAGTCACCTGTCACATTATCTATAGTCTTAACCAATAAAAATTATTTATTTTATTAAATTTTTTATGTCATGTTTTTACTAAGTGAATCTTCAATCATATTTACTGTAAATTAAATTTAAAAAAATAATTTTTACCAAGTGAAGATTCACTTGGTAAAAATATAACATGAAAAAAATTAATGAAATGAGTGATTTTTATTAGTTGGACCATTGATGACGTGACGAGCCAGACCTATTATATAATTTTTTCAAAAAGTTTATATTTGAAAAAAGGGTAAATTACGAAAATAACTACTGAACTTTACTCTCAAACCTATTTTGGTCACTGATTTTTTAAAATGTTCAATTTACTCGATGAAGCTTACGCATAGAACATTTTTGGTCACTTGAGTTTAGACATTAAACACTTTTTGTCACTCTATCATTCACCGTCGTCGGACGCGCACTTTAAATGGCATTTAGATGGTATTCATTTGGTACTAAATTTTACTAGTCACTTCGTCTCGTCCCTAAGTATGAATCCGACCTTCATTTTCGTCAGAAATAAAGTCCACAAAATGAACAAAAAATGTTTGGTTTCCTTCTCGACGATTTTACTCCTCTGTCGTCGGACGGAGTACATTTCCTGGCATTTAGATAGTATTCATTTGCTACCAAATTTTACTAGTCACTTCGTCTCGTCGCTAAGTATGAATCTAACCTTCATTTTCGTTAGAAAGTGCCCCAAAGTCCACAAAATGAACAAAAAATGTTTAGTTTCTTTCTCGTCGATCTCACTCATCTGCCGTCGGATGGAACACATTTTTCTGGTATATTATTTTTCTCGTGCCGATAAAATTTTTCACCGTCTAGGTCTAAAGAAGTTCATTCGTTTGTTTGTAAGTGTATACCATCACAAGTTAATATAAGAGTAACAAAAAATATTTAATGTTTAAACTTCAGTGAATAAATTAAATATTTTAAAATTTTTGTGACCAAAAAGTTAGAATTTAAAAAAGACCGAACTCGAAAATTCAATCGGAAAAGATTTGAGTCGAACCCGTTTAAACTTGATTTGACAAAAAAGTCCGAATTGTAAGCTAAAAGATCCGAACTAAAAAACTTGAACTTGAGATCGATCTGAACTCAATTCTCGAATTTAGTACCTGATTTTTGGGTTTCTCATTCTTTTCATTACATTTCATTCACATCATTTTAACTTATGGTTCTTGAAACAAATGTTTACATTGTATAATTCAATTCCGACTTTAGATAATTTAAATACAAGAAACTAAAAATTCAAAGATTAGTCCTAGTGAAATAGATGATGATGTTCTTTCTAGGAGACTCAAGTTTAAACAACTGTCTGTAATGTGTATACCTTATCAAAGGGTGAAGAAAAAGTATGAACAAATACTACCTTATAATTATATATGTATATATAATACAAGAGTGGTCCCAATGATGAAGGATTGGGTAAAAAAATATAAGATATTAATCTAAGAAATTATATATGTATAGTAGGGAAAATAGTTCTATGTGAAGCATAATTTTTTTAGGCTTAACCATAAAAATGTCCGAAATATACATGAGCCTACAATATTTTTAAGCAAAATATGCGTACAATGTTTCATTTTGTAACCATTTTAAGGTTTTTCTAAACATACGTTAAAAAATTTTCTTTATTCAATTAAAATGTGAAATGTGGCCTATTCCTGTAATTTTTTTAATTTTTATTTAAAAAATCATAAAATATTTAATTTTATAAAAAATCTTAAAATTTTAATTTTCTCAAAAAACCTCAATCTCTAACCCAAAATTTCTAAACCCATAAATTTTTCTCCTCCGATTATCGATTCAACCACTACCAACCACTCATTCCTCCATCGACCCTCACATCTAGTAAGCCTGGCCTTATGTTGTCAAAAATCGGCAAACGAGCAGTCAAACAAACCACAAATGTTAAAAATGAAAATTTTAGTCAAACGACGAACGAATAAACGACGAACTAGACCTTACAACTCGTGCAACGAGAGAAGGAGATTGTAGTGCTGGGGCGGGGGCTGGTGTTCGATGACGATAAATGAGAGATTTAGGGATTTGAATTTTTTTAGAAACATTAAAATTTTGGAGATTTATTTTGAGAAAGTTAATGATTTTCTAATTTTTTTAATGAAAATTAATAAATATGACATATGTTATACAATGACGGGATGGCAGAATTTCTTTAATGATCGTTGACGAAAAATATTAAAATATTTATAAAATAAAACACTATACACATATTTTACCCTAAGAAATAATTTTTACACCCATATGAAAAAGGTATAGTTTAAGCACTTTTCTTATGGTTAAGCCTTTTGTAACACATTGCAAGATTATTACTCATTTTAAATTCAAAAATTGTGGTAGAGAGTCGCGATCAATGATGGTTATAGAGAATGCGAGTGAAAGAAAGAAATGTCATTTTGGCCATATTTTTCTGGAAAAAAATAATGATCTCCCTTCACAATTATATTGATGAAATTTGACGAGGGTGTCAAGTCCAGGCTTTGTAAAATATGACAGATGCAACAAGCTAACTCTAGACATATTTGATAGCCATCTTATCGAGATACTATAATTTTTCGATAAGGAAGTGACCTAAAGATTTTGGATGTTTCTAGCATTTTATGTACGACTGAATGTGAGCGGAGAAAATTCGTGTAGAGAATGTTGGGAGGACACGAGGGCAAAGGTATGACCTTGTGAAGATGGCGGTGGTAAAAGACATTATAGGTATAACAAAATTAAATTAAGACTAAATTAATAAAATATGTAAGTGATGATGACTAAATGTATAATTATGTAAATTTATTTAATTATCGTATCATCAACTCTATCAAAAAGTTGACGGTTAATAGTATGATTGAAATTATTTTTAAAATTTAGTAGTCTAATTGACAAAATTTACAATTGAGTGATCAAAATAGAATTAAAACAATAAATTAATGGCATCGGAGGTAATTTATCCTAATGAATAAATGAATAAAAAGCTGAGTTGGCCGCAAGACAAATTAATCGTCCGTGACCAATAGATGTATAGGATTAAGAAGAAGGCAGATGTAGTCAACGTCGTACCATTTTTCCCAAGTTTAAGCTTTAAATTCACTTTGCCAGCTCCACCTTCGATTCAGATCTAATGGACTCCGACCAGACCCTTTTTCACTACAGCCTCCTCGGTCTCTACCTCATCGTCCTACCGACATGGATCAGCCTCTACTTCCTCCAAGCCCCTTACGGTAAGTACAACCGCCCCGGCTGGGGTCCCACCGTTTCTCCTCCTATAGCTTGGTTCTTCATGGAAAGCCCACCCTCTGGTTCACTCTCCTGCTCTTCCCTTCCGGCCAACATTTTTCGAACCCCAAATCATTCGTCCTCATCGCTCCATTCCTCCTTCACTACTTCAACCGCACCGTCCTTTACCCTCTTCGTCTCTGGAGTAACAAAAACGCCCAGAGCAAAGGCTTTCCGGTGAGTATAGCTCTCATGGCGTTTGGGTTCAATCTGTTGAATGCTTATCTTCAAGCCAGGTGGGTGTCTCATTATAAGGACGATTACGAAAGGGATTACCTTTTTTGGTGGAAGTTACTCGGTGGGTTGCTGATATTTGTTGTTGTTGGGATGCGGATGAATGTTTGGGCGGATGAGGTGCTGGTGGGGCTGAAAAAGCAGGGTGGCGGTGGATACAAGGTCCCGAGAGGAGGGTTGTTTGAGTTGGTTTGTTGCCCTAACTATTTTGGGGAGATTTTGAAGTGGCTAGGGTGGGCGGTCATGACTTGGTCTTGGGTGGGTTTTGGGTTCTTTCTCTATACTTGTGCTAACTTGGTGCCTAGAGCTCGTGCTAGCCGCCATTGGTATTTGGAGAAGTTTAAGGATGAGTTTCCCACCAACAGAAAAGCTGTGATTCCATTTGTGTATTGAAAGATTTGATGTAACCACGAGATGGAGGAGAAGAAATAAAAATGTCGTTTAGTTTAATTGATTCAGTGATCAAACTGTAGCTTTTGAATGGTAGTCTGATTAATGAAAATTTGGTTTTATTTTATGCTTTTTATTTGTTCTTAGTTCAAACCAAACATTACAATACCTTTTTGTAACACAAAAGTCTCCCCTAGTGATCACACAAGCTATACAGTGTTCTTTGTCTACGAGTAAAGAGAACACATTCTGCCAATAAAAAGGCGAATAAAAACGTGAGAGATTGAGCAATATAGGACAACCAATTCAGTGTTTTCATAGATTCAAAACCTCGTGTCCTCTTGCATGGAGGTAATGGCGGAGGATTTGGTAGCTCTTGCAAGGCTTGAGTTTTACAACTTTAGTTCTTCAATAAGACTTCAAACACCATCTCTTTCCATACTTTCAACCTCAGTACCATTCTGACAGAATGAAGATCCTGTGGAATACAAGTCAACTGTACCGATCAAATAAATGCCATTTGAGTGTAAACTTTTCTAATTGTCAGAAACTAAAAGCAGAAAAGAAAAAGAACCAGATAATGTATAATGCAAGGAGCTACATACACTGAGCAAAGCCGCTGTTTGCACCGAAATTGATCTCTACTCTAGGTTCCTCGAGCTTGGTTTCCTTTTGCAAATTTCCATCAGTTCCAGCAGAAGATTGTACCATTTCAGAAATTTTTGCTTTCAACTCTTTATGCTTCTCTTTCAATTCTGAAGAGATGATAGCTTCAGAAAGTCTTTGCTTAATCTGTTTTTGTAGAGCCTCAATCTTACTTTTTGATTCAGTATCAGGTTTGTTTCCTGCCCTCGCTATCTCCAGCTTCAACAACTCAATAATATTCTTCAACTCCGATGAACTAGCAACATTTTCAATTTTCTTGTTAATTTCTTCATTCAAATTATCCACCTTATCTTTGAAGACTGAGAGTGAAGCTTTCTCACTAAGGACTTTTGCATTAGACTTTACAAGAACAACATCCAAACCAAAGGACTCGAGAGCACTAATCATCTCCGATTCTATCTCTTTCTTCACATTGAGAACTTTGTCCTTCAGCCCTTGATCTAAATCCGCAAAGCTGGATGAACTGGAATTTTGAACCTTGGCCTTTATTGCTTCAAGTTTCTCGTTTATCTCAGGCCGACTCATGACTTCAGTAAATTTCTTATTAACTTCCTGCTTCAGTGTAGCTGCATCTGAGAGACTCTTGGCTTTCGAAAACTCCTTCAACATGTCAAGCTTATATTTGAGGGTTGAATAATTTGGAGCTGCTGATAGATTCTTGCTGAATTCATCTTTAAGCTTCTCGATCTTATCCCTTGTATCAGGATTCATGAGTTGGTCCCTGGGATTTACTTTTGAAACTTCTTCTCTCAACATCTCAAGCTTGTCCTTCAAACCCATGGCTTTGATGGCCTCAGTGTATTCATGATCAACCTCCATTTTCAAATTTTCTATCATGTCCTTTAGTGCCATCTCAGGAGGCTTGCTGGATGATTCCTTGGCTTTCAAGATTTGCTGTCTCAGTTTTTCAACCTCACCTTCCAACTCTGCATTTGAGGTTCTACGAACGGTGTCTTCTTTCTTTTTCATATTAACCTTCTTCTTGGGATCTAACTGTGCTTTTTCTTGGAAGCCACCCAGTTTTCTGAATTTATGCGTGCGATGCTGTAGTAGCTCTTCAGTGTCCATTGCTGTGAGCTCCTGCAGAATAATTTTTTGTTAATATATTATAATACAACTCTCGATAGAGAACTACGGCTACCAGAACTTACGTCCATTGACTCATTAATTGCGGCTTTTATTTGTTGTGAAGTCCAAGCTGGATTTGCATGGGCACCACCCAGTGGCTCCTATCAAACGTAAAACTGTCAGATGCCATGGAAATTAACAAGAACTTCCAAAGGAACAACAATCTGGTGCAATATTCAACCATTAAAGCTGTTGAAATGCAAATACTTAGAAAACCAAATACAGCATTTTTGTCAAACATCAGGCAGATGATATGCTAAGAACAGTAGCAAAATGGTTCCCATAACAATCAACTTTGCTGCATGAAATTGCTTGTGGTAGGTTTATCCTATTTTTTGTAGCTAGAACTAGAGAAACAAAAACAGAAAAAAAGGGAAAGAAGAAGTCACAAGTAGAAAAACTAATTCACTGAAGACATGAGAAACAATGTTAATCACCGGAATGATTCCATCACAAATTTCCAGCCTGCACAACTCTGGGGCAGTGATCCTCAGCTTCTCAGCTGCCTGTATATAGATGAAAACCTTAAATACTTATCTTAAAAAGAAAATTACTGAAAGATAAGCCTAAAACCAATAATTTCTTTCGAACCTTTGGAGAAGCTTTGGCAGTCTTCCACAAAATTGCAGCACAGGCTTCTGGACTATACCATAAAAAGAAAAAAAGAAAAGAAATATCATCACATGTAGAAATGGCATCTAAAAGGGATCAACATTTACAATGAATAATAGACAATCTTACCGAGGTGCAATGAGGAAAAATAAGATTTTAACAAATTGCAATTTCATACATTGTGCGGGTTAGATTGTACAGACTTAAATGATATTCAATAAAAACAATATAGGACAACTGAAATACCTGGCAACATAAAAGACTGCATTTTCCAGCATCAACAATTTATTAGCACAGCCAATGGCCAAGGCACCACCAGAACCACCTTCCCCAATAACAATAGAAACAATTGGGACCTTCAGACCAAACATGGTCCTCAAATTGTGGGCAATAGCTTCACCCTACATGAATTTAACGCATAAAAATCAGTTGTGCTAACATTAAAAGTAAATCTGGTATGCTTCAAAATACAATAGTCCTCATACTTGACCCAGCTCCTCAGATTTAAGATCAGCATATGCCCCAGGAGTGTCAATAAAAGTAACTATAGGAAAACCATGGTGATCTGCGTAATACATCATGCGCAGAGCCTTCCTGTAACTGTAAGAATTTCCTAAATATCAGTTAAGAGTGACATAGATTCCCTCTTTCAAAGTTAAAATTCAACATGCAAGTTTCATTTACTTACCCATGGGGAGTTGGCATTCCAAAGTTACGCTGAATATTCTCTTTAGTGTTTCTACCCTTTTGCTGACCAATAAACATGTATCGCCTACCATCTATGGTTCCTATACCAGTAACAATAGCTGGATCATCATACCCTGATCGATCTCCATGAAGTTCCACAAACTGGACATAGGAGAATATGCAAGGGACTTATTAAAACAATTCTTCACCTTCCACACACTGGAAGTTAAAGATAATGTCGATGAGTATATGCAGAATTTACTATCTGAGTGTTTAAGGGCATCCAACCACCAAACCTTATCGGTAATGCTAAATACATGATCAAGGAATGTAGGTCTGTTGGGGTGCCGGGCAATGTTCACACGTTGTATAGGGGTCAGATGTGTGTATAAATCCTTCAGGGCCTGAAATAAATAACAGAAAGGATTATAAGAGTCAACTGGAAACCAAAAACATGGCAAGACATCAATATCTTTGACAGCACATCAACACTAAACAGTGTACAAGCCTTTTTCAGAACATTGAGTTAAGCTCAGCCCTTATAAAGAAGAATCATAGATTTGGAGTTTAACACTACAGAATTTCAAGCAATGATATAAATGTCCCACTATTGATAATCCTCTGCAATAAGTGAATCAATCCAAAACTAAAATCAAGTACTATAATACAATTCTAAATAACCAACAATTAATGCCATATCAAATGCAACATCGGAAACTTTTTATCAAACAATATTAAGAATATAACTCCCTAGCCTAACATTCAGTTTTGGCATAATTAAATTGAACACACATAAACATATTCTATACTCAACTTCACTCTCATTAACAGGCCGACTAGGTATCAACTCAGAGGATCATATAAACGAATAACTAGAAATTTTATTACTTCATGGAAACAACTAAAGTACTCTCAAATTGTCTCAAACATAATAATCGTACCTGTTGATATTTTTTCTCCAATAATATTATCTGATCACTGAAGTCCAATCCAGTTTCATTTGCCATCCTCCTCACCTGCAAATGAGACAGGCACAAAACTTGAAGCAATCCCGAGCATATATTATCCGCAAAATCAACAATCACTAAAAAAAAAGGAATTACATCTATCATCTTCTTCTCGAAATTGACAAGGGGCTTCTCAAAATCCAAAGTAACAGGCTTTTGCCTTTCTTTCAAAGGCTTGAAATGGGAAAGATGACTTAGTACTCCGCCTTTCACATTTGGATCCAGATCTGCAGGCCACTGATATTCATGCTTCTTCACTTTCCTCAGCTTTGAAACTACAGTTACACCCCTTTTTGTCACGGCAAATCGTGACTTCCCTAGGGTTTCAAGAGGGATACCGCTCACACCGTTACTGGAGCTTCGAAGAAGATCGGAAGCTGAAGTTCCAGTAAATGCAGCTGGAGAATACGTCATCGAAGCCATTGCGCCCCGAACTTAGATTTCTCAGAACTCTATATACGAAATACAAACAGTCAAATCTCCAAATTTCAGTCTAATGATTAGAAAAAAAAGATAAACAAGGAAAAAGATAGTTTTTTCTTAAAAAAATAAAAAAAAACTACTGCTAAGTAAGATAAACAAGGAAAAAGAAAGAACAAATAAAAAACAAATTGATAAATTCCCTAATTTAGCTTTCCAACGATTACACAAAGTAGCATTTTGATTTTTGATCTCTGATTTTTACCTAAAAAACAATCTCCAAATATTTAGCTTACACTTCTGTGTAAGCTGAATATGCACATTTTAAACTCAAAAAAAAAAAAACTCGAACCTCATCTTTTCCCCCTCCATTTTCTCAGCAACCAAGCAGAGAATCATTCAGGAAAAAAAAACGAGTGTAGGAACAATAACGATATACAAATAAAAAATATCAAATTAAATTTAAGAGAAAAAGAAGAAGATGAAATTAGTCGGAGATTTACCAGATAGAGAGAAATGAGTTTGAGGAGGTTGGAGCAGAGAAATCTGAGTATTAAATTTGAAGAAAACAGGGAGAGAGAGAGCTTCGTGGAGATCGTCAACCGAAATGCCTTGTTTGGTGTTTTTTTACAATTTTACTAATTAATTTTACCACTTAAGTTTAGGGTAAATTATGTTTTTATCACAAAACGTTTTTCTCACTTTTATTTTGGTCACTAAAGATTAAAATTTTTCAATTTAATCAATTGGCTTTAGACATTAGATTTTTTTGTCACTTATTTGTTTTCTTGGTCGGTGACATAGATTATTTTAATTTTTTGAGTTACATAAGCACCAACTCAAATTCTAACCCCATCTATTATGACCGGTCTAAAATTTTTATTCGCCCTATTCTATTTTTTAGTCCAAATCTCTCACCTAAGTTCATCATATCAACTTAAACAACTACTCGTTAACCACTAACGACCCATCTTTCATCGCCATCATTCATTCACCATACCCGTTCATCCATTCACTATCACACCATCCACCTTACTACCTCCACTGCTGCTTAACACAAGCCACTTACAAAACATCTTCTTACCAATCTTATATGCCCCAAATTCCAATCAAACAAACACAAATCCTACAGATATAAGAAGCCCATTTTCCCCTTAGCGCTTCAATAGCCAGTTGGAGTATCCCAATGGTGAAAAGATGGACATCGATGAGGAGAACAATATATCTCCGAATTGTGGTGATCCGATGGTCGAATACTGAGATCAGCGATGGAGAAAGTCTAAGTTTAGGAGAAATTTTAAGGGTTTTGTGGAGTTTTTATGAGAAACTAAACTATCAGATTTTGCGGATGAAGAAAAAAGGAGTCGAATGACATTATTGTTGATTAGAAGGGATATCAATTGATAGTGTTTCGATGATTTGAAGTTATTGGATGTTAGATTCGTGGAGTTTGAGTGTTTTCGGTTAAACAAACACTAAATTTGTACTCAAAAGGGCAAAACGAGTTTGATAAAAAAAAATTGAAACTCATCGACAACTATCAAAGATGATCGGTGATAATTGATCATGGCAAATAATGATCGAAGTCTTTATAGATGGAGAGAAAATGAGAGAAAAAAATGAAGAAAAAAGGAATATTAAGTTTTATATGGATCCAAAATGATGTTGTTTGATGTAAATTTAATTTTTCTAAAATGATTTCATTTTTGTGTCGTCTATCATGTCATAATATTGTTAAAGGTAAACTACAGTGATCACTGAATTATTTGAGGATACTTATTTTAACCACTAAACTAAATAACTCGTCACCACCTTAAAGGAAAATTAATCAAGAATGAAATAATGGCCTTATGATGGTTTGAACCTAGGACCAAAAGATAATACTCCCATGCCTATACTGCTACACCAAGTTACTTTTAATAATATAAATTGCACTATTATATATATATATATATATATATATATATCTTATAATGCAGTAAATGTTAAGCAAAAAAGAAGTAAAAATAGTTGAAAGAGGGCTCGAACCTAGATCACTTTGGATGTGTATAATCACACAAACATTCGATTTAATTTAAATATGAAAATTATCAATTATTTGATTTTAAAAAATATTCGATTTAAAAGAAAAGAAATTCGATTTAAAATATTCGAATATTTTTTCTTTTTCATATTTAATTTAAATTGAATACTTATTAAAATTAAAAGAAAAAAATTGATTTAAAATATTCAAATATTTTAATTATTCGATTTAATATTTTAAATATTCGATTCAAATATTTTAAATATTCGATTTAAAAGAAAATAAATTTGATTTAAAAAATATTCAAATATTCGATTTAATTTAAATATTCAATTTAATATTTTAAATATTATATTAAAAAAAGAAATTTGATTTAAAAAATATTCGAATATTTTAAATATTAGATTAAAAAAAGAAATTTGATTTAAAAAATATTTGAATATTTTTTCTTTTTCGATTTAATTTTTTTTGAATATTTTAATAAATATTTGAATATTTTAAATCGAATTTCTTTTCTTTTAAATTGAATATTTTTTAAAATTGAATATTTGATAATTTTCAGATTTAAATTAAATCGAATATTTGTGTGATTATACACATCCCAAGTGATCTAGGTTCGAATCCCCTTTCAATTACTTTTACTTTTTTTCCCTAACATTTACTGTATCATAAGATATGTATATAAAATGGTGCAATTTATATTATTAAGAGTAATTTGGTGTAGTGGTGAAAGTATGGGAGTATTGCCCTTTGGTTTTAGGTTCAAACCACCATAAGGCCATTTTTCCATTCTTGGTTAATTTCCCTTAACCTAAGAAAATATATTTTAAATATTAAATAAAATAAATTAGAATTTTAGTAAATTTATCTAATTGGGTGATGCATGATCTGATTGGTTGATTAGTTTTATTTAATTTATAAAATAAAATTAGGATTAAATTGATTTAATAAGTAAATAACAAGGATCAAATGTGTAATTTTATAAATTTTAGTTAACTACCATGTCACCCTTCCGTAATCCCTCTGTTAGTTTTTTAACGGAGGTGGTCAAAATAGGTCAATTTAATAAGTTTAGTGGTTTGATTGACGAGTTGCTTAGTTCGGTGGTTAAAATAAGTATCTCCAAATAGTTCGGTGGTCACTAGTGTAGTTTACCCTATTGTTAATTATTTAATAGTATAGTGATCAAAACATAAGAAATTCAAAAATTTAGTGGTTAAATTAAACATTTAAACTTTAGTTACCAAATTAAGAGTGAGAAGAAAGTTAGATGATGAAAAAGTAAATTACCCTTAATTTTTATTTGTTAATTTGTTTCTACCTATGCCGATACTTCTTATGTTAGGGGTTATAAAGAGCCAACAATTTTCGGTTCGGCCGTGGCACGTAGGTCTTGTCCTTCGCACGTGGGATAGCCCATGGGCTCGATTCATTCGATGACCCTTCTCCTTGGGCTCGCCTCCAGTGTCCGAACATGTTTTAAAATTATATTCCATTTAAAAAAAAGAATCAAATAAATATATTTAATTTAATGATTTTAATGTCGTTTTATAAATTTCGTTGATAAAAAACCACAGGACAAATTCTGACATTATTTATGTTGTAGATTTAGTTGTTATATTTTAATTTGATTAATTTTATTTTTTGTTTAAATTTTAAAATTTTAGTTTTGATCCAAATAATATAGGGGCATTATGATAAAATTATAAAACTTAAAATGATCAAATAAAAAAAAATTGAATCTACAAATTACGCATAATATAGTGACTAATAGCAGAATTTGACTTAACTGATTCATGTACACTGTTTGGGTCGAGATTAAAATATAAAAAAAAATCACATGACTAAAATGATCAAATTAGAGCATATGGACCATATCTACAGTTTGTTCATAATTGAACTTAATACTATGAAAAATATACGGAAAGACAATGGATAATTTATTATTTTCGAGCAAGCTCATTTGACCGATTGGTCAAGATACTCATATTTGTTTTCTTATTTTTCTTAGGTCGTGGGTTCTAGACTTACTAGGAACTCTCTCATTCTTTCTCTTAGAGTCTCTTTCTTCTTTTCTGTAGATAGGATTAGATTTAGGATTTGTCAAAAAAATTATTTTCACTAATGATAATAACTTAATTATTCGACAAAAATAATTTGATAGAATGTATATAAAAAGTATGGGTTAATTTAAGATGAAAACTAAAAATAGATAAAATAGAAAAAAATGGTGCATGTCATAAATTATTTGGGAAAATGATTGAATTCTATAGTGTCAAAGGGAGTCGTCAATAGCTGTCACTTACTATGGCAAGTGGCAAAAGCAACGTCATTTGTAAGGGGTGTTTTAACTTCGGTTTTAACCAAATTAACCGATCAAACCGAAATTTTTCGATTAATCGGTCAGTTAATTTTAAGTTAGATTGGTTAACAATAATGATTTCTCTAAATTCTGATTACCGATTAATTTGGTTCGAAATCGGTTAATTAACCGACTTAACTGAAATTTTTATATATTATATTACTATTATATATATTACATATATTTATTTTTGGTCACTGAACTTTCAAAAATTATAAAATGATCATTAAATTTTTTTGTTATATTATAAGATGGTCATTAAACTTTATCAAATTAGCACAAAATGATTATTAAATTTATTGAATTATTAAAAACGATCACTAAACTTTTCAATATTTATCAATAATTTATAACGTGCAATGAATCAATGACCATTTTGTAATAGTTCGATAAGTTTAATGGTTGTTTTACAATTTTTTAAAGTTTAGTGACTAAAAAGATCATTTAAACATATTTTAGAGACCATTTGTGTAATTTACCCAAAATTTTGAAACAAATTTAGGTTAATTCGAAAACCGATCGAATTAACCGAACCTTTTTTAGTTCGGTTAAATTTTTTGAAAAATTTTTGGTTCGGTTAATAGAAAAATTCAGTTAATGAATTTTTGGTAGTTCGGTTCAGTTAGTTAACCGAATCGACCGATTGAACTCCCATAGTCATTTGGCGACGACTTTGGGTCTATTTTTGCATTTTAGATTAAATATAAAATAGATAAAAGTATGAGGATTAAAATGTAATATATTAGATATCAGAACAATTTGCATGAAGTGATGTTTTAGTGACCAAAATGGAAGAAATTAAAATTTTAGGAAAGGAAAATGAAAAAAATGCAGTGTTTAAAGTGACAATTTAAAAAAATTAAAGCATTTAAACGAAATGATGCGTAGAAGACATTTAATTTAATAATTTTGTTGTTTGAAATATAAGTATAGTACAATACTTTTAAATGAAATTAAAATTGCAGGGACCGAAAAGAACATTTTCAAAATATTTGAAGTGAAATTGTATGAAATTTCAAAATTATGTTGGTGGCGCTGGGGAGGTGAAAACTTTGAAAGGTCATAATCTTATCATTGTTGTAATTATATTTTGCACTACAAGGACTTAATGAACAAAAAATTAAAATTTCAAGGATTAAAATGAAAATATTTGGTATGTAGTAAAATTACACTTATAAATATATTACTATACAAAAATTGGAATTCTAAATTCAACAAGTTAAAAAAACAGTCAAAGATTGAAAAATATAAAAAAAATTAAAATTAAATATCAAAAATGGATTTTCCGGATGAAAACAACATTAAGCATCTTTGGCTCCTGGTTAAATCTCAAAAAGTTACGTGATTAAATCACCTCAATCAAGCAATTGAGCATAACATTACGACTTTTAGACTTATATGAGTTAAGATAATGACATGAATTAGTAATTTATTTTTAAATGTAATCAAAATGTATTGATCACAACCGCGAGGTTTAGGTAAAGATGGTAAGTGAGTCTTTCCTGCCTTAAGTAGTGGTTGAGCATTCGATTCTCGTCCTAAGTATAAAGCAGCTTTGAAACTTGTGGCCAACGTTTGTCCCTATATAAGCTAACAAAACACGAAGAATTGGCCATTGGGCTCCAGTCTAGTGGATACTTTGGAAAAAAAAATGTATTGATCATCTGTAGAATTGGGAGCGTTTGTGGAATTGGGGAAAACGTAAAAACTGAAAAGTAGTTTTATGATCTTGAATGATTATATTATACAAATAATTTAATATATATTAATAAAAAACGAATAAGGAAACGCCAGCAGGGATTATAACTATAAAACTAACTAAGCCTAGCTGTCAAATATAAATTTTGTTAGCCTCTCAAGTTGGAGCATACTGATTCTGAATGTCTAATTAGGACTTGAAATTCAAAAAAAAAAAAAAAATTAAAGTTTGTAGAGCCTTAGTGAAATAGACATCAACTTGATTATGAGTGGATACCGGTAACAAAGTTATTAATCCTTGTTGTATTTTGTTCCTAATCAGATGGCAGTTAATCTCAATGTGCTTCGTCATTTTATGATGCACAAGGTTTTTTGCAATTTTTATAGCAGAAAGGTTGTCACAATAAAGATTAGCAGAAGAAATATCAATATTTAAATTAGAAAGAAGAAAATTTAACCACTGTATTTCAGAAGTGACAGTTGCAAGGACCCTATATTCTGCTTCACTCGAAGGCTGAGATATAGTCCGTTGCTTCTTGGATTTTCATAAAACTAATACTGAACCAAGAAAAACACAAAATTAGTTATTGACTTCCTTTAATTCTGAAAGTATCATGCAGAAACTTTTTAATGTTATTTATGGCAATCATGCTAGGACTAGCAAGTATAATATCATCTACATAAACTGTTAAAGCAATAAAATCAGATCCATGCCTTTTAACAAACAAAGAATGATTAGAAAAAGCTTGTTTAAAACCCTGTTGAAGTAAAGCAACTGTCAATCTCTCATACCATTTTCTGCTAGCTTGTTTCAAACCATATAGACTTTTATTTAATTTGCAAACTAAATCAGCAGTATTAGAAGAAAAATCAGGTGGAGATTCTATATATACTTCTTCATGTAAAAGATCATGCAAGAAAGCATTATTAATGTCTAATTGTTGTAACTTCCAGCCTTTTTGCAGCAACAACTGCTAATATAGTTCTAATGGTTGTAATTTTAGCAACAAGACTAAAATTATTTAAAAAATCTACCCCTTCTTGTTGAATATATCCTTTAGCAACAAGCCTAGCTTTATACCTTTTTAAAGTGCCATCAGATTTAAGCTTAGTCTTATACACTCATTTACAACCTATAGTTTGTTTCGTAGGTGGAAGAAGAGCTAATCCCAAGTATGATTATTAATGTCTAATTGTTGTAACTTCCAGCCTTTTTGCAGCAACAACTGCTAATATAGTTCTAATGGTTGTAATTTTAGCAACAAGACTAAAATTATTTAAAAAATCTACCCCTTCTTGTTGAATATATCCTTTAGCAACAAGCCTAGCTTTATACCTTTTTAAAGTGCCATCAGATTTAAGCTTAGTCTTATACACTCATTTACAACCTATAGTTTGTTTCGTAGGTGGAAGAAGAGCTAATCCCAAGTATGATTATTTTCTAAAGCTGTTATTTCCTCAATCATAGCTTGTTTTCAACAGTCATGAAAAATAGCTTACTTATAAGACTTAGGCTCAGTTAAAACAGAAGCACTATTGACATAATTCTGATAAATGGAAAAAAATGTTGTCATAGGATAAGACTTGGGCAATAGTATGAGGTGAGGTTCTTGCTTTTGGCAGTGTGACTTGAAAGTCTTTATATCGCTGTGGCAACTGAATGTTTTTAGAAGGCCGAGCTTTTGGAGTAGAATGATTTTCAGTTAAAACAGCAAGCAGGCTACATTGACTGTACTGGTGAACCAAAAAATGTTGCTGAAAAGAACAATTAGAGAAACCTGCATTTCTCACATAACTAAAATCTAAAGTAATATCTTTATTTCTAGAAATAGTATTATCACCATCTTGTTGTGAATATAAACTTTGAGCATGTGCATGATCATTACTTGAACTTATATCACAATGGTAAACAGAATCATCTGAAGTTGGTAAAACAAAATTTTTAGAATAAACAGACTGTTGGAAAGGAAATTGATGTTCTGAAAAAAAAAACATCTCTTGAAACAAAAATACTTTGAGTTTCAATGTCAAATAGCCTATAACCTTTGATATGTCTCGGATAACCAAGAAAAATACACTTTCTAGCCATAGGATCCATTTTAGTCTTAAGTTTAGGTAGAATTGAAGCATAAGTCAGACATCTAAAAATTCTAAGATATGTAATTTTAGGTTTAGTTTAAAAGAATACCTCATAAGGAGTTTCATTCTTCAAGACAAGTGTAGGAGTAAGATTAATCAAATATGCAGAATGAAAAATGCAATCTATCCAGAATTTCAAAGGTAAATTTGCGTGAAACCTCAAACGTAACACCCCGAATTTTTCCCAATTCCTAACCCTAGAAATTTGGGAATTTTAAATTTCTAAAACCCTAGCTTTTGGGGATTTTTTTATAAAAATGATTTGTTAAAAATTGAAAACCAAAATTCAGGACTAATTTGCAAAATTTTAAATCTTTTAGGTTTTAAACTGTAATTTTTAGAACATTTGATCTTTAGTTTTTGAAATTTCTAAATTCAGGATTAAATTTTGAGAAATTCAGTATTCGAGTTCAAAATCATAGGTCTTCAAAGTTCAAGAACAATTTGATAATTTTTCTAAAAATTTTAGAGGCTTGTTGTGTGATTAACCCTTCAATTCCTAATTGAATTATAATTCCCTTTTGCCACTACCAAAATCGGCGATTTGTTTCTTTCCAATTTATATCTTTTATTTATTTTATTAAAACCTTTTATTATTATAATAGTATCTTAATTCTAAACATATATATATATATATATATTGAACAATTTGATGAAGTCCAACGAAACCCTAACATGACTCCTCCACTGCCGCCTATGTGTTTTTAATTTTGTCGCCGTTAGTCATGTCGAAAGTTAGCAATCAGCTATGAATTTGAGGTGTCCCTCTATTAGCATCGCTTCTGCGGTATTGGTGTGTTCTCTTTTCGTGCTATATATTTTATTTTTATGATTTTAATTTTTACATTTGAGTGATTTTCAACTGTGTTATGATTTTACATTATTTTTCATGCATATTATTTTCAAACTGTGAATAAAATTGTGATTTAAAATAAATGAGATGTGAATCCCTGATCTATTATTAGAATGTGTTGAGACTGTAAAAACTGTGACACCTTTTTACTGTGTTATCATGGGTTGAGATTGTACGGAAGAAGTTCAGTGATTTTACCACTTGTGTTGGGGACTGTGTAGTGAGAGGTTTTGGGGAACCTACTCTTTTGGTGACTATGTAGTATGGATGCATTGCATTGTGATTTCATAAAATTGTGTTTAAATATGATTTTGTGAAAATTGTTGTGAAACTGAGTTTGTGATTACTTGCACTTTAGAAACACACTGAGCCTTATAGCTTATTCCATCATAGTTTTCTTTTACAGATATCTTGGACTCTAGGCAACATGGTACCTGGAAGATCTTTTTATTTTATTCGTCTATTTTATCACACAATATGATGTTTATTATTTATAAAATATCTAAAAAACATTATTTAATATATGAATATTTTTGGTAAAGTCAATTTTGAAAAATAAAATTCGGAAATGTGACATTTTGGCTAGTGACCAAAATGTAAGGAATGAAAACTATTTTTAGTGACTATTTTGTAAAGGGTCAAAACTTTGAATCTTTAAGGAGCTATTTGCCTAAAGTCTAATATCAGAATTTTCTCTTTAATTGGCTATTTTAAAATATTTGGGAAGAGTATAAATAGATTTTGGAAATTAATTTATAATTAATTTTCTAAGCAAACTTTACGTAACTAACTTTTCTCTAAAAGATTTTCTCTTAAATTCTCTTCAGCCGAACACTCTGCTCTTCTTCAAAATCTTCAGGTAACTTCTTGATTTCCTCAATCTTTTAATGTCAAATGAGTTCTTAATTGTTTCATATCAAGAGCCTAAAAAGAATTTGATCACTAAAGAAGTCAAGATTTGCTCTAGAAGAATAAGAGCTCAACAACAAGATTTTAGGGCAAATTTTACCGGGGCATGAAGACAACAAAATTTTCAGACCAAACTCAAGAAGATCAAGCAAAGCAAGATTTGATAAGAACAATATTAAGAGATGAGGTACCATTGCAACAGAAGTAGAAAACTTAAAGGAGAGGCAAAGAAGATCAGAGCCCATCCAAGTGGAATTTACAAGAATCAACAAAGAACAGATAAAGATTTCAATCTACAACTTCGAGAATGAGGAAGTAGATCCATCAAAGACTAGCAAAGATTTCAATCACGTTTTCATGAAGCAAAGATATCAACCCGTTTGAAGAGGTGGATCTCAGTAAAGATACCAATCCATTTGAAGAGGCGGATCTTAGCAAAGATATCAACCCATTTGAATAGGCGGATCTCAACAAATATACCAATCCGTTTGAAGATGCAGATCTTAGCAAAGATACCTGTAACACCAAATTCATGGCTCGGTAGGGGATCAGTTCAGAGATTAGAAGCTTATTCGGAGTTCGAAACCTTATTCAGAATGTCTTATTATTCTCTTCTAAGATCTAATGAACTAACTTATTAACAGATTACTTAATTTGGGGTTAATTTTAAACATTTTTCGAACTTAGAGACTAAATTGCAAATTTTACAAATTATGGGTCTTTATTAGAATTTCTCTTTACTAATCTTCAATTAAATTTATCGATTATTAGCCTGTGAAATTTCATTATCACTAGAGGTCATTTACTCATCTGATTGGTCCATTTAAGTTTTAGTGACCATTCTATAATCTATTTACACCTGTAATTTAAGTTTTTTTTAACAGAATTAACTAACACCATACCGGTACACTTAAGGCTGTATCGGTATGCTAAGCCAGATTTCTCAATTTTAGATTCAAGGGTAACAAGCCCGTATCGATATATCTAAGCTTGTATCGATATGCCATGTTTTTCCAAGCCCAAATATGCAAGGTCATATCGATACAGCTTGACATGTATCGGTACGCATGACCTATAATGATAGATTTTATCTGGGTTTTATTCGAATTAACAGATCAAACGACGTCCAATCTTTATCAAATTTTACCAGAAGTATTTAAACACTAAAATCTACTAGCATGTTAATTTTTAGGTCCATTTGAATCCGTTTACTAGCTTCTTACCTTTTAGTGCCTTTAAGCCCAATTTAACTAGCTTCTTAAATTACAATCACACCACCTTCCATTTTTAGTACTTAAACACTTTAGGGCTATTACATACATATCAAAATAGACCAAAGTTACATGTCTAAGCCCCATGCCACCTTTCTAGAAGTTCAAAACAAAATGTAAGCATACATGAAATTGGCAGGAGTGACTTGCAACTTCAATAACACAATCGAGGCGTTGATTGCTTCAAGGTTCTGAAATGCATGCGACACACATATGTTAGGCTTACATAACCTAGTGAGGTAGTTATAACGATTACAACATAATTCATCAATGGCATGAATGACATGAATCGTGCTTGTAGGTAGTGTGCATATATCATTAATCAAATATAGGTCATACTCAAAGCCAAATGTCATATTTTCATACACCAAATATAAAGCATAAATACATATTATTTCCTTGGATATAGTAACCAATGGATACACAAATTTCCCCTGTACGCTACATATATAAAAAATATGCCTTAGCCTTGAGCCGTAGCTTCGAAATCCCTTACACAATCCAACCTTTTCTCCCCATATATAGGCTGTAGCCCTGAACCGTAGTTCAATCCCTTACTTAGTGAGCTCAAATAATCCTATGGCATGCTAATTGTATCCAATGTCCACATGTGTCAAAGGTTATTTAATTTATCACAAAATTTACCTTATGCCCATAGACCATATCATGTCGGATTACAAACTTGAGCCCTGGCTCCACATATCATATCATAGCATATTCGTGACAAAATCCATATGTATAACATAGTTCAGATATCATATATGAGCTTACAAACGTATCAAACAACATTAAGGACTTACCATGCTTACCATTAGAATCCACATGTGATTTGCTCTACTTGAGCCTTTAAACAAGATGCAAATTGTAAACATAAAACAAATGCAACGGGATGGCACCTAGCCTATCCCTTGACACAACTACACTCACCTCGATTCCTAAGTTTTCAAGGCTTTCGAATTATGACTCCTTTGCACCTAGCTTTCGTGGGAGATGACAATGGATCTTTCTCCACTTCTTGAGCTAGTCCAAAATTTAAGGGATCAGATTAGAATTGAAATTAATGATTCACAACCGTTTCTCAAGCTTACCAAAGTTTGTAGGTAACTTTGAAACAAGGTAATTGACTTCCTAACACATGGGTTCAATTTGAGTATTCAAGACTCAAATCTTGAAATTAAACTCTAAGGATCAAAAGAATCATTAAATTGACTTAGGGGTTTTTACTTAAAGCTTCCAATTGATGTTTTGAAATCAATCAAAAGTCAAGAGTTGGATCGAGGTGCTTGCTTGAGCTTAAGCTTGAAGATAAAAATGGAGGTGTGTGCTTGTTTAAAGGCAAATGATGAGTTTAGTTTACGGGAGATTCAAACCAATGATGATGGTTTTCCTTATTCATTTTTAAAACCATCTAATTTTTCTCCTAATCATTGCCCCACATTTCACTTAGCCAATGGGAAGGTTTCCCTTAGAAAAGGGTTTGCTTAAACCCATTAATTAATACACTTCTCAATCTTTTCCATCTTTTGGCAATTGATGACCAATTGCCATATTTTTTAGAGTATTCTCACGTGGAGGGGTGGCAAGCAAGTAGGTGAGTCATCCCCTACTTTAAATTTTTTCAATTTGGCCACTAAATTAATTTGGATAGAGACCCATATAGATACACCTTAGGGCTATATCGATACGGCTAAAATGAATTGGGTAAGTTAGTTAAGACAATTAGTCTGTATCGATATAGGTCCTACCGTATCGATACGCCTTGCCCAAAATTAGCATTTTCATCAGTTTCAATAAAACCCCTTGTTGGAGTATGCCCAAAGACCAAACATGGGATGGTTGTAAAAGACATACTTATTTATCTTGTTTATTAATAAAGCCACCATTATTATTATTTTAGTCTTATTCTGTGCACTTATAAATAGATTGAATTTTAATAAAGTCCTTAGAATAATATAGTTATTCTTGAATGTCCTTAGTCGATGATTATTGTGGGCGTGAACAACAATAATATATTAAGACTAATATGTAGTTGATTGATGACAATGTGTTGTCATTGGCATAAAGATGTCAAAATCAATACATAAGCATGTATTAGAGAATGACATACTGGACTGGCCCACTATGAGCATGTTTCTTGAATTATTATGTGACGTTCACGACATTGCTCGTGGTGATAACTACATGTATGATCCTTAGACTTGAGATCATCATTATTTCAACATCGTGAGTGACATATTTTGATACGGTCAAATGTGAGTCGTAACTGACTACACTATAAAGACTGGCATTGGATATGTCACAATCTATGTAGCGAAATATGGTTGATCAAGATATGATTTGTCCCTTCTACATAGTAGGAGTAATATCATAGGCCACTTGATTGAGTGAGACTGGAAAATGCATGGCCTTGCTCGAATAAATTGATATGAGATATCATAGTTATTCATTTATAATAGTCTACCCAAGATATCAAGAAATATTAGATGGACTATACAAGTGTGACTAATCCATGACTTGTGTTCGATCTAGATATGAGGGCAAAAGGATGTAATACATAAAAGAAGTTAATCATGAAAAAAGGTAAAGTCGAACCACGATTTCATGTAGCTTAGGTAGCAATGATGTATTGCTAGATGTCACTTATTGCTTGTAATATTAGAATTATTCTGGATATTACTACTAATGTTACATGAAACTAAAAAGGTCACACCCTATGATTGAAACGAACAAATATCGACTAGATAGCATGTGTACAAACTTGTTGTACACATAATTAGCGAGAAACCAAAATTGTTATAATTATTGTAATTATGGATAATTTCGTTTTTATATATATGTTAATATTTGATAATTTAATATTTGATAAGTTATTGTAATGTTCAAATACTATTAAATATATATATCTCTAAAGAAACCTAATTAAAGTAGAATTAGATTCTACATATTTAATTATATTCTATTAAATATATTGTATATTTAAAGAATCTGAATTTAATTAGAATTAGGTTTTAAATGCTATATAAAGGCATAAGGTTTAGCAGCCAACATATGTTTTTTTCCGAAAATCCTCTCTAACTGTTAGAGAAGAAAAAAAATTGTTCGTTTTATTTGGGTGGATTGTGTAGAGGTCGGAGCGCTGCTGTGACGACTCGGATTTGATTTGGATTCTCCTATATTCGTTGCGGAATTCCAGATTACTTAAGGTAATGTTTTTTTCCTTTATCACCCCGAATTCATCCCTTGTAGATGGATCACTAGTGGATTACACTGGATAATTTTTCCGCTACGCCATGGGGTGTACCGGCATTTCCCAACACCCCTAACTTCCATTATTTACAAAAAGGTCTCACAATTTCAATCAAGCCCAAATAACTTTCATTACTTCAAGTTTGAGTACAAAATTCAACAATTACATCATTTAGGCTTAATCGGTACAAATTTTTTCGATCACCAGAACCTAATTCTAACTAGACCAATTTTCGGGGTGTGACAATACCAATATGTTTGAAGAGGCAGATCTTAGAAAAGATATCAACTCGTTTGAAGATTCAAATCTCAACAAAGATACCAATCCGTTTGAAGAGGCGGATCTCAGCAAAGATACCTATTCGTTTGAAGAGGCAGATCTCAGCAAAGACCCCAATCCGTTTGAAGAGACAGATCTTAGCAAAGATACCAATTCATTTGAAGAGGCAGATTTCAGCAAAGATTTTCTGATTATTTATACAAGACAAAAAGTGCATTACAATCCTAAATCCTTCGGGTCTTTAGTAAATCCTTCGGGTATGATGTTAAGTCTTTCGAGCCGTCACCTTCGGGAGTGATGAGGATATTCGATTGTTTTCATAAGACAGAAAGTGAAACACAATCCTAAAGCCTTTGGGTCATTAGTAAGTCCTTTGGACATGATGTTAAGTCCTTCGATAGATACATTCAGAAATGATGAGAATTTTTTTAGTGTCGTTGCGGTAAGATGGTGGGGGCATGATATTGTCAAATATTTACACATTCTGAACCATCACTTTCAAGAAAAGAAGAGACTTAAGTTACCAGATTGGAAAGCAAGTTTGATCAACTTTGGACTCAGATGTGGAAGATTCACAATTTAATTGGTCAAAAGTTTCAACGTCACATATGTTTTGAGCATAGGGAGAAACTGAAAAACAAGAGAAAAGAATGGAGATCTCCTAATGAGAAGAGTTCGCCAAGCAAAAATTATAGAGCTCCTAATGAGAAGAGTTCGCCAAGTAAAGGTTACAAAAATCTTAATGAGAAGAGTTCGCCAAGCAAATATTATAGAGCTCCTAATGAGAAGAGTTCGCTAAGCAAAGATTACAGAGCTCCTAATTAGAAGAGTTTGCCAAGCAAAGATTACAAAGTTCCTAATGAGAAGAACTTGCCCAACAAAGAATATAGAGTTCCTAATGAGAAGAACTCTCCAGAGCTCCTAATGAGAAGAGTTCACCCAGCAATGAATGAAGAACTCCTAATGAGAAGAGTTCACCCTTCAAAGAATGATAAGTTCCTATAAGAAGAACTTACTTGTTCGACACCTTTACAGAGAGGTGGATTGATGTTTTCAAAGAAGAATAAGAAGTTCCTAATAAGAAGAACTTGCTTGTTCGATGCCTTTGCAAAGAGGTCATATATGAAAATATATCAACATTTTTTTGAAGAACGAGGAGTTCCTAATGAGAATAGCTCGCTTGTTCGACACCTTTACAGAGAGGTGGATCAACATTAAATGATCAACTTTTTTACAGAGAAAAATAGATTAGCATTTGCAGCAAAGAATGAGGAGTTCCTAATATGAAGAGCTCGCTTGTTCAGCAACTTTACAAAGAGATGGATTAACACTTTCAAGAAGAATGAAGAACTCATAATGAGAAGAGTTCTCCTTTTAAAGAATAAAAAAATCCTAATAAGAAGAGCTTGCTTATTCAACACCTTTATAGAGAGGCGGATCAATGTTTGCAAGAAGAACAAGGAGTTCTTAATGAGAATAGCTCGCTTGTTCGACACCTTTGTAGAGAGGTGGACCAGTATTGCCAAGAGGAATGAATGGGTTCTTAATGAGAATAACTAGTTCAGACTTTAATGCAGGTTTGGCAGAAAAGGTTGGGAAGTTCATAATAAGAAGACTTTGTTAAAGCTTTCCAAAGAGGAAGAAGGAGAGAATAATAAAAAGAACTTGCAGCTCAGAGCAACAGTCGACATGTTCGGGTAAAATTCGTGTCTTTGCAGTCTTTGCCCAATTCTCGTTCCACAACAATGAGCAAAGAGGGGCAGCTGTATACCTTAATTTTACCCAGGTATAGCTATATATATATATTTCTCTTATAAGTAATAAATAAATAAATACAACTAATACAATAAATCCAAAACCTATTCAAAATAGTCTATTTAACATATAGTAAGTGTCCACAAATATCCGAATGCCTTACAAATATCTAAAAGCCCATACAAGCCCAAATTCTCATCACATTTTGTCTTTCCTGCCCATTTTACATCAAAGAAACACAATTTGAATCCGATAAATCATTTCCCGCCTAAATAATACCACATGACAGTGTTTTATTGGCTCGAAATAGCTTTATAAGGATCATAGTTTTCTTCTCCTTAGCTGGATTCAGCTAGATGATGACGCCAGCCATGTGACGTCATCCTAGTCAAACCTATAAATAGGAGAGAGAATTTTTTGTCAGTTCATTAATTACCCACTAATAATTATCCATTATTAAACTAATGAATATAATAATAAATAAAGGAGAGAGAAGCCTTATATTTTTCGGGAATCGAACAGCTATGGAAGAAGAAACGGTCATCGGAGCTAAGCTATTAGAGAGGTAAACGAATACTGGAGATGTAGATCGTCACTGGTTGACCCTCATTAGAACGCCGCCGGAAGGTATATCCTTCCCCAACCTTTTCTTTTCCTATAAAATATATAAAAATGGTTATATTTGAGTAAATAATAAAAAACGAAAATGAAAATCTAAAAAGAGATGGAAGTTGGAACTCATCTTGTAGTGGTCGGAGTGCTTCGAACGTGGCGAAGTTGAATATGAGGCAGTTACAAGTGGTTTAGGCTTGTAGGTCGGGGAAGTTAGGAGGATTCTCTCGAATTCGGGTAGTTGTGGCCCGATTTAGGGGAATAAGGGATTAGATCTAGTTGGATCAAGGTAGTTAAAGTTAAAAAGGAGATTTTTGGTTTTAGGGTTTTGGCCAGCGGCCGACTAGAAGGGAAGGTGGTCAAGGTTATAAAGTGGTGGCTGGTGAACGATTGATGTCAGACAGAGCTTGTTCGGATAGGATCCAGCGGCGGAGGCCGCGACGGTTTGTAGCCGAAACTTTTATGTTCATCACGTTCGTGAAGACGGTGATGAACACCAAGTGAAAGTTGGTGATTTAGATCCAAAAAGAGGGGAAATTCTGGGAAAATCTTGTTTGTAGTTGAGAGAGTTTGGGGAGGGAGAGAAGTTAGAGAGATAGAGTTATCCAAAAATGAGAGAATTTGGCTTAAAAGGGGGATTTTATAGTCGTCCCTAAACGACACCGTTTTGGTGCCGGGTTGGGAGACCCGCGAGTTTAAGACGGGTTGAGTCTTAGACCTGCGCCCTTGTATATGGGTTTTACTAGTTTTTAGCCCAAACCTTTGTAAATTCTTCCAATTTAGTCATTTTTAATAAGAATCAAAATTCAAGCTTTCATTTCTTTTCAATTTAATCATGTTTTGTTTAATTAATTTAATTGTTTATTTATATTAGTGATGCATGCTTTTAAATTATCATATAGTCCTATTTGCTAGATAACTAATTCATTCAAATTTAATTATTAATTGTTAGAGCCTTGGTATTTAGGTTATTTAACAAGAACTCAATAATTAAATTTGGAAAGATAATTGTAGAAAATAAAATAGTATTAAAAGTGAAACTTTGAAGTTCTAAGTTGGACAATGTCTCATTGCAATGAGATGTTATTCAAGAGAACTTTTAAGTAGAACATTTGATACCCATTTAAACCTAAAAAATGACAATTAACCTAGTTAATTAAATTAAATCCTTAATTAGTGCTAGTACTTAAATAATTAGATTCATTAATTAAATTATGAATATTATTTAATTTACGGTTTTAATATGAATAGTGCTCAAGCAATTGAGTGTTATCTCATAAATACCTTAAATTTAATACTATTCATAGTTGTTGAATAATCCAATTAATTAGAACATTTTTAAGTTAGAACTTAAAATAAACCAGACAATAACCGATCATGCATTAAAACCTTTTATGTTGGGATATATTTTTGAATATGAATGAAGTGTCCTAAAGTAACTGGGCACTTCCAATCTCATATTCAGATAAAAATGTATTTCCTTATAAAAGAATATCTCCATTTGGAATTTAAATCCAGTTAATAATTATGGTTAAATTAAATTCAAATTATTATTTGAAATGCCAAAATGCCATGTAAAACCAAAAGGTACCGATAACGGGCGATTGTGGGGTGCTAATCCTTCCCCACACGTAACCGACTCCCGAACCCAAATTTTAAAGAACGAATCTCTGGTTGTTTTTATAGTGTTCGGTCTACCAAAGTGATCGGTAGGGACTCTAAAATGTTTTCAAGATTAAATAAAGGAAAAATCTAATTTAACACGGAAAACCTATTTTTTCAAGATTAAATAAAGGAAAAATCTAATTTAACACGAAAAACCTATTTTTTCAAGATTAAATAAATAAAAGGCAAAACCCTAATTTTCAAACCCTAATCGTCAAGCTATTTCCACACATGTTTAAAAAATGGTTACGACACAAATCTTTTTGGGTTCATGAGTATTAGCTACCAAAATCTTGGTTCCGTTGGGAATCCAAGAAAAAATAGCACTAATGTTATTAGAAGCGATAAGTTCCTTAGGAACCCAAAAACTCCTAATCCTCTTACCATATGAGGACCTTTGGAAGCCTCTTTGTTTGTATCCCCAAAGTTTCTTTTCACATAGTTGGGTTTTGAAGAAGTTCATTTTTCAAAACTAGATTCCCCAACTTTGTTCAAAGAAGCTTTGAGATCACCAAATTCCTTTTGGTAATCATCATGAACTTTAGAAATAAGGTTGTTTAAGTCTTGATTTTTCTTTTCAAAATCATTTTGTTTTGCTCGTAAATCAAGGACCTTTTTCTCAATTTCCAAGTTGGTTTTAGATAAGGAATCATTTTGATACTTCAAATTTGAAATTATTTTCTTGTTTTTCAAAAGTGATTCCTTATACTTATCCACTAACTCATCGTATACCTATTGCAATTCACTCATCATAAGCTTATTAAAGCTCATCAAATGTAAAATCAAAATTGGATGAGTTAGAGGTTACCTTAGGATCCTCTTTTAGTACCAGAAGACAAAGATTGATCACTTCTTGATCCTCTGCATCGGATGATTCCTCATCACTCCAAGTAGCAACATGAGCCTTGAGCTTCTTCTTCTTCCCGAAGCTCATCTTCTTTAGTTGGGGACACTCGGACTTGATGTGCCCCGGTTTCTTGCACTTGTAGAAAACTATTGGATCATTGTTTTCTTCTTTGTTCTTGTTCTTGAAATCCCCTCTTCGATGGAACTTTCTTCCCAGGTTGGATTTCATGAATCGAGTGAACCTTTTGGCTAGCATAACCAATTCTTCATCTTCCTCTTCACTACAACCACTCTCCTCTTGTGAAGCTTTGAGAGCAATTCCTATCTTCTTCTTTTCTTCTTCTATTCCTTTCTTCATTATCTCATGAGTGAGAAGAGACCTTATAAGAGCATCTAGCTTCAAGGTCTTGAGATTCTTGGCTTCTATAATGGCAGTCCTCTTTCCATCTCATGACTCGGGAAGAGAGTAGATGAGATTCCAAACAAGTTTGTCTTCTAGAATGACTTCTCCAAAATCCTTAAACCCATTGACGCTTACGGAGAATCTATCAAACATCTTGATGATGTCTTCATCTGGTTCCATTTTGAAGTTCTTATAACTCAAGTTGAGGAGTCCAATCTTGGTCTCCTTGACATCGTTGGTGCCCTCGTATATAACTTCAAGCTTGTCCCATATCTTCTTTGCACTTGTGCAAGAAGACATCTTCGAGAGTACTCATCCGGTCCAAGAGCGCAAAAGAGCATGAACATTTTTTTGTCGTTTACTTGCAACTTCCTCTGATCTTCATCGGTCATATCTTGCTTAGACTTAGGAATGAGCTGATCTCATTCTCTCTTTATTGAAATGACCGGTCCATCTTCCACTACATCCCAAAAAAGATAGTCGTTGGATTTGATGAAGAGCCTCATACGATTTTTCCAATAAGGATGGTTGTCTCCATTGAAATAAGGCGGTTTGAAGATGGACTGAGACTCGTAGAGGTTGTTCCCGAAAGTAGAGGCCATGACTTGATTGTTGATTGATCAAAACTCCTTCGGATTGACTCAAGAGGATATTAATCCTTCCAATGAGTGTGGCTCCAATACCAATTGTTAGGATGATTAATCGATGGAGTGTGGCTAAGAAGGGGTGAATTGGCAATTTAAAAATTGAATGGAAACAAATTGAAAAGATAGAAAATTGGGATATAAGAGATTTATAGTTGTTCAACCTTCTAACACGCTTTACATCCACTACCTTAGCTTCCCACTAAGGATTTACTCAAATTCATTAAGAATTTCTTCCCTTTTTCTAGGCTCAAGAGGAAACCTTTACACACTCAAACCTTCTACCCCAAAACTTTGAGAAAACACTCTTTTACAAGAAAAGAAATAGAAAGCTGAGAAATCCTCCCAAAGGTAAATGTTTGCCCAATTACAAAGTTCACTCAAACCCAAAACTTGAATCAAAAGATTACAATTTAGCTCTCTCAAGTGGGTTACAAGAATTTGATTCTAATAGCTCAAAGAATGTTAGATATGTGCATGAATGCTTTAGACTTAATCAATAGTTTTTTTTGTAGCTTTGGAGACTTGTTTATATATCATCTCATTGATTTTTAACTGTTTGGGTGGTTGGGATATTGAGTAGAGTCGTTGGGCTATATTTTCCCCGCAATAAATGATGTCTACCAACCCTGGGTATCAGTACGTAGGCTTCTGTATCGGTACCTGCTATAAGAAGAAAGAGCCGTTGTACAAAGGAGTATCGATACGCGGAAGGGCGTATCGGTACGAAGAGTGTATTTTACAAAGGGGTATTGGTACAGGCTGAGCCGCATTGGTACTAATTTTGCTCATCAGAATTTGAGAAAGTTGAGAATGTAAAATTGTATCGATATGCCTAAGAGGGTATTTGTACGGTATAACAACTTTTCAAACTTATGGTTCTAATAAACTGGCAAGGCTACCAGATTTATGTTCTTAATTTCTTGGCCCAGATATTGGCAAGAATTGATTGAAACTTTAGCATGGGCTCATGAACGTACACCTTTAGCTAATTTGATTTGATGGAGAGATAAACCAGTGGCTCTTTATATTGTGCAAGCAAGATTGGTTGGATTAGCCCACTTTTCTGTAGGTTATATATTTACTTATACGGCTTTCTTGATTGCCTCTACATCGGGCAAATTTGGTTAATTCCTTATGTTATGCATTGTATCTATGATAATATCATCTCTTTCGATGGTGAAGGGGGTTATGCCCCCATTCTATTTCTACATCTAGGATCCGACTTGTATAATTAATAATAATAGGAACTGAACCATTATGGCAAAGAAAAGTAATGGTAAAAAATTTATTACAAAATATTTTGAAAATCTTAACACCTTGTATCGTTATGCATAAAGCCGTATTGATACTCAAAGGCCAATATGGTTCCCAAATTGAATGGCGTACTGATAAACTACACGCGTATCGGTACCCAATAGCCATTAAGTATAAAAATGTTTTCCAGTAGCTAAAATATGTATCGATACGGCTAAGGGCATATCGATACTCTTGGACCAAATTTGGCTATTTAAGTACAAAAGCACTTAGAAAATATTTGGGGTTTTAGTTTTTGTCTTAGAAACAATTTGAAGTTCGAATCTTTTTCATTTTGTGAGTCTTTTTGAGTACTTAAAAATTTATCTAATTTTACAATTTGGTTCTTGAAATCCTTATTATATTAAAATCAAATATTAGTTTTACAACTTTCTATGCCAATGTTGCATCCAATTAATTACAAACATCCCACAGTCATATCTATCATTAAACATAACAAAATTAACTAAATTATTAATAACATGGCTACAAAACATGGAATGATTAAACATCTACAATCACTGCCACTATATACCTATTGTTTTAGATTTTGACTTTAGGCACCACTACGCCTAGCTTTGTCAATGACACTCGTGGTGAGCTAAACACTTGAACGAACTTTTCATCTAAAAAATATTCCCTTAATGTTTTAATCTACATGCACAAACACATAATCTTTCACATGAACTTAACTTCGTACAAAACGTTTGCTAACCATTTTCTACATGCAATAAGTAATTATCTTACACATTTCTTCACAGTCACTCTTCCATAATTGCCTCGAGTAGTTGGTAAACTATCAAGTATCTTAACTTCTCCAAGACCCATATCCAAAACACACAGAAACTAATGTAGGTTGTTGTGATTAATGGGGATAAATATCAATAAACAATATTTAAGTAAAATGCATTTAAATTCAAAACTATAAATATTTCATTTCTGAATGTTTTTATGGATAGAAGTTTATTCTTACCATTTCACAGTTCGTCACGCTCCCGAAATGTTTGAAATGCGCAACCCAAAAGTCAGCAAGCTATTTATCACCCATTGCCCCTTTTAGAAGTTGACTCTACATTTCACAATATTATTTAGGCTTAAAGGCCCATTTGCCCTCTAAAATATACATTTTTCCTGAACAGCCCCTTAAAGTATTTTTTGGGACGTTGTGAACCTTGAACTAAAAATCGTTACTTCATTTGACCCCTCCGTTAACCTCTGTTAAAAAAAAATTCACGAACCAATCAAAATGTGTCGCGTGTAATTTTTTTAACAAAAAGTAAACATGACTTAAATAAAAGGGGTAAATTGGACATTAGGTATCCAACAAATAATCTTTATCACCAACACCCTCAATCTCCCATTCATCCTATTTTCCTCTGCTCATTCAATTCTGCATTCTCAACCACTGTACCTAAATTTCCTTTTGGTCCATCATGCGAAGACATCAAAATTTGATTTGGAATAACTTTTTTTAAGTTTGTTTTTTCTTCTGTGTTTCACTGTGATCTTTCTGTGTACTTAGTGACGATGGTAATAGACTGATGAATGATGATAGGAAGAGATGGGATAAAGAGTGAAACTAACAAGCCAAAAAAAGAAAAAGTTGTATATTTTCCCTATTTGAAAACTGGATTCACTACTCTTAATTGATTATGGTTAGAGGTGGTAAACGGGTCATTCGGTTCGGGTTCGGTTCAGGTCATTTCGGTTTGAGTCATTCGGTTCTGACTGCATCCAGTTTAAATTCGGTTCAGTTCGAGTCTGGTTCAATTTTAGTTTGGGTCTATGGTGATTTCGGTTCGGGTATTGGGTCAGGACGTCGAGTCGGTTGATTTCGAGTCGGTTATTTTCAGATCAGCTGATTTCGGGTCGGGTCAATATCGGGTTAATAGGAGATCGATCGGTTTTAGTCGGGTTTTTAGGCCGAGTTAGGTTTTCCCACCCTATATATGACTTTATATAGCATGTATATTTGACTTTTTGGTAAGTTGTACGACAGTTCACATCTCATCTTTATTTATTTATTTTAATATATTTTCTTAATTTCGGGTTGCCTTCGGTTTGGTTGCTTTCGGTTTGGGTGAAATCGGTTTGGTTCCATTCGGTTCGGTTGAAAATCGGTTCGGGTCTATTCGGTTCGGTTGAAAATCGGTTCCAGTCAATTTTCGGTTCAACTGAACTTCGATTTGGTTCGGTTTATTTCAGGTTTTGGATCAAATTCGGGCCATCGCGTTCAGGTCAATTTCGGGTCTCGGTTCGGGTAAATCGGTTCGGTTCTCGGGTCAAGTTTGTCAGGTCTAATTATGGTTCACCTTTTGTTATCCATGATTATATGCCTCTTTTTCTTGTGAAGAAATATGAATTTAGGATTACATATGATTTTTCTATTTCTCTAATACGAGTTATGCAAGAAAAATACTTGTATCTAAATATAAAATTTAACTGAGGGCTGGATCAGTCTGAAGCTTAAATTAGAACAGAGAGATAAGGATTTCTGGTTTACTGAATTTATATGTTTGCTTGGTGCATCTCCTTGTTGATTTAATGAGGGGTATTTATGTTAAACTCAGGTTTTAATTCTTTTCTTTTATTGATATTAAATTCTTTTTCCTACCTTTTCATTTACTAAATTTATGTTTGTTTTGTTGGGGATTTCACAGTGGATTTTGTTTAATTTCTAAAATGCTTTAAAATTCTACATTTGACCTAGTTGCTGCATTTCCAGCTCACATATGCCATCTGACGCTTCTTTACCTTTATTGCAGCATCCATACCAGGCTTATTCTTCTTCTTTAGTGTCCATCTTCCATTTTCAGGAAAGGTGAGAATTTCGTGTACTGGTGATGAAAGCAAAATTAGTAAGCAGTTGAAAATTTCTAATGACTTGCAATGGTGGAGATTTGATTTTATCAGAGATTGTATTAGAGGAAGAAGAAGATGAACCGTTTTAGGGGCTAGATTGATTAAATATAGACCTTGAGAGACTCAACATGCCACTTACCTATTTTTATTAAACTCAATTAATTTTTTTGGTCAAAAGAACCACTGGTGCGATCTAATTGGGTCAAAAAAATTAAATGGATGTTAGATAAGATGGGCCAACGGAGGTCATGCTTTTTAGTTCAGGGGGCAAAACATCCCAAAAAATATTTTAAGGGGCAGTTTTATTTTGTGTATACTTCGGGGGCCAAACGAGCCTTTTAAGCATATTATTTATTATGCTTCCAAATACATCTATATTTTTTTACTATACATAAACTAATTAAATAGTTAACATGCACATAAGGAGCAAGGGAGAAACCCTATCCTTGTTGTACACTTCGTTGCAATTTCTTCAACAACCATAATTCACTCAACAATATCAATAATCTAAATAACGCAAAACAAAATCAAACAATTTTATATAACCTCATTAATTCAAATTAAATCATTGCATTGCTTAAGCTATTAATTATACTAACTATTGAATTAACTCAATGTTTAGGACATAACAAATCAACATCACTTACAGTCACGTACATGTGGCCAATATGCATGAGGATTTTGTTGCACAAAATGGATCACTTATAAATTGTTACCGATCTAACTATATACACTTAGAATGGATGACTTACTTTTCCGACAAGGGCGTATTCGATATATAGTCATATGTGCCTCTTGCAGATGATCCCATCCTATCACTTATTTCAACATCTAATGCGAACTAAAAACACAAACTTCTAGTTCTCAATCCACTGTCAACTCATACATCCAAATCAATTTCTTGTAAAATGGCAAAGGCCATTACCAACGTCTAATTTATGTCACATTACAAGCACCATATTATGAATATTAGGACATTACATTAAATAACGATGATCAACATCAAACATTTTTACTATCGTTGCTAGTTAACGCATATTTCAAGTTTTCACCCGTCCCTATTTTCCTTCCCCACTAACCTTAAACGATACTTCCTTATTCCCTTTAGCCTACAAATAAACATATCTGTTAATACAACTTTAATATCAAAACATTCATCATCAAATTTATACACTAAAATAATGATTTTATCTTTCTCTTTTTCGATGGCATACCTATATTGTCATCCTTCAACACAATTTTATCGTCAACAAACACTTCTGTATTCATAGCTACTTCTTCATTGGCCTTTGACACTAAAATATTTATATTTTCTTCTCGCGGTTCCTTTTCATCAAGTCCAACGTCAAATTTAGCATCAATAACATGCAGAGCCTTCTTCAAGTACATCATGTTCACACTTAAACAAACAACATGATCAACCACGTTCTTCGATTCATCCTTTAGCGCCTCTAAAGTCCGTTCAATCTTAATTTGTTTTTTCTAGTCTATATTTCATACTCTCTTTCATTTCATTCACGTATTAAATGACCTTGCCAAATGCCTCAATTATTATTTTACTAGTGGCATTCGTCTTTCCACCTTATTTTTTTTACTGCAACCACCATCCGACCTAATAACCTGCTAAAATTATTCATTTATTTTATGTAATCGATGTTAAAAAATTTCACTACACACTACATCATTTAATATCTTACTTACCCTTACTTTCTTCGCAGACCGGTGTCCCTTTATGCGTGCAACAATTTTTTTTACCTTTTTTTTTTCTATGAATGAATACGAGCTACACGATTTGCAGCAGTAGTTGCTCTGCTAGGCACTCAAGTCCAATAATCATACAATCTCACCTACATTTCAAATTACACACAACATTATTATTCAAAATAAAATCATGATAAATTCTGCACTACTAGCACAATACATAAATTTACTATCAATTTACCTCTAATATTGCTATGCACCCGATCAAGTATGTGTGACTTTCACGAGAATTAATTTAGATATACCATCAATCAACCTCTCATATACAAATTTACACTAGTTAAGTTTTTCCTTCAACCCATCAGAGCACAATAACTCAAAGTTTCTGTCAAGGCCACAATGTCCGACGTTGGACATAGAAAGACACCAACAATGTACAAAATCACCCTCGTTTTCAATTCATCTCCCTCGTAATCACCACTTAATATTTCTGCCTCCAATTCAACATATAAAACTTTGGTGTTGATTTTATTTTTCAAAGCTAGCTCTTTTCTATTATATTTTTCCCTGACACGTCCAACATCAACACCTTTATTTTTTGGCCCCAAAACAGTTTCTACATCCTCTACCATTACAAAAATATTGTGCCCATTAAATTGCAACATTGAGCTTTCAATATCAAAGCTCTCCACCAAGTCACACATAGATCGCAATGAATTACTCGAGATTTTAATTCAAGTAAACCTTCAAACCCAAGTTCTCCAACTACACCCTCCATCTTCTTAGTCTTCATCTCTTTAAACAACTTTAACAACTTTTTATGCTATACCTTGATGTACCTCATACAACATATTACATACGAAAATTACCTCGATGTTAGTAATCTATACTATATTAACGATTCTTTTTAAGCTTAACTACTTTGTCTACAAAACAAAAGTATATCTTACCTTTTTAACAATAGTCATGTATCAACCTTTTGATGTTGCTTCTACATACGCTCTCTTCTACTGCAAGTGCATATCAATACAAGGCTCTTTTCTTCATCACATTTTGGACTATTTCTTTGCCAATATTTTCTTTCCTTTTATCATTCAGACAATATTACAATTTTAGAACATATATACATTACTAACAAATACAAAACACAAAACTATTCCAAATTTCTCACTTACCTCATTTGTCATTTCTAACCAATTAACAATTTAAACTAAATTCTAACCAATTAACCATATCATCTTTCACACCTTCTACGTCTATATAGCACTTGGTTCCATGCTCAATCACCTTCTTGTAAAACTAATGTCACATAAGTTTATAATACACATAAAATTCAACAAAACATTTTATTAATGGTTATCAACAATAGAATTTTATTAACCATAAATTAAATTAAAATTTTGACCTACATAAATTAAATTTCTCTACGTAGTACTGATATTGCTATACAGTAACGATACGATTTATTGCTTCGAACACCTTCAATTTAATTCTATTTCGGTACTACTTTTTTATACCGATATTACATAACATTACCCATATCATCACTTACAGGATCCGTACTGCTTCCTTCTAACCATAAATTCGCATCTCATCGATATCACATAAATAATACCAATTCTACATCCCAAGGAATATTTGTCCAAGTAGGTATAGAAATTAGTTTTATTAGACTGGGCTAAAAGAAAGCTGAAACTTTTGACATGATTTTTTGAGAATAATTAACTCGAATAGAAAAAAAGAGGAGGAAAGTTAGGATTAGTAGAGTTAATTTGAAAAAGTTTATTGTTATAATTACAAAAACTGAAACAGATACTAATATTAAACTTTACTGATTATGACTAAACAAAATTAATGGAGTATTAAACTTCACTGATTAATCTTGTAATTTAGATGGTTAGATGAAAGAAATTGTCTCCCGTGCTTGCCACGCAATTAAAGCTAGCGAAACTAAACTGTTACTGTCGTGCCGCCTTTCTTCCCCTTTCTGTTATCCAACGCCTAAACTCTCCAAATTAACTCGCTAGAATTTTCCATCTCTTTCCCGGGAAAATCTAAAAGGGAAAGTCAATCTAATGGCCACCAGGCTCGCCCTCCGTCTCAGATCTCATCTCCTCCGCAACCTCCACCTTCAGAATCCCCCGGCTCCACCCACCTTTATATCTCCGCCGTCGATCTCCCATCTCGCGCCACCTCCCGTCTCCACCATCGACCGATTCTTCACATCCCCCGCCATCCGCTTCCTCTCCACTTCCACGCGCCGCGTCCCCACCAGACCTAAAAAGGTCGACATTGGGGCCCGAGCCCGCCAGCTCCAGACCCGCCGCCTCTGGACCTACGCCTTAACATTCGGTTGCGTAGCGGGATTTGTAGTTTTAGTTCTCAACAATTTTCAAGATCAATTAGTTTTCTACGTTACCCCAACCGACGCCCTCGAAAAATACACGAAAAATCCTTAGAAAACGAAGTTCAGACTCGGCGGTCTGGTTCTGGAAGGAAGTGTTGTTCAGCCGGGTTCTTGTAAAGAAATGGAGTTCGTCATCACCGATTTGATAACCGATATTTTGGTCCGGTACGAAGGTTCGCTGCCGGATTTGTTTAGAGAAGGACATTCCGTTGTGGTTGAAGGATTTGTTAAGCCGTTTACGGAAGAAATTAAAAGGGACTTTTCTTCGAGGAGCGAAAGCAAGGTCCGGCAACTGTTACTTTTCGGCCACCGAGGTTCTTGCTAAGCACGACGAGAAGTACATGCTTCAAGAGGTTGCGGCTGCCATTGAGAAGAACAAAAAGAAGATCGAAGAAGGGCTGGAAGGAGCTAAGGAATCCATAGCTTGACATTGGTATGACTGACATTTTTGCTTTATTTTGAGGCTTATTCAATTTGATTGGAAATGTTGTAAACTTATTGGCTGAGATTGAATCATTGAATAGATGGAGAATTAGAACTTTTAATGGAATTATAATACCATAGTGAGGAAGAGGATGAAATCGAAACATTTGAGGCCTTTTTCTTTTCTTCTTCTTTTAATTCTGTTGTTGTATTGCCACAAATGTGGGTTTTACTTACCTTTGAATAATGCATCCTCAGAATTTACATTACTTATTGTTTGATGGATGGATTTGCTCTAGCCTCGTGTCATTTTAATGTTATTGCAGGCAAAGAAAAATGTGTTTTATGCAATGATTGTTAGTTTATTTTATTGGTCTTTGGATGATAGTGTTAGGAAATTGATGCAAATTCAGCTATGAGATTTCCGTTTGTTCATATTAACAAGGATTTGTCAAGCTGTTTTATTTCTGCCAAAGAACTCTATATTTGCTGCATGTTATTCTTGTTTTTAACCTGGTAGTTTGTATGTTCTATAATGTTGAGGATTCGCGATTCTCTATGGAGGTTATCGTTTATAATTTGAAACAGATTCTTGCTTTCTGCTTTGTTCTATGTCGATTTCTTCTCGGTGATTGTTCCTTAGTAATCTATTTTGTACCTACTGACAATTCTTCTGATTTTTGGGTGTGGAGGTGGTGATTAGACGTGGTTATATAGATCGACGAGCATTGATTTTTCTGTGAATGATGGAAAACTAAGATAACTAGAATCACTTTTGTTGAAAATTCTTTCTTGAATGGTGCAAACAGTGGAATGGAGACTGGAATTAGAACCATATGATCATGGAATTGGTGAATGTCTTACTATTTTTATTTTTTATTCATTCCTATGAATTTCTAGTTATCATGTACAATGGATTGGGCAAAGTTTTATTTGATTGCTATACAATTTCTGGTTTCTTTTCATTTCCCTTTGTCTAATTTGGTGTCAAAAGATATGGATAACCACCTCGAGCTAGGATTCTAGAAAAAGTTGGAACAAATTAAAATATGCAATGTTGCAGGATCTTCTCCATTTTGCCTGTATGAGAGGGATCTTCTCTTTTACTTTCTGCCTAGCATTTCAGGTATGCAAATGTGAAATTACTTGCACAAGTGTAACCTACTTACTGTTGCACCCTCTCTTTTTTTAATGGTAATGTTTTAGTCCTCTCCCTCTTACGAAGGGGACTTGGATTGCTAGTTTACATATTTGAACCAAGTTTGTCTTGCGAATGAGCAGCTGGCGTATTCTGCGGTTGTTTTCTCTGTAGACATCCATAGGGCTAATTGGAAAATATTATTGCGAGTGTAAGGTTTATGATTGAAATAGTTGTAGGTTACGCTCAGAAGAAGAGACGACGATAACTGGGTTCTAGTTCAGTGTCACAATTTGTGAGATATTTTAAAACTACTACAAGTGATATAGTCACGAAATCATCATAGTTGCCAACAAAAGACTTTAAGATTTTACTAAATAAAATAAAAAAAGTTAATACGGAATTGATATACAAGAATTACTTAAATCTTTTATGTAACTACTTAACGTGATTCCACCCTAGATAATAAACATCATGTTAACACGAGGATTATGTGGCGGTTTGTTTGAATCTTGAGGTATTATCAATTCTTTAAATTTTAAAATTAAGAGTGACAAATTTTATTTGATCAATTTTAAACTAAAAATTACCTAAAATATTATTATACTAGAAAATTTTGGGAAGGGCTCATCACATCCTATACATAAACTTCGTCTCTAATTATCAATTTATCAGTAAAGAGTAATTTTTTTATATATACAAACCGTGATAACGCAATGTTTTATTATTTAGGAAAAAAATCTTGAGGTGTTATTTAAATTTGTCATTAAATCTAAAATTTAAAGTTTAAAATAGATAATAGATAACTAGCAACACATTACTTTTTTAAGAAGAGAATTCAGTTCAAACATTTAAGAAGATAATATTGATAAAGAGAGCCACGAGAACCATAAATACGCAACATGAATAAGAGTGCTCTCCCGCTTAAGAATGATATATGAGAATTTCATTTTGAAACGGCACCGTTGTGAGTATTGGGCTGATGAAGCGAGGATTTTGACCTTAGGCCTAGGCCTAGGCCTAGTTTTATCAGTCCCAGCCTTGTAGCCGACTGTCCTACAACGCTTATTTATATATTCTTGGCTGTCGATCGTCGTCTTCCTCAATCGCGTAAATTGCAATCGTAGTATTATTATAATTATAATAATCGAGTTGTTTTCTCTCGTGTTTTTGGGTAAATCAACAGTCAAATACCCCAACCTTCCGTTATATCAAATGAGAAATCCCAACGCCAAAAGCGAAGAAACAACCCATTGGGAGGCGAGGCCGGGAGGGAGGTGGTCCAGCGGAGAGACCACCTTGAAGACGGCGACGACATTCATCACAACCACGATCACGGTACTGCTCCGGCATCTTCCGGCGTGCCCATGGTTTCCGATGGCCCTACCCAGCACCAGCTCTATGCCTCTGTCCCCGCCCATTCTACTGTTGGTAATTTCTCTTGTACCTTCTTTATTCTTTGCAGCAGCGCATAGAACCAAAAATTAAAAAATAGAAATCCCTTTTTCTATTTGGGATGATTAGTATATTCGTTTCGTGATGCATTGGCGTGTTAATTGTAGCTTTTGTGTTGTGGATAACGAATGAGGAGTAGTTAGGGTTTTGTCGATTGTTTTATGCCTTTCTTATGGGTCTTGGTCCTTCAACTCCTAAGCATCTTCTGGTATTATTCCTTTACATCCCTATTCATTTTGTTATGTTCGTAAACGGGTGTTAGTTTTTTATCTTTCATCTTTTTGATTATTTGATGGTTGTTTTCAACTTGGTAGAAAAAATTATGGTTTCCTGTTATGAAATTTAATCTGTCATGCTAGAGAATCCAGTAAGCAATGATAATACGGTTGAAAAGATGAAGGAAAGTGAAGAAATGTCAAAGGCCTTTGTGGCAGTTGCCGGAGTTCGAAAAGAAGTCGACAAGCTTTACGAAAGAGTGAGTTTCTCTGCACATTATATTCATTAGTATGGAATAACGGACGGTGAAGCCTTATACTAGGCTTAAATTGAATTATCTCCGTCTTTTCTGGGTTCTTTTGGATAGGTTGCTGCATTAGAGGTGCCTGTGAACAGTGGCACAAAGGTTGCGAATGAGGAATTTGATGTATCGGCAGAGCTACTCCTGAGGGAGCTGCTGAAACTGGATGGGATCGAGGCTGAAGGAGAAGCAAAGTTACAGCGGAAGGCTGAGGTTTGTATTGTAGGCATTGGGGTTTACTAAAATCTGTTTGTGGGCAAATTTTGCATATTGCATCGTTGTTATTTTGTATATACTAATTAATTGCATTGTTGTTATTTTGTTTCTACTAATTAATTGCATCATTTGTGATATAAACATACCTTACAATGGCTTGGAAAGTATGAATTTAAACAGAGTTTTTGAGATTGATAAATTATTGTCCTTGGGAATGAGCATTGATTATGTGTTTATACTCCTTTATCTAAAGTTAGTTGTTTAAAGGATTTTGAAATGCTGTGACCATTTAGAGTTCTTAACTGTATATTTAGTCCTTGGTTCCTTGTCTTCTCTTTTGGGAATGCTTTGTGTGGCCTCGATGTTTCGTGTTGGCACCTCCTATAAGTAGAATACTGCTAATTGTCCTTCGAAGTCCTTTTGTTGATGATGCTGGAACTTGCCACTTCCCATAATAACCAAGCACTGGCAAACCTTCTCACTGACGAATGGCTTGTGCTATAATCTTGTTCTCCATCGTGTTAACCCTGACCTTAGCATGTACTTATGGCAATGTACTTACTACTCATGCGCAAGTCTTGTAGAGCGTCATCTTTTGCTTTCTGCTGAAAGAGGAAAGGATTTTATGCAGTTTGTAGATTAGGAAATGTAGTGTGGGATTGTGTTTCAAGCTTTAGAAATTGCAAGTTCTGTAACTAGCCTATAAATTAATGTCGATGCTACTGTACTCTATGCTGTTGTATCTTCTAATTACTCCTTTGATCAGGTACGGCGTGTCCAAAACTTCCACGACACACTCGACAAATTAAAGACGAGAAATTCCAATCCTTTTAGCAACAAACAGAATGCTGTAAAAGTCTCAACAAATTGGGAGACGTTCGACTCCGGGATGGGAAGCTTGACTGCCCCTCCTCCGCCTATGTCGTCTTCAACCAATCAATCCCCAGATTGGGAACGGTTTGATTAGTTAATATCTGCTTTGAAATGGAGAGCTTGACTGCCACTCCATCCATGTTATCTTGGATTTGATTAGTGAATATTTGCCTCATTTTTGTGGAACATAATATATTAGGTTTCATTTGTAATAGTTTTGGTGCTACATCTATTTTTTCAAGCCAAGGGGAATTATCTTCTGCTTGAAAGACATCTGGATTCTTAAAAAGTTCCGATGTATCATAATCTTGTCTTAAATATACATTTGGTACATAAGTTATAGACTTTCTCCCAAGTTGGTACATAAAGAACTTTTGCACTCAAGTTGATACTTAAAATTTTTTACTCCTAAATTGATACTTAAATTTTTTTACTCTCAAGTTGATAAATTTAATCTCAAGTTGATACTTGAAAACTAATCGCATCCTTGATACCTAAATTTTTTTTACCTACAACTTGGTACTTGAACTAAACACCACCTTCGAAGTTGGTATTAGAATTTATGCATTCTCTCATTTTTGTCTAAATTTGAAACAACTCAATAAATTGAACACTTTATATTTAAAAATTCTATTAATTTATCTTTTATTTTTTATAGTGTAAGAATAATGGCATAAATTTTACTTGTATTCTATCATTTTTTCAATCAAATGTATGTACTTTTTAATCGCGTAATGTGCCCCTTATATTTTGCTTTTGTATTTTAAAATGTCCTTTATGACTAACGGTATTGAGTGATGACGCAATAATAACACACGACACTCTCATATGCTGTCACGTATTATTTTTTTAGGATTTTTTTTTAAAATGAGAAGACTTTAAAATAATTTGACTTTTTTATTTTTCATGTCAAAAGATAAAATAATAGAGAATGAAGAGCTTAAGATAATTTTACTTTTTTTCTCACCTGCAACTCTTCGTTTTCATTGTTACCTTTGGCCTTTTTACCTGCAATTCTTATTTTTTTACCGCTATCGATTTTTACTCAATTTAATTTACAATTAGTATCATAGTCAATACTACTGCTTTTAGTCCCAAATCTTTTCCCTCTTGAATTGAATTTAACCTAAATGAATAAAGAATTTAGAGCCCAAAATGAGTCCTGAATCAAACTCTGCAACAACATCGTCGACGACGCAATTCCCAAGTGAAAAACGTAGCAGAGACTCTGGAGATGAGGTTTATCTTGACAATTTTCATTTTCAATCTATGTTTTATTTGTTTTTAATTTAGAAGCTCCTAAATCAGTCGAGGTTTTCCTTTTCTTCTTATTTTGTTTTATCTCGTTTGTTTTTAAAATACTCATTTCAATTTCTATTTAATTCCATCCTATTAGATATTTATAGCATATAAAGTTTGATTATAAGAACTTGGGCAATGTTCTTTCATTAAGGATTAGAACCATTGACTTCCCATCAATATTCACTGGTTAAGCCAGGTCACATTTCTAGTATTTTCAAACAAAAAATAAAAACACCCATATCAATAAGACATTAACATTGCTCAAGAAACAAAGAAGATTTACAAGGTTTTTCCTTTTTTCAGTCACCCACAAGGTAAACTTTTGTCTTTTGTTTAGAGAACTTTCATCTACTGAAAAATAGTAGTGGATGAATCAAAACGAAGCCTATTTTTATTTAAGGAAAAAAAATGTTGCAATGGGGATTTCATCATATACCCACGACGATTGTGAGTTTAGTGGTGGAATGGCAGGAAAAATCGAGACAGTGAGGAAGAAGAGTTACAGGTGAGAGAGGTATACTCTAATTTAATCTAAAAAGATAAAGGTAAAGTTATATTAAGCCCTTAATTTTCTTTTATTTTATCTTTTGGCATGAAAAATAAAAAGTCATTATTTCAAAGTCCTCTAGTTTTTTTTAAAAAATTCCTGAATAAATGACATGTGGCAACATATGAGAGTGTTATGTTTCCTACCACGTCATCACTTAACTCCGTTAGTCTCAGGGGGCATTTTAAAACATGGAAGCAAAGTATAGGGGGCACATTACATAATTATAAAGTACAAACACTACATTGACAAAAATAACAAAGTACACGGGGCATTTGTGCCTTTATCCCTATTGTTTATTCTTCTCTTAAAGTGTCATATTACTTTTCTAGTATAATAACAATTTAACAATAATTTGTTGTTGCTTTACAGTAGAATGCAATTATCCAACTATTGTATTGATTCGATGGACTCGTTTGGTTTGATAATGTTTCAAAAATGATTAAATTGATGAATTTTTTTAAATATTAAAGGTTAAATTTGTTGGAACGGATCGAATTAGGACCAAAATGATAGAATTTATATGTTTTGACATCAACTTGAGAGAATATGTCTAGTTCATGTATCAATTTAGAAGTAAAAATTCTTTAGGTACTAATTTGAGAGAAGATGTCTAATTTAGATACTAACTTGAAAGGCGATGTATAGTTTAAGTATCAAATGTATGTTTAAACCAGTTTAGAGAATCATGATTTTTACTTTTTCTCCAAAGAATCCAGAAATCGCGTTTTTGTATGTGAATCATGAGGAAACCCCTATCACTTTCTTGTACAACAAATTTGGTGGGAGACCGCTGGGAGGGGTGGCTTCGGTTGTGGTTCCTCTGTCCTTGGAACGCCCAGGGTCCCTGGTGCCTGTGGGGGCCTAGCCAAAAGCGAAAAAGCGAGAGAAATTAGAACCAATCATGGGTTGTCGATGGATCATCCCTCATTGTTGATGAGTCTAGGGTTGTATCAATAAATGGTATTGAAGCCTCTTTGGGTGCATTGATCATGCCTCCCAATGTGCAGACTGAGCGTGGATAGGCTAATATGGCTGAGACGTATATGGATAATGCGAGTCGAGAGTCTTATGCAGATATGGTGTCTAAATCTAGAGTAGGAGGAGGCCAACCAAAACTCTCTATGTCGGATGATAGTGTTGAAGTACTAGATACTGATTACACAATTGACCGGAGTAGTACATTCCCAATGATCAAGTTTTCTAATAGGGTACATGAGCTGATCCATAGGAGTATGCAAAGGGCAATAACAAAGGTAACTCATGAGTACAATAGAATGCCGACACAAGTGAACCTCCTGGATTCCAACAAAAGACTTAGAGGCAGAACAATGGAGCCTCTAACTCCATCTCTAATTCTTTTGATAATTCTTATAAAAACTTTTATGGAAACTGCCTGAGTCATAATGCAGGATCAAGCAGCCCATTTGAAGAATCATAGTGACGTGCTCACAATGCATGCTGCCATGTTGCAAAACCAGCAATATATCATGCAAAACAACACTGCCTCCATACGATCTTTAGTGATGCAAGTTGGGTAGATTGCCCAGATGCTGAAAACGAGACCACCTGGCTATTTACCTAGTGATACTAAAGTCACTAAGGCCTTTAATTCGGAGCAATGCAACGCCATCACTCTACGTAGTGGTACGCAACGGAGGAAAAAAGCCAAGTTTGGGGGGAAGCTCTCTAGTAGATCATAATCTAAGCAAGCTATCCGTTGATGCTCCTGCACCAAAGGAACTAACTCTTGTGTCTGATACAATGAGTAACCTTGATATTGAAGGCAAGGAAGACAAAGCTAAGGATGTACTTGCATCTAGTATGCCACATGACGAGCCCAAACTACCACCTCCATTCCCACAACGATTGAAAGCTTAGAAATAAGATGTCCAATACTAGAAATTCCTGGAGATGCTCAAATAGTTGCACATCAACATCCCACATCGGGAGGCCATTGATTAGATGTCGATCTATGCAAAGTGTCTGAAGGAGATCGTGACAAAGAAAAGGAAAGTGAGCAAGGTTGAAATCGTTACTACTACGAGCGAGTGCGTGGTTGTGCTGAGTGATTTGCCACCCAAGATAAAGGACCCTAACAGCTTCACCATTCCATGCTCAATAAGCCACAACTACTCTGGCCGTGCCTTATGCGATCTCAGTGCAAGTGTGAACTTGATGCTGAAGCTTGTGTTCAAAAGATTAGGGATGAGAAAAGCAAGGCCTACATCGGTAATCCTTCAATTGGCTGATCGATCTCAAATTCGACCTAGGGGTAGAATTGAAGATGTGTTAGTTAGGGTAGATAAGTTTGTCTTTCCGATGGACGTTATCATCCTTGATTGCCAAGCTGATGAGAATGCTCCCATTATCTTAGGGAGACCATTCCTGGCCACCGAGAGAATTATGATAGATTATGAGAAAGGTGAATTCACCATGAATATGAACGACCAAAAGATCATATTCAACGTCTTCAAAACACTCAAGTATGTGAATGACTATGAAGAATGTCAGCTTGTGGAAAGTGAAGAAGCCCTAATTAAAGACAGTTTGACTAAGATATGTTGCAGTAACATACTCACTGCTGAGAAGCAAGCTGAACTTGTTGAGGCCATCCATGAAGCTGAAAAAGAAGGTAACGTAGATATTAAACAATCCAACGTTGTGATCACTTGACCAAGTATGACTTTTGTACCTTTGGATCATGTTGAGTTCAAATCTCCTAAACCTTCACTTGAGCATCCACTGGTACTTGAACTTAAACCTCTCCCCCTCAATTAAAGTATGTATATCTAGGGGAAAATGATACATTGCTTGTTGTCATACCTACTTACTTAAAACCTGACCAAGAAACTAAACTATTAGTTGTTTTATCACAACATAAGGAAGGTTTTGGATGGAATATTGCTGACTTGAAGGACATAAGTCCTATTTTGTGCATATATGAGGTTTTGTTTGTAGACTATTCCAACAGCTTGTAAGAATCACAATGGAGACTCATTCCAATTGAAGGAGCTGCGGATGAATTAGAGATTATCAAATGGCACGATGAACGCGTTTGCCTCATCTTAAATGACCCATCTCGATTCCTAAACCAATGCCTAGGCAAGCTGGTCGAGGTGTTGCAGTGGATGAAGATGTTCAGGGGAGGAGCACCAGTTCACCATGATAAATTTGAAGTCCCACTCATGGATAATTAACACATCCAATCTATATCTATCTTTATTTATTCATTTTTTTATAATTTTTTTGCAACTTATATTTTCCACATTTATCTTTATCCCTAGGATTAAGCTTTCTTTTAATAGTTTTGTTTGTTTTGGCAGTTATCTTGAAAGCAATTGAAAAGTGAAGGGTGTCTCTCTATCTTTTGGATATAATTTAACTGTCCACAAGGGCCCACTTCTCTAAAAACACACCTACGGCTAGTACGGAGATACGAGGAGATTTAGGCTTTAATCTTTCCCATTAACCTGCTAGTTACACTTCCCAAACACAATTTTGACGTGTTCCCCATGCGTCATCCTAACTATGCCTTAAACCACCCTCATCACTTATAAGAAACCCTCGCCTTCCAAATTCCTACTTTATTAAGACACCACCACTAGACAGAGACAATGGCCAGATACTAACGTTGGCGCCTCCTTCCGCCCTGTCAAGAAACAAGCGTCCTTCGGGGACAAAGGCAAGGGCATCATCATCCGACAACCACCACCCAGTAACTCCTCGGGTTAGTTTTTTCTTTTCTTTTGTTTTTAGTTTAGTTTCATTTGTATATTTTGCTTTTCCTTGATTTGTTTTTCTTTTATTTTCTTTTTGCATTAGGGAAAAATACTTTTCTCAAGTTTAGGAGAGTATACACCTATATATATTAGGTTAAATTAAAAAAAAATTAAAATTTTTTAGAACTGTAAATAGCCTAATATATCTAATAGGTTCCCTTTGCTATGATTCATTTGATTCTGAATATGCTGTTGCGTTGATTATGACTTCCTATGATGAATCTATGTTGATGCTTTGCAAGGTATTAAGAGCTTTAGGTTTTAAACTTAATGATAAATCTGTTGTAGCCCTTAAAATCACAAGTTGCATGCAATCAAATACTTAAAAAACCTTAGGGATGCTCTAGGTTGACTTTCTGATGCCAAAGCATGAATCAAAGAGAATGAACATAAATCTTCAATGTAGCAAAAAAAGGCTTAAAAACTCCCTAAAAATTAAGAAAACTAATTAAGACTTGATAATATAAACAAAATTGTTGAGGGACACTCTTCTATGCATTTTGCTATTTTAGTACACTAGGTGAGTTGTGTTTGCTCATTTAACTTTCCATGGTAGGAATGATAGTACTGACAAAGAGTGAATAAAAGTCTTCACGGGATGACACTGCTCGTAGGGCTCAGGGATGGGCTGTTTGATCCACTCCATCTTCAAGTATTAAAGGGTTAGTGTGATAAGTTGAAGCCCAAATGATACATTTTTCAAACGTAAAAGAATAAGGTTTAAAAGAATAAGGTCTTAAAAGAATGCGCTGAAAAAGAAAACAATATGCTTAGGAAAAAAAAGAAAGCAACCCTTAAGCTTCTCTAAGGTTATTAAGTGATGAATGCATGTAACTTAGCACACACTGCACCTACAGTAGGTTAGATCTTTTGAATAGAACTGTAAGCTCTAATGCATTTTCTTATAATCAACATAGCTAAGGACTGAATTACTGCTACATCATAACTTGGAATCACTGTAATCATAGCTTAGTGGAACCTTAGGACTTATGGGCTGTTTACTGTTTTTATTTCTTGTTTTATTTTCTTACTTCCATTTTGCATCGCTTGAGGACAAGCAACAATTCAAGTTTGGGGTATTTGATGATTGCTTAATTGAACTATTTTATGTGCCTTTATTCCTTGTATTTTGCATGTTTTCAAGCTCATATAGGTTGCATTTAGGTTAGATGCTACATATTTGCATGTAGATAGGGAGTTACACCGCCTATGCTTTAAATGTCATATATATTGGTACTTTTCACGGGAAATGTGGTGTTTTGTGGTGCATGTGCAGGATGCTGGAGGATTGCTGGAGTAGAAGAGGAGCAAATGGCATGGCTGGAGCTGACGAGGCATAAAGAGTTGGAGATGAATTTGCTTCTGCTTACATCGACTTTATCCCAAATATGCAACCTTTAATGAAGAGAAAAACAACGACTTTTCTTTAATGAAGCCTCGTGCACTTTAGGGTACTGAAACCATAGTTTCACCGCTTATATAAGAGAGACTTTGACATTACTTCAAGGTAGAGCGCGATTATAGACGACGGTCTTTGTATGAAGCTTGAGGAGAACCACTAGGGCGAAGTTAGAAGATTCTCCTCAACGAATGATGCCACTAAGAGAGGCTGACAGAGAGGAGACCTGCAGCATAGTTGGAGGGCATGAAGAGAGTTTTTCAAGGATGCTCGGCTCTTTTCTTTTCTTTTCTTAATAAACTGCCATACTTCATACTTTTAATTATGGATGCTTTATGCTCAAACATGAGCTAAAGACTTTAGTTGGGATTATTGCGTCTCAGGATTTTATGTTTTGAGTACTTTATTTCAATGCTTTAAGTTGTTTCCTCTTTATCTATTTTGTTCATCGTTCTTCATGCGTAGTTAATTGTAAGAGCTATCGAGAGAGGTCTGTTAATTGTTTATTTGTGGCTTAGTATTGAGAGAGTTAGGTTATACAAACGTGAGTAGTGAAGCTAAGCTGTTAACTTAGTCTTAATTTAGCTTAGACATAAGTTTAGGGTTTCAACTACTAAAATGGAGTTCTTAAACAAATAATAGAGTAGTTAGGGTTAACGCAGACCATAATATTATTAACTTCTAGGCATCGAGAGAGTCAGAAGTTTATTAGAAAATTCTGTGGAGTAGATAAAGAATCTAATGGTTTACACAGACATGTATTGCCAGTCGCTATATCATTGATATTAGTAGTCAAGCATATATTCTTATCAATAATCTCAAACTCCATAATTATCTGTTAAGTTGTTGCAGCTGTTTGTCTTAATCATAGATATATTTAGATTAGTTAATTTAATTTTAATAAAATCTACAATCACCATCACTTGCAAACACATTCTTAAGTTCGATAACTTCGTAGTTATTGATCCAATCCTTGTGGGTTCGACAATCTACTCATGGTGGGTTCATACATTTTCGGGTCAGTTGAACAAGCTTACACCTTCAACCTCCAGTTTGAATAATGGAAAACCGATGCTTGACTAAGTTAAAGGCATACTGGATCATGCTATGGTGGATGGGGGACAGGAAACCTCTGATGTGGTAGATGTTGTGATTGTGGAGAGCAAAATTTTACTACTTCCCTATATGTTTCACATGTTTTAATGATTAATTTTATGTTTTGGAACTGTCAGGTACGGCAAGAACCAAATTTAGAAGATATTTCAAGAATTTTGTGAGAACTAATAATCTACTAGTTGTCGCTATGATGGAAACTCTGGTCAGTGGTCGCTTGGCAGATAGATTTCTGAAGAATTTAAGCTTTGCTAATTCCTTCTGGGTGAAGCACGAGGATTTAGTGGTGGTACTTGGTTACTTTGGAAGAATGGAGTTGATGTCGAAGTGCTTTCTACGTCAAATTAGTTTATTCATAGGAAATATCGAGGGCCGAATATGGGAAAAATGGACTTATTTCACTACTGTGTACTCGAGTCTGAATATGATGTTATGCAAGCACTTATGGGACAATCTTATCCATTTAAATCCAAGCGATGAAGAAGCATGGCTATTAGGAGAGACTTCAATGCCATTCTTCGAGCGGAGGAGAGGTGTGGTGGTTCTAGTGTGACATTTGCGAATTTATTTTTAATACAGGTCATTTGGAAGTTGGTTATATAGGAGAAGAATTTAATTGGCACCGGGGCACACTTTACCAACGCTTTGATAGATTTCCAGCGAATGAAGCTTGGTTCCTTGATTTTCCGAATTCCTTAGTGCTGCAATTGGATTGTGTTGGCTTCGATCATTTTCCGCTACTTTTAAAGCATTCCGAGTGTATTGAAACAAGTTTGGATTGGCCGTTTCAATTTGTTGCAGCGTGGCAAGACCATCCATAGTTTCAAGAGTTCATTTCTTCTACATGGGATCCTTTTGTTTCTGTGGCAACTAATGTTGATCAGTTTAGACTAGCGGTTAAGATGTGGAATGTTGAAGTCTTTGGTCACATTGGGTGCAAGAAAAAATAATTATTGGCGAGCCTTCGAGGGATTGATAGAGTTCTCCATTCATCGTATTCAGATTTTTTGATCGATTTAGAGCAAAATAAAGGATGAACTAGACCTTGTCTTAGAATCGGAGGAGAGCTTGTGGTACCAAAAAGCGAGGAGTAAATGGTTTCTATATGGCGATAAAAATACGAGGTACTTTCATGCTTCAACTATTTCTCGTCGGAGAGCTAATGCGATTTTGGCACTTAAATAAGGCAATAGAGCATGGAGTTCAGATCAGTCTATGTTGCGTGAACATGCCATTGAGTTTTTTAAGGAGTTATTCACTACTGCCAATACTGCTATTTTAGTGTATAGCATTCGTGGTCTTTTTCTTCGGTTGAGTGATAATGCTTTTCGATCCTTGGCTGCTCCAATTACTGATGATAAGGTTAAATCCATATTTTTTTGATATGAATCTATTCAAAGTTCCTGGGATTGACGGATTACATGCAATTTTTTATCAATGTAATTGGAATGTTGTGGGCAACAATGTATGTCAGTGTTTTCGACAGACTTTTGAAGGGGAACCTTTTCCGGACTCAATTGACCAAACTTTATTAGTGTTGATCCCAAAAATACAATATCCAGAGACTATGAGCCAATTTTGACCAGTAAGCCTTTGTACAGTTTTGTAGAAGGAGATAACAAAGGTTGTTGTGAACCGAATGAAGTCATTTCTGTCAGTATGGATTACTGATAACCAAACAAGTTTTATACCGGGTAAGTCTATTTCAAACAACATTGTCATCACCCAAGAAGTGGTGCACTCACTGCGAAGAAAAATGGAGCGAAATGGTTTGATGGCAATAAAGATAGATTTGGAAAAGACTAATGACAGACTGAAGTGGTCTTTTATTGATGATACTATGAAGTACATTGAATTTCTAAACAATATTCGAGAATTAATTCTTCTTTGTGTCTCTACTTTAACGACTCAAGTTCTTTGGAATGGGTTATTGACGGAATCTTTTTCACCTACTAGGGGTAATTGCCAAGGGGATTCGATTTCTCCTTATATTTTTGTTCTTTGTATGGAGCGCCTTAGTCAGGCTACCAAGCGGAAAATTGTAGCTGATCAGAGGAAAAGGTTTCGCACATCCAAGCGTAGTCTTGGTATATCTCATCTAATGTTTTCTGATGATGTAGTACTCTTTTTGAAGCTTCAATGGAGCAGCTTGAGGTGATTCAGAGTGTTCTTACTGAATTCTGTCTTGCTTCAGGGCTTAAGGTGAGCATTCAGAAGACCAATATATTTTATTCTAAGAATGTTCCCGTTCAGATTCGTCAAGATATCAACCACACTTTTGGGTTCTCGGAGGTTGATGACCTTGGTAAGTATTTCGGGGTTATCATGCTACATCGTCAGGTTACCAAGTTATATTCTTATTTGGTTCTGAAAGTTCGGGATCGTCTCTCGGGTTGGAAGGCAAATTACTTGTCCTTTGATAGGCGTGTTACGCTTGCAAAATCGGTACTGTCTGCAATCCTTTATTATTCTATGCAGACCACGATTCTACCGACATGTATATACGAGGAGATTGAACGATTAATTTAGAATTTTATTTGGGGGCATACGAATAATGGGATAAGCGTTCACTTAGTTAATGAGGAATTTAAGCCAATGTTGAGTGGTGGTCTTGGTTTTAAAAGGTTAAGTACTCAGAATGATGTGTTTCTTACAAAGGCAACATTCAATCTTGTTGCTAAACAAGATCATCTATGGGTTCGGTTTATTCGCGTAAAGTACAAGTATTTTCATATGCTACAAGAATCCCTATTTCGGCAAAATTGTTCCCATTTATGGCGTGGTTTGTGTTCGGTATGGACTGATGTACATTGCAATGTAGTGTGGACTATTGGTAATGGGTAAGGTATTGATTTTTGGCGCGATAATTTGATAAAAGGTATAAGGCCTCTAGCTATGTTAATGAGCGACCCAACAGAGCCCATTCCGAGCTTCACTTATGTTAGCTCGATGGTTTGAAAAGATGGGGAATGGGCATGGGAGTTGTTTCAGCATTTTATACCGCCTGATGTTCTTGGTTATACAGCAGCCATTAAACTTCCAGGTTCTTTGTCTATGGTTGATAAACCTGGTTGGTGTTAGGAGGAGAATCTTGCTTTCTCGGTTAAGCCTGCTTACAACATGCGAAGTCAACAACCTCTAGTTTGCGGGGAAACCATTTGGGAAGTGATTCAGTGTAGCGATGTCCCTCTCGCTAAAAAAGCGGTGTTTTTTTATTTTGTTTTTAAAAATATTTTCTTTCGCGGGGAGTTATATAAAACTCGTATTTTATTTAAAAATGGAGTCGCTACCGGCCACTCAAGGTGGACCGAACACCGTAAAAACCAGAGATTTAAAATTGATGGGTTCGTGAGTCGGTTACGAATGGGGAATGATTAGCACCCCCACACCGCCCAAAATTGGTACTTTAATAATTACCGCTTTATTAATATTAGACTTTTCGGATTAAAGTGACGATTAAATTAAAATTTGGTTATAAGTGCGAGTAAATTTTAAAGGCCCCGTTATTCGAGAGTAAACGCCCAACCACCATCACTACGCCTGATACTGGCCTGTTTACGCTCGAATAAAAGGGCACCGCATTGACAAAATATATGTCCGTTATGCAAACTTAAAAAAAAACATGGCAAATATAAATAAATACATTGCGATAAAAATATAAATAAATACTAACATAATAAAATACTAATATAACATAAATAAAATACTAATCTAAAACATACATACATAACTATTAATTTAACACATAAATAAAAACAAATCTAACATAAATAAAATACTAATCTAAAACATACATACATAAATATTAATCTAACTCATAAATAAAAACAGATCTAACATAAATAAAATACTAATATAAAACATACATACATAAATATTAATCTAACTCATAAATAAAAACAAATCTAACATAAATAAAATATTAATATAAAACATAAATTTAAAACATAATAAATACTAATCTAAAACATAAATAAATATACAAACTAAAAATACAATTTTAAATTAACTACTACTTCATTAAATCATAAAAATTACAACATAAATAAAAAAGAAAGAAAATATACCTAACTAGGAGTTCGAATGACGAACCCCGACTGAACCTCACCGAGATCTACCACGACCTCTCCAAAAAATTAACTAGATCAGATCCAAAATAGGACCCCGATCGAACCGGTTAGGACCGAGGATACTGCCCCGGTCCTTGGCTACCCGAGAGCCAAGTTCTCTTATTTGGGCAAAGCCATGGCCGACTCATGCTTCTCAATCCCCCCATGCCTTTATATAGGCAATTGGGGTTGTTAAAGGGGGATGTGGAGGGTTTAGCTCCACACAAATTTTCCCATTATTTATTTATTTATTTATTTATTATTTTTTATATTAATAATAATATTATTACACCAATACTAAAAATACTAAAAATTCGGACAAAAATGAGTGATTACAGTTGCCCCTCTTTGCTTGTTCTAGTGAAACGAGAACAAAGCAAAGATCAAAAGCATTCATTATTGTCTTATCTGGCTGAACTTCTCTCCTTTTGACGCGTTTATTCTTTTTTTGGTAGATCTTCTTTCTCTTCGGCGCAAGTCTTCTTTCTTGTCTTGATTGATCTACCTTGTCACTCTAGGGAAGCAAAACCTTCAAAATGGGGGGTTGTTTGTTGGGGAAGCCAAACCGAGTCCCACTTGCTACATTATTGATAATAAGCTAATACCTAAAGAGAGTTCGACCCAGCTGCAACACCGACGAAGAGGCAGGGTCTACGAAATTTGATCCAGCTGCAACACTGACGAGGAGGCAAGACCGATGGGTGAAAGTTCTGATGTCTGATCCAGCTACAACTCTGACGAAGAGGCAAGATCAGAAAACTAACAACTTTTCTCTTTTTTTTTTTCTCTTTTTTTTTGCTTTTTTGTTTCTTTTTTCTTTTTCCTCTTTTTTTGATTTTTCCTTCATTTTCCTTTTTTTTCATTTCATTTCATTTCATCTTCTTTTTTTCAATATTTTATTTTTTCTTTTTGATTTTTTTCTTCTTTTTTGTTTTTTTTCCTTTACTTTTTTTGTTTTTTTTCTTTTTGGATTGATTTTTTTAGCTACAATTATAATAAAGAAAACTTGAAAATTAGTAAAGTTTGATCTATCAACGGAGAAATAGAAACATTAACTGGAACCCTACTACACCATCAGCGGATAAGTAGGACAGCAACAACTGGACCTAGCCACTCCATCAGCGGAGGACTGGATCGGATAATAACGACCTGGAACCGGCTACACCATCAGCGGAAAGCAGGATCTGAGGGCGACGGGAGCTTGGACCCGACCACTCCATCAGCGGAGGATTGGATTGGACAATGACGACCTAGAACCGGCTACACCATCAGCGCAGAGCAAGATTTGAGGACGACGGGAGCTTGGACTCGGCCACTCCATCAGCGGAGGACCGGATTGGACAATGACGACCTATAACCGGCTACACCATCAGCGGAGAGCAGGATTTGAGGGCGACGGGAGCTTGGACCCGACCACTCCATCAGCGGAGGACTGAATTGGACAATGACGACCTGGAACCGGCTACACCATCAGCGGAAAGCAAGATCTGAGGGCGACGGGAGCTTGGATCCGGCCACTTCATCAGCGGAGGACTGGATTGGACAATGACGACATTGAACCGGCTACACCATCAGCGGAGAGCAGGATCTGAGGGCGACGGGAGCTTGGACCCGACCACTCCATCAGCGGAGGACTGGTTCGGATAATGACGACCTAAAATCGGCTACACCATCAGCTGAGAGCAGGATCAGAGTACGACTACAGCTTGGACCTAGCAACTCCATCAGCGGAGAGCAAGATTTGATAATGACGACCTGGAACCGGCTACAACATCAACAAAGAGTAGGATCAGAGGACGACGATAGTTTATACCTAGCCACTTCATCAGCGGAGAGACTAGATCGGGCGATGAAAGTTGATAAATTCATTTTTTCTTCACTCATTTTTTTTTTATTTTTTTCGACTTTCGACTTTTGATTTTTTCTGATTTTTTTTCTTTTTCTTTCTGATTTTTTTCAACTCTATTTTTTGATAAATTTTCTTTTTTCTTGAACTATACAAAGAAGTAAGACTCGAGAAAAAAATAGGCCTGGTTGCACCGTCAGCAGAGAAATAAGACCTGAGTAGAAATTCAATCTGCTTAGGGAAAGGTTCGAATCTGTTGCACCATCAACGAAGAAACGAGATCTTCAGGATATCCATACTGTTGCACCATCAGCGGTAAAGCAGAATCTGGAAATTATTGGCCTATCAACAATGACGAAGGCAAGATATGAAAAAATGCTACTTCTACTGCTCTCTGGCGGAGAGGTATAACCTGAAAATGAAAAAAAAATTAATCAGTAAATGTTCACAAAATTTGTCACTGTTACCTTTTATTGATGTTTCAGCATCCTCTTTGTGTTTGGCCTCCTCTAAGACTAAGGTTGGCTGTCGTGTTGTTGCCCCCACGGCTGAGGATGTTCGATCTCTTTTTGAATCTGTTTATATGTACAAGCAAGATTGCATGAATGTATCTAATTTTATGTATAAATGCATGTGTCTAACCTAAATGCATGGTGACTTTGGTGTATGCACTTAATCTAAATGTATGATGTTTGCAAAAATGGTTTAATGCAAGATGAATGCAACTACATGCATGAATGTGACATGATTTTTTCGATCCTCAAAAGGATGCCCCCGACTTCTTACTGGTCCCGTCAGGATCTTGGTTTTTTTATGCGGCAAAATTTTCTTTGAATTAGCTTTCATCTGGGAGCTTGCCCCAAAATTTTGTTCGTTTTATGCCATTGTCTGAGAATATTCTTGTAGCAAATTTGAATACTTGGAGCACATTTTGTTTCCCCCTAAGTTGGGTTTATAAATTGTGTGTTGGTTCATGGCAGCTCATTATTATTATTTTTTTAGATTGGGTGCAGTTTTGCAGACTGTGGTCAAAGATGCAAGAGTTTGACTTGGCAATGAAGGCTGGACCTTGGCAAAGAATGCCCCCGGACTGAGGCCTTGTTAGAGACATAATGTTTGTAAAAGATGTGGGGGTGCTTTTGGACATGCCCCAAGACCAAACTTTTGTAAGAGGCTTTGTAAGGTGCTAGATCGACCAACTTCGTTGTATTTAATGGGGCAACCTGAGGACCAGTTTTATTATTTTGAAAATGAATGAATGCAAAATGTGTCCTAACTCGATGCAATGCAAAATTAAGATTGTGATGATGTTGTGCAATGATGCAGATGATATCAATGCGATGAGAATAAAATGAAACGAGTTAGTACCAAATAAAATGATTAAATAAAACAAATGATGGATATAACAAAAATAGAGTAATAAAAACTGTACATAAACAAGAAATAAGGCACCAGAGCCTAAATAGGGTGACCACTAATCGGGCAGAGTTTCACATGGCTCTAAAGGGTTGGTTCCTACAGCTCACTATATGCAATTTTGGTGCTAAGAGGTACCCGAATTGTCCTTACTGTTCTCTACCAAGAGTAGCAAGGCCCCTAGTCATCACCCATTATAGGCTCATTTCAACCGGGTTCAATTCAGGGGGACCCATTCGCTTATGCCTACACGAAGGGACGATATCCTTACGAAATCATAAGGTACTAAAGCCCGAAGGTACTTGCTAGGCCTACACGGGAGAACGATATCTCCACGAAAGCATTAGCGTTTTCCCCCCACTTAAAAAATGGGTTTATATGCCATATTTTAAATGGGTTAAAATAAACGCGCAATTATAACCGAATATTAGTTTAATAGTCACTTTAATCCGGAATTTTCGATATTAATAAAGCGGTAATTATTTGAAAAAAGCTCAACTCTCATTTGGTTTTGAAAAACAAAAATGTCCCCAGCGGAGTCGCCATCTATAGCGATGTCCCTCTCACTAAAAAAACGGTGTTTTTTTGTTTTGTTTTTGAAAATATTTTCTTCCGCGGGGAGTTTTATAAAACCCGTGTTTTATTTAAAAATGGAGTCGCCACCGGCCACTCAAGGTGGACCGGACACCGTAAAAATCAAAGATTTAAAATTGATGGGTTCGTGAGTCGGTTACGAATGGGGAAGGATTAGCACCCCCACACCGCCCAAAATTGGTACTTTAATAATTACCGCTTTATTAATATTAGACTTTCCGGATTAAAGTGATGATTAAATTAAAATTTGGTTATAAGTGCGAGTAAATTTTAAAGGCCCCGTTATTCGAGAGTAAACGCCCAACCACCATCACTACGCCTGATACTGGCCCCGTTTACGCTCGAATAAAAGGGCACCGCATTGACAAAATATATGTCCGTTATGCAAACTTAAAAAAACATGGCAAATATAAATAAATACATTGCGATAAAAATATAAATAAATACTAACATAATAAAATACTAATATAACATAAATAAAATACTAATCTAAAACATACATACATAACTATTAATTTAACACATAAATAAAAACAAATCTAACATAAATAAAATACTAATCTAAAACATACATACATAAATATTAATCTAACTCATAAATAAAAACAGATCTAACATAAATAAAATACTAATCTAAAACATACATACATAAATATTAATCTAACTCATAAATAAAAACAAATCTAACATAAATAAAATATTAATATAAAATATAAATTTAAAACATAATAAATACTAATCTAAAACATAAATAAACATACAAACTAAAAACACAATTTTAAATTAACTACTACTTCATTAAATCATAAAAATTACAACATAAATAAAAAAGAAAGAAAATATACCTAACTAGGAGTTCGAATGACGAACCCCGACTGAACCTCACCGAGATCTACCACGACCTCTCCAAAAAATAACTAGATCGGATCCAAAATAGGACCCCGATCGAACCGGTTAGGACCGAGGACACTGCCCCGGTCCTTGGCTACCCGAGAGCCAAGCTCTCTTATTTGGGCAAAGCCATGGGCGGCTCATGCTTCTCAATCCCCCCATGCCTTTATATAGGCAATTGGGGTTGTTAAAGGGGGATGTGAAGGGTTTAGCTCCACACAAATTTTCCCCTTTTTTATTATTTTTATTATTTTTTTATATTAATAATAATATTATTACACCAATACTAAAAATACTAAAAACCCAGACAAAAATGAATGATTACATTAAGCAATTCAAAGGTCCGTAGCGTGTTAAAGCATTCGTATGGCTAGTCTGTAAATGATGAGTGTTGACTAATGGGGAGCGAGTTCGTAGAAACATAGCGGATTCACCCGAGTGTGTATCTTGTGGGGTGGGCATGGAGGACATCAATCACATCCTTCAGCATTGTCCATGTGCAGCAGCGGTATAAACAAGCTTGATACATTATGAGAAGCATGCTGAATTTTTCTCAACTGACCTGGTTGAGTGGATTCGACTGAATTTGGTTATTCCAAACTATTTTTCAGTCATAGAATATGAATGGGAATTTCTCTCTAGAGCTATCATATGTAATTTATGGCTCTCGCGTATTAGAAGAGTCTTTGTGTAACACACCAAAAACTGGCTCAGTAGATTTTTGATTTCTGATAATCGAAATTTATTTTTCAACAATTAAAATTAATTTCTTAAATTATTTGATAAAATTCATTTTGATTAATTGAGATAAATTTAAAAGATTGAAGAAGTTAAGGACTATTTTAAAATGATATAAATTATTGAGTCTTTAGTATAAGAAATAGAAAATTGGAGTGATTAATAGTATAATAAAGTCAAAAGTTATTTAGTGATTAAATTGAAAAAAAATAAAGCTTTGTGACTTATGTTCAAGGGGTGGAAACTCTAAGGGTTATGCCTTGATTAAACCAATAAATGATGAGTCATTACCATGTGTCGATAATTGATAAATTAGATTAAAAAAGAAAAGGATTGGGTATTGGGATAGAAACCCCACAGCAAGAGTGATAAAAGAGAAGATAACATCTTTGTTCATTAACACTCCATGGATGAAGACTTCACGTGAACCCTAATTTTTTTCATCAAAATTCTTCTTAATTAGCCACCAAATTCTAAGTCCAATCACATAATTAGTAAGTACATGCTTCTACCTTTCATTTGATATTGATTTCATTCCATTTGAAGCAAACATGTTGATGTGAACACATCGGCACCTAATCTAGAAACTATGCCACAAGGACCAATCACTCGCTCTAAGGCTAAGTTGTTCAGGGAAGTTCTTTCACTTAAATGCATTCATGCTATAAAAACCTTTGATGAACAACCAACCTTAGAACACAAGTTTTATAACATGTTACATATTGATATTTAAAACATTCTTATGGATTACTTAGCTTTAGGAAGCTTACACATCTTTAATTTATGCTTTAATTACCTTATAAGTACGTTTGTATACGTTTTATATAATTTTCAGCTTATACACATCTAATTCTATTGTTTACTTCACTTATATAGGGGCATGGGTGAAGGACACAATTAATGGTAGCTCGGTTTAGCACATACAATCCAATTTTAGCTCAGTTTAGCACATACAATCCAATTTTAGCTCAGTTTAGCTCAAGAACGATCAATTCAGCTCAGATTAGTTCATGGAGTCGAAAGGCAGCTCAATGACCTAGAGAAGCATGCAAAGAAAGCTCACAAAGCTTAAGGACTAGCTCACCTAGCTAAGGCCAGCTTAGAATAGCTCCAAGAAAACTTCAACTTTGAGCTAAGAACTTCAGCTAGCTAGCTTAGCTTAATCCAGCTCACACCTAGCTCAATCAGCTCATCTCAGTTCTAGCTACCATCCCCAGCTCAACACCCGAAGGGCATGTTCCTTCCCTAAGCATCATGGCCGGTCACCCTTGGACGAAAACTTGTTTTGGCCCCACTTTTGGAGGGAAATGGATTTGGAGGGAAACTCCTCCTTAGCCGAATAGTTGAAGAAGCAAAAGAGGGAGACACAAGTTTGCCAAATGGGCACCATGCCCTTTTCACCATGCCCTTTTCGGCCACCCTTTCACTATGTAAGGCCTTTTCGGCCATGCCCCTTAGAAAACTATAAATAGGGGTTCATTTTAACTTTTTGAACACACCTCAAAACATATTCTCAATACATATTTCTTTGTGAGATTATTTTCTCTTTCTTGTTCTTTTTAAAACTTTATCGACTTATCAAGCTTTGCTTGTGGCATCACTCTCTTTTCATCTTGATACTTGTGGTTCCTATCTCTTTATAGAAAGTGCTACCGGAGAACATATCAGAGATTCAGAAGCTTAATCGGAGTACAAAAACTTATTCGAATCATTTATTTATCTTTTTTAAGGCTTAACAGAATTATCTTAGTAAGACTTACACAATTTGGGATCATTTTTAACCCTTTTTGAACTTAGGGACTAAATTGTAATTTTTACAAATTGAAGGTCCTTATCGGAATTTCTTTTTTCTAACCTACAATTTAACCTACCAATTATTAACCTGTGAAGTTTCGTTATTAACGGAGATCGTTTACCTATCCAATTAGGCTATACAAGTTTTAGTGACCATTCTGCAAACTTATTAAAAATGGTTTCTATGTCTTTTAATAGAATTAACTAACTCCGTACCGATACCCTTAAGGCTGTATTGGTACGCTAGGCCAAAATTTTGAGTTTTTATATTCAAGGATAACAACCCGTATCGATACGCCTAAGCTCGTATCGATACGCGTTGACTAAGGTTGACCCGTTTCGGTACGGCCTAGGGCCGTATCGATACCATTTATTTTTTAGACTTTACTGTCCAAATCCATATCGATACACCACCTTTGCGTATCAATATTCCCTATTTTACTTGGCCCAATTATGCAAGGCCGTATCGATACGCCATCATCCTTACCAATACGCCTGACTTGTAATGACAGATTTTAGCTGGGTTTTAACCAATTTACCCTGTTGAACGTTATCCAAACTTAACCAAATTTTACCAGCAAGTCAAATATCCATATTTTTAATAGAATACAAAATTTTAGAGCGTTTCGAATCTGTTTACCTAATCTTCACCTTTTAGCACATTTAAGCTCATTTTGCTAGTTTAATCAATTCACCAACACACCATATTAGCCATTAAACATTTGGTCACCTTTAGGCTATTACACACACATCAAAAAGCACATACATAGCAAGTTGAGACCATATGCCACCTTATTAGGAGTTTAAGGCGAAAGGTAAGCATACATATGATTCGTAGGAGTGACTTGCAATCGCAATACACGATCGAAGGCCGGAATTCTTTAAGATCCTAAAATGCATGAGACACACGAATGTTAGGCTTACATAGCCTAGTGAGGTAGTCATAAAAAATGCAAAACTAGTTTATCAAATTCATGAACGACATATAGGTATGCTTGGTTACATTTTATATAGCATCAATCGTGTAAAATCATATTCAAACAAATTGTCATGATTTCATGTAGCAATTGTAAAACATAATAACATATCATTTCCTTGGAAATGGTAACCAATGGATACGCGGGTTCCCCTGTACACCAAACATATCAGAAATAGGCCGTAGCCTTGAGCCGTAGCTCTAGATAATGTCCCTTACACAATCCATCCTTTTCTCTCCCACATATAGACTGTAGCCCCGGACCGTAGTCCAACCCCTTACTTGGTGAGCTTGAATAACCCTATAGCATGCCAATTGTATCCAATGTCCATAATGTCCAAGATCACATATTTCATCATAATTCTTACCTTTCGGATCACATCATAATGGATAGCAAATCGAGCCTTAGCTCCACATAACATATCATAGCATAATTATATCAAAATCCATATACAAGCATGAATCAGATATTACATATGAACTTACAAATATATCAACATTATTGAAGCTTACCATGCTTACCATTAGAGTCCACATATACTTGCTCTACTTAAGCCCTTAGACAAAAATGCGATTATAAAACAAAGCGAATTCAACAGGATGGCACCTTACCCATCCCTTGACACGACTACACTCACCTAATACACATAAGCTTTTAGGATTCCCGAATTTCGATTTCTTTGCTTCTAGACTTGGTTGAAGGTGACAGATTGTTCCCTTCCAATTTTTGAACTAGGAAGAAACACAAAGAGTTATTATAATCACTATAATGATATATAGTACTCATTTCAAAGTTTAGGCTTAGGATTTTGATTTGAAATTAAACTCCAATTATCCATGGAATTGAACAATTGAATGATGGTTCCTCCTTACCCAACTGATGGCTATGAAATGGAGTTTTCGAATTGTAGGGAGCTTGAGCTTAGAAGGTTAAAAGATGGAGGTGTGTGCTTGAGCTTAGGTTGAAGACAACAATGGTGGTGCTTGCTTGTTTGAAGACAAGAGTGGGTCTTGGTTTATGGAAGATTCAAAAGTGAGGAAAGAAACTTTGTCTCTCAGTTCAAAACCCTTTACAATCCCTTAATCATCCTTCTACCTTCTCATGGGCCAATAAGGAGCTTTCCTTCCAGCCAAGGAATGATTAAACACATGTTTCTATCATTTCATGCCTTTTATCATTTTTAAGGAAATTGATAACCATCCATCATTCAATCTAATGGATTTCACGTGAAAGGAGCAAGCAAGGAGGTGACTAAGCACCTTACTCTCCATTTCCTTCAATTTGGGCCTTAAAACAGATTTTTACAGAGGGCCGTATCGATACACTATATAGCCGTATCGATACACCTAGGCTAAAGTAGGTAAGTTAATTATGGCAGTTAGGCTATACTGATACAAGTATTACTGTATCGAAATGCCTAGTTTAAACTATATCGATATCGGTCCAGCCGTACCGATACACCTAGGCTAAAATAGGTAAGTTAATTATGGCCGTTAGACCGTATCGATATTGGTCTTACTGTATCGATACGCTTGACTTATTTTCAACATTTAAGCTTTAAATTTCTTACAAAGAGGTCCATAGATCAATTTAATGCCCCACAACTTTTATTGATTACAAAATTGGGTACAAGGATCATGAAATTACACTTTCGGGTATATCCGATACATAATTTCTGATCATCGAAGCCCTATTCTGACTAGGCCAATTTTCGGGATGTGACAACTCTCCTCCCTTAAGAAAATTCGTCCTCGAATTTTCACTCTAGTTGAACAGATGGGGGTACTGTCTCTGCATTGTCTCTTCCAGTTCCCACGTTGCTTCTTCAACCGAATGACTTCTCCAAAGGACTTTCACTAAGGGCACGGACTTATTACGAAGTCTTTTAACTTATCGTGCGAGGATCTGCACAGGTTCTTCCTCGTATGTTAGATTAGACTGAATCTCCATAGACTGCGGCTCGATCACATGAGAAGAATCTGACCGGTACTTTCATAGTGTAGATACGTGAAAGACATTATGAATTCGACTTAACTCTTTAGGAAGAGCTAGTCGGTAAGCTATAGGTCCAACTTTCTCGATCACCTCAAACGGTCCAATGAAACGAGGACTCACTTTCCCCTTTTGCCCAAAAAAAAAGATCTTCTTCCACAATGATACTTTAAGGAAGGCTTTCTCCCCAACATCATACTGAATGTCTCTTCTTTTTAGATCAGCATAAGCTTTTCGCTGGTCAAATGCACCTTTGAGCCGATCACTGATACAAGTATTACTGTATCGAAACGCCTAGTTCAAACTATATCGATACCGGTCTAGCCGTATCGATACGCCTAGGCTAAAACAGGTAAGTTAGTTATGGCCATTAGACCATATCGATGCTGGTCTTACCGTATTGATATGCTTGACTTATTTTCAGCATTTCAACTTTGAATTTCTTACAAAGAGGTCCATAGATCAATTTAATGCCCCGCAACTTTCATTGATTACAAAATTGGGTACAAGGATCATGAAATTACACTTTTGGGTATATCCGATACAGAATTTCTGATCATCGGAGCCTTATTTCGACTAGGCCAATTTTCGGGATGTGACATTACCACCCCTTAAAGAAACCGTATAGCCTAGGTTCTTCCTTGAGTTTTCTTTAAGATACTATCATTTTATCATCTTCCAACCAACCCCTTTTTTCTTAAGCCATTACCCTACAAGCCCTCCTAAACTTGTCATCATTTTCATCTTTATTTTCTTTTCAAAGCCCATCCAATTACCCTACAATTACCTACCCTAAAACCTTCTATTTGAGCCTATCTTGCTTGCAGGTTTCTTGCTTCCTTCCTAGATCCAACAATCAAGGGGCTGCCTTCAACATCATTCAAGCAAGACGTATTCATCCATAGAAGCCCTCACATCATATGGTAATCAGAGCTTTTGGTGAAAGAAAACAAGTGCAAGAAGTAAAGCCCTACTCGAGAAGAAATTGTAAGTGACTATCTTTGTCATTTCATTTTGCAAAAAAAGAAAAAGAAAAAGAAAAAGAAAAAGAAAAAGGTTCGAATAAAAAAAGAAAACTAGATTCGAAAGCAAGCAAGGTCAAAGGGTAAAAGTAAATCAACAACATCTTCTACATTAAGCCTCGAAGCCATATCAGCATCAAGACTTGATTGTTGTGGAAGGGAAGGTTGTAAGGCACTTTTTAGTAAGTAACCCATTTCTTCTATTCTTTCTATTTCTAGCCTACCTATTACATTTATTTTGCTTTCCTGCCTAACCATTTTGCAGCATATGCCCAAGAATAAGTTGTTAAGTCTTGAGTAAGCTCTATAAAGAGCTTTTCAAGAGAGAATCGAGTGGAAAAAGGCACTGAGAGAGGTAGGATCAAAAGAGGACAGTAAAAGCCAATAAAGACCTAGAGTACAAACACGAGAGTTTGAGTGTCATCTACTTTTCTTTGGAGTGATATTGTGAGGCTTTGTGAGAGCATATTTGGTAAGGTAAATTTACTAACCATGTTTCAAGATTCTTTTCCATCTACTTCCTACAGCACCCTTGTCATTAAAAGGACATTGAACATTCAAGCTTTGGAAGATAAACAACAAAGGGAGAACATATTCCACACAAGGTGCCATGTTAATGGGAAGATTTGTTTTATGATCATAGATGGAGGAAGTTGCACCAACATGGCAAGTACTTTAATGGTGGAGAAATTAGGTCTAAAGACAACAAAGCATCCCAATCCTTACAAACTTCAGTGGCTAAATGATAGAGGTGAGTTAAAAGTCACCAAGCAAGTAATTGTCCCATTTTTTATTGGAAGATACCAGGATGAGGTATTATGTGACGTTGTCCTCATAAATGCCAGTCATATCTTACTAGGGAGGCCTTGGAAATTTGATAAATGAGCCACTCATGACGGATTCACAAATTAATATTCTTTTCTTTATGAGGTCTGAAATATTACCTTAGCACCATCGACTCCGAGCCAAGTGCATGAAGGCTAGATCGCCCTAAAGAAGAGTATGGAGTCCATGAGGCCGAAAGAAAACATTGAGGAGATTAAACGAGAAAAAACCAAAAAGACGAACATTTATGCCAATGGAAAGGAGATCCGAAAACATTTGACATCTCAACAAACTCTACTAGTGCTTTTGTACAAGGAGAAATTTTTTCTCACTAACCCTCTAGAAGGCTTACCTTCTTCTATTATGTCTCTTTTGTAGGACTTTGAATACATCTTTCCTGAAGAAATTACAAATGGATTGCCACCTATTTGAGGGATAGAGCATCAAATTGATTTTATTCCCAGGGCTACAATACCAAACCAACCAGCCTATAGGATGTAATACCCCAAATCATGGCCTAGTAGCATGTCACAAACTAATTAGAACTTAATTGTACAAGCATTCAACAAATTAGAAGAATTGATTAAATATAGTGACCAAATTAGATGGATTTTATAATCAAATGGACAAATCTTGGTGGACCAACTAGTAACAATGTTTAAATGTTGATTTGCATGCAACTAGAGATTATAACTAAGGAGTTGTGAAGCAATTAGACCCTTGAATTGCCATGTGGAGGCATTCGGTCAATCCAAGTGTTAACAACTTGGATAGGTATCCATTTTCCTATCATCTTCTCCACTCATCCTTTATTCTTCCTTGGCCGAAACCCTCTCAACCCTCTAGGGAAAGAAAAACCACCATTGTAGAGATTGAAAGCTTGCATGTGATCCTATTTTTCATGTACTTGGATAGCTAGGAAGATTGTAAGTGATTTCTAAGTCCTTCATCCCTAGCAACTTGTTCGAATGAATGTTTGATGATTGAAATTGAACTTGGATTCATATAATTGTATGTTAGATGTTATGCTTGAAACTACCTTGAATTGTAGCTTGAATATGGTTGAAATGCTATTGAAAATAGGATGAAATTATGCTTGACCGAATGGTATATGTACATGAATGAAACCATTGCTTGATTGATAATGTAACTTGATAACGTAATTCTAGTTGTATGAATTGGGACTTGAATTGAGTAAAAATCTTGCTGGAAATTCAGAAACATACTAAATTGAGATGTTAATCAATTGAAAATCATGGTTGGATAGTGAAAATTTAGCTTAAAGATGAAACTAGTCACATTTGATTGTTAAATGGTTAACTAGGGACTGTTTTGAAAGAATTGATAAATGCTGGACTGTTTTGACAGAATTGAGGGCTTGAATTTATGAACTTAAAATAGGGTAAAGTCAATTTAAATGCTTGCTGGATTGAATTGCTTGAATAATGATCAATTGGACTACTATAAGATGCTTGTTGAGATGTATGTGAAATAGGGACTAGAATCAAAACCATGAATGATCTAGGGATTGAATTGTATGAATTAGGGGCTGGAAATAGTGACTTAAAAACAGGGGAAGTGGATTAAAAGTTTGCTAACATGAATTGTACGAGATAATCACAATTTGGAATGTTTTGTACAACAAAGAGAAGGGTGTAATTGCGATAATCACAATTTGGAATGTTTTGTAGAACAAAGAGAAGGGTGTAATTGCAAGTTGTTTTAGTGGACTGTTTTAGCAAAAATTAGGACTGTTGGGGACTGTTTTGTATAACATTGTAAATATAGTTAAAATGGGACTGTTTTGGGCAGTTTAAGAACATGGCAAAACTATTTTAATAAGATTGGAAAGATGAAATTGTTTTGCCATGTTATGCAATGGCTAAGTTAACATGAATGAAAATGCTAAATAGAAATGCTTGAATTATTTGATTGTTGGGAATACAATGCTTGACTCTAGTTTCTTGTGAACTTGGATTGCTTGAAATTTATTGTTTGGTTGTTGATTTTCATTCCATTATATTTGATGTATGTTAGAACAATGAGTGGATCTTGTTGAAGAAGATAGAGTTGGGCAACCTAGTAACAAGCAAAAAAGGATTTGGATCAAGGATCAAAACTAGCTTGGAGTATTGTGAGTGTAGCTTTTACATAGGCTTAGGACTTAGGTCCTAACCAAATATGCACAATTACTATTCCATTGATATGTTTATGTTATGAAATGAATCTAAACTATGCTTGGAAATGAATTAAGGGAAGAATGGCTTAAATGGAAACTTGGTAGTAAGATATGCTTGATATATGAGTTGGTAATGCAAATGGATCATGTAACAATGGATTGATCTTCTATGGTTCTTGTATTTACCTAATCGAATGAATCAAATATTCTTAGACATAATCTTGCTTGATGCTATGATAACTTGAAATGCAAATTTGCTTGAATTATAATGAATGTATGATATATTGAGCTAAGGCTCGAATGGCCTAAAGGCTATCTTGATCTTGATAGATAAACACTTGAAAGGGATGCTTGAATAAGCTACTAACTTGCCATGATCTTGTTGTAAGTACTTGCCTTGACTTAAAACTTGAAGCTTACTTAATTGACAAGTAATTCAAATAAATCCTTGGTTGCTAGTTGGTCATAGGTAGGATGGCATGCCATAGAGTCTAGAGCTCATTGTGATTGGGTGGACTACGGTTCTGGGCCAAGGCCCTTATTTGGCGACAGTAGGAGGAATATGACCCATTTCTTGTTTTCGCGATAGTTTGGTTGGTGACTCGATTTCCTAGAGATAACTATGTACCAAGGCCTAATCTAAAATGAATGAGCAAGAAAGAAATGCATGGCCTAAAGCTTGAATGATACTTGACTTGATACCTTGAAATTACTTGCTTATATGATACTTGAAAAGTGATCATACTCGAATTGATATGCTTAAACATGCCTCTTGTCTTGATATAGTACTCGATCCAACTTGAAATGGAAACAACCTTCTTGTTAATTATTGTTCGAATGGTATTGAAGTATGAATTAATGTATATTACTTGATATTGAGGCCTAATTATATGTTCTTGTGCTTGTGATGATTATATAAATGGTAATAGTTATACATGACTACTTGACTCCCTACTTGTCTTGAAACACTTGAAACCTTATGTTAGACTTAACTTCACATGCTTAAACCTTAGCCAGGTTGTACTTGATTTAAGACTACCTAAACTTGATAATTGGCTAGTAAATAGTTGCTACCTCACTAAGTACATTATGTACTTATCACTCTTGTTTCCATTCTTCCCAAACCATAGGTTTAAAGAGATCTTAAAGCTATCTTCCTTGAGATTGAAGCAAGATACAAGCAGGGCTAGAAGTATGACTTCGAATTTATTTTGTATCTCTCCTAGTTGGTGGCACCTAGATATGTACATATTTAAGCTAGATCATGCATTTTGTTCTTTTTGAATTTTGTATATATATGGCCTTGACCTTTAGAAGCTTGTAAAGACTTGGTTGGCAATGTTTGATGCCATGATATCCAGATGCTATGTGAATGAATTAGGCATGACTTGTTGATTATGGAGAATGGAACTTGGTTACATGATCTAGTTATACTTGAATGTGCTTAATAATGGGATAATATGTGCTTAACTTTTGTGTGTTTTATTCGAATTGATCACTTGGATGATTAGGTTGCTTCTAGTTCAAGTAATTAAGCTCATGATAATTTAGTCATGATTTCTAGATGATGTTAAGCTTGCTTGAAGGCATGTTGATGGTGATATTATTTGAATGAATACAATGATGACCATGTCTAGTAACCAACATTATATGTAACCTTGACTTAATTGTAAAATGCTAGAAGATTATGCTTAGTTAACTTGACATGTATATGATACTGAAACCATGTTTGACATTGTCTTGAAATGGATCAAAGCTGCGCATACTTGAATAAACTTGAAATGAATTTGTGTCTTACCTTGAGTGTATTCAATTGCCTGCATGTATAAGGGACTAGGTTATATCTTCTTAATTGATACTTGGATACTTATGTTTATATTTGGTGAGTTATAATGTTTGTAAATCATGATCTTGATGATTGTGTGGCTTTCTTGTTAGGCAAGTAACTTATCTAATAGGATGAGTTCAAAAGTTTTAAATGGCTTGAATTCTTGTGTGCTTGCTTGTTTTCTCGTTTTAACACTCCTTGGCCAGGTTACTCCTAACCTAGGTGAGGGGTGTTACATAAGAGCAACCCAGAAGAAAATAAAGAATTGAAAAGGTGAGTTGGAGAATTGATGGAGAAAGGTTACATATGAGAAAGTTTAAGCCCATTGTGTTGTTCTAGTCCTTTTGATGCCTAAGAAAGATGGAACTTGGAGGCTGTGCATGGACTATGGAGCCGTAAATCAAATCACCATCAAGTATATGCATCCTATAACTTGTTTGGATGACATGTTTGATGAATTAAGTGGTGCGTGCATCTTCTAAAAGATTGATTTGAAGAGTGGATATCATCAGATCCAAATGAGAGAAGGGGATGAATAGAAGACAACCTTCAAGACGAAACAAGGTTTGTACGAGTGGTTGGTCATGCCTTTTGGCTTAACCAAAATACCAAGCACTTTCATGAGATTAATGAATCATGTCCTTCGACCCTTTATTGGCAAGTTTTGTGTTGTGTACTTTGATGATATCTTGATCTAAGACTTTGGAAGATCATGTGCAACATCTTAGGTCTGTTCTTGAAACTTTAAGAAAGGAAAAACTTTATGCTAACATGAAAAAATTTGTCTTTTGCATGGACAAACTTACCTTTCTAGGATTCATCGTAAGTTCACATGGACTAGAAGTAGATCCTGAAAAGATTATGGCAATTCAAGAATGGCCAAGACCCACCAACGTCAGTCAAGTGAGAAGTTTCCATGGTTTAGCAAGCTTTTATAGAAGATTTGTTCCTAATTTTAGTTCTATTACCGCACCCTTAATCGAGATTATAAAGAAGAATTCAATCTTCTCATGGGGTAAGGAACAAGAAAAAGCCTTTCAGGAAGTAAAAGATTGTCTAACGAAGGTGCCTCTACTAGCATTACCAAATTTCGACAAAACTTTTGAAGTAGAGTGTGATGCATCCGGAGTTGGCATTGGTGTTGTTTTAACACAAGAAGGATGCCCCATTGCTTACTTTAGTGAGAAATTGAGTGGTGCTCCCCTAAACTATCCAACTTATGACAAGGAGATGTATGCACTCATTTGAGCATTGGAAACTTGGTAGCATTATCCATGGCCCAAAGAATTTGTCATCCATACTAACCACGAGGTAATGAAGCACATCAAAGGGAAACATAAGTTGAATAGACGTCATGCCAAATGCGTAGAGTTCCTTGAATCTTTTCCCCATGTTATTCATTACAAGAAAGGTAAGGATATTGTCGTTGATGATGCGTTATCAAGAAGGTACCTACTTCTCAACACTTTAGATTCTAAAATTCTCGATTTTTCATTCATTAAAGAACTCTATATGACTGACCTTGATTTTGGAGAAATGTATGCTTCATTTGAGACAAGTACCAAAGACAAGTATTTCAAGCAAGATGTATTTCTATACAAGGAGGGGCGGCTTTGCATTCCTCAATGTTCCATTCGGGAAGTTTTAGGCAAAAAGGCACACGAAGGAGGACTTATGGGACACTTTGGGATCGGAAAGACACTAAACATGCTGAAGGAACATTTTTTTGGCCAAAGATGAAAAGGGATGTTGAATGGGTATGTGAAAGGTGTTTGGTTTGCAAAAGGGAAAAGTCAAGAGTCATGCCCCATCGACTGTACATGCCTCTTCCTATTCCAAGTATGCCATGGTTGACATTTCAATGGATTTCGTGATGGGCTTACCAAAGACCAAAAATGGTAGATATTCCATCTTTGTGGTGACCGATCAATTGTCCAAGATGGCTCATTTCATACCATGTCACAAGACGGACGATGCCAAACATGTAGCCAACCTTTTCTTCAAGGAAGTAGTGAGATTGCATGGAATTCCAAGAACATTTGTGTTAGATTGTAATGTCAAAATTTTAAGCCACTTTTGGAGGGCACTTTGGAGCAAAATTGGAACTAAGTTGTTGTTCTCAATAACATGCCATCCTCAAATTGACGGCCAAACTAAAGTAGTGAATTGAGTTCTTTCTACCCTATTGAGATCAATCATCCAAAATAACGTCAAGGAATATGAGGAATTCTTACCACATGTGGAGTTTTCTTACAACCAAATCGTTCATTCTGCAACAAAGCATTCACCATTTGAGGTAGTGTATGGCTTTAATCCTCTAACTCCTTTGGATTTGTTACCTTTGCCATATGAACAGATGATAAACAAGGATGGCAAGGACAAGGCTGAATTTGTAAAGAAACTACATCATCAAGTCCGGGAGAACATTGAAAAGTGAACCCGCCAGTATGAACAACAAGCGAACAAGGGACGTAAGAAGGTCACATTTAAAGTTAGAGACTAGGTGTAGGTTCATTTTTGGAAGGAAAGATTTTCAAATCAACAGAAATCTAAGTTACTACCCCATGGAGATGGTTCATTCCAAATTGTGGAGAAAGTAAATGACAATGCTTACAAGTTGGATTTACCTGGAGAGTATAGTGTCAGCGCAACATTCAAAGTTTTAGATCTTTCCCATTATGAAGATAACAATGATTTGGAAACAAGCCGCTTAAAAGAATGTTGGATGATGTGAGCACATCGCACCTGATCCAGAAACTATACCACAAGGACCAATCACTCGCTCTAAGGCTAAGTTGTTCAGGGAAGTTCTTTCACTTAAATGCATTCATGCGATAAAAACCTTTGATGAACAATCAACCTTAGAAGACAAGTTTTATAATGTGTTACATATTGATATGTAATGCATTCTTATGAATTACTTAGCTTTAGGAAGCTTACACATTTAATTTTTGCTTTAATTACCTTATAAGTATGTTTGCATATGTTTTATATAATTTTCAGCTTATACACATCTAATTCTATTGTTTACTTGACTTATATAGGGGCATGGGTGAAAGACACAATTAATGGTAGCTCAGTTTAGCTCATACAATCCAATTTTAGCTCAGTTTAGCTCAAGAACGATCAATTCAACTCGGATTATCTCATGGAGTCCAAATGCAGCTCAAGGACCTAGAGAAGCATGCAAAGAAAGCTCACAAAGCTTAAGGACTAGCTCACCTAGCTAAGGGCAGCTTAGAATAGCTCAAAGACAACTTCAACTTTGAGTTAAGAACTTCAGCTAGCTAGCTCAGCTCATACCTAGCTCAATTAGCTCATCTCAACTCTAGCTACCATCCCCAGCTCAACACCTGAAGGGCATGTTCCTTCCCCAAGCATCATGACCGGTCACCCTTGGAGGAAAACTTGTTTTGGCGCCACTTTTGGATGGAAATGCATTTGGAGGGAGACTCTGTTAAGTGTTCAAAAGTACTATTTTTATTACCCCTTTTACTCATATTATTGTTAGACTTAGGCTCATATTAGTTGCATAATTAGCCATTCATGCATTAATTCATGTTTCTTTCCACCGTTGAGCTTGATTAGATAACTTGGTGATTTTTGTGGAAAAAGATACTGCTTTGGTGTGTTTTTGTGTGTGTGTAGAATCACTTGCCTAAACAAGGCTGGAACCAGTTGCCAGGGTAGTGCATGAAGGAGATGCCGACGCAGTTGCCAGGGCAATGCATGAAGGAGATGCTGAGCTATTTGCCAGGGCAATTGTCGATAAGTGATGAGATGATATGACAGTCGAAATTGATGATTAGATAAGCCCAAGATGACGTGGAGCAAAGTTAAATCCCAAAGGAGTTTGATTTTCATGAAGAGGTCAAAGAGAAAATAAATCCCAAAAAGATAGGAGAAGATCTAGAAGGAATTTAAATATAATAAAGAATTATATTCTTTTAAAGTGTTTAATTCCAACTTAACTTCCTCCTCAAGAAGGACTTTTACCTAGCCATCTCCTATTTAAAGGAGACCAAGCCGTCAAACTCAAAGAGAGCAAGGGGGAGAGAGTTCGATAGAGAGGGCAAAGGGGGAAAGTTCGATTGAAGTGGAGAGTTTCAAAATAGGTCTGATTTCTTCTTCTTCTTCTTCTTCTTTGCTTCCATTAGATTCATGGTTTGGGTATTATTCTTTGTATATCTTTTGAACCCAACCGTGAAATAACTTGATTGGTTGGGGTTATTGTGTTTTTGTGGTTGTGAGAAACAATTGGATTTTGTTTAGGTAATAAGAGTTTGCACTTTCAATTCAAGGTTTACTCATTCTTGGTTTTTATTCTTGTTTGCGAGTGAATTGGGAGAGGATCTTGTAATTCTAACTATTTATCTAATATCAAGAGAGTTAGATTCAAGAAATGAATGAGTATGGTCTTTATTCAATCTATCGATGGTGAATATTAATCCAGCTTAGGAATAAGTTAAGGATTTCAATGGCTAAGAGGAGTGCAAGATTGGTTGTTGTTCACCCTTGATTCACGCAGGGATGTATTGTCAAGGCATGCACAACTAGCTAGAGTTTCGACTTAGGGATAAGAAGAAACCATTGAAGAACGCTCTGCCGAACCTTGAAGTTGCTGCCCAGCCAATTGCCCAGGCAACCGTTCGATTAGTTGCCAAGGCAACCCAGCTGCGCAAGTTGCCACGGCAACTGAGTTGCCCTTGCACTCTTTTACTAAGACGATCCAATTGGCTATCACTCCTCAACTCACGATACCCTGGCCTACTCCCTCTTATTTGATTTCATCTATTCTTTTAGTTTATTGCTCATAGTTTACTCATTAGTTATAATTCCTACAATCACCTACTTGTGTTTTTCTTTCTCCAACGCAGTAACTTAAGCAAAGTGGTCCAAACCAATCCCTGTGGAGACGATACTCGGTACTCAGATCACTTTATTACTTGCGACGTGTATACTTGCACCATTTGCATAGCACTCAATATGTGCTACAAGTTTTTGGCGCCATTTCCGGGGATTGGCAATTGGTGTTAGTTGTTTTTGTTATTGCATTTTTCTTATTAGTTCTACTAACTTTTCTTTTTGTTTGTTTTATAAAAAAAAATCAGGTGCGCTACAAGTTAAGGGACATCAACATGTCGAGAAATAAAAGCTGATCTATTCGAGAGTTGATGATGGAAGATAGGAATCAATCCACTCAAGAATTTCTTACACCCTTCGATGATTACCTATACCAACTAAGAAAAGCCCAAAGAGCCTATCCCGTGGAAAACTCTTGTGCTATGTGTGGAGAACATCATGTGTTTGAAAATTGCCCTCACATTTTCAGTGCATATGACTACATGGAGGACCATAGAGGGAACCAACAACAAAATTCTTCATGGTATGATAAAAAAGCTCAAAATTTTTTTTACCATAACAATTTTGCTGCAGCAACAGACATGCCTCAGTAATGTAGTCCTTATCAGTAGCCTAGTGTCACGGCAACATATATGCCATGGCAATGTTGTCCTTTTCAAGAACATTCCAATTCCTTGGAGGAAACGTTGCTAGCTTCCTTGGCTAAACTTGACGGATCAATTGAAGAGATTTGAGAGCTATCAAAGAAAATGGATGCAAGGATAGCTCAGTGGGATGCAACCTTGGGGGATTCAGAAGATCAATCGAGGAGATCCACATATGCCTTGGATAACATGCACCAACAATCCATTCCTGGGGATACTGACGTCCCAAGGCAAGAGGATAAGGAGCAATGCGAAGAGAGGTCCCTGATGTGTGGGGAACAACTAGAACCTCCAAGTCAAGAGGATGCCAATGTGAGAGACTGCCCAACACATGATGAGCCTGAGCAACAAATTACCTCGGCAATGATTGAGGAACCTGAACAAAGCAACACCGCGACAACATACCGAGAGGCTGAGAAGAGTAATGCTACAACAGACTGCTCACATCCACCTTTGCCACGACAATTGCACGACCACATGCAAGATCAACGAGATGAAAATACTTTGCCAATGGAATATAAGCAGGTGATGGTTGAACCTTTTGAATTCTTTAAAAACTCACCTCCTCCATTGCAGGTATTCTTTGAGGAACCGGCGCTGGTAGATTTGAAGCCATCACTGATGGAGATGTTTGAGAAGCCTAAAGAAAACGGTGTTTGGACTCATGAAGCTTTTCATAAAATTGGTTTTTCCCTTGACTTACAACAAATTTTGGCAACTGATTGCCACGACAATTGGCTTGAGCAGCAATTGCCACGACAACGAAAGCTACATCCAACCATGGTGGAGGACGATGAGATTGAGGTAATTAAATGTTTGGATGTTGATATAATTTTCCTAATAATATATTCATGCCTTCAGGAACAGTAGCAAGGTGGAAGATGTGCATAGACTACAAGGGAACACGAAAGGAAGACACATCCACCATGGTAACACAAAAGGGAGTAGTGACAAGCACATTGGCCAAACCCTTTTTGGGCAATATTGTCACTCGATGGTGCGGATGGACTATAAGAAGTATCAGAAATGACCCTCCTCAAGTTTTCTCGAATATGCAGTAACTTAGAAGATGCATGAAAATGCTCTTTCTAAGAATTTTTAATTTTTGAAACTTTATTTTATTTTCGGTTATTTTTGTTTTTTTCTTTATTTATTTTTGGAAATTTTAGGAGATATTTTATATTTTTGTCTACAATGTTCTTTAGTTTTAGGTTTTCTTTTTTTCTTTTCTTTTCCACAACAAGACTCACAACCACTATGCTAAGGAAATTCACTGCCGACTACTTGCCACGGCAATCGCAACAGAGGGTGCCCCGACAACCGCCCTGGCAACTACTTCAGCAGTTGCCTCAGCAAACATGGATCAAATCAAAGCAATGCTATTCACGCGGTACCAGCCACAAGCATTCAACCACCAACCGAAATATGAATCAAGCAAACGGTACGAAGGAAACTTATCACTCGAGGTGACAACCTCTCCGACTAACTCATTTCATTTAGTTTCTTTTAAATTTTGTTTCACTTTTACATGCATTGAGGACAACGCTTCTCCGAGTTTGGGGGGGGGTGTTGGTTTCTAGTTATTTTCATGTTTAATTGCATTCATCTCTAGCGATCACATATAGGTTGCATATGTTACTTGCCATGCCTTTAATTGGATTTAATTGCTTAAGACTTGTTGAATATCCAATGATGAATTTTTTCCACTGCACTTAATTGAAAGAACCTTTAATTTTAGGATTGCATGAAAAGAACTTAGAATTTTACTATGATGCTGGATTTTTTTACATGGTTGTGGCTTGTTGATTGAAAGAAACTCAGTGAGCTTAGGTTGCTTAAAATTTGGGTAAATTTGAAAATTAAAAGTTAATTTTTTACTAGAGGTGCCCAAAACCGGCTCTAGTAGTTAATGCACATTAAAGAATCGCTAGAGGTGCCTGAAATTGGCTCTAGTCGACTAAAACAAAATGCGAAATTGCTTACTTTGCTAGAGGTGCCCGAAATTGGCTCTAGTGAAAATTAAAATAAATACCCTGGTAATTAAATTGATAAAAGCCTATTGTTCACATAGAATCTTGAAAATCAACTTGTACACAACTATACACAAACATTGTCACGAGCATTATAGTTCGATTCCGGGTAATTTTTGTGCTATTCAAAAAATTAAAAGGTGATCATACTTTGTGCTACGGTTCCGAGGTTTGAATTCAAGTTTGAAGCATGTCTTTGATGATTAAAGTTTTGGTAGGTAATTGTTAGTTTGCATTGCTTGAGGACAAGAAATAGTTCAAGTTTGGGGTGTGTTAAGTGTTCAAAAGTACTATTTTTATTACCCTTTTTACTAATATTATTGTTAGACTTAGGCTCATATTAGTTGCATAATTAGTCATTCATGCATTAATTCATGTTTATTTCCACCGTTGAGCTTGATTACATAACTTGGTGATTTTTGTGGAAAAACATACTGCTTTGGTGTGGTTTTGTGTGTGTGTGCAGAATCACTTGCCTAAACAAGGCTGGAACCAGTTGCCAGGGCAGTGCATGAAGGAGATGCCGACATAGTTGCCAGGGCAATGCATGAAGGAGATGCCGAGCTAGTTGCTAGGGCAATTGTCGATAAGGGATAAGATGATATGGCAGTCGAAATTGATGACTAGATAAGCCCAAGATGACGTGGAGCAAAGTTAAATCCCAAAAGAGTTTAATTTCCATGAAGAGGTCAAAGAAAAATTAAATCCCAAAAAGATAGGAGAAGATCTAGAAGGAATTTAAATATAATAAAGAATTATATTCTTTTAAAGTATTTAATTCCAACTTAACTTCCTCCTCAAGAAGGACTTTGACCTAGCCATCTCCTATTTAAAGGAGACCAAGACGTCAAACTCAAAGAGAGCAAGGGGGAGAGTTCGATAGAGAGGGCAAAGGGGGAGAGTTCGATTGAAGTGGAGAGTTTCCAAAGAGGGCTGATCGATTTCTTCTTCTTCTTTTTTTGCTTCCATTAGATTCATGGTTTGGGGATTATTCTTTGTAGATCTTTTGAACCCAACCATGAACTAACTTGATTGGTTGGGGTTATTGTGTTTTTGTGGTTGTGAGAAATAATTGGATTTTGTTTAGGTAATAAGAGTTTTCACTTTCAATTCAAGGTTTACTCATTCTTGGTTTTTATTCTTGTTTGCGAGTGAATTGGGAGAGGATGTCGTAATTCTATCTATTTATCTAATATCGGAAGAGTTAGATTCAAGAAACAAATGAGTATGGTCTTTATTCAATCCAATGATGGTGAAGATTAATCTGACTTAGGAATAAGTTAAGGATTTCAACGGCTAAGAGGAGCGCAAGATTGGTTGTTGTTCACCCTTGATTCACGCAGGGATGTATTTTCAAGGCATGCACAACTAGCTAGAGTTTCGACTTAGGGATAAGAAGAAACCATTGAAGAACGCTCTGCCGATCCTTGAAGTTGCTGCCCAGCCGCCCAAACAATTGCCCAGCTAGTTGCCCAGGCAACCGTTCGATTAGTTGCCAAGGCAACCCAGCTACGCAAGTTGCCACACCAACTGAGTTGCCCTTGCACTCTTTTACCAAGACGATCCAATTGGCTATCACTCCTCAACTCACGATACCTTGGCCTACTCCCTCTTATTTGATTTCATCTATTCTTTTAGTTTATTGCTCTTAGTTTACTCATTAGTTATAATTCCTACAATCACCTACTTGTGTTTTTCTTTTCCAATGCAGTAACTTAAGCAAAGTGGCCCAAACCAATCCCTGTGGAGACGATACTCGATACTCAGATCACTTTATTACTTGCGATTTGTATACTTGCACCGTTTGCGTAGCACTCAATAGGCGCAACAGACTCCTTCTTAGTCGAATAGTTGAAGACGCAAAAGAGGGAGGCACAAGTTTGCCGAATGGGCACCATGCCCTTTTCGGCCACTCTTTCACCATGTAAGGCCTTTTCGGCCATGCCCCTTAGAAAACTATAAATAGGGGTTCATTTTCACTTTTGTAACACACCTCAAAACATATTCTCAATACATATTTCTTTGTGAGATTATTCTCTCTATCTTGTTCTTTTTAGAACTTTATCGACTTATCAAGCTTTGCTTATGGCGTCATCCTCTTTTCATCTTGATACTTGTGGTTCCTATCTCTTTATAGATAGTGGGTCCAAGTCCTTATTACCACCACTTAAAGAAACAATATAAGTTTTGGGTTTAGGCTCTGGATAGCCTAGGTTCTTCCTTGAGTTTTCTTTAAGATACCATCATTTTATCATCTTCCAACCAACCCCTTTTCTTTCAAATATGGTTCATGGCATATGATTCATTTGTATGAGTATCTACTCTACAAATTAATTGATATGTATCGACATAATACATACATACTTATCTAGCTAAGTATCTGGGAGTAAATCCTCTTTTTATTTATTTATTTTATTTATTTATTCTATTTTTATTTATTTTATCTTTTTTAAATGAGCAAAGAGTATATTTTAATGTGTCTATTATAATGTAGTAAAAGAAAAAATTTGCTTATCTTTCCTCTTCTTTTTTATTTGTTCACACTGTGGCTCCTCACATTCAAAAGAATGTTAATACTTCATACATATTTTTATCATATTTTAATAAAATATGTTTCTTTTATTAAAATATTAAAATAGTTGGTTGAAAGGCCCAACCAAAAGTATAGTCTAGAGGAGTTCAAGGCTAGAAATAACCAAGATTCATCTCAGCTACAGTACAAATAAAACAAGCCCACCTAAACTTGCCATCATTTTTATCTTTATTTTCTTTTCAAAGCCCGTCCAAATTACCCTACAATTACCTACCCTAAAACCTTTTGTTTGAGCCTATCTTGCTTGCAGGTTTCTTGCTTCATTCCTAGATCCAACAATCAAGGGGCTGCCTTCAACATCATTCAAGCAAGGCGTATTCATCCATAGAAGCCCTCACATCACATGTTTAGGAACTTCAATTCCTAAATTAAGGGTTTTTGTGCAATTAAGGGTCTATATATGAAATTAGATTGGTTCTAAGCTATATGGTAATTTTTAAGTAATCTTAAGAGCTCCAAAACACCAAAGCCTAATCCTTTTATGATTAGGAATTTCATGTCTTTTGATTAAGGTTTATATAGTATTAAAGTATCTTTGAAATTTAGTTTATCAAAAAGTAACCGTGTTTAATGTTAAAGTGATAAATGGAGCAAAATTTTAGCCTAGTGAATTCTGCTCAAGAATGTGTACATTGACAGTGAGTTTAATAATTTACAGAAAATATTATAGGCAAAATTAAAGAATGATTTTTATATGTACAGAACCGTGTTTGAAGCTAGTTTCGTTCGCAACAAATGGTGATCGATTCTGATATGTATATCAAATGATATGAATTTTTGAGCAAGTAAAGGTCATGAAAACAAGGTAGCAGTTTGCCCCTAAATTTGCATCAACAATGACTTTAGAAATTCATTAGAAATTGTATAAGTGGAATTAAAAGCTCTAATTTATATGGTTTGAAAGTTTATTTAGTCTAGTTTCATTTAAAACAAACGGAATTGAATTCTGAGTTATAGAACATATTATATAAATGTTTCTTTGAGGACAATGCAAGTTGCCTAGTATACTAAATGATATGTTTCTTTAATGTTTGGTTAGAAAAGAATAGAAATGAAGGAAACTACAAATTGGGAGAATAAGTAAAAATGTGTCTAAGCTTGGATTGAGGTGAGTGTAGTCATGAGTCTCGGGATTGGTTTGGTACCATCTCGATTGCATTAGATACTTTTGATTAATATAACATGTTGTGTGATTTGTTTGTAAGCTCAGTTAGAGCATTTTGATGATATGGTGTAGTATGGAGGTAAGCTTAACCCTTTGATATTTGCTAATGTGAGTATAATGCTTTAGTTTTAATATGATTTATGTTTTAAATGAAAATAAGATTGTAAGGTAAGTCATGGACATGAATTATGATTAATGGCAAATTATTATGATGTGTTCAACTATGGAGCTCAAAGCTTGTTTATGGCTAAACTAGGATGCTAAAACAAGCTATGGAACTTTAAGATTCACTTGTAATATGAATATGATACTTTGAAGCTAGAAGCCCACTTCGATCATAAGACTCCTCTCCTAATAAAAAAGCTTAAATGCTATAAGTTGCTTAAACAATGAAGACCTTGAATGCTTTAGCATGTTACAATGGTATATTCGGACTACGGTTCATGGGCTAAATCATAGGGATGACAATCCCATGTATGTCATATGCTTGAACACTAGCCATTGCTTTGTGCTATGTGCAACACGGACCAATACGGTTAAACACGGACCAATATGGTTAAACACGAACCAATGCTACCTATGTCCAATGTGATCCAAGGAAAATATTGTTAAAATTCATGAATTTAGATATGAACTCTAATGAGAACTTCGGTAATAGCTCCAATAGAATCTCGATAAGATACGATAATTGTAAGACATGAAAGAAAAAGCAAAAGTATGTCCTATGCAAGCTTTGAAAAATCTTGAACTCTGATAAAGCTATCATAAAACAAGCTAATGTAAGATATGAATTGGAAGAATAAGATTGAATTGTACCATTTTAACTTATATACATTGATTGACATCATATAACATCCCCCACCCGGCCTAGAAGAAAACGGGGTCGGAGAACGTTACCGATGAACAAGATGGTGATCGGTGCGATAAAATTTAATCATAATTTGATAAACAATCAATACGTGCTTGAACAATCATGCAAAGTCAGCATAGGAGGTTTACCAATTCAATACAATGTTCAGATCTACAATTTAGGGAGTAATGTTAGACTTTTACAAGTTTTAGGGACAAAACTATAATTCTTGTGATTTATGGGTCCTTTATTAAAATTAAATATACCGTGCTGAAATTTAATCTACTATCAATATTCATGCAAACTTTCAGTTTAATCGGAGTTCGTTTACTAGTTCAATTAAACCATGCAATACTTAGTGACCAATTTGCAAACTTTTTAAAACGGTTTTCTTGGCCTATTAACAGAATTAACTGACACCGTATTGAAACACCAAGGGTTGTATCGATACGGGTATACATGATTTAAGACTTAATTCGAAATTGTCAAATTCTTTTTTGATACAGCTTAACCAATATCGATACGAGATAACGGAATCAACAGACACCGTATCGAAACACCTAAGCGGTGTATCGATACGGGTTGACCTAATTTGACTTTGACCATTAACCCTTGTTCATGTTCAAATTCCAAATGCTAACAATGCTTACCTATTTCGATAGAGTTGGGGCTTTATTGATACTGATTGACCATGGTTGACCTGTTTCGATATGCCCTAAGGCTGTATCGATACTATTAAGTTCACAAACCTCACTATCCATTTTCGTATCGAAACGGTCTGAGCCCATATCGATGCGCCTTAGCTGACTTATGCTTTGACTGACCAAATATTCAAGGTCGTACCGATACAGGTTAACCTGTATCGGTACACCATGTATTGTAATAACAGACTTTTTCTTGTTTTTGTCCAATTTAACCTATTAAACCTTGTTGAAATGTAATGAAATTTTACCAGCAATATTTGGTCATCTTAATCTACTAGCATGCAAAATTTCATGATCAAATGAATCCGTTTACCATGTTTTCACTTAATAGGCCAAACTTGCATATTCAACCTATTTGACCAAAACACTAACATACCATAACTCGCACTTTTAACTCTTTTAACATAGTGGGTCATTTATACATACAAAAGGGGGCTAAACTAACTTGTCTAGACCCTACGCCACCATTCTAGGAGTTCATGGACTAGATTAACATTACATAGAGGGTTGTGACTTGCTTCAAAAATGCTCCTTTCTCCGATCCTGATCCAATTATGCTTTAACCTGAAAATGAATGGAAATGGGATGCATTAGGCTTACTTAGCCTAGTGATGTAGTCATAAACAATAATATGAGCATCAATGAAAATCATGGCATGTATATATATCAATGTAATGCATCTCAACACATATTTTTACAATACTTGCAATACTTATTCACATGTTTTCCTTGGATCAACATGTATTGTGGATACGCGAATTCCCAACCAACATCGCCAACAATGAATGGTCAATACCCGCCAACATTGCCACTAAGACCAACACAATCATATCCTGCCAACATCGCCAAATAAGAGCCTTAGCTCAAGGACCGTAGTCCACTCTTTACCAATGAGCTCATGAATTCTATGGCATGCCAATTGTATCCCATGTTCATTCATATCCAAGGACTCAGTACTCGTAAATATCAATACTTGTCAATATCAGTAACAATAGCAATAACAATGGCAATGAAAATAACAATGCAATTGCAATGAAAATGATCATATGACATGTTCAATTTGGCTTAATTCAATTCTCATAATATCAATGATCACATGACAACTCAATTATCGACTTGGTAACATGTTAAGCTTACCGATGATGCCTCTAGAGGGGTCTTAATGCAAATATACCTTGGCCAATGATGATAATACAATAAATTGACATCAATGAATTCTGGAAGGCACCTAGCCAATCCCCTTGACTCTGACTACACTCACCGATGATTCCGAGGCTTTCAAGGCTCCCGAATGACAACTCCCTTGTTCTTGAACTTGGTGGAATTGGGAGGATTTGGTGATTCTTCACTTTGAATACCTTGAGATACATCGAATCAAGATTACAAGAATTTTAATATCAATAATAGATTCATAGCAACTCAATAGCTATGAAAAACAATAACAATTACGCTACGATGTCCTTAGAGAATTTCTAGGGTTCCTCGATTCGTAAACTTGATATTAAACATGATTTTGGCCTTGGAATCAATAAATCAATTAAGGGCTTTCGTTTATCCGATCGATCGCTGCAATATAGGATTGAGAAATGGAAGAAAACAAAGATTGGATAATCCGTCCAATGGAGGTGCTTGCTTGATGTAAAGAGGAAGATGATGATGACTAAGCTACTTGGCTTAATTTTGGTAACCGGTAAGCTTCCTATTCCTTTCTTTTCTTTCACTATTTTCTTAATTGAGCTTTCCTTCAATTGAAGGAAGCTAACTCAAGCATCCCACGTGTGTGGTGATTAAGCTTGAGGAGGGTCTAATTGCAAGATTAGTCCTTCAATCTTCTATTCTTTACATCTTTACCCCCAAACTTCCAATTTCCATAATTAAGCCACTAAAACAAGTTTAAAGCTTGCAATGGGGTCCTTAAACAATATCAATGCCCAATTGGGATTCAATAACTAATACTATGCCACTTGATTAAGGGTCAACAATAAATCTTGACTTTTCGATGTGAAATTTTAGGTCATCAGAATTAAATTTCGACTAGGCCCGATTTTGGGATGTTACAACTCTCCCCCTTAAGAAAAATTCATCCTTGAATTTTTACCTGAATCAAAGTGGTACGAGTATTGACTTCTCATATTTTCTCCAGGTTCCCATGTAGCTTCTTAAACCTTGTGACTTCTCCATAATACTTTAACTAACGGGATGTTCTTATTTCGAAGTCTCTTGACTTCCCTTGCCAATACTTGCAAAAGTTCCTCCTCGTACGTTAGATTGGGTTGGAGTTCCATAGATTCAGGCTCTATAATGTGTGATGGATTAGACCTGTACTTGAGAAGCATTGATACATGGAACACGCCATGTAGAGACTTTCAAAAATGCTTTCTCACCAACATTGAACTATATATCTCTCCTTTAAGGTCAGCATAGGCCTTTTGTCGGTCGAAGGCGGCCTTCAAACGATCATGGATGATGGTAACCTGTTCTTCATTTTCTCGAAGTAAGTCAGGGCCCAACACTTTGCCTTCACCGAGTTCAGACCAACATAGCAGTTTTCTACACTTTCTGCCATACAATGCTTCATACAGTGCCATGCCAATGGATGATTGGTAGCTATTATTATAAGCAAACTCAACGAGAGGTAGGGATTTCTCCCAAGATCCCTCTAATATTTGGATGACCCTTTCTAATTGGCCATTGGTTTGAGGGTGGAAAGTTGTACTAAGATTGACTCTGGTGCCCAAGGCTCCTTGCAATAACCTCTAAAATTGAGACATAAATCTTGGATCCCGATCGGAGACGATAGTCTATGGCATACCGTAGAGTCGAACGACTTCCTTAATATACAAGTCAGCCAGTCTAGGAAGACCGTAATCCATTCTAACTGGTATGAAGTGTGCTGACTTAATGAGATGATCTACAATAACCCAAATAGCATCATGCTTGGCTGGGGTCAACGGTAAACCACTGAAAAAGTCCATAGTTATCTTTTCCCACTTCCACTGAGGGAGTTCAATGGGTTGCAACAATCCGGTAGGGTTATAGTGCAAGGATTTAATTCGTTGACATGTAAGGCACCTCGATACAAATTCTATGATAGCTGCTTGCATGCCAGGCCACCAATACAATTCTTGTAGGTCTTTGTACATCTTTATTGCTCTTGGGTGAACAGAGTAAGGGCTGCAATGGGATTCCTTAAGAATTTCATCATGAAGGGACTCGTCATTGGGCACACATTCTATTATGGAAACACAAGAGTCTTTCGAAATTAATCTTGAAATCAGGGTCATGATTATTCTGAAGCTTAGAAGCAATGGCTTGTAATTCAAGATCTTGTTCTTGTAAAGATTTGATTCTCATCACAATAGGCCTGCGGCTGAGCGCATCTACTACTATGTTGGCCTTGCCAGCATGGTAATCAATAACAAGGTCATAGTCTTTGAGGAGTTCCATCCACCTCCTTTGATGAAGATTAAGTTCTTTTTTGTGTCAACAAATACTTAAGGATCTTGTGGTCGGTGTATAGGTAACATTTTTCTCCGTAGAGATAATGTCTCCAGATTTTCAATGTAAAGACGACCGCGGCCAATTCAAGGTCATTAGTAGGGTAGTTCATTTCATGTAGCTTAAGCTGCCTTGAGGCATAAGCAACAAACTTGCCTTCTTGCATTAATACACACCCCAATCCTTGGTGCGAAGCATCACTATACACAATGTATTCTTTCCCAGACTCAAGTTGGATCAAGACCGGTGCATGGGTCAACACTTGCTTGACTTGGTCAAAACTTCTTTGTTGCTTTTCGGTCCATTCAAAAGGAGCATCTTTTCGTATGAGTTTAGTCAGCAGAGTTGCTATTATAGAGAATCCTTTAACGAATCTCCTATAATAGCCAGCGAGACTGAGAAAGCTATGAATCTCACCCACGTTCTTCGGTGGTCTCCATTCAACTATAGCTTGGATCTTCTTTGGATCTACTTGAATGCCTTTAGCGGAGATTGCATAGCCCAAAAACAAAACTTAGGTGGGTCAGAACTCGAACTTGCTGAACTTGGCATACAATTGTTTCACCCAAAGAGTCTGAAGCACAGTACGAAGATGTTCACGATGCTCAGCTTGGTTCTTAGAATAGATCAATATATCATCTATGAATACCACTACATATTTATCAAGATAAGGTCTAAAAACCTGATTTATGAGATCCATAAAGGTAGCAGGTGCATTGGTTAACCCGAAGGGCATAACCAAGAATTCATAGTGGCCATATCTTGTACGGAAAGCCGTCTTGGGCACATCACACTCTTTCACTTTTATCTGATAGTATCTAGACCTCATGTCAATCTTAGAAAAGACTGTTGTATCTTTTAGTTGATCAAACAAGTCATTGATTCTTGGTAAAGGATACTTATTATTGATTGTGAGCTTGTTCAATTGTCGATAATCAATACAAAAACACATTGATCCATCTTTCTTTTTGACAAAGAAGACCGGAGCTCTCCAAGGCGAGGAACTCGGTCGAATAAAACCCTTGTCTAACAAGTCCTAAGTTTGCACCTTAAGCTCAGTGATTCCTATCGGTGTCATTCAATAGGGTGCAATAGAAAATGGAGTGGTTCTAGGTTGCACTTTACTCACAAATTTAACCTCACGGGTAGGTGGTAAACCCGAAAGCTCATCAGGAAACACATCAGAAACTCTTGCACATTGTCTATATCTTGCATCTATGGTTCTTTTTTACTTACGGTGGCATACAACAATGATCTTTTACCTTTGGAATCCATGAGAGTCACACTCTCCTTGCCCAGACCTTGAAGGTACAACTTTCTCTTCGATCAATCTACCCAAGCTTGATGCTGCTCGAGCCAATCAAGTCCCAAAATAACATCGAACTCATGTATAGAGATGGCCATAAGGTTGGCCGGAAAAGGTATCCCTTAAATCACAAGGGGACAATTATTGCATACTAGCCCAATTGCAACACTATCCCTTAAAGGGTTGGTCAAAGTGAGCTTGGAGGCTATAGGCTCAGGTGTTAACTTAAATCTCTTAATCAGCATAGTACTTATAAACGAATGAGTGGATCCAAGATTAGTTAATGCATAAATAGGCTGAGTATACAATTTAACAGTACTTTCGATGACATTAGGATCCTCATCTTCCTCTCAGCTCGTCACGTGATAAACTTGGACTGAGGCTTTAGATTCATGCTAGTTAGGAGCCCTTGCAGAGCCACCAGACCTATCAAAAGCTCCTGATACATCTTGTCTTGGTCCCTTACCCTTGAAGGATGGAGTAAAGGACGTAGGAACCATTGGTGCAGAGAATTAGTAGCATTCGTTGGACAATCTTTAATATAATGGCCTTGTTCCCCACAAAAGAAACACGCTCCAGATTGCTTGCGGCACTGTCTCGTAGGATGTCTCCTCTGAAAAAAGTTACAAACTGGATATTGTGAATCCCTTCCAGACCCTCTAGTACTTTCAATGGAGTTAGTTCTTGTAGCTAATTGGGACATAGCTTGTGGTTTCGGGAAATCTCCTAATCTAAAAGATTGTTGATGGTATGATTGCTTGTACCCTTGCTGCTGCTTGTCTTTCTTGTATGGTAGAGGGGATCGTGAATCATCTCGGGGCCTCTTTTCAAATCGGTTGGGCCTATTAAACCAATGCGATCTCTGATCAGCTTTAGTGGAGATTGCTCGATTCACAAGCTCCTGGAAATCCTTGATCCCCAAAGCAGTAAACAAAGGTCGTAATTTTTCATCACTTAAACCTGGAATGAACATTCTACACTTTTCTTCTTCTTTCTTGATGTATTCAGCTCCATATTTGTAGTATTTACAGAAGTCGTGGATGTACTGCTCCACCGGCCTTCCACCTTATTTCAAATGCAGAAAGATATCTCGCTTTTTAGCTAGATAGCTTCGCCGATGTATTTCTTCTTGAACTCTCGTAGGAAGAACTCCCAAGTTACTGCTTCTCCGGGAGCGGTAAGAGTCGTGGTTTCCCACTAACTTAAAGCTTCATCGGTCAATAGGGCTAGAGCACACTCGAGCTTATGCTCATTCGAACACTACAATTGCTTAGTTAAGATTCTTATGGTACTATCAAACCATTGCTCCACTACTTCAGGGTCTTGCTCGGCCTTACCTAAGAAGGTAGTAGCTCAATGCTAAGCTAACTTGTCGATAAAGGCTCAGTTCATGAAAGTGGTAGCTACAAAGGATTGTGCAGATTGTTCAGATTTGAGGGTAGCCATGAACTGTTTGAACATTTTAGTCATGTTCTTATAGCACTAAAACTGAGCAGCATATAACACAGGCTCAGTGTTCGATGGCCTTGTAGGGGTACTTGTGGATTAAGAGGATTCTCTCCCTTTTTCTCCACACCATTGGTCGAGGAGCCAACCGTGTGCTCAACTTCTTCGTGAGCCTTATAAGAGTAAGACATTTTTACACTATAAAATGAAGAAGGATCAGATTAGTTACAAGTCACAATACAACAAATTAAACTCCTAGGTGGCGTATGCAATGCAATAAATAGCAACAGATTTCAGTTTAGTCCTAGAATTGACTAAACTCTAGCTCTGATACCATAATTGTATCATCCCCCACCCGATCTAGAAGAAAACGGGGTCAGAAAACGTTACCAATGATTAATACGATGATCGGTACAATAAAATTTAATCATAATTTGATAAACAATCAATATGTGCTTGACCAATCATACAAAGTCAACATAGGAGGTTTAGCAATTCAATACAATGCTCAGATCTACAATTTAGGGACTAATGTTAGACTTTTACAAGTTTTAGGGACAAAACTGTAATTTATGTGATTTATGGGTCCTTTATTAAAATTAAATATACCATGATGAAATTTAACCCGTGATCAATATTCATGCAAACTTTCAGTTTAATCGAAGTTTGTTTACTAGTTCAATTAAACCATGTAATACTTAGTGACCAATTTGTAAACTTTTTAAAACTGTGTTCTTGGCCTATTAACAGAGTTAACTAACACCGTATCGAAACACCAAAGGCTGTATCGATACGGGTATGCATAATTTAAGACTTAATTCGAAACTATCAAATTTTGTTTCGATACAGCTTAACCAGTATCGATACGGGATAACAGAATCAACAGACACTATATCAAAACACCTAAGGGGTGTATCGATACGGGTTGACCTAATTTGACTTTGACCATTAACCCTTGTTTCGATATGTTTAGGGCCATATTGATACCAATTTGCACAGGTTCAAATACCAAATGCTAATGATGCTTACTTGTTTCGATAGAGTTGGGGTTGTATCGATACTGATTGACCATGGTTTACCTATTTCATTACGCCCTAAGGCTGTATCGATACTATTAAGTTCAAAAACCTCACTGTCAATTTCCGTATTGAAACGACTTGAGCCTGTATCGATGCGCCTTAGCTGACTTATACTTTGACTGACCAAATATGCAAGGTCGTACCGATACAGGTTTTCCTGTATGGGTACACCCTATATTGTAATGACAGATTTTTTTATGGTTTTTGTCCAATTTAACATATTAAACCTTGTGGAAATGCAATGAAATTTAACCAGCAACATTTGGTCATCTTAATCTACTAGCACGCAAAATTTCATGATCAAATGAATCCGTTTACCATGTTTTCACTTAATAGGCCAAACTTGCATATTCAACCTATTCTACCAAAACACTAACATATCATAACTCGCAGTTTTAACTCTTTTAACATAATGGGTAATTTATACATACAAAAAGGGGCTAAACTAACTTGTCTAGACCCTACGCCATTATTCTAGGAGTTCAAGATTTAGATTAACATTACATAGAGGGTTGTGACTTGCTACAAAAATGCTCCTTGCTCCGATCCTGATCTGACTATGCTTTAACCTGAAAATGCATGGAAATGAGATGCATTAGGCATACTTAGCCTAGTGAGATAGTCATAAACAATAATATGAGCATCAATGAAAATCATGACATGTATATATATATATATATATCAATGTAATGCATCTCAAAACATATTTTAACAATACTTGCAATACTTATTCACATGTTTTCCTTGGATCGACATGTATTGTGGATACACGAATTCCCAACCAACATCGCCCATAATGAATGGTTAATACCCTCCAACATCCCTACTAAGACCAGCACAATCACATCCCGCCAACATCGCCAGATAAGAGCCTTAGCTCATAGACCATTGTCCACTCTATCGTGACCATTTTTTATCGGAAGTGTGGGAAAATAGCCCGATGATTGATTCTTTTGGAAATTGGGTTTTTATTCATTTAAATTTATTAAATATTGAAAATTAGGGTTTTTCCATATTAAATCCTTTATTTAATTTTAAAAACCAATTTGGGGTTGCCACCGGTCACTTTGGTAGACCGGACACCATAAAACAACCAGAGATTCTTTTTAGAACGATTTGGGTTCGGGAGTCGATTACGTGTGGGGAAGGATTAGCGCCCCCGTAAACGCCCGTTATCGGTACCTTATTAATTTCACGTGGCATCTTGAGTAATAATTTGAATTTAATTAAATCTTTAACCGTTAACTGGATTTCATTCCAAATGGAGATACCTTTTTGTAAGAAAATACATTTTAAACGAATGCGAGTTTTGAAACATCCAGATGCTCTACGATACTTCAATTTATATTAAAAAATGTATCTCAAAACAAAAGGTTTTAAATGCTTGCCCAATTATTTTCTTGTCAATTTTAAGGTCAAACTTAATTAAGGCTCCAATTGATTAAATTAATTAAAGATCTATTAATATTACCAAATTTAGGGGTTTATGCGATAAGACCCAAATGATTGGGCACTATCCATATTAGGCCTTAAATCAATAATATTCCTAGTTATTTGGTGACACTGACTACTTTAAATCTCATCTTAATTTTATTTTAATCAAACTATCTATGTATAATTATAATATTCTAGGTTCAAGTAAGATATTAAATATTTCACTAAAATACTCCCTTTGATTAACATCACATTTAATATTCATTTATTTTGTACAATTTTCTACCTATTTGAATTAATTAAATTCAATTAAAAAACCTACACTTAAAAGGTTCTAGTTAATTATACTAATAGATTAAAATCTCCTAACAAATATACTACATGTTTTATATTTAAAAATCACGCAACATACAATAATTAAAACTATAATTGTGATCAAATTGAACTTCTATTTAAAACTGAGAGCCAAATTACAAGATTATGGTGACTAAATTGAAACAAATGGAAATTTACAGCCCAAAATACAAAAGGAATGGAGAAGGGCGCGAGTCCCTCTTAACCCTACCCGAATTATCCAAACTCGCCCCAAACCTGTTGCTTCAAAACGGCGTCGTATGGCTCGGTCTATAAAAGGCATGACCCGAGTCCAACTCGGTCATTTGGCTGAGTTGCTCTCTCTCTATGTTCGATATCCTCTCAAATCCTTCCCTAGAAAACACTCAAAATCCCAGAAACTTCACCCAAATGGATCAAAATCCATTGTTTTAAGAGAGTGTTCATCGTGTTCTTCGAAGAACACGAAGAACGCAAGTAACTCCGGTAGCAAACCGCCCTTGTCTCTGCCACTAGATCCAACTCTGCCACTCACCGCCATCATAAAGCTATTCGTCGGCCGCCGTATGCGACACCGGTGAACCTCTGTTCATCACTAACCTCCCTCTGGCCTCCGTCCATCGTCACCGAAAACTTAGAAAACTTCTTAAAATCTCCTGATTTAAACCCTAGACCTAAATCTAAGCCCCGATCCGCCTAGATCTAACATGTAATTCTCCAAATCCTAAATTATCTACCTTCAAAGCCATACGTTTTCGACTCCGACAAACCCTAACCCCTACCACCATCAAACTCCTCCGATCCCACCTTAAAACAGCTCAGTTTTTATATTTCAACACCCAAATGATTGGGCACTATCCATATTAGGCCCTAAATCAATAATATTCCTAGTTATTTGGTGACACTGACTACTTTAAATCTCATCTTAATTTTATTTTAATCAAACTATCTATGTATAATTATAATATTCTAGGTTCAAGTAAGATATTAAATATTTCACTAAAATACTCCATTTGATTAACATCACATTTAATATTCATTTATTTTGTACAATTTTCTACCTATTTGAATTAATTAAATTCAATTAAAAAACCTACACTTAAAAGGTTCTAGTTAATTATACTAAGTGATTAAAATCTCCTAACAAATATACTACATGTTTTATATTTAAAAATCACGCAACATACAATAATTAAAACTATAATTGTGATCAAATTGAACTTCTATTTAAAACTGAGAGCCAAATTACAAGATTATGGTGACTAAATTGAAACAAATGGAAATTTACAGCCCAAAATACAAAAGGAATGGAGAAGGGCGCGAGTCCCTCTTAACCCTACCCGAATTATCCGAACTCGCCCCAAACCCGTTGCTTCAAAACGGCGTCGTATGGCTCGGTCTATAAAAGGCATGACCCGAGTCCAACTCAGTCATTTGGCTGAGTTGCTCTCTCTCTATGTTCGATATCCTCTCAAATCCTTCCCTAGCAAACACTCAAAATCCCAGAAACTTCACCCAAATGGATCAAAATCCATAGTTTTAAGAGAGTGTTCATCGTGTTCTTCGAAGAACACGAAGAACGCAAGTAACTCCGGTAGCAAACCGCCCTTGTCTCTGCCACTAGATCCAACTCCGCCACTCACCGCCATCATAAAGCTATTCGTCGGCCGCCGTATGCGACACCGGTGAACCTCTGTTCATCACTAACCTCCCTCTGGCCTCCGTCCATCGTCACCGAAAACTTAGAAAACTTCTTAAAATCTCCTGATTTAAACCCTAGACCTAAATCTAAGCCCCGATCTGTCTGGATCTAACCCGTACTTCTCCAAATCCTAAACTATCTACCCTCAAAGCCACACATTTTCGACTCCGAAAAACCCTAACCCCAACCACCATCAAAATCCTTCGATCCTACCTTAAAATGCCTCAGTTTTTATATTTCAACACTATTTTTCCTCTTTATTTATTTAGACCTAACATTTTAGCGTTTTCTTACAGGGAATCAAAGAAAGGAGAAGTTTATACCTTTGCGACGTCAACGGTGAGACTTCAATCTCCTTCTTTGACGGCATATACGTTTTTCCGATGCCCATCTGGCTTCTCGGCGACTTCCCCTGTTTCGATGACCGATTAAATTCCCAAGGTAAAATTCCCAATTCCCCATTTCTCTCTCTGTTTTTATTATTATTATTTAATTATAGTAATTATTGATAGTCATTAATGAGGTCTGACAATTTCTCTTTCTCGCTTTATATAGGGGTCAGAAGTGATGACGTCAAGGGCTATTCAATCCGAGTGATAAGGGCTTAGACCAACCCGAGGGCGCCACGTGGTGGTGTTTAGGTGGGGAAAAATAACACAATTGGTTTTTTGTGTTTATTTGCCCAGTTTGAGTTGTAAATGGGGAGGGATTTGGGCCTTGTAACATGTAACTTGGGTTTGAATGTTTTTATGTATAAATGGACTTGAAATGGATTTTTTTGAACTATTTATTTAAGGTTCTATTATTTATTTATTATTTGGCTTTATTTATAGAGAATTAATACGTATACATAACCCAGACAAAATATGGGTATTACAGCTGCCCCTCTTTGCTCATTACTGTGGAACAGGAATAGGGCAAAGACTGAAAATATACTAATTTTGTCTGAACTTGTCAGCTATCGCTCTGAGCAACAAAGTCTTATTCTCACGAACTTTCTTTCCTCCTCTCCCTTCTAGAAGCTTGAACAAGTTCTTCTCATTCGGAACCTCCTAATCTTCCTGTCAAGGGTAACCGTAGGGCCTGAACTAGCTCTTCTCATTAAGGAACTCTATATTCACTGAGCGAACTCTTTTTATTAAGAATTCTATCTTCGCTGGTCAAACTCTTCTCATTATGAATTCTATCTTCACTGGGTGAACTCTTCACATTAGGAGTTTTATCTTCGCTAGGGACGAACTCTTCTCATTATGAATTCTTTCTTTACTGGGTGAACTCTTCACATTAGAAGTTATATCTTCGCTGGGGACGAACTCTTGTCATTAGGAATTCTCTCTTTGTTGGGCGAACTCTTCCCATTAGAGTTCTATCTTTGCTGAATGAACTATTCACATTAGGAGCTCTATTTTTTGCCGAACGAACTCATCACATTAGGAGCTCTCTTTCCTGAACGAACTCTTCACATTAGGAGCTTTGTCTTTGCTGAACAAACTCTTCACATTAGGAGCTCTGTCTTTGCTGAACGAACTCTTCATATTCAGAGCCCTTTCTTTGCTGGTGAACTCTTCATATTAGGAGTTCTTCATTCTTTGCTGAGCGAACTCTTCACTTTAGGAGCTCTGTTGTGAACTCTTCTTACTGGGAGTTCTTCAGCCTTCTTGAAATATTGTTCCTCCTTTCTACAAAAGTATTGAACTAACAAGCTCTTCTCATTAGGAACCCTTCGTTCTTTTTGAGAATATTAATATGACCTACAAAAGTTGAAACTATCAATAATCTTTCAGTATTAATCATAAGGAAAAAATGCAAATAAAACTTTGAAAGCTCCTCCAACAAACGACGCTTGAAACTTTTGTCTCTTTTGAATCTTGAACAAGCCCTTCTTATTATGAACTTGACAAACTTTCTGCACAAGCTAACATAAAGTCTGAACTGGTTCTTCTTATTATGAACATCATTTATCCTTTTTGGAAATGTTGAACCAAAGCTTCGAGTTGTTCTTCTGATTACGAAATTCTCCAATCTTCTGCTAAACCATAGAGTCCGTATCTGTTCTTTTCCTTATGAAATTTTTCATCTTCTGAAATTTGGTATTGTTCCTTATAATTCTTCATTTTTTATGTTTGATGTTGTTCTTCTTTATTCCTCAATCTTTTGTTGGTTCATCTCTTAGCGAGTTCTTCTTATTAAGAACCTTGAATCCTTTACTGTAAACACAAATTCTCCATTCTTCTAAGGAGCATCTCATCTCTTTTGTTTCTCCATTGATCAATTTTGCACTTGGAATGTATGTGACTGATGCAATTCATTTTTATGGTCCATCTCTGTGAAAGAAAGATTTGTTGAAATCCGCCTATGTAAATGAAATGTCTTGAGATCCGCCTAAGTAAACAGAATGTCTTGAAACCTGCCTCTGCAAACAGAATGTTTTGAGATCCGCCTTTATAAGTGGATTGTCTTAAAATCCGTCTCTGTAAATGAAATATCTTAAGATTTGCCTATGCAAACAAAATGTCTTGACTTCTAGGAATATCATCAATTCCCATCTTGAAGCACTGAGATCTTTAGAGTCATTACTTTTCTATCAAAGGTATCTCTTTCTTTCAATTTGGAACTCACATAAGGTCTCATGTTTTCTCTTCCTCTATTGGTTGATCTCCTTCCATGCTTAAAATATGTATGATCAATTAAACTGTGATTCCTCCTCATTTGGGCGCAAAGTTTATCTGTCTTGTTTTAATCCTAGTAACATGAACCATTTTGTTTTTCTTTCTCTTCTTTTTCTTTTTCTCTCTCTTTTCTCTTTCTTTCTTCTTTTTTCTTCTTATTTTTTTCCTTTTTTTGAAGTTGAGGTCCCAAAAGATTAACATCTTTGGCAATATCATGCCCCAACTATCTTATTGTGACGCTATCCAAGAAGTCTCATCATTTCTGAAGGTGTCATTCTGAAGATTTTAACATCATGCCCAAAGGACTTACTGATGACCCGAAGGCTTTAGAACTACGATGTACTTCCTTTCATGTGCGAACAACCAAAGTTTTACATCACTCCCAAAGGTGATGGACCGAAAGACCTACTAATGACCCGAAGGATTTAGAATTGTAATGCACTTCCTTTCATGTGCAAATAATCACATCACTCCCGAAGGTGACGACCCAAAGGACTTATCATCATGCTCGAAGGACTTAACATCATGCCCAAAGGATTTACTAATGACCTGAAGGATTTAACATCATGCCCGAAGGACTTACTGATGACCCGAAGGATTTAAGATTACAATGCACTATCTGTCTTGTACATACAATTAGAAAATCTTGCTGAAATTTGCCTCTGCAAACGAACTGGTAAACTTTGTTGAAATCCGCCTCTTCAAACGGGTTGAAAACTTTGTTGTAATCTGCCTCTTCAAACGGGTTGAAATCTGGCTCGTTTCTTGCTGACTCTTGTAAATTCCTACAAAAAATGTATAAAAATGCTTTGAATGCATGAGTTAGTATGCTCTTATCTTACAGATGCCTTACTATATGATACATGAATTGTGACAACCGAGGACCACTCAGATGAGTTCTGATCTTCTTTGTTTCTCCACTAAACTTTCTACTTCTGTTGCAATGGTACCCATCTCTTGAGATTGTTCTTATCGGATCTTTCTTAGTCTGATCTTCTTGAGATTTGCCTTTGCACCTTATTTCTTGATATCCTTCTTATCAAACCTTGCTTAACTTGATCTTCTTGTATTTTGCCTTAAGCTCTTACTGTCTTCATGCTGCAACAAATTTTCCCCAGAATTTGTTCTTGAACTTATTTTCTTCTTGAGCATTTATTAAAATTTTCTAAGCCCTGCATTATTTCTTTTCTATTATGATCGACACTCTTATGCACAATAATATCCCACTAGTCTCATTTTTCTGGCCTTGATACATAGAATTTACCATTCTTTCATTAATCGACTCTCCTTTTGCTTGGAAAACATGTGTCTGGGTCTATCCCTCCAATTCTGAAGTTGTAAGTTGCAATCCTTTCTTGTTTCTTGCTGGTTCTGCTAATTCTTGGCTCAAGTTCAATCTTCAGGATCTTTGCAATTTTGCTTTGAGGCTTCTTTTCAGGTTTTCATTCTAAATTGCTTTTCTCAAGGTACCCTCTCGAGTTTTCACTTTGTTTTCTCTTTCTTCCTTTTTTTCTTTTTCCTCTCCCTTTTCTTTTTAACTGAGCCAATTACTTCAACAATGATTCAAATTTCTTTTCTCAACAGAAGAACATGGGGTTGCAAATATTCTCACTCATTCCGGAAGGCAGAAGGGTAGCAATGACTCTAGGTGCCATAATACCACTATTGCTTGATGATGAATTAGAAGCATTTTCAAACTTCATAAATTGTCCTAACTGAGATATTGCCAAGTAGGCAGCAAATAAGAGTAACGACAGGGACAACAATGGTACTCCTTTGATACACATAAGAAAGAGAATGGACTTGTATATTCTGATTTGAACTCTTACGTACCATGATGCCTCACTAATCTCTTTGTTTCTTGCCCCACTATGTAGAATTTGCCCATTTTTCATCATTTAGGGCAAAGAAATACCACAAGTCCTTGAACGTTTTTGGTTCCTAAACTTTTATCGAGTTCATACTTCGTGGTAAAAACTCTCTTTAGGTCTCTGAACTTTCTTCAGGTCCCTAAACTTTCTTCGAGTTCCTTCATTAACTTCATAACCAACTGAAACTCCATGGTAGAAACTTGCTTTAAGTCCCTGAACTATTTGTATTCTTGTCATTTGTTTTCACCATGACCTATGATGAGTAATTCATCTCTCTGACCAGGAAACCGCCGAATGGATGATCATCTCATACTTAGCCATATCTTTACCATGTCAGATTGATCATTTGCATCCTCGATCTTATATTCCGAAGTTTACCTCTGAAGTAATACAAGGAAATCTTTTTGTTTTGAAAAATGTTAGTTTGTTGATTAATATTTCAATGAAGGATTCCTTACATGACCTGGAAAATCAAGGTCTTGATATAAAGCGAAAAGAAGAAGAAAATAGAATAGGATGCCCTGGATATCAAGTGCAAGAGCGTTTTAGATTCAACCCTCCTATGGGTAGCATAACTCATGAATGTTGTGTCGATGTCTGAAGTTATGAAATTTCTTCCAAATTACTCGGTTCACACCCTATGATTGCCCGCTGCTCGATCTAGTCAGAAAGCTACTCATTTTCTGTTCTCTTCATTCTTTTTCCATTCATAAATCTGTTCAAGCTTCCAGGACTTGTTTAACCAGTAGAGTGCAAAAATATCATTCTAAGAATAGAATTCTATAAGTGCATGTGTGTGCTTCTAATTGTTATTAGCTATTATTATATATTACTATACGCATGCCTTCAAAGATACATCTCCGACGCTTGGGTATTGGATAGGTGGAGCATAGCTCCTTATTAGATTTGTCGACATCACCCACAGCTCCATCAGGATGCTCCGAGACTTATTGATTCAGTAGTTCATTACCTCACTCTTTTCTTTTTTCTCATTTCTCATTTTCTCTCATTTTCTTCTCATTTTCTTTCTCACTCTTTTTCTTTTCTTTTTCTTTTCTTCTTTTCTTCTTTTTTTTCTCTTTTCTTTTCCTTTTCCTTTTTTCTTTTCCCACTTTTTCTTTTTTTCTTTTTCTCACTTTTTTTTCACTTTTTTCTCTTTTTCTTTCTTACTCTTATTGTGTCTTTTAGGGAATAAAAGACTACGCTTAGAACTTTAATTTCAAGCAATTCTACTTGGTTAAAATCGCATAGTTCGCTTCACTGTTTATGAATTTCAAAGATTTGTCATCGAACATCATCAAAGGTGATGTAATCTGACATTTTCTTACTTTGTTGACCAGAGTAGACCAAAATAAATTTCACTTCACTGTCTTCACAACATCCAATCGTTCTTCGTACTGGAATCAGTATCACATCTTGCAATTGGCATCCAAGGGCCTACAAGGGTAAGAAGAGATATACATATATTTATATATTTCAAAAGCATCCTTCCATTGAAATGAGAAACAACAAACATGACATGTGCCCTTAGAAAATGATCTCTGCTACTTTTAGACCAGAATTAGCAAAATTATTTCTATATATTACTTCAAAAATGGCTCATGTAGATTGTAATCACATGATGTAGAGAAATGGTCAAGAAAAACATCTCAAAATTCCAGATAGTCCTGGAAACATTCATTCTGGCCTTCTAATTCTTCAGTTGGTATAAAAGCTTGCCCCACTCCTTGCCATTGTTGAACTAGTTCTCATGTCAAGATTCCATTATTGACTAGCTTCTTGATTTCTTCCATTAAAGGTCTACACTTCTTAGTAGCATGTCCTGGTGCCCCCATGTGAAAATCACAAACACTGTCTGGATTATAACTATGGGCAGATGGCTTTGGCACTACCTTCATTGACCTTGCAGTGATATGTTGTCCTTCAACAAGGTGAGGAAATAAATATGAAATTGATACTCCAAAAACCTCTAGACTTGCACTTGCTCGAGGAATTTTCTGTGGTTGTTCTGATGAATTGGCTTGTCTCTTTCTCTTACGATTCTGGGAACTTTGAACATTACATTCATTCACCTCTTTCTCTTGCCTCACTTCCCGATCAACACAATCTTCAAATCTTGATTCAATTTTCCCTTGTTGGATCCCTATCTCTATTGCTTCTCCAATCGCCACAAGGTAGCTAAAATTGTTCCTTGAATTCAGAAGCATTCTCTCGAACAAAGGAGATGGAAGTGTTTGATGAAACATGAGAGATATTTCTTCCTCTGTCATAGGAGGTTGTACATGGGCTGCTATTCCTCGCCACCTCAATGCATAGTCTTTAAAGCTTTCACTGACATTCACACTAATATTCTGCAGAAGCTGGCGTTCTGGAGCCAGGTCTATAACATACTTGTATTGCCCCAAAAATGCTCTGGCCAAATCAACCCACGATCGAATTTGCTCTCGACTTAATCCGTTGTACCACACTACAACAGGTCCAACCAGACTATCATGAAAATAATGGATCAACAATTTATCATCGTCCAAGTGTCCTTCCATTTTTCTACAGAACATTGCCATATCGATTTTAGGACAACTAGAACCATCATACTTCTCGAAATTGGAGACCTTGAATTTAGGCGGAATAACCAAATCAGGAACTAAGCAGAATTTTCTTGCATCAAATTTGAGATCATCAACTCCTTTCCATGCCTTAATTTCTTCCTCAAGTCTTATCTTTCAACTGCTCAAGTATTGGTCTTGGGATGATTGGATTCACAAAACCTCTCTCAGCATTCAGGTTAGATGCCCCGGGATAAATTGTCAAATATGATGTAGCATTATGGTTCTTCGCATTTTGTTGATGCCTGGTTATCCATTTTTGCAACACTTCATGAGCTTGTTCAATTTCTTTCATGTCTTCATCCATGATAACAGGTTTCCAAACTTCTATTAATCCCTGGATTAATGCCATTAAAACCCTGATCGCTTCAGATCATGAATGTTGATGCATTACTATTAAATTATAATGTTATACAATGCTGTTGGATGATAATGTTATGTTAATAACTATGCAATGCATGTATGCATGAATGCAAAAGGTATTGATTCTAAAAGTGATTATCACAGAACAACTTTCATTGAAATAAAATGATTCAATACATCAGATATCAGATTCTAAAAATATTGGTAAGCACTAATTCCCAACTTCCTAACTTCCTATAAGAGCCAAATCAGCTTCCCTCCGTGATCTAATGCTGGTTCAATATTCTGACTTAGTGTCATTGCTACATCAACCAGGTCTGCCACTTGTTGAGCTACTTCTCGTGCTTGAGTAACAGTATCCTTCATGTCATTGTTCTTTTCTCGTATCTTCATTCTCGATCTTTGAGATTGGACATGATGTTTCTCCTCACTTTCTTGGCAGTCTTTCTTGACATCATCAACAAGATCTTTGTACATTAGCATAAGATTGTGGTATTCATCTACATTTTTCTTTAGTGCTTCATTTTCAGCTTGACTGTCATTCCACTTGCTAATGGCACCCTCATACATCTGCATGTACATTTTTACCATCTCACGTTTAGCTTCGCTAACACTTAGATCACTCATGATAGTGTTGCGTTGAATTTCCATTGCCCGCAGATCACATGAGAGTGCATTAACTCGATCTTCACTTGCCTTAGAGCTCATCTTCTAGTATTCAGCTTCATGTTTCAGTTCCTTGATTCTTTCCTTCGACTGTTCAAGAGTCATACCCAAACCAGTATTCTTGAGCATCGAACGAAGTTCTTGATGATCGTTTTCCAAACTTTTCAACTCCTTATTCAAACCATCTCTCTCTTGCCTTAACTTGCTCATTTGAATTTCATATTCGAACTGATGCCACTTCCCTGGGTATTTTCATCTTGAGTCTCCCATTCAACCATTGAATCAGACTTGATTTTTGTTTCAAATTTCCATTTTCCATGCTCTAAAAGAACTTGGACTCGGCGTTTGAAGGCAGTACATTTTCAATAGAATTCCCTCGACTTTCCACCATGAAATTCATAGTGAACCTTCGTATCATATCATTTTGGATATGGTGGTTGCAAAGGTGTGACAAATTGTGGGGTCACCAATCGGGCTTTCAGCAATTGAGAGTACAGTTCCTTGTATGAAATAGGGATTGGGTCAAAATGAAATTTATGATCTCTTGTCTTCAGATAATCGGCTGAGGGGATTCTGGAACCTGAACTTTGTCCTGGACAGTTAAGTGGCTTCAATGGGCTTGAACTTTCCTTCACTTTTGCGTTTCCAGGTATTTCGTTAATTTTCAGGCCTTTGGGAAATTTGGGTTTTCGATCTTCAAAACTCAACATACCTCCCCTAATGATATTTTCAACTTTGATCTTCAAAGCTTCACAATTCTCAATAGTATGGCCTAAACTTCCCTGATGATAGTCACATACTGCCTCATAATCCTCGGGATAAAAAATATTTTGGGTTTGAACGGAACTCAAACTACAAGATTCTTCTCCAAAAGTACATAAAGCAGCTCCATATATGACACTGGAATTGGATTAAAAGATTCTCCATTATCTTCTATTTGGTCTTTCTCTAGGCCTATCATTATCTACTTGGAATTTGACCCACCTACACCTCCAGTTGGTTTATTGATGTGAATTGTAACAGTGCTCGGACCTAGACGTTTGTAAATGTTCTAGTTTTTGTTTGGTTCTTTAGGCTCAATGTGCCCCTTTTCTTTGGCCATAGCCGTCATCATCTCAGCCATTTGTCTTCTCAATTCTTGCATCTCATTCTTGTTAGCATCAGCACTAACAAAATCTGGCGTGCAACTTTTGGATGAACTACCCCTCACTTTTTCTGTGACTTGTCCTGGACACTGTCTCATATTTGCAGTCTCTTCTATCGGATTACAAATCCCTTTATCTCTCTTGATTGTCTTCTAATGATAACCACTTTTGAATCAATATCTCTCTGTAATGAAGATGTAGTGCAAAAATGCAAAACAAAAAACAAAAAAACGAGTCAGTAGGTAAATTAATTATGTAAGAAAAAAATTGTTGATAAATAAAACAATTTATAACAAGCCAAGGAAAATAACCAGAGAAGAGTATTTAAACCGACAACACTTGTCCTAGGTCCCTGTTTGGCTCTAGTGGGGTGGGTTTCTAATATACAGCATGTGGACTTTGTTCTAGACTCTGGGTTCCCGAACTGTCGTTACCTTCTACTACGACAGTAAGACATCGATTCGATGTATAGGTCCCTTACAATTGAGGCGTGGGCCCCACGACGCATAAGGTCAGTATACTGGAAGAAGACAAAAATCCGAACTCGGAGCTGAAGAGTGTCACGTCGAATAATGTCTTTCTCCCACTTAAGGGTGAAAAGCCTAGGTCGAGGGCTTATGCGTGAATGAAAGATATATCATACACAAAAACTACACCCATTTTTCCTGAAAATTCACCCAACAATTATCGGAAGAAATTAAATTCAAATTATTTCTTGGAATGCCAAAATGCCACGTGAAACTAATTATTTAGGCATGACTCTTTTTTTAAAGTCCCCAGCGGAGTCGCCAAGCTGTCGTGACCATTTTTATCCTAAGTGTGGAAAAATAGCTCGACGATTGATTCTTTTGAAAATCAGGTTTTTGTTCATTTAAATTTATTAAATCTTGAAAATTAGGGTTTATCCATATTAAATCCTTTATTTAATTTTGAAAACCAATTTGGAGTCGCCACCGGTTACTTTGGTAGACCGGACACTACAAAAACAACCAGAGATTCTTTTTAGAATGATCTAGGTTTGGGAGTCGGTTACGTGTGGGGAAGGATTAGCACCCCCAAAAACGCTCGTTATCGGTACCTTATTAATTTCACGTGGCATTTTGGCATCTTGAGTAATAATTTGAATTTAATTAAAACTTCAACCGTTAACTGGATTTGATTCCAAATGGAGATACCCTTTTGTAAGAAAATACATTTTAAACGAATGCGAGTTTTGAAACATCCAGTTGGTCTAGGATACTTCAATTCATATTCAAAAATGTATCTCAACACAAAAGGTTTTAAATGCATGCCCAATTATTTTCTTGTCAATTTTAAGTTCAAACTTAATTAGGGCTCCAATTGATTAAATTAATTAAAGATCTATGAATATTACCAAATTTAGGGGTTTATGCGATAACACTCAAATGATTGGACACTATCCATATTAGGCCCTAAATCAATAATATTCCTAATTATTTGGTGACACTGACTACTTTAAATCTTATCTTAATTTTATTTTAATCAAACTATCTATGTATAATTACAATATTCTAGGTTCAAATGAGATATTAAATATTTCACTAAAATACTCCCTTTGATTAACATCACATTGCAATGTGACACTAATCAACTTAGGACATTAAAGTGTCCATTTAATATTCATTTATTTTCTACAATTTTCTACCTATTTGAATTAATTAAATTCAATTGAAGAACCTACACTTAAAAGGTTCTAGTTAATTATACTAAGTGATTAAAATCTCCTAACAAATATAATACATGTTTGATATTTAAAAAACATGCAACTTACAATAATTAAAACTATAATTGGGATCAAATTGAACTTCTAATTGGGACCAAATTACAAGATAATGGTGACTAAATTGAAACAAATGGAAATTTATAGCCCAAAGTACAAAAGGAATGGGAGAAGGGCGCAGGTCCCTCTTAACCCGACCGAATCGTCCGAACTCGCCCCAAACCCGTTGCTTCAAAACGATGTCGTATGGCCCAGTCTATAAAAGGCGTGACCTGAGTCAAACTCGGTCATTTGGCCGAGTTGCTCTCTCTCTATGTTCGATATCCTCTCAAATCTCTCTAGCAAACACTCAAAATCCCAGAAACTTCACCCAAATGGATCAAAATCCATAGTTTTAAGAGAGTGTTCATCGTGTTCTTTGAAGAACACGAAGAACGCAAGTAACTCCGGTAGCAAACCGCCCTTGTCTCTGCCACTAGATCCAACTCCGCCACTCACCGGAATCCTAAAGCTATTCGCCGGCCGCCGCATACGATGCTGGTGAACCTCCGTTCATCACTAACCTCCCTCCGGCCTCCATCCACCATCACCGAAAACTTAGAAAACTTCTCAAAATCTTCCGATTTAAACCCTAGACCTAAATCTAAGCCCTGATATGTCTGGATCTAACCCGTACTTCTCCAAATCCTAAACTATCTACCCTCAAAGCCACACGTTTTCGACTCCGAAAAACCCTAACCCCAACCACCATCAAACTCCTTCGATCTTACCTTAAAACGCCTCAGTTTTTATATTTCAACACTATTTTTCCTCTTTATTTATTTAGACCTAACATTTTAGCGTTTTCTTGCAGGGAATCAAAGAAAGGAGAAGTTTATACCTTCGCGGCGTCAACGGTGAGACTTCGGTCTTCTTCTCCGACGGCAGATACGTTTCTCCAGCGTCCGTCTGGCTTCTCAGTGACTTCCCCTATTCTGGTGACCGATTAAATTCCCAATTTGCCCTTTTCTCTCTCTATTTTTATTATTATTTAATTATAGTAATTATTGATAGTCATTAATGAGGTCTGACAATTTCTCTTTCTTGCTTTATATAGGGGTCAAAAGTGATGACGTCGGGGGCTATTCAATATGAGTGATAAGGGCTTAGACCAACCTAAAAATGGGGAGGGATTTGGGCCTTGTAACATGTAACTTGGGCTTTGAATGTTTTTATGTATAAATGGACTTGAAATGGATTTTTTTGAACTATTTATTTAAGGTTCTATTATTTATTTATTGTTTGGCTTTATTTATAGAGAATTAATACGTATACATAACCTGGACAAATTATAGGTATTACACACTCTTACCAATGAGCTCATGAATTCTATGGCATGTCAATTGTATCCCATTTCCATTCGTATCCAAGGATTCGGTACTCGTAAATATCAATACTTGTCAATATCAGTAATAATAACAATAACAATGGCAATAACAATAACAATAACAATGCAATGGCAATGACAATGATCCTCTGATATGTTCAATATGGCTTAATTCAATTCTTATAATATCAATGATCATGACAACTCAATGATCGACTTGGTAATATGTTAAGCTTACCGAAGCTTATCAATGTTGCCTCTAGTGAGGTCATAATGCAAACATACCTTGGCCAATGATGATAATACAATAAATTGACATCAATGAATTTGAGAAGGCGCCTAGCCAATCCCTTTGACTCCGACTACACTCACTGATGATTCAGAAGCTTTCAAGGTTCTCAGATGAAAACTCCCTTGTTCTTGAACTTGGTGGAATTGGGAGGATTTGGTGATTCTTCACTTTGAATACCTTGAGCTACATCGAATCAAGATTACAAGAATTTTAATATCAATAATAGATTCATAGAAACTCAATAGCTATGAAAAACAATAACAATTACGCTACGATGTCCCTAGAGAATTTCTAGGGTTCCTCGATTCTTAAACTTGATATTAAACATATTTTGGCCTTGGAATCAATAAACCAACTAATGGCTTTTTCTTACCCGATCGTTCTCAAAATATAGGATTGAGAAATGGAAGAAAACTAAGCTTGGATAATCCCTCCAATGGAGGTGCTTGCTTGATGTAAAGAGGACGAAGATGATGACTAAGCTACTTGGCTTAATTTTGCTAATCGGTAAGCTTCTTATTCCTTTCTTTTCTTTCACTATTTACTTAATTGAACTTTCCTTCAATTGAAGGAAGCTAACTTAAGCATCCCACGTGTGTGGTGATTAAGCTTGAGGAGGAGCGCTAATCGCAAGATTAGTCCTTCAATCTTCTATTCATTACATCTTTACCCCAAAACTTTCAATTTCCACAATTAAGCCACTAAAACAAGTTTAAAGCTTGCAATGGGGTTCTTAAACAATATCAATGCCCAATTGGGATTCAATAACTAATACTATGCCACTTGATTAAGGGTCAACTATAAAATCTTGACTTTCCAATGTGAAATTTCGGGTCATCGAAATTAAATTCCTACTAGGCCCGATTTTGGGATGTTACACATCATATGTGTTAGAGTTGTGATCCAAATTCTTTTAGGATTTGATTTAAAGTTAGAATCATACTTTTGGTAGATCTTGTTTGCTTTACATTAATTAAAGGTAGGAAACTCAGTTTGAGTAGAATTTGTTTCTATGCAAGTTTCCTTTATAAACAAGAAACCCAACCCTATAAATAAATACTAGGGATTATGGGTTTAGACAAAACATCATAAATCAATTGAAATCTCTTTCTCTATCATAGTGAAAGTTCTTATCCTCTGCTCATGGTTTTTCCCTTTGGGGTTTTCACGTAAATTTTTGGTGTTAGTTTTTCTTTTCTGTATTTGCGTTTATTTACTTATCTCGTCATTATCGTTCTGATAGTATAACAAATTGGCATCAGATCTTTTCAGGTTACTCAAGATAATGACGACGATAAAGTATGAAATTCTGGTGCTGGATTGCAACGTTAGGTTTTCGCTATGGTAGGTGAAGGTTCGAGATGTTCTTGTTCAAATAGATTTAGATGATGCATTAGATGGGTTTGATAATATGCCAAAAAATGGTCGGATACAGAGAAGCGCCGCAAGGATAGGAAAGCTACTTCCTATATTCATTTGCACTTATCAAACAATATTTTGCATGATGTTCACAAAGAAAAGACAATTGTCGACTTATGGGCAAAATTGGAACAAATTTGTATGAAGAAAACTTTGACCAACAAGTTGCTCCTGAAGCAACGCTTATACTCCCACAAGTTAGCAGGTGTTCGTGTCTTGACGACCACCTAACCGATTTCAAGGAGATCGTCTCATATTTGGAAACAATGGAGGTTAAGTACAATGAGGAAGACTTATGTTTGATTTTATTTTGCTCACTGCCCGCTTCATATTCGTATGTTAGAAGCACCCTCCTACACAGTCGTGATACCCTTACTCTTGAAGAGGTATATGATAATATGAATTCGCATAAAAAGATGCAACATCTTACCGGCTCTGAGTTCCAAGCAGAAGGTCCCATAGTGCATGGATCGACTAGTTCAGACTGCAGAATAAAAGGTGATCGTAATTCCGATAGTCAAAATAGGGGCAGATCCAAGTCGTCAAATCAAGGTAAAACATGTTGTTTCTGCAAAAAGAAAGGCCACATTAAATCTAAGTGTTAGAGATTACAAAATAAGAAAAAGAGGGGATTTGAGAATCAGAATTTCGGTGAAGATGAAGCTGATATTGCAGAGGAGTACGGTGATGGTGAAATTTTAGTTGCTTCCGGCGAAGACTCTATAGCAAGCGAGGAAGACTCTTTATAAAATTGTGTCTACAGGTCCTGTTTTTTCAGGAAATAATGTCTCTTGTAAAGTCGTTGGTATTGGCACAATCAAGATTAAGATGTTTGATGGGATTGTTAGAACACTTGGTAATGTGAGGCATGTTCCAGATTTGAGAAGAAATATGATGTCGTTAGGTACTCTAGATTCAAAAGGGTACAAATATTCCAATGAAGGTGGAGCTATGCAAATTTTTAGGGGCTCTCTCGTTACAATGAAAGGGCATAAAAGGGAAGCCAATTTTTACGTTCTTCAAGGTTAAACTATTTTAGGTGATGCATCTGGTGTTTCCTCCAGTGTGTCAAATGACGATGTTACTGGTGAAGGCATCTTGACTAAATCAAGTAAAAGAGGATTTTGTGTTAAACATGGTTACCGTGGGCATAACAGTTCTGGTGGGCAAAAAAAGTTCAATTTTATGGGCATAACAAATTTGAAAAGAAGAATAGAGCCGAATTTTGTAGGCATAACGGATATGAGAAGCTTAAGAGAGTTCGATTTGCTACAATGATAACTGATGAGAAAGATCATATTTCCATTGATGATCGGGGTCGTGTCATTGCTCGTGGTGATATATTTGTGAGCAAAGTTGGCACTAATGTTGATCTTACCAATGCGAAGACTAAGTTACCTTGTACATCCAAGCTTGGGCAAGGCTTGGATTCGTTCGATGTTCATTTCTGAAGACTACCCTTTGAAGGGGTTTTGTGGAAGAGGTGGAGATATTGTTCGACAAGAATTTGTCTTAAGATAGAGATTTGTTAGAGTTGTGATCTAAATTCTTTTAGGATTTGATTTAAAGTTAGAATCATAATTTTAGTATGTCTTGTTTGCTTTACATTAATTAAAGGTAAGAAACTCAGTTTGAGTAGAATTTGTTTATATGCAAGTTTCCTTTGTAATCAAGAAACCTATACCTATAAATAGATCCTAGATATTAGGGGTTTAGATAGAACATCATAAATCGGTTGTAATCTCTTTCTCCATCATAGTGAAAGTTCTCATCCTCTACTGTGGTTTTTCCCTTTGGGTTTTCTACGTAAATTCTTGGTGTTATTTTTTCTTTTCTTTTCTTTTCTGTGTTTGTGTTTATTTACTTATCTTGTCATTATTGTCCCGATAGTATAACAATATGCCTTATTCACATTGATTCATATCATCCTTTATTAATGATATATTTATAAGACTTATGTCCTTAAAATAACTACCTCACTAAGCTATGTAAGCTTATCATGTTCCTTGTATACATTTTAGGTATTAAGTCTCCGTAAATGACCGGGATCGTATTTAGGGGTTGCAAGTCACTCTTAAGGCATTAAGTAAGTTTCTTTGTCAAACTCCTAGTTGGTGGCACATGAACTAAGCATTTTGCATTAAGATGAATATGATTTTGGATTGATATTATGATTTGAATATGTGGTACGAAACAAATATGATATGATAGCTAAGAAAGAATAATTTGAGTTATGTTTATAAGTTTAATATAATGACTTAATGAAGAAAGGAATGGATCATGTTAAGATGGTTTTATGTTAAATGTTTAAAGTTTTTCATTTTGGTTTAAAGTTTTACATTTTGGTCATTATTTCATAACTTCTTCAATTGAACTCTGATTTAGTTGCCATTTTTTTGAAATTCAAGTTTTGGGAATAAAATTAGATTAAGAATAATATATATTAATAAAATTAACATTCCTTTGGTCCTTAAAATTTTAAGAAATTTACAAATAGGTCCCTAAAGTTTTGAAACTTCATTACTTAGTCCCTAAATGATAAAGATAGATCTATGTGATGATGATTTTTCTTCATGTTCAAGCCATAATAGGACCCAAATTTATAATAGTGTGAATTGTTAAAAAATTTCAATTAAGTCCCTAAACTTTGGTAAATTCACACATTAGTCCTTATATTTTGAAAACTTTGCAATATAGTCCCAGTTGCTTGAAATTGTAGTCCCCAATTTTATCCGCCCTTTAAATTTTATGTTAGAGCCTGTATATAAATTAGAGTCCATTAGAAAATAAAAGAGGAGTCCATGTACATGAGTAAAGGCCCAATTTGCCAATTTTTTATTTTTATTTTATATTATTAATGTATTTTAGTTATTCTTGAAGATCACATAAGATCCTAATTACATTAGATGTGGGAAGATTGCAAAGTTCAACAAGTATGGAAAGTCAAGCTATGTGCAAGGAATTCTCACTAAGGACTCATGGCAAATTTCTGATAGGATCCAAGCATTTCTAGGTCAGAATGTCTTCTTACGTATTGACCGTCTTTCAGTTAACATTCCAACGCATCTTAAAACGCCTTAATCGGACGTCGAGATCTCAAGATATGTTCATTTTAATGAAGACAACGCATGCAAAAAATTGGATACGGATTCAATATGGGAATTTGAGTTTATTTACTAATTTTCAATTCTTTTATTGAATACTTGTAATTAAATTCATGCTTAAATATTTCCATATTTGTTTTAACTCATTTAGGATCATATTGAATGTAAGGAAAGAGTTTGATGCCCAAGTAATAACATTATTCTCTTTCCAAGAATGTTGAGCATAAGAAGGGAATATGGTTTTTGGGTTTTAGGATTTTTAAGTTTTTAGGGTTTCTTGAAGCCTATAAATAGGCTTCATTCTATTTTAATTCACACACATTCACATTCACACCACACAACATTCATCCTTTGTAACACACTATATTGAAGAGGAATAAAATCTATAGTTGATTTTTGGAGGCATTTTTACCTAAACATTGTTATTTTATATTTCTTTTCTTTGTTACTTGGTTTCAAATAAGAAAGAAAATGGGTACAGGTTCTCATTAAGTCGAGCTCGAGGAGTAACCATTACTGCCCAGAGATGAAGCTGGCACCAGTACCGGCGAATAGCAACAATACCGGCGGTCGGCAATGATAGTAGCGATATCAACTAGCAGTGGCAGCGGCAGTGGTGATGCTGTTCAACCCACTATTTAGCCTGTACCTCACGTCAATAAGGTCGTGTTTCGATCCCACTGTTTGCGATCTCTCTACTTTAATATTTTTACTTTTAATTTAGTTCCTGACTTTTATTTCATGCACTTTAATTCATCATTTGATTCATATTCACTATGTCATTTAATTCATCTTCATGCATTTTAACTCGGTAAAAGATTAGGGTAAATAGATCATTTAATAATTAATGTCTTTTAAAGAAAAACTATTTTTAAAGATATATACTTTTAGGTTAGTTTCGTTAATAAATGGCTTAGTTACCCATAATAAGGTTTCAATTAAATATCTAGGTCTAGATTCCTAAAATAATGTGCATATTAATAGATAACTTAAATATTCTACACCTTACCTTAATTGTAAATAGCTAAATAAAATCCTTAGGTAAATCTTTAAAAAGGTTAAATAATTAATTTTAAATAGTTAAATAAAATCTTTAGGTAAATAATTCATTAATTGTAAATAATGATAAATAAAAACTAACTTGGTAATTTTCTAAAAAGGGGCAAATAGTTATTTAATTGTAAGTAAAACTCTTAGGGTAATTATAAAAAAGTAAATAACTAAACACTTTAATAAAACCTTCTAGGATTAGTTTCTTTAAACTCCTTAGGTAACTTTTAGAAAGTAAATAATGTGTAAATAATTTAATAAAGCCTTTTAAGATTAGTCCCTTTAAACACATACATCTAATTAACTTTGAAAATTAAACCACCCATAAAATTAAAGAGAGCATAAATCATTTAAAAAAGATTTTTATTGCATCATGAAAAACGAGATATTTTCTCAACTAGGGTTAATTTGGTCTTCCCCTAGCCGTCGGGGAACGGTCAAAACTCCTATGTGAGACTATATTTTCAGATTTTAGGGATTAATGTCTTAATCCCCTTGTGTCTAAAATGACCGGGGTTTACTCAGCAGTGAGTGAATTCGAGTCAAATTTAGAACTTTGTGGATTTTTACATTAATCTCTGCATGCACGCATCGAGGTTACAAGGAAAATATTAGTGATCAAGTAAGCGCCGTTTTGCGGGCATGATGGGGGTGCTAATCCTTCCCCACACGTAATTGTGCCCTAGAACCCTCGATCTGGTTGGTTTTTAGGTTTTTAGTCCGCCTAATATAATAAAAGGGACCGGTGGCGACTCTGTTGTTACAGCTTGGCGACTTCGCTGGGGAAATTTTTTAAGAGGGCACAACTTTTACTTGATCACGAGATTTTCTATTGTAATCCGTTATATTTTTGTGTGTGCATTTTTTGGTGCTTTAAACTTTTAATGCATCATGACATAAGCCTTCTACCTAGACTTTATAAAACTTAAGTGGAAGAAAATAGCCATGCCTTCGTGAGTAACCCTTCGCATGGGCTAGTGAAAGTCTTTTGGGGTCTAGAGTACTTATGCTTTCATAAGTAATCCTCCGCACGAGCATAATAGAAATACATCCCCTCGAGCCATGTTTGATCTGCAAGCCTATGATGGGTCAGGATCGAACATCCTATCTACCTTAGAGTAAGGGACAGGGACGATTCGAGAACCTTTTCTAGATCCAAACCCTCATGAATGGATATTTTAGAAAGCCCACCCATTAAAGCCATATGAAGCCATAGGTTTTATTTTCTGTATTATTTATTATTTTACTTTCTATATCTTGCCCTTGTATTTTATTTCATTATTCACACGTACTAACAGTTGTTCTGACTTCCTTAGAGTATACATTGCATTGCATCCATTTGGTATTCCAAAACACTAGTCAGTCAGAGATCATGAGTATTCGGGTCACATTATCCAGCTTTAGAGTCTCTTGCTCGAATACCGATGTTCGAAGTGAGTTCACGGAGCTTCAGCGCTGACACAAAGATAGTGTACGGAAAAGAGACCACTATTGATCTACCAAAACAAGTGCACTGGGATTGCCTCATAATCATCTGTCTGGATTAGTCACTGTTTGGGAGAGCCTAGAAGCCCAAGACCGGGCCGTATTCACCAAGAAGTATAGAGATATAGCCTTTCTGCTTGGGGTAGAGGTAGACGAGCCTATGATATTGGCAGCTGCTGAATCTGGGATTCGGCTTATCATTGATTCGTCTTCAATCAAGAAGACATGAATCCCACTATTGAGGAATACATGGTCCTGTTGCGCATAAAGTTAGAGAAACCTGATAAAATATACTATAAGGAGAAAAACTCTGGTTATTAGAAGAAGTTTGCCAAGCTTGCAGGTCTAGATATCAAAGAAGTGGATATCCATGTTTTCGAAAAGAATAAAAGCCCTTGCTTGACATGGGAATTCACCTACATCCAGATCATGAAGGATGTAAAGCACAAAAGGGTCCTTGACTTGCTCGCCTTGGCTATTTATGGGTTAGTGATATTCCCTAAAGTTCTGGGGCACATTGAGATAACCTTGGTTGACTTGCTATCCAAGATTAATGTGAATCCCATCCCAGCTATTTTAGCAGAAACCTTCAGGTCCCTAAATTTTTTGCCGAACTCAAGGAAGGGGCGATTCATCTGGTGCTCACAACTTCTTTACTTATGGTTGTAGAGTCATTTTTGGGATAATGAGAAGATAAGAAGACATCCAACATCTAGAGATCTAATCCCAATCAAAGAAGTTACCAGAAAGTAGTGGCTATGAAATGAGAAACGAGAACAATGTGTGACCTTCTTTAAAAACCTCATCGATGCCGACATAAATGGAGAGCCCCGTGGATGTATCCCATACCGGTCCTATACAAGTGCAGAAAAATGGAGTGGGTTCCTCTCATAGGCCTATGGAGAGTTACCAGCTATGCCTCTATTGTAACATCCTAAATTGTAAATTAAAAGCAATGTCATGATATGTTTTTAAGGAAAGACAAATTAAGTAATTAATTAAAACTTTAAGGGGGCCAAATTGAACCTTTTAGAAATTAGAAGCCAAAGTCGAAATGGACTAAATTGATTGAAGTGCAAAATGATAGTGTTGCATGGTAAACTTAAAGTTGAATGGGATTAGATGATGTGGTCCAATTAGATGTGAACATGTGGATTATAACCACATTATGTGAGACAAACAAATAAATTAGAGTTGTCTTCATTTGTTCTCATACCCGAAATAGGAGTTTGAGAGAGTGAAGAGGAGTGTACTTAAATTGATAACATTTTGCTTGGGTTTCGGTCACTTTTGGAGTTCATGGTTATTGCATGCTTGAGGAATTGTAAGTCTCTTGTATTGTTTCTTTGAATTGTAGTAACAATGTGTTTGATGATTGCTTGTAGTTAGAGTTAGTTCTTGATTGTTGAAATCCTTGCATGACAAGAAGATTTAGTTCAATGATGGTTAGAATAGGCATAGGAAATTGTTACTTAAAGCATGTTGGTAACCAATTGTCTTGGTGACTTTGATTTGAATTATAATGGTTAGAAATTTAGGGAGATTGCTAGAATTATAGGTAATAGAATTATATAGATAGAATCAAGTATTAAATAAGACTTTTGGAAGCTGTCTTGTTCGACTATGGAATTGAACGAAACTGTTTTGAATTGTTGGGTAATGTAGATTGCTTAAACCTTGAATTGGTGCCTAGAAATTGAGTTAATCAAATGCTAGAATCATAATAGTTTAGTATGCTGGAAATTATACGAATTGATAGTATAGGTTATTGTTCAAGGATGGTACATAGGAATCAAAATCTGCCTTACTCGATTCAACCTATAATGAAATTGTTTTTGGGGTGGTTCGGTTAATAAAATTGTAGGAAATTGAGGCTAATCAATTCAAATTGTTAGTATGAAGGTTTAGTAGATATAGGAATATGGCAAATGCAGGTTTAAAGATTGTTTAAGTGGTCTTGAATGAGTTTTAAATCTGCCCTGTATCGAATAGTTTGTATGGGACTGATTTTAGTAACTGAATCTAGTAAAATGCTTGTTTTAGTCAATCTTTTGGTAACTATCACTTGATGCTTGATAATAGAATTTTTTGGTAACTTATGGATATAAATTAGATACAGAATTTTATTAAAGGCCAAAGAATTAGAGAATAGAATGTTTGGGTTGTTTCAAAATCATTGGTAACATTAAGGAAGTTGTTTTGTTATTGTGACATATTCGTGTGACCAAGTGGTTCAATTATGGGACCATGTTTGGATGTCATGCAAATTAAAGGTCAATGGATAAATTTTGGTGAATCAATAATGGATGTTATAATAAATAAGAAAGAGGTCGATCAAGGAGAAGGAAGACAAAAGGGATAGTGATTCAAGACCAAGAGTAGCTCAGCGTATTTGTGACTACAAATTTCTGTTGAATTTGCATAAATGATTAATTAAACTAGTTACTTGGCTGTTCATAGGGCTTAATTCCTATGCTTGATTTGGTTTACAAATGTTTGGTCAGGTAAGTTTATCCAGGTACGTATGGATGTTAACTATGTACACTTTCAAGGCTAGGAATAACTTGTTTGCTTAGATTACTTCATGTGGCAACATGAAATGTGATAATGGATTTGTGGAAATGAAAGAATTAATCAAATTAATGAAATACTTAAGGAGCCTTGATTAGTTTTAGTTCTAGCTAGATTGGCATGCCAATAGGAATTTCCGAGCTCAGCCTGAATTGGACTAAGGTCCCCTGTATGGTACTAAGGTACCCCTGATTAAATTGGAAAGATTATATGCTTCAATGGTACTAGCTACCATTGCCTGATAATGATTTGACTGAATACGTATTTCTAGACTATAAACTAGTCAAGGCCATATTATCCAACTAAGGTTGCTTGCAATTGATTGAGAGTTAAGGAAATTGAATTTTTTAATTACTCAACTTAAATGAGTTGCTTGACAGTGTAATATTCTTCCTAGAAGCCTGCTATAAATTTTTGATTAATTAAGCTTGGAATAAGTTTTTTGTTTGATGAATAGGGAGTATGTTACTCAAATGATAAATGCCAAATGATTGGTAGTAGTCTCGAAGCAATACTGTTTCAAGATTGAATGGTTAAATTATGATTTAGTATTTCAATATCTATATACTTTAGTTGTTAAAGTTTCGAGACTAGCAACCTAATTACTGACCCTGGTAAATTTACAGGAGAGGTTGATTGTTGATCAAGCTTAGGGGAGATTTTGCAAGGTCACTAAAGGCAACAAAAGTATGTTTTGTTTTGTTAAGTTAAACTCCTAGAAGGTGGCACTAGTTTGGAATGTTCTTCTATAATATTTTGTCTATCATAAGGGGATTGTAAATAGTAACTTATTAAAGGCTTGTATATATATATATGTGTGTGTGTGTGTGTGTGTGTTTTTGGCCTAAGGTGCTTGTTAGTGGTTGATATTGCTTGACTTGGTTTGTTTGCTAGATTCGAATGACCTAGGAGATCTTAAAAGCTTGTTTTTGAATGCATGATAATGGTATGATGTGGTTTTATAATGGTTGTGTGTGATTAAAGTATGTTGAAACCTATTGAGTCAAGAATTGAAATAAGCAATGCATGTTTAGCTTATCAAATGATTATAAAATTGGAAGTTCCTCATGTCCATGTAAAATTTGGTTAGATCACATTATTAGGAAAGTCTTGGATCTTTGTTGTTATGAAATGACCTTAAAATGCTTAAATTGGTATGCCTTTCTTATATTGGTTCTTAATCGAGTATCATGATATAAAATAATTGATATACTTGTGATTCACATCCTTGTTAAGTATAAAATTCAGAATGTTACATGTCTTCTATCTCAATTCTAATGACTGTAATGTGATATCTTCGATGCTTTTTAGATTATCTGTTCGAATGTTGTGCTTTAAAGGTCTCTCCATGAGTCATTTCCTTGTTTGATCACTAACTTGTTAGACAAGTTAGATTGTCTATCCTAGATCAATATTATTTTCTAGGCCTGGGGGTTGGGTTTTACAATTTGGTAATCAGAGCTAAGGTTTAGTCATTCCTAGGAGTAAACCAGTTTAAGTTGTGTCATCTGTTGTTTAAGTGCCTGAGTTGAATTGAATTGAATTGTTCATGTGACCTTGTTTGATTGAATCTTTCTTAAATGCTAATTTTAGATGTCTGAAACACATCTGGCCCGGGATAGAGATAGCCCGATTGGCTCCTCCAATGAAGGAGAAAGTGTTAGATTGGGTCAAGAGCAAGCAGACCCTCAAAAGGCTGCAAGACCACAACCTGAAGCACCTCAAGTTAATCAAATCCAAAAAGAATGCCTTCTCAGCATGACTGAAGTGTTCAATCAACTAGTTACTAACCTGAAACAAAACGATCCTCCTGCATCCGCAGTGATTCAACCTTGGGCCCCAATTAATAAATTGGCTCAACATCGATCTTATACATTCGCGGGATCTAATGAAGAGAATCCAGAAGCAGTAGAATAATGGTTGGAAGCTACCATTAGAATTCTAACCAAACAACTTCACTGTTCTGATGAACATAAATTAGATTGTGCAGTGGCTTTACTTGCTGATGAAGCCTTGAACTGGTGGGAAACTACAATCTTCACTGCCCCTGAAGATTCTGTCACTTGGGAATTCTTTCTAAAAGAATTTCAGAAGAAGTTTGTGAGTGAACAATACCTACCTGAAAGAAGACGACGTTTCTTGCATTTGAAGAAAGGTGGTAGACCTTTAGAGCAATATGTTAGTGATTTCTGCAAATACTGCAAGTATGGGTCTGAATATTAAGAAGGAGGAGGATAAATGCAAAATATTCATCGAAGGATTAAACGATGAGTTGAGCCCGATGTTTACGGCTCTTGGAATAACTGATTTTCAAGACTTGGTGAACTGAGTGATTGCTACCAAGTCTAGGATGAAAGTAGCCAATAAAAGAAGGGAGAGCTTTTCTATGAAAAACAAGAGGTCTAGGAATGATGGCAAGTCTCAATGGCCCTTCAAGAAGCCAAAAAATCAAGGAAGGGATTCATCAAGCTATGTTGCTTCTCCAAGGGGTAACTTCATCCCAAAGCCTCAGACAATAATCAAATCATCCGCACCTTCAATCTCTATCAATAGCTCGAGGAATTCTGGTAAAGATCAACAGTCTCGACATTGTAATATTTCTTAGAATTATCATTCCGGTTAATGCATAAAGCAGTCAAAAACATGTTTCTGGTATGGAAGCCTAGATCATTATATTCGTGATTGTCCCCAAACCTTGGATAAATCTTTGGCTAGAGTAGCCTCCAATTCGAATCAATTCCCATCTTTTACGGGCAATGGGCTGAAACAAACTCTTTCAGGAAACTCGGGGAGAACTTGAGGCCAAGCTCCTACAACCACTCATCAAGAGTCTCAGGCCCCCTGCTCGAGTGTGTCACATTCAAAATCGTGATTATGAAGAGGTACCTGATGTTATAGCATGTACTTTTGAATTAAATAAAAACTCTGCTTATGTTTTAATTGATTTGAGATCCACCCATTCGTTTATTTGTTCTCCCTTGCTTGTGAAATTAAATCTGAAATATAAAATCTGTTAATCAAGGGCTGGTAGTTTCGAATCCTATAGGAGGAATTATGACCATAAACCTCATTTGTAGAAATTGTCCCCTATACATCCAAAACATTCATTTCCCTATTGATCTGTATGTGCTACCCTTTTGTGAATTTGATTTAATTCTAGGATTAGACTGGTTATGATAACACCAGGCTTGGGTAGATTGTCAAAAACGAGTCTTTTTCTCTGTGGTTTAGGTAAAGAATCCATCCTTTTGATTGATAAGAAACCCACCTCAATCTTTGCTACTATGATCAAAAGAGATGAATTTGATTTTGGTTTAAAATACATTCCAATTGTATCTAAATTCCTTGATGTTTTTCCTGAGTAACTTCCGGGACTACCCCGACTCGTAAAGTGGAGTTCAAAATTGAGACTCAACCTGGAGTCAACCCTATATCCATCACCCCTTACAAAATGACTCCTATTGAACTAAAAGAACTTCAGAGTAGTTGCAAGAACTACAAGACAAAGGATTCATCCGATCAAGCTCATCTCCTTGGGGAGCCCCGGTACTCTTTGTCAAGAAGAAAGATGGGTCAATGACATTGTGCATAGATTATCGGCAACTTAGTCAGGTTATGATTAAGAACAAGTACCCACTTCCAAGAATCGAAGACATGTCCGATCAATTGAAAGGTGCTTCGGTATTCTCCAAGATCGACCTTAGATCTAGATACTACCAAATGAAGGTTAAAGAATATGATATACCTAAGACCGCTTTCAGGACTCGATATGGTCACTACGAGTTCCTAGTGATGCCATTCGGTCTAACAAACGCCCATGCTGCGTTTATGGATCTCATGAACCAAGTTTTTAAACTTTATTTAGATAAGTTTGTCATGGTCTTCATTGACGAAATTCTTATCTACTCGAAAGATGAAGCTGAACATTCAAAACATCTTAGAATTGTGTTACAGACTCTTAGAGATAATCAACTCTATGCCAAATTCAAAAAATATGAATTCTGGTTGCCCGAAGTATCCTTTCTCGGACATGTAATTTTGGCCTCTGGAATTAAGGTCGATCCGAAAAAGATTCAATCTATGATTGAATGGAGATCTCCGAGGAATGTTAGTGAAGTTCAAAGTTTCCTTGGCTTAGCTGGATATTATCGAAGGTTTGTTAAAGGATTTTCGATTTTGGCCACACCCCTAACTAAACTTCTTCGTAAGGATGTGCCATTCATATGGTCTGAAGAACAGCAAAGAAGCTTTGACCAATTGAAAGAAGTACTTACCCGAGCTCTAGTGTTAACTCAACTAGAATCAGGGAAAGAATATGCAATGTTTAGTGATGCTTCTTACTTGGGATTGGGATGTGTTTTAATGCAAGAAGATAAGCTGGTAGCATATGCTTCCCGACAATTAAAATCTCATGAACTGAACTATCCAACCCATGATTTGGAACTTGTTGCAGTAATCTTTGCCCTAAAGATATGGAGACACTATTTGTATGGAGAAAAATGCTACCTTTACACCGATCAAAAAAGTTTGAAATACCTTATTACTCAAAATGAGCTCAATCTTAGGCAAAGACATTGGATTGAGCTACTTAAAGACTATGATTTAATCATAGATTACCACATAGGGAAGGCCAATGTTGTGGCTGATGCACTCAGTCGCCAACATTCCCGTGGTAAGCATTCGATTTAATCAAGCTTTCCCCTATTCTCATTTTAAACTTATATTTAGTCATCATCTAAAATATTTCTTTGCAAATTATTGTAGCCTCATTCACCATCAATGCTTGCCTTCAAATTGGTAAGAAACAAGGAACCTTGGCTTCTATTCGAATTCACTCTGAGATAATATCAAAAATTAGATTGTTGCAACAATCAGATCATAAATTACAAGGAATTAAGCTTAAACTTGGTGAATGTACCGAATTACAATTTGTTCTTAAGGAAGATGGATTACTCTATTTTCGAAATAGGGTGTGTGTTCCCAATGATTCAAATTTAAGAAGGGAAATTATACATGAAGCCCACAATAGTTCCTTCTTAATACATCCCGGATCAGTGAAGATGTACAGAGATTTGAAGAGTCTCTACTGGTGGCCCGAGATTTGAAGAGATTTGAAGGGAAATTAAGCTTAAACAACGTTGTATCCAGATTTTTGGTATGTCAGAAAGTAAAGGCAGAACATCAGGTTCCTTCGGGATTGTTACAACCTATTGAAATTCCACAATGGAAATAGGAGCAAATAACAATGGACTTTGTCAGTGGATTGCCCTCATCACCAAAGAAGAATGATGCAATTTGGGTGATTGTGGATAGGTTCTCGAAATCAGCTCATTTTCTTCCTGTTTGAATAAGCATGAGCCTATACCAGCTAGCAAAACTTTACCTTCGAGAAATTATAAGATTGCATGGCATTCCTACTTCGATAATTTCTGATCGGGACTCTAGATTTACCTCTAGATTTTGGAAATCTTTGTAGAAAGCTCTTGGAACCAAAATTAATCTCAGTACAGCCTTCCATCCTCAATCAGATAGCCAATCTAAAAGAATTATACAAGTCCTTAAAGACATGTTGCGAGCTTGTATAATCGATTTTGGAAAAAACTGGAGAAAACTTTACCTCTAGCTGAATTCTCATACAATGATAGTTACCAATCTTCCATTCAAAAGGCTCCCTTTGAAGCCCTTTATGGAAGAAAATGCAAGACTCCTCTATGTTGGTCAGAATTGGGAGAGAACAAAGCTTTAGGACCCCAATTACTTTGAGAAATAGAAGAACAAGTCCAAATCATTTGCAATCGGTTGAAAGAAGCCTTCGATCGACAGAAAACTTATACAGATCGTAAAAGAAGAGACATTCATCATAATGTAGGAGATAGAGTGTTTCTTAAGGTATCTACATGGAAAAAGGTGTTTAGATTCGAAAAAAGGGGAAAACTCAGTCCTCGGTTTATAGGACCTTTTGAGATAATAGAAAGAATTGGTCATGTTGCTTATGATTAGCTTTACCGGAAGAATTCAACAAAATACACAATGTATTTCATGTATCAATGCTACATAGATATCAATATGATCCTTCTCATAGCCTTGAACAGGGTGAAGTTGAATTGAATCAAGACTTGTCTTATAAAAAAAAACCAATTCAAATCCTTGATCGTGAAGATAGAAGACCTCGAAATAAAACAATATCTCTTGTCAAAGTCTTATGGAAGAATCATGGAAGTAAAGAAGCTACATGGGAACTTGAATCTACCACGAAAGAACAATATCCACATTTATTTCCTTCAGGTAAATTCGGGGACGAATTTTCCTTAAGGGGGAGGGATTTGTAACATCCTAAATTGTAAATTAAAAGCAATTTCATGATATGTTTCTTAAGGAAAGACAAATTAAGTAATTAATCAAAACTTTAAGGGGGCCAAATTGAACCTTTTAGAAATTATAAGCCAAAGTCAAAATGGACTAAATTGATTGAAGTGCAAAATGCTAGTGTTGCATGGTAAACTTAAAGTTGAATGGGATTAGATGATGTGGTCCAATTAGATGTGAATATGTTGATTATAACCACATTATGTGAGACAAACAAATATATTAGAGTTGCCTTCATTTGTTCTCATACCCGAAATAGGAGTTTGAGAGAGTGAAGAGGAGTGTACATAAATTGATAACATTTTGCTTGGGTTTCGGTCACTTTTGGAGTTCATGGTTCTTGCATGCTTGAGGAAATGTAAGTCTCTTGTATTGTTTCTTTGAATTGTAGTAACAACATGTTTGATGATTGCTTGTAGTTAGACTTAGTTCTTGATTGTTGAAATCCTTGCATGACAAGAAGATTTAGTTCAGTGATGGTTAGAATAGGGATGGGAAATTGTTACTTAAAGCATGTTGGTAACCAATTGTCTTGGTGACTTTGATTTGAATTCATTAGAGTGATTATAATGGCTAGAAATTTCAGGAGATTGCTGGAATTAAAGGTAATGGAATTGTATAGATAGAATCAAGTATTAAACAAGACTTTTGAAGCTGTCTTGTTCGATTATGGAATAGAACGAAACTGTTTTGAATTGTTAGGTAATGTAGATTGCTTAAACCTTGAATTGGTGCCTAGAAATTGAGTTAATCAAATGCTAGAATCATAATAGTTTAGTATGCTGGAAATTATACGAATTGATAGCATAGGTTATTATTCAAGGATGGTACATAGGAATCGAAATCTGCCCTTCTCAATTCAACCTATAATGAAACTTGTTTTAGGGGTGGTTCGGTTAATAAAATTGTAGGAAATTGAGGCTAATCGATTCAAATTGTTAGTGTGAAGGTTTAGGAGATATGGGAATATGGCAAATGTAGGTTTAAAGATTGTTTAAGTGGTCTTGAATGAGTTTTAAATCTGCCCTATATCGAATAGTTTGTATGCGACTGATTTTAGTAACTGAATCTAGTAAAATGCTTGTTTTAGTCAATCTTTTGGTAACTATCACTGTGATGCTTGATAATAGAATTTTGTGGTAACTTATGGATATAAATTAGATAGAGAATTTGATTAAAGGCCAAAGAATTAGAGAATATAATGTTTGGGCTGTTTTAAAAATCATTGGTAACATTAATGAAGTTGTTTTGTTATTGTGACATATTTGTGTGACCAAATGGTTCAATTATAGGACCATGTTTGGATGTCATGCAAATTAAAGGTCAATGGATAAATTTTGATGAATCACTAATGGTTGTTAAAATAGATAAGAAAAAGGTTGATCAAGGAGAAGGAAGACAAAAAGGGATAGTGATTTAAGACCAAGAGTAGCTCGGCGTATTTGTGAGTATAAATTTCTGTTGAATTTGCACAAATGATTAATTAAACTAGTTACTTGGCTGTTCATAGGGCTTGATTACTATGCTTGATTTGGTTTACAAATGTTTGGTAAGGTAAGTTTATCCAGGTACGCATGGATGTTAACTATGTACACTTTCAAGGCTAGTTATAACTTGTTTGCTTAGATTACTTCGTGTGGCAACATGAAATGTGATAATGGATTTGTGGAAATGAAAGAATTAATCGAATTAATGAAATACTTAAGGAGCCTTGATTAGTTTTAGTTCTAGCTAGATTGGCATGCCACTAGGAATTTTTTAGCTCAGTCTGAATTGGACTAAGGTCCCATGTATGGTACTAAGGTACCCCTGATTAAATTGGAAATATCATATGCTTCAATGGTACTAACTACCATTGCCTAATAATGATTTGATTGAATACGTATTTCTAGACTAACAACTAGTCAAGGCCATATTATCCGACTAAGGTTGCTTGTAATTGATTGAGAGTTAAAGAAATTGAATTGTTTAATTACTCAACTTAAATGAGTTGCTTGACAATGTAATCTTCTTCCTAGAAGCCTGCTATAAATTTATGATTAATTAAGCTTGGAATAAGCTTCTTGTTTGATGAATATGGAGTATGTTACTCAAATGATAAATGCCAAATGATTGGTAGTAGTCTCAAAGCAATACTGTTTCAAGATTGAATGGTTAAATTATGATTTAGTATTTTAGTATCTTTATACTTTAGTTGTTAAAGTTTCGAGACTAGCAACCTAATTACTTACCTTGTTAAATTTACAGGAGAGGTTGATTGTTGATCAAGCTTGGGGAGATTTTGCAAGGTCACTAAAGGCAACAATAGTATGTTTTGTTTTGTTAAGTTAAACTCCTAGAAGGTGGCAGTAGTTTGGAATGTTATGCTATAATATTTTGTCTATCATAAGGGGATTGTAAATAGTAACTTATTAAAGGTTTGTACATATATATATATATATATATATATATATGTGTGTGTGTGTGTGTGTGTGTATGTGTGATTGGCCTAAGGTGCTTGTTAGTGGTTGATATTGCTTGACTTGGTTTGGTTGCTAGATTCGAATGACCTAGGATATCTTAAAAGCTTGTTTTCGAGTGCATGATAATGGTATGATATGGTTTTATAATGGTTGTGTGTGATTAAAGTATGTTGAAACCTATTGAGTCAAGAATTGAAATAAGCAATGCATGTTTAGCTTATCAAATGATTATAAAATTTGAAGTTCCTCATGTCCATGTAAAATTTGGTTAGATCACATTATTAGGAAAGTCTTGGATCTTTGTTGTTACAAAATGACCTTAAAATGCTTAAATTGGTATGCCTTGCTTATATTGGTTCTTAATCGAGTATCATGGCATAAAATAATTGATATACTTGTGATTCGCATCCTTGTTAAGTATAAAATTTAGAATGATCACATGTCTCCTATCTCAATTATAATGATTGTAATGTGATATCTTCGATGCTTTTAGATTATTTGTTCGAATGCTTGTACTCTAAAGGTCTCTCCATGAGTCATTTCCTTGTTCGATCACTAACTTGTTAGACAAGTTAGATTGTCTATTCCTAGATCAATATTATCTTCTAGGCCTGGGGGTTGGGTATTACACCTTTTCTCGTACAATGCCAGTTTGGGTCTTGACAGTTCATTCAGTTACACACGGACTACGTGAAGAAGAGTTCTCTTAAACGGAAGATAATTTCATAAAACGAGTCATGGAGTTGACTAAGGAGTGGAAGTAAACATTCCGTATGAAAGTAGCTTTGTTTGCCGGTGTTGTGACTGAGTATACCAATTGGAGGAAGCAAAGAATCGACAATATAGGCATTCAGATTTTGGTAAGCCCGTTAGACAATCCTTAGCCGGGAATCCTTTTGACCGAGCTAGAAATTTATAAACAAGATTTTGAGAAGAAAAAAGAAAGGTTGTGAGACAGAGTCACTAAACTTGAAAGAAAGCTCATCGGTGGACAATACCAGAGGGAAGGTTGTCAGAGAGAGGTAAAGACCTTGCTAGAAAAGTAAGAGATCCACCCGAAGGATGTGCGAGAACTGACCCGAGAAAACAACCGCTTGAAATCTTGAGAGGCACGAGCCAGTAGCTCTAAGGCCTCAAAGGAAGAAAAGGCGCAACTTAAGGACATGAAGAAAGAGCTAAAAGTTTGACAACGTAAAGCCCAAAAAGGATCTTTGGATATCAATGGCATAAGCAATCTTGATTTTGAATCGCAAGTTAATGTTTTCCAGAAGGGTTTAAAGATCTTGATGATGAGATTCGGGTGGATGTCCCAAAAGACTTGCTTCGACTGATGGAAAGCAAGGAAAAGTAGATTGTTCCTCACAAAGAACAACTAGAGATTTTGAACCTCGAGATCGAAGAGGAAAGGCGTGAAGTGAAGATTGGTACTACCATCACCACACAAACATGTTGGAGCTTAGTCGAACTTTTACACAACTACAAGGATGTATTTGTTGGAGTATGCCCAAAGACCAATCATGCGATGGTTGTAAAAGACATACTTATTTTATCTTGTTTATTAAAATAAAGCCATTATTATTATTTCAATCTTATTATGTGTATCTATAAATAAACTGAATTATAATAAAGTCCTTAGAATAATATAGTTATTCTTGAATGTCCTTAGTCAAGAATTATTGTGGGCTTGGACAACAATAATGTATTAAGACTAATATGTAGTTGATTGATGACAAAGTGTTGTCATTGACATGAAGATGTCAAAATCAATACATAAGTATGTGTTAGGGAACAACATACTGAACTGACCCACTATGAGCATGTTTCTTGGATTATTATGTGACAGTCACAACATTGCTTATGGTGATAACTACATGTATGATCCTCAGACTTGAGATCATCATTATTTCAACATCGTGAGTGACATATTTTGATACGGTCAAACGTGTGTCGTAACTGACTACACTATAAAGACTGATATTGGATATGTCATAATCCATGTAGCAAAATATGGTTGATCAAGATAGGATTTGTCCCTCCTACATAATAGGAGTAATATCATAGGCACTTGATTGAGTGAGACTAGAAAATGCATGGCCATGCTGGAATAAATTGATATGGGATATCATAATTATTCGTTTATAATAGTCTACTCAAGATTTCAAGAAACATTAGATGGACTATACAAGTGTGACTAATCCATGACTTGTGTCTGATCTAGATATGAGGACAAAAGGATGAAATACATAAAAGAAGTTAATCACGGAAAAAAGGTTAAATCGAACCACGATTTCATGTAACTTAGGTAGCAATGATGTATTGCTAGATGCCACTCGTTGCTTGTAATATTACAATTGTTCTGGATATTACTGCTAACGTTACATGAACCTACAAGGGTCACACCCTATGATTGAAACGAACAAATATCGATTAGATAACATGTGTACAAACTTGTTGTACACGTAATTAGTGAGAAACCGAAATTGTTATAATTATTGTAATTATGGATAATTTTGTATATATATATATATATATATATATATATATATATATATATATAATTATATTTTGAAATTATTGTAATTATCAAATATTATTAAAGTATATATATATATCTAAAAGAAACCAAATTAAAGTATAATCAAATTATACATATTTAATTATATTCGGTTAAATATATTGTATATTTAAGAATCTGAATTTAATTAGAATTAGGTTTTTAAATGCTATATAAAGGCATAAGGTCTAATAGCCATTTATTCCGATTTTTAAAAAACCTCTCTAATAGTTAGAGAAGAGAAAATATTGTTCGTTTCATTCAGATGGACTGCGTAGAGGTTGGAACGCTATTGTGACTACTCGAATTCGATTTGGTTATTCCGAATTCCCTATGGATTTCCAGATTCCAGATTTATTAAGGTAACTTTTCATCTTTCATCACCCCAAATTTGTCCCTTGTACATGGATCACTAGTGAATTACGCCGGATAATTTTTTCGATGCGCCATGGGGTGTACCGGCGTTTCCCAACAGTATTCGCCTAGTCATACCAAGATATGCCTGGTCTAAATACAAACATTATGGTTCATCACTTTCCTATAAGGCTAGAGTGTCAGCCCGTACAACAAAAGCTGCGAAGAATGAAGGCTGATATGCTCTTGAAGATAAAAGATGAGGTAAAAAAGTAATTTGACGCTGGATTCCTGCAAGAAGCCCGATACCCCGAGTGGGTGGCTAATATTGTTCTGATCCTAAAGAAGGATGGGAAAGTTCGCATGTGTGTCGACTATAGAGACCTTAACCAGGTGAGCCCAAAGGACAATTTTCCACTTCTACACATCGATACCTTGGTAGATAACACTAGTGGTCATTCCCTATTCTCATTTATAGATGGTTTCTCCAGCTACAACCAAATCAAGATATGCATTGAAGACATAGAAAAGACTACATACGTGACGCAGTGGAGAACCTTTTGCTACAAGGTAATGCCATTCGGGTTAAAGAATGTTGGGGCTACTTATTAAAGGACCATAGTGAACTTATTCCATGATATGATTCACCGAGAGATTAAGGTATATGTGGGCGATATGATTTCCAAATCCCAAACAAAAGGGGAACACATCAAGAATCTAGAGAAGCTCTTCAAAAGGTTGAAAAAATTTCAATTGAAACTCAATTCGGCTAAGTGCACTTTCGGAGTGACTTCAGGAAAGCTCTTAGGTTTCATGGACCCTAAAAAAGTAAAAGCAATCCAATAGCTTCCTCCCCTTCAAACATAAAAAGAAGTCTGGGGTTTCTTAGGAAGGCTTAATTATATTGCCAAATTCGTCTCCCAGTTGATAGAAAAATATAGCCCAATGTTCAGACTACTTAGAAAGAATGACCCTGGGGAATGGAACGAAGAATGCCAAGTAGCCTTTAGGCAAATTAAAAAGCAGTTGTCAAATCTGCCGGTGTTAGTGCCACCCATTTTAGGAAGGCCTCTGATCATGTATCTGACCATACAAGAAAGCTCAATGGGTTGCGTGTTGGGGCAGCATGATGAGATCGGCCGAAAAGAAATGGAGATATACTACTTAAGTAAGAAATTCACAGATTGTGAATCAAGGTACCCATAAATCGAGAAGATATGTTGCGCTTTGGTTTGGGCATCTAAATGGCTCAGAGAATACCTTTTGTACCACACCACATGGCTAATATCCAAACTCGACCCTCTGGAATTCATGATGAAAGCACCGGCCCTGTCAAGAAGATTGTCCTGTTGGCAGATGTTGTTGACAGAGTTCAACATTCAATATGTCAACCAAAAAATGGTAAAAGGAAGCACCATAGCAGACTTTTTGGCAATTCACATCTCTGAAAATTATGAAGCTTTAGAATTTGATTTCCCTGACAAAGACTTGATGTGCGTCACAATTGAAGAATATGACCTAACTAATTCATGGGTCCCTAATTTCAATGGAGCTTCTAATGCTTTGGTTCGCGGCATCGGGACGATCTTGGTTTCGTCGGAAGGTGATCATTATCCCTTTAATAACTTTCTGAGTTTTTTGGCCCCAACAATATGGCCGAATACGAAGCTTGTAATATGAGACTACGAGCGGTGCTATAAAGAAAGATCAAGGTTCTAAGGGTCTTTGGGGATTTCACCTTAGGTATTTATCAAATCCGAGGAGAGTAGGAAATGAATGATTCAAAGTTGATTGAGTATCAGAAGTTGGTCATTGAACTAATTAAAGAGTTAGAGGAAATTACTTTCAAGCACCTCCCGAGGGAAGAAAACCAAATGGAGGATGCTCTTGCCACATTATCTGCGGCGTTCAAGGCAAGTAAATGTGCTAAGATGATATTTGTCCAGATGTGAATTCCTGACTTGCTGGTACATTTCTATGACGTAGAAGAAGAAACAGATGGCCTCCCATGATACCATGACATATTGCAATACATTAAGCTACAAGAGTACCCACCTCAGGCAACCGAGAATGACAAAAGAACGATCCAAAATGGCTACGGGATATGTCTTCGATGGAGAAATCTTGTACAAGAAGAGCCGGGACCAAGTCCTATTAAGATGTGTGGGCGCCAATGAAGCCCAACTGATTTTAGAAGAAGTTCAAGAGGGAATTTATGCGGCTCACCCTAGCGGGTTTACTACGGCCAGGTGAATCATATGGCTTAGCTATTATTGGTCCATCATAGAAGGAGACTACATCAATTATGCTCGAGAGTGCCACAAGTGTCAGATTTACGCCGACAAAATACATGCACCACCATAGCCTCTCCATGTGATGGCAACTCATTGGCCCTTTTCGATAAAGGGCATGGATGTAATTGGGCAGATTCACCCGAAAGCTTTGAACGGATATAGGTTCATCCTGGTAGCCATTAACTATTTCACCAAATGTAGACAGTGTACATTAACCTTTTGACTCGGCTCGAGAAATGAAGAATCGAGCCAAAGATTTGAGAGAAAGGTTCTTTCCAATTGGGAAGACAGACAACATCTGTTAGACTTCCTAGATGAGGCTATATTTGAGAGAAAGGTTCCTCCCAATGGTCGAAACTCCTAGGCGAGACTATATTTTTGGACTTTAGGGATTAATGTCTTAATCCTCTTGCGTCTAAAATGACCGGGGTTTACTCAGCAATGAGCGAATTCGAGTCAATTTTAGAACTTTGTAGATTTTTACATTAATCTCTACATGCGCGCATCCGGGTTACAAGGAAAATATTAGTGATCAAGTAAGCACCGTTCTGCGGGTGTGATGGGAGTGTTAATCCTTCCTCACACATAATCATGCCCTCGAACCCTCGATCTGGTTGGTTTTTAGGTTTCCGGTCCACCAAATATAATAAAAAGGACCGGTGGTGACTCTGTTATTACAGAAATCATAACTTATTTAAATTATTATCTTTGTTGATGGATAATTTGCTTTCGTGTTATGATTGTTTGTAATTGTTTGAACTTGATTTGGATGTTGATTATTTCGATGTGATTTCTAGTGACACTTTCGATCCGATTTTCTTCTAGACCAGGTAAGGGTGTTACACTTTAGGCCAGATGTGATTGACCAAGGGATGATATTGCGTCATAGCTAGTGACTTGTAGATGAATCCCTCTGTCCATTGGCATTAATGGGGCAAAATAGTGTCATATTGTTGTAGTGAGACCACCGATTGTGAAATGGTTTCCTCCCGAGAGTGGCGTATGGAAGGTGAATGTTAATGGCTCGAGGAACATGGTCAATAGTGTAGCTTTATGTGTAATGATTTCATAAAGAACCTATATTTTAGACGCTTTTACTTAGCATATTGTATGTGTTCGAAAGCATATTGTTGCATTTATGAGTAGTTTGCATATAGTTATGAAGTTATGGTGTTTGAGATTAATGTTTATCTATATTGGTGATATTAATCAAAAAGGTGGTGGTTTTTAATATTGCTTGCGCAGGAAGTAATGGACTAGTGGAGTGTTGGAGTATTGGAGCAGTATTCTCTCGTGCTGGACTAGATGTTATAGCATTCGCTGCAACGTTGGAGACAAATCTTGGATCCTTTAATGTGATTTAATGCGTGGTCCCTTTCTTTTATTGAGTCATTAATGACGTGGAAAACAAAGATTCTCTTTAATTAATCACAGACACCTTATTAAAAGCATGGGACAATAATTCTTTTATTAGCATTTAATGAACCAAAAGTAGAGAACCTTAGGGTTTCTACTTATTATAAAAGGTAAGAGAATATCACAAGAAAGAGGAGGATGCACCTAACGCAAAAACACGCAAAAAAAAAAGCATTATTTGAGGAACAAACCCTTTGTCTTCTACATTGAAGGTCAAGAGGAGTCTCCAAGAGACGAAAGCTATCGAGAGAGGCTTGAGGAGCTTGGAGCATTTGCAGCACAGTTCGAGGGCTTGGAGGAGAATTCGAGGATACTTGATTGTCTTTATATCTTGCTTCATAAAATGCCATGACATATATTTTATTTATTATGGATGTTATTTGCTCAAACATAAGCTAAATACTTTGTTTTGGTTTATTGTTTTAAGATTTTATGTTTTAATTATCGTTCAATGTTATAGCCTTTTTCCTTATCTATTCTTTTCATCATCTTTCATGCATAGTTATTGTAAGAGCTATCGAGAGAGGCCTTTTAACTATTGATCTGTAGCTTAATATCGAGAGAGTTAGGTCAAACAAAAGTGGACAGTGAGGCCAAGGTGTTAACTTAGTCTTAATTCAGCTTAGACATAAAGTTTAGGGTTTCGACAACTAATAAGGAGAACTTGAATAGATAATAGAGTTGTTAGGGTTCACGCAAACATGTATTACCATAGCTTCTTGTTGTTAACTTCTAGGTATCGAGAGAGTCTAGGAGTTTATTGGAAAATCTCGTCGAATAGATACGGATATAATTGGTTTACGCAGAAATGTATTGCCAACTGTTGTAGTATTTGAATGGTAATTAGCATAATTCTTAAACAATAAACCCAACATCCATAATCATTAGAATATTTGCTACAACATTTGTTTGTGCTTTGATCATTGCTTCATCTTTACTTTTTATCGCATTTAGTTTATAGTTTTATCATCTTATCATTATTTCACTAACTCTTTCGTGCAATTGTTTTGAGTTTATCAATCCAATCCCTCTGGTTTGACACTCGATATTTATCACTTTATTACTTGTGCGACGGGTATATTTGCTCTAATTGCGCATAATATTTCTCACTCCTCCAAGCTTTCTAACTGTTGTTGCATGTCTCACACTCCTTCAGCCTCTCTCGGTGACTTTCGTCGTTTGGAGACTCCTTTACAACTTTGACTCTAGTGGTTCTCCGATAGTTGAAGACTAAGAGTTGTCATTTGTTATCGAGCTCCCTTTGTTTGTGGCGCATACTATTTCTCACGCATCAATATGGAGGTGTCATCTGAGATGAAAATGGTTCTTGGGTTGCTGGGTTTTCAAAATTTTATCAGAAAATGCTCGGCATTGGATGCGGAACAATGGGGAATCTATGAAGGCCTAAAATTCGCGGCAGCCTTGAATGCGAGTGCTCTTGTTGTGGAGTCTGATTGTTTACAGGTTGTTAGGATGCTGAAAAGTCATAGTACTTCGGGAATGTGCTCTTCACTCATTGCCTATATCAATGGTTTGATTCAACGACAGTGTAGCGTCAAGTTTGAGCATATTTTTTGCGAAGGTAATATTGTCGTAGATGATATGGCTAAATTGTTCCCTCAATACAGCTATTATGCTCGGTTATTCCTTGCTTCTCCGGATGAGATTCTAGTCCTCTTGCATAATGATTGTAATCGCTAATGCCTTATTTGTCTAGCGGCTTTCGCTTGTTTTCCTCTTCTATTATAAAAAAATGTATGTTTAAACCTATAATATTCAATAATTTAACCACATAAGCTTAGGCAGGTACTTAGACTCGTTATTAAATATGAGCGGATTTGATTTAACTCAGAAAAACTTTGGAATATTTTTAAATTTGAAGACTCATTCTCAAAATTACTGATATAATACAAGAACTTAGAAGGGTAAATTAAATAATACAAGCAGTGGCAGACCACAGTGGCAATGGTCTCCATTGTCAAAATTCAACTAGTAGTATCAGAGGAAGCAATCTCACACCACGAAGATCATAGTTACAGCAAATATTTCACTACTACAGACTAATGGTTACTCCAGTTGCAGAATCTACATAACGAGAAGGTTCCGTCACCTCTGAGTACGAATCTGTACGCCAACCGTGCTTCGTCGGGTCATATTTTTCTCCATCGCCCCAAAGAGCATACGCTTCCTCCCCATGGACAGCATCGTCTCCAATCTCTAGTTGTTTATCGGGCATCCTTAACGGTATAAACAACCTTATTACCAAAAGAATTATTGTCGTCGACGCTACATTCCAAGCAGCAACAAACAAGGCTGCTACTATTTGCTTCAAGAATTGAGTCCCTCCATTCCCACCATAAAATGCACCCCTTGTGTCCCTTGGTAGTATGAGCCTGCACAGCTCTGGCTCCGCCAATAGCCCCGTGAGGAGTCCGCCCAACAATCCGGCCACCGCATGCGTGTGGAACACACCGAGAGTATCATCTACCTGTGGAACATAAATATAATAAACTTCAAACCTATAAAACTCAATGGTACTAACTTAATTTTTGAACAAGTGTTTGGTTTGTAAGAACTTAAAATCAAAGCTTACGTAGTTATGTTTATTTATGGACGAAACTAAGTTGGCAAGTTGTAGTTTTTGACTTGCAATATTTGTCTGTCATATTGGAATATTCAATTAAACGTGGGTATGTGTGTATATATTGTCTGTAAATAGTAATAAACATCGATGAGCTTCGGCTATTGAAGAATGAAGATTGAAAACATGATTAAATACGAGTAAAAATCATGTATGATTTCTAAAAAAATTTTTATGTCCAACATTAAAAATTAAATTTTAAGTCTTAATTTTAAATTTAAATTTTAAATTTTAAATTCTAAAAGTATATTATTTATCCAATTTCCTAAACCTTAATTTAAACCTCTAAATTTAATTTTATAATATGAGACGTAAATAAAACACCTAAAAGGACTATTTTTTAATAGAAAAAGACATGAAATTTTTATTCATTAAATACTGCTCAAAAATCATATTTTCCATCAATGAAAGCCACACGGCATGGGTGCTGAATTTCCAAAAGTGGGGCCAACCTGATAATTTTCTTTGGAATAAACCATGACCTTAAACAAGGGGGAAAGAAGGCATAAATGACGAGCATTAGTGTTTAATAATTCTACTTCGGATTATAAAAGAGCTTTGAATCTCTTTAATACGGATTTCTTGTGAACTAGCTTTGGTTGGTCACCTACCTGTTGTAGCCAACTGCATTTCTTGTGAAGAATCATCATTGACACCCATGGAATACTGCCCGAAAGTATTCCCATCACTATTGCAGCCCACGGTTGCACCAATCCTACGACAAAAAGGAATGAACGCTTTTAAAATGAAAATTAGTTGGTTTAATGATAACACACTAGATTTTATAAATAAAGAAGTTTACTTGCGACGTACAAATATAAAAATTTGAGTTAAAAAAGTGATTTTATAATCTCTATAAAATCTAATTTGGATTAACTAGTTGATCGAAAACTAGTGGTTAAACAAAATCAACATTCTAAACATTTTTTTTTCTTTCGAAATATATTCATGGTTTTAATTTTATAGAAATTTACAATCGGACCTGCTCCCGGAGTGATGCAAACGAGGCCTGTCATCATTCCCTGAACAGCTCCGATCACGGAAGGTTTCCCGAAGAAGATAACGTCGAGAGATGTCCAGACAAGAAGACTGGTTGCCGCACAAACGTTCGTGTTAAGAACTGCCATCGAGGAGTCGATATTCGCAGCATATGGCGCGCCGCCATTGAATCCCGACCATCCCATCCATAATAGCCCTGCACCGGCAAGCATCAGCAGAACATTGTTTGGGGGGAATCGTTCTCTGTCGCTCTTCAGCCTCGGTCCAACCCAGTACGCGGCCGTGAGACCGGCGATGCCGGAGGAGAGGTGAATAACGTAGCCGCCGGAATAATCGATGACACCCCAGTGATAGAGAAAGCCTCCACCCCAAAGACTAAAAGCTCCTACGGTGTACGAAAATATAAGCCAAAGAGGAACGAAAGCCATCCAGGCCCGAATATTCATCCGGCCAAGGACTGAACCAGCTAGCAGAATAAGAGTTATGGCGGCGAAAGTGAATTGGAAATACACGAGCGAAGCCATGGGATAGAACGGCTCCGTCGTCTCGTAGATGCCGTTGGTGACCCTGTGCCGACTCTCAGGCACCTTGGCTCGGATGATAAGGTACTTTTGACCGAGAGCCGGCGCACCCTTGCCCCAGAAAGGGAGGAGTTCATCGCCGAAGGCCATGCGGTAGCATAAAAGGACCCAACAGATGAGGACGGCGGCGAAGGCGTAAAGAGCCATGAAGGCGGAGTTGACGGCCCATTTCTTCTTGACGATGCTGGCGTAGAGGATTACGAGTCCGGGCATGCTCTGAATCCCGACGAGTGTGGAAGCTGTCAATTGCCATGCATTGTCGCCTTTGTTTAGCCATGGTGGCACCGCCGGGGCTCTCTCGTTTGCTGTGTAGGCTATCTGATCCATGGCTAAACGATGTTGAGAATTGTTGGTGTTTGGGGTGGAAGCGTCTCCGTCGTCTTTAGACCCACATGCGTCGCCCGGGAAACCGTGGCGAACTTTCTTGCTTAGTCAACGCATTTGTCAAGTGTTAATATAATACGAGAACATATGTAATATTAAAGGGGAGAATTGTTTAGATTCAAATTTAATATTTAATATTTTCTTAATTGTTTTAAGGGTTTTACAACGTAATATTAGTTCATATTTTTTGAACTCTTCAACAACGCACACATATTTTACAAACAAAGTTATTAAAACTCGAATATTTTTTAGTAAGGGTGGATGCAGAACTTTATGTTAGGGGCCGAATCTATCAAGCTCTAACGGTGAATTTATAAAATTTTAGGGGGCGAAAATAAATTTTTAATAAAAATACATAAAAACCTTCTGAATCATTTAAAAATTATAAATTTTTAGGGAAAACGACCGCCTCCCTCTAACCCCTTTTGATTCATCCCAGCCTATCAGGGCCCTTTTCTCCTTTGTTGGTTCAATTTAATATGTAATATTAATTAAGATTCAAATGATATCGAAATAAGAGCAAACGTTCGTTATCTTTTTTGGTGCCTTTTTTTATGCGCCAACACAAAAAAATTATTCTAAATCATAACTATAAATTTTAAATTCTAAACCCTAAAAATAGACTCTACTCCTAATTCCTTAAACGTTAATCCTAAATTCTAACTTTAAATCTTAACCGTAAATTTAATTTTTTAAGTACGCGACATAAATAAAAACACTAAAAAAAACAGATAATTCAAAATATACTGCATCCGTTAAGAATTACGAAGGCGGAGTCGTGAACATTTCTTCTTGACAATACTCGCGTTGAGGATACTAGTACCTGGACATTGCTAATAATATTTGAACATAACATGGATTAATCTATATATATAGATGAAATTTCAGATAGTCTCTATAATTCAAAAAGGATAACTACATGTTTAGTATCTCAGTTATTCTCTTGTTATTATTTTAGTACATATAACTCCCTAAATTTGACTTAAGAGAATGGTCGAATTTAAAAAGTCATACTCATAACTTCTCCCTCAATCATCAAAATTTTAGATAAATAATTATTGTTTTTAATAAAATAATGTAAAACATTTTAATTTTCAATAAAAGATATCTTAAAACATTATTAAAATCACAACATTAATAGTGTTTCTAATAGTTCAAATAGAATTTACGAATATAAATTTTTATGCATGCATACTAAAAAATATCCTCAAATCCCAATATAGTCCAAAGTCCAAAATACATTAAATCGCAATATAAATAATAATAAAAATAACCAACGTTTGAAAATAATAAAGTTCATACTGAAGTAAAAGTAAGTCTAAAAATGCAAGAGATCCTTCGAGTACCAAGTCACCTAGAGCCCAAAGTATCTAAAAGAGAAATTATATGGGTGTGAGCTATAGGGCTTAGTGTGTCTCTAAAGTGCAACAAACACAGTTTCAGTTTCATAATATTTTCTCAAGGTAATATAAACCACAGTAAAACACATTGTATGAAATAATGTTATGCTCAAGCACAAATCACAGCTACATACTCCAATCACAGTGGTGGCAAAGCCAACCGGTCACAGTAGAGGTAGTTCCCCAAAATCCCTCATCCCTTATTTCTCCAATTATAGTATGGTCAAACCAGTGTTTGAAAAGGCGAGAGAGAGGCACGCCTAGGCACTGAGACGCAGCGATGCGATACAATATTGCCTTGTCTAGGTGTAGGCACAACGATTTTGATGAGGTGCAGCAAATTGCAGAAATAGCAGAGACGATAGAAGGCGCTAAAAACATTGTCTTTTTTCAGTTTTTGTCCTTTATGTATTTTTTAATATTTTTATTCTGTTATTATGCTTTTTTAATGTTATTCCTTTATTATGTTTTAGATACCTACTCCTAGTTATTTAATAAAATCTAATCAATTGGATCAACCCAATCCAAGTAGTATTAAGGTAAAAAAATCACATAAAAAACTATAAAAAAGGGAATAGCCAAAAGAAAAACATAAAAATTTATCGAGGAAGAAAATAAAGTTTTGGCTCCAGCTCCAAACTCCAAGTACTTCTCTCTCTCTTTTGTATTTTTCTTATTTATCTTGAATAAACAAGAAAACGTGAGCCTTGTGTCTTCTATATTTGTGTTATTTATCTTTTGTAATTTTTTTGTAATTTTTTTATCTTATTTTCATTAAAAAATTATTCAATCCTTTAGCCTTTATGCGACTATTTTTTTGTTAATTATATTAAAAAAACTCACAAAGTTGTTAATTATATTTACAAAATTTCATTTCTAACATGAGTCTTATGTTAATTATATCACAAAATTTTTTCTTGGTAACTTGTTATATTTCCACTATGTCATTCAATTTAGTTACTATTGCGCGTTAGAAATTGAATTTTTGGAATTAAAAATCTTAACAGGTAAACTGTTTTTTAGTTTACAGACATGGATAACGAGAGAATGAGTGATTTAGGTTGGAATCATGGTTATTTGGCGGATTTTAAGAACACAAATAATGTCACTTGCAAGTATTGTTCGATAGTTTCCAAAGGTGGAATTTATAGATTTAAACAACGTTTAGCAGGTGGATATCGAAACATAAAAGGTTGTAGTAAGTGTCCTGAGCATGTGAGACAAGAAATTATTGAATACTTCGACAAGAAAAAGCAAGAACGAGAGAAGATGAACTTGGAGCATGAATATAATCAAATGGATGATTTTGATGAGGAAGATGAAATGCAAGTGTTAGAATCCGTCCCGAAAGGAAAAAAAGTCAAAACTACAATGAATCCAACTGTTAAAAGGGCAAGGCAAGTTGGTCCAATGGATGCTTTTATCAAATCTTCTACACAAACAACGGGTAAGAAGAAGACCATTAATGAGACCTACAACAAAGAACAAATGGAGAAAGCATGTGATGAGTTTGCCAAATGGATGTATGATGTTGCAATTCCCTTTAATGCTCTCAACCATACTAGCTTTAAAGTGGCAATCGATTCAATCACTAGAGCTGGAATTGGAATGAAGCCACCAAGTGCTTATGAAGTAAGAGTCCCTTTGTTGAATAAAGAAGTTGCAAATACCAACGAGAGTATGAGAAACCATAGAGAAGAATATGCAAAAACATGATGTTCTATTATGTCGGATGGATGGACCGATCGATGTGGAAGGACTATCATTAACTTTTTAGTTAATTGTTCAAAAGGAAGCATGTTCCTAGAGTCTGTTGGTGCATCAAGCTATTCAAAAACATGTGATAAGTTATTTGAACTGCTAAGCATAATTGTGGATGCAGTAGGTGATGGCAATGTTGTACAAGTTATAACAGATAATCGAAGCAACTTTGTAGCTGCAGGTGCACTCTTGATGACAAAATATCCACATTTATATTGGACTTCTTGTGCAGCCCGCTGTATTGATCTAATTCTTGAAGATATTGGAGCAATTCCTGCTATCGATAGAGTATTAAAGAGGGCAATTCAGGTTAATAGCTTTATTTATCAACGCCCGAGTCTTTTGAATATGATGAGACAATTTAATAAATAAAGGAACTTTCATCAATACACAAGCAACACGATAACTTAAGAAAGATGTTTACATCTCAAGAATGGAGAGATAGCAAATGGGCCAAGGAAATTGGGGGGATGGAAATTGTTAATACTATCTTGATGCATTCCTTTTGTAATGGTACTGTATACATATTGAAGTTAAGTGGTCCTCTAGTTCATGCACTAAGAAAGGTTGATGGAGAGAAAAAACCACCCATGGGATACATATACGAGGCTATGGATCGTGCCAAAGAAGCTATTGTAGCTTCATTTAATGAAAACGAGTCCAAGTACTCCGAAGTCTTTAAAATGATAGATAAGAGATGGGAATGTCAGCTACATCGTCCTTTACATGCTGCTGGCCACTTTCTTAATCCTGAATTCTTTTATGATAATCCTCAACATGAGCAATGTGAAGAAGTAATAGATGGTTTGTATGAATGTATCCTGAAATTGGTCACTACACTTGAAAAGCAAGACAAGATTATGGAAGAGCTCCATGCTTACAAGCAAGCACATGAACTATTTGGAAATCCTATGGCTATTAGACATAGGAAGACTAAGGCTCCAGGTAATGATAATTTAACTCTTTTTCATAAATGATACATCGTATACTTCTATTTATTTAAATCTAATTTTTATGTTGCAGCTGAGTGGTGGGCATTTTATGGTTCTTCAACAACTACTTTACAACAATTTGCCATCAAAATTTTAAGCCTGACCTGTAGCGCATCAAGAAACTGGAGCACTTTTGAGCATGTAATTCATAATTGTTAACTAAATTTATGTAATTATTAATGTTAAGTTATTAATCTTTTGATAATTATGAACTAAATAAACTCCTCTCACAGATTCATACTAAAAAGATAAATAGGCTCACACAATCTAAGCTAAATAACTTGGTGTATGTCAAGTACAATCGAACATTGGTTCAACGATTCAAATTACATGATAAAATTGACCTAATAGCTTTGAAAGATATTGATGACAATAATGAATGGTTGATTGGAAGGAAATATGAAGATGCTCAAGATAAATTTGTATTCGAAGAGGATGAAGGTCTTACTTGGGGACATGTTGCGGCTGTTGTTGGAGTTCATGGAGAGCGATTTAACTTGAGATCAAGATGGAGCACACAAGGAGGAAGAGACGATAGTTAAAGAGAATCCATAAGACAAGAAAATGGAGATAAAGATGAAGAAGACGATAAAGGCTACCACTCACTTGATGGATATGATATAGTGGCAAATTGGGATGAGGAAGATGATTATATTTGATGTCATATTATCATATATATTTTTGAGAATATTTTATAACTAGTTTTGTTTATTACAATTTCATATATTTTTTGATTGGATAATAAAAAGGTAATTTAGTAAAATAGAGATCTTTTGTTGAACTTATAGTCCTTTTTATACCAATGAAGAGAGAAGGCGACCGATTTGTTCCAAAGTCCAAGCTTGAGACACATGACCGGTGACAAGAGTTGGTTCTTAGAGCTAAAACCAAAGAGTGGAGGAGTAGTGTCTTTCGGTGACAACTCCAAAGGCAACATTGAAGGAATTGGTTCTATTGGTAATCACTCTTCTATCCTTATAGACAAGGTTTTATATGTCAACGGTCTAGAACATAACCTTTTAAGTATAAGCCAACTTTGTGATAAAGGTTTCAATGTTATTTTTGATTTAAATGGTTGCAAAATTTTAAACATTGAGCTAAAAAAATTGTGCTTTTTGGTCATCACATAGGAAACACTTACATGGTACATTTAGATGACATTTATATTTTAAATGCATGTTTTGTTGCAAAAGATGAACATGACTCATGGTTATGGCATAGAAAACTAGAGGATGCAAGAATGAGTGTTTTAGAAAAATTGGTTTCAAATTTGGCATAGTCAACTTTGTAAATGTTTTGTTTTAAATAATGGAAAAGACAATTTGGGTAAATTTGATGCAAAAAGTGATGAAGTTATTTTCTTAGGTTATTCTTTAAACTCTAAAGCCTATCGTGTATTTAATGAAAGAACTTTGGTTGTCGAAGATTCTATACATGTGGTTTTTGATGATAACCTCATTCCAAGGAAGGATTCTTGTGATGATGATGATGTAGGAATTTTTTAAGCCAATGGTGGACAATCATCAAAGGTAGATGAAGTTCCATCTAAGGAAGAATAAACATAAGATCCACCTCTAGAAGCCTTGAAGGACATGTCTCTGAAGGAAAAAGAGGTCACCTACCCAAGAGAGTTCAACTATGTCAAAGGTGGTGAAATTTTGGGTGATCCATTCAAAGAGGTAACCACTAGATCTTCTCTTAGAAATGCATGTAATTTTGTTGCATTTATCTCATGCATTGAGCCTAAAGATATCAAAGAAGCATTAAATGATGATTATTGGATATTGGCTATGCAAGAAGAGTTAAATCAATTTGAGAGAAGTCAAGTGTGGACATTAGTTGACAGGCCAAGTAATAAATATACCATAGGAACTAAATGAGTTTTTAGAAACAAACTAGATGAGAGTGGTAACATAGTGAGGAACAATACTAGACTTGTTGCTCAAGATTACACTTAAGAAGAAGGAATCGATTTTGATGAAACCTATGCACCCGTAGCTAGAATAGAAGCTATTAGGATGCTTTTTGCATTTACATGTTATCATGAATTCAAGCCTTTTCAAATGGATGTAAAAAGTGTTTTTCTAAATGATTTTATAAATAAAGATGTGTATGTAGAACAACCACTCAGTTTTGAAGATCCAAAATATCCAAACCACGTTTTCAAAAGCTTTATATGGTTTGAAACAAGCTCCTAGAGCTTGGTATGAAAGATTATCAAGTTTTTTAATTGAAAAAGGTTTTGACAAAGGAAAGGTGGATACTACACTCTTTATTAAAAAAAATGAAAAAGACATTTTAGTAGTTCAAATTTATGTTGATGATATAATTTTTGGTTCTACTAATGAATTGTTTTGCCAAGATTTTGCTAAGTTAATGCAAGGTGGGTTTGAAATGAGCATGATGGGGAGCTCTCATTGTTTTTGGGACTCCAAATCAAACAAAGAAAGGATGGCATCTTCATCAATCAAGCTAAGTACATCAAGGACATGCTCAAGAAGTTTGGCTTGGAGAATGTGAAACCTCAAGACACACCAATGAACACTTCTACAAAGCTTGACAAAGATGAAGGATGTAAGTGTATTGATTTAAAGTTTTATCACTCTATGATTGGATGTTTGCTTTATCTTGCCGCAAGTAGACCGGATATCATGTTTAGTGTTTGCTTGTATGCTAGATTTCAAGCTAGTCCTAGAGAATCACACCTTATAGCCGTTAAGAGAATCTTTAGATACCTTAGAGACACACATTGTTTAGGCCTTTGGTATCCTAGAGATTCCTCCTTTGATTTGAATGCTTATTCGGATGCAGATTATGTAGGTTGTAAGATAGATAGAAAAAGTACCTCCGGTACTTGTCAATTCTTAGATAGTATACTCATATCTTGGTTCTTTAAGAAACAAAATAGTGTAGCATTATCTACTACCAAAGTGGAATACATATCAGCCGGAAGTTGTTGTGCTCAAGTCCTTTGGATGAAGCAACAACTTTTAGATTATGGAATTGATGTAGGTACCATCTCTTTTAAGTGTGACAACACTAGTGCCATATGTCTTACTAAGAATCACATCCAACATTCTAGAACAAAGAACATAGAGATAAGACATCATTTTATTAGAGATCATGTCTTAAAAAATGATTTTGTCTAGAATATATAGACACCTTGAACCAATTAACGAATATCTTCACCAAACCTATAGACAAATAGTGTTTTTGGTCTCTTAGGAGAAAGTTGGGTTTAACTAGCATACCTTGAACCTTGGAGCCTTTTTAATGTCTAAAATTGCTTGAATTTGGTTGATCTCATTGCTTATGTTTTTTTGCTCCTATATGCATCTATGCTTGTTGGTAAGGGGAGTATGCATCTGTTTTTTATCATGCATGATGTTCACATATCATATTCATGCATTTTGATTCGAGTAAAATTGAATTTTTGAGCACATTGCAATCAAAAATGACATTTTTGGCTAAGGGGTACTGATACTGGATAACGTGTATCGGTACGAGTATCATAAGACAGTTCTGGTATAGTTTAACATGTACCAGTATGAGGTCCCATATCAAAATGGCTAAAAATTGTTTTGGTATAGTGTTTTGATTTCATTTAAAATTTATATATTTAGTATGTATATAACATGTTTTTCAAAGATTTTGTGAAAATTCTTTCAAAACTGAAATTCTTTTGTTCGAATATAAAATTATATTGTATATTTCTCAACAATGTTTTTCAAATTTTATTGTACCAAAAATCCTTTTTTATACTTGTATATGATTTTAAACTACACTATATAGGTTTTTACAATACCTTGATCATTGGATTTTTCATTGGATTGAATGAGATAATTTATGCATACATATTTTTTTTTGTTTGATTTTGATTTCAAGTTTTGTTATGGCTCCTAAGAAACAAGCAACAAGAGAATTTTGACAATCCTTAAATACCAATTCCAAAAATGATGGTACAAAACCCAACATCACCTATATTTTTCTAAATTGTTTTAATGAACCTCGTTTTCCAAATGCAATGGCTCACTTTAAACAATACCAATTTATAAAATTCTTCGTGAGCGCACTATTTCAATACCTTTTTTGTCTTCTAAAAGCTTTCAATTTAAATACCTTGAGCAATGCATCAATGGAGGTTTATGACTTTTTTTAGTATACTCAGGATTTTATATCGAAACCTTGTCCTTATTTTTTACTCAAATGCTCGGTGTGTTTATAACCAAGCCAAAACCGAGGTTGTTGCTATTGAATCCTATCTTATGGGAAAGAAATTTCAAATTGATTCTTCGACTTTAGCAAATGTTTTTGGCTTTGAGGATATTGGTATTGATAATGAGGACTCGTTGGGACACGTTCTTGGTGGCTTTGTGACCGTGCTTGATGCTCATGATCGCATCCTTCACCTTATGATCACTTGGTGATTTCGCCTATTCGGTGGAAAATTCTCAACAATCCACCAAGTCAATGACTTTTGGATTCGTCGCTTTCGTGAGGGTATGAGCCCGAACCTTGCTCAAATTATGTTTGCGGAGATCGTCTTTCTTGTGCAACATCGCCATACAACTCTTGTTTCATCCTTCACTTATGGCACCGCTTTGAGCTACTTGTTCCACAAGTTGAAGATTGATTGTTCCCATGATGTTGCCGAACCTCTCACCGAAACGATTGACGAGCGTTCTCTCTACGAAGCCAAGTTTTGATACTATAATAGAGAATGAGTTCGTATTTGAAGATCTCCTTCAAGATGCCCAACCCGCTCCGGTGGCGGCTCCTCAAGTTCCTCAAGCTCTGGTAGCCCAACCTTCCCTTGATGCTCTTATAGATTATCTTGATGGGAAGTTTGCTTCCTTGGGCACTAGCATTGCATCTTTGGACACTACCATGACCTCTGGATTTGGCTCTATTGACACTCGTTTTACATCTTTTGAGGGAAGGGTTACTTCCATTAAGAATCGCCAAGCTTCGATAGACATATTTCTTACCGCTTTTCATGGTGAATGTCAACAATCTCTTGGAACCTATGTCAATGATGAAGATGAGGATGAAGAAGAAGATGATGAAGACGCTCCTTAGGCATATTGCATATCATATTAAGCTTAGTATTATGCATCTATGTTATTTGTTTATGAACTCCTATGCTTTGGTTTATTTCCTTTGGTTTATGTTTTTAGGATTTGAGTTGGATTTCCTTATGTTGTTTTGAATATTTTATGCTTTGAACTTTAATAATATCTATGTAGTTTCCTTTAATGCTTTAAGTTATTTTTATATCTTGCTTTATTTATATCCTATTGAATTTGATCTAACAAAAAGGGGGAAAAGTAAAAAGAGCTAAATTTTCAAAAAAGTTTTTCAAAATTATACCTTTTAGTCTTAAAGAAAATGGGAGTAGTTTTCAAGCTTACTTAAAATTTTACTTTGGTTTTGTTATATCAAAAAGGGGAGATTGTAAAACCTATATTTGATTTTGATATAACAAAGTGTTTAAGGACCAATTTGTAAAATTGGATAAATTTTTAAGTATTTAAAAAGTCTCACAAAATGACAAAGAATCAAACTTAAAGTGTTTCTAAGTCAAAAACTTAAACCCCAAAAGTTTTTTGTAAGTGTTTTCATACTCAAATAACCAAAAACGCCCAGGCGTATCAATACGCTTCTAAGCATTTCGATACGACTTTTGACTACTGGAAATTTAATCGCAAAAACTGTACCGATATGACCTATATGTATTGATACACCCCTGCTTTTACACTATGTCCATTTCGATACGTCTTAAAGCGTATTAAAATTCTCAAGTGTATCAATACGCTTCTAAGCGCTTTGATAAAACTTTTGATTACTGGAATTAATCGCAAAAATTGTACCGATATGACCTATACGTATTGATACACCCCTACTTTTACACTATGTCTGTTGCGATATGCCTTAAAGTGTATTGATGCGCCTTTGTACAGCGACTCTTTCTTCTTTTGACAGGTACTGATACGAATGTTCATGTACCGATACGGTTGGTCACCAAACAACATTTATTGCGAGAAGAATGGTCTCCAACGGCTCTATTGATGATCTCAACCACCCAAATGGTTAGAAATCAATAAGGGGAAATAAAATCAAGTCTCCAAAGCACAACAACAACTATTGAACAAGAAGTCAAAAAGTCTAAAGCATTCAAGCAAAATTCCAACTTACCTTGAGCCTATTAGAGTCATATCCTTTGTAACCCACTTGTGTTGAGCAAATTTGTAATTCTTTATTTCAAGTTGGGTTAAGTGAAATTGTATTTGGAGCAAATTATTCACCTTTGAGAGGTCTTTCATTATTTGTCATTATTTCTTGTAAAGTGATTGAACTTGATCAAGCTTTGGGTAGAAAGCTTTGATCTTTGTAATGGTTTCCTCCTAAACCTAGAAAAGGGGAAGAATTTCTTCGTGAAGTTGTTTAAAATCCTTAGTGGGAAGGTAAGGTAGTGGATGTAGAGCTTGTTAGAAGCTTGAACCACTATAAATTCCTTGTGTCATGTTTTTCATTTATCCTTTTGCTTCCCTTCAATTTTTTAATTGGCAATTCACCCCCTCTTGGCCAAACCGAGTTGATTAATCATCCCAACAACTACCTCACTAGGTAATGTATGTCTAATTCATTTCATCTAATGCATTTCAGGTTAATAAAGCTATCGGTTTGAGATCAGGATCCGTTGAAAGTTTTGGCAAGTCATTACAAGTCTACAAGTAATGTATATCATCCTTATAAACTCCTAGTACGGTGGCAAAGTAGTTAGACTAGTAACTTTTGGCCCTTTTGATGTATATGTTTTGCATATGGCTTGTAATAGTCCTAAAGGCCCTAAATGAGGTCTTAGTGTTGGCTAAAAGTGGTGAATTATGCATATTTGGCCTAAAAAGGTAAAAACTTAGTAACTGAATTCGTATGGCTATAAAATTTGGCATGATAGTAGATTATAGTATTTAAAACTTGCCTGCAAAATTTCGTAAGGTTTGGACATTGTTCAATAGGTCAATTTGATTAAAAATCAAACTAAATCTGCCATTACCGAGCAGGGCGAACCGATACGGGTGATGGCATTTCTGTACGGCCATGCATATTGGGACCAAGTCAAATCTGGTCAACATGGCGTACCGATATGGTCAAAGGGAGTTTTGGTACGAAAAGTCAACACTGGAATTTAGATGAAAAATAGCATCGGTACTGCTTCAAAGGCGTACCGGAACAGGTCCGCTAGTACCGATACGGCCAGTGCTGTACCGATACGAGTTTTGGTCACTGGAATTTGGGAAATTGTAAAATTTTCATGGCGTACCGATACAAACCCATGATTATCGGTACCGATACAAGTAATTCATTTAAATGACTTGGTAATAGTTCTGAAAAATTGCATATTGGTAATTGATTATTGATTCGCTTAATTGAAGGGATAAATGATTTCAGAATGACATGAAAGTTTGCAGGTGCATTGTATACTTGCTGAGTTTCATTTTAGTAAGGCCAATTT